>BCKH01000001.1:2451338-3028136 GCA_001600555.1 Albophoma yamanashiensis
AGCTTGCAGCTGGTGCGTGCTCCTGAGCCTCCGCGTCCTCTCTTTCAGACTTGACAGCAGAGTCCGCAGAGAGCAGCTTGGTGGACACGCCAGCTTCCTCCACAAAAGTAGACTGCGAATCCAGCTTCTCATCGGGCGTACTGTGAGAGCCGGAAGAATTAGGTGTGCCGCCACGGACGGTGGCGGGCTCTCCTCGAGGCGACAATTCAACCTTGCCAAAGAGGTCTCTCCGCTGCTGCTTCGCCTGCTGAAGCCTCCGTCCGAGCAGGCCGTTGCCGACGCCCTCCTTCGCGCATTCCATCGTGACATCCATGGCCTTACCAAGGCAGCCCTCGCAGCACAAGATCTCACTCCTCACCCGGTCCTGGGCCCGCGGCTGTCTACACCCGTTGCTAAGGGATGCCCAGTCTCGCTGCGTGTGGTCGAAGACGCAATCTCCTGCACGGCAGCCCGCGAGGGCCGCAGGCTGGCAGGGGTGAATGATGTGCCAGCCAAGAACTTCGAAGCAGTGCTGGTTCCGGCAGAAGACAACTTTGGCTAGGCACATGTTGGTAACAACTGTAGGTCGTTTGAAATAAAAGTGAGCTGCCGACGCCAAACTGTGTCGTGGCTACGAATGTTGCAAGCGAAATGTCCTCGCAGCTCTTGGCTGTCCGCGATGAACGGTATTGGCAGGGAATGTGTTCTGGTTGTGAGATAGCCCTCTAGGCCTCGCCTCTCTTCGTCATGGGACGCGTTTACGGGGAATTGTGCAGTCTCCCCGTGAACAAGGAGGCCTAGCCGTTCGCACGCGACACGGGCAGGCTCGCGTCTGAAATCTAGCGCCTAACAAACGAGTGCGTGGCGGGACACTGTTGAACGGCATCTCCTAGGAAGCTTTGCTATCAGTGGCTCGAGCGCCACGTCAAGCATCCAATGCCCTTCTTGGCAGGCTCGTCTGCTCCCTAAGATTCCGACGTGTGCAACGGAGGGTCGAGGACCTTCCTTTCGTGAATCATGCTGGGCACCAAGTCGTTCCCTTGTTGCACGGGACGAGGCGCGTATCACGGTATACAACTGTAGCGTTTGCGCCCAGATTGCAACCCCCCGCCAGCAGTAGGAGCCTAGGGGCTCGTTGTCGGATAGTCGCATCGAACAGGAGTCAACCATGTCGCTGGGAGAGACAGGACAGTTGAAATATCCTCTCGTCAGCACATCCCGGAATGAAGGCGATGCGTTTCGTATTGGGCAGCGCTCGGCTATGTGCAGTCTTCGGGCTATGTGCAGCCTTCGGGCTATGTATGGCCTTCGAGTCTAGGCCGGCAAACATGTTTGTTCACCTTGGGGTGCCGCGATCAAGTCCAACCCAGAGCTAGAGAAGCGTCGTTTGCAGAGGATGTTTGTCTGCACTATTCCTCGATTCTGTAACGCTACTCAAGTAATGATGTCCGGTGTCAGGCCCCATACAGAAAAAAGTTTATCCCAACGCCGCCCAGAAACCAAAGAGAGGCAGAGAGAGCAGGCGACTGAAAGGGAATCAGATCGCGGTCGCCACAACAAAGCGTTATGCTGGTATGTCGTCTATGGCGCAGGCGCGGCCGCTCCGCCCACCAAGTTCACACACAGCACCGCCGCGACAGCCGCCAGACTGCCCAGGACCAGCATCTGGATGCCCTCCAGCAGGCACCGCCGCCAGCTCCTGTCCTCGCCCCGCAGCAGCCAGCTCTTGCCCGAGCCGAAGGCCATGAGCGAGAACAGGCACAGGCAGATGCTCCAGCGGAGCGCCAGCCCGACCGTTGCGGCGAACAGGTACGGGAAGAGCGGGATGATGCCGCCGACGACGTACCCCAGCGAGATGGAGAGGCCAGAGGCGACGGGCCAGACGGGCAACTGCTGCGACGAGGATGCCGCCGCCGCCGCCGCATCCGCAGCGTCTTCTCGCTGCTGCTGGAGCTGGAGCGCAGCGCGGGCGAGGCCGTCGGGGCTGCTCCGCAGCGTCGTGATGATGTCTGACAGCGTCGAGCCGGGCAGCTCCAGCGGCTCGAGGTGGCGCCGCACGAGCTCCTCCCGGCCAGCCTCGCGGTCCGCATCCTTCTCTTCGACGCTGCCGCGGCTGCTGCTGCTGCTGCTGCTGCTGCTGCTGCTGCTGCTGTCGCTAGTGGTGCTGCCGCTTCCGCTGGTGCCCCCGCCTCGGAGCATCCCCATCAGCTCCTCCTCGGACCCGCCGTCGCCACTGCTGTCGTGGCTCGAGGCCGCGGGCACCTCGTCCAGGGCCGCCAGGTAGCCGCCAATGCCCATGCTGATGCTGCCCGCGCAGAGCTCCGCGAGTCCGGCGTAGATGACGGTGTCGGCGCGCCCCAGCGAGCTGAGCCCCGCGGTGAGGGCAAAGGGCACGGTGAGGCCATCCGAGAAGCCCAGCGTGAAGTCGGACAGGAAGCGGGTGAGCCAGGGGCTCCGTGACTTGGCCATGTTGTGGACGCCTCGGGGTCGGCAGGCTACAAGGGGCGTTCGAGGACCGGCGACGAAGTTGGTGTTTGTGTTGAGGGCATTTACTCGTACGTGCGTTCGTCGAATGAGGATGACGGAGACGACGATGTCGAATACATCAGCATGCCGCCAGCTAGAAATGCGTCGAGCTCATCGAGGGTCGGTCTACCGAGACGCGCGAGAGACGAAGACGAACAGCCGGGCGATGCCGTGCCATGCAATTGTCAGCCAGCGAAGTGGTTGTGCTGGCTTTGGTCCCTCGACACTGCCCGCTGTTGGCATTCGTCCATGCTTCTGTCGCGCACGGGGTGCCGTGGTGTAGGTACACTCCGTGCGACTCGCATGAACCACCGTCGGTGAGGGCGCGCCCAACCAGCCAACCACTAACGTCACGGCACGGCCTCTCAGGTGCGCGAGTACGGCGACGGGAGTGGGCAGTTTCGGGGCCGCCGGCCGCGAGTTGGTTGGCCCGCAGGTCACGTCGCTCGGGGGCAGGCGACGACGCACAGGGGATCGGCACTCGCTGCGTCGTTCACATGCACTCCGCGCAAGATGTGTCATGGATGCTACTCATACGGACACATCTGGCTTACACCCACTCATTCAGCTAATACGAGCATGTACCTAGTTCATACGAGTATGTAAGCGGCCATACCTTGAGATAGCCCGTTGCCACGGCACCTTATAATATTAATGGAGGCGTCACGGGAGGGGCTGCGCTGCATCGGAGCGCCCAGCTGCCCGATTCTGTCTAGACGATCGCGCATCACCTTCGAAGTTAGGGCATCCTCCGAGTGATAGTCGTCTTCTTAGTCGTAATTACCTACAGTCCGGAGTACTCGTAGTCTCACTCTTTCTCTGCCCTTCCCGCGCCCCCGTTCTGCCACCCTCGTTCTCTCGCGCCTCGTCCGAAGCGAGCTGCGTAGTACTCGTACTCGTAGGGCCAAGCCCGCGCCGAATCCTTTGAGCCTCCACTCAACTCCATCACTCTCAACCCCATCGGCACTTCCCGCGGTTGCAACGCTCTCGTAGTTGGTGCTGTGCCCCCGGCTGCCGCCATCCACTGGCAGAGCCGCGATCCACCAGGTGGTCGGCGTCGTGGAGGGCTGGCCGCCGGTCGGGGGACCGTCATCGCCCACGTGCGGCGCTGCTTGGGAATCGCGAGCGCCTGATTCGGCCAGCCGGGAAAAGCCCGTTCTGGTGTCTCCCGCCCGTTGGCTTCGGTGTCTGCTCTGGGGAAGATGGGACGGGGTATCGGGTGGAGGACCCCTGCTCTGCGGGTGCCACCATGCAGGGGTGCAGGTGGAGATCACAGGAGGAACCCGACAGGGGGCCCAGATCACTCACGTCCCCCGAGCGAGAGGCTGATCCTACACCGGTTGCAGAGATGCTGCTCGTTAGCCGACAATCAGTCGCCGATGCGTGGCGTCGTCGCTCACTCCCGCCCGGAACCGCGCGATGTAGCCGGCTTGGCTGGCTGACAATGTCAGACGGAACGTCGGTCCAGGGCCGGCGGCCGCCGACGCTGTGGCGACGAGGCACACGTACTACGTCCCAGTAACGGCTCAGGCAGCAGCAGCCCTGCAATCTCTCGCTGGCTCTTGTCAACGACGATGCCATGGGTTGCATTGGTGTGTACACGGACTGCTTCAAGATAATTTCCCATCTACTCGTAGACTAAAAGCTGGCTGCCATGTTTAAACGGCTGTCGGCAAATCTAGGCGCCTCATCCTCATACTAGGCTGCAATGGTCCCGTTTCAGAATGTCCCCTCCCTTTCTGCTCCTTCTATTCCGTATTCAGTGGCTGTCCTTGACTACCCAGTTCTGGCCTCGGATCAGTTGTTCGGTGCGTAACCCGGGGGCGGGCTCAGGCCGTCGGGCACCTCGATGGTGTCCTCGTAGTACGTCGGCGCGTTGCTGTTCGCCCAGGTGTCCTTGATGGACTGCAGGATCGGCCGCCCCGAGACGCTCTTGTCGAGCTTCAGGTTGGGCGCGGGGATTCGAGAGTTGCCGCCCTGGGAGTTGAAGTAGCCCGCGTATGACACGTTCCAGAACCTGCTCTGCAGCAGCTGGTCCGACGACCACTTGCGCAGCTTGTCGCCCGTCTTCTCCGCGACCCAAGAGAAGACGTTGGCGCCCACGTCCCAACGGCCCAGCGTCGGCAGGTCCCAGTTGGCCGAGACGGTAGCAATCTCCGAGTAGTGGTTGTAGAAGTTGCCGTCCGTGGTGCCGATGAGGTCCTTGGGGATGACGTCGCCCAGGAGGATGCCCAAGATGTTGTTGCGTGTCGAGTACGTCTCGTTCTCGTCCCACGTCACCAGCACCAGCGTGTTCTGCATGAAGTTCTTGTCCGAGAGCAGCGGCTCCAGGAAGGTGCGGCACCACTTGCCGGCCGTCGTCACCGACGTGTCGTGGCCATCCGACGTCATGTTGGGCGTGATGAACATCCACTGCGGCAGCGTGTTCGCCTTGAGGTCCTTGTGGAACATGGAGCGCGACGTGTCCGTCATGGACAGGTTCTTGATCTGCGACAGGCGCTGCTGCGAGTGGGCGACGCTGTCGTGCATGACGGCCGGGTTGTGCTTGCGCACGTAGTCGTTGGCGCCATTCTTCTGGTTCTTGTAGCCCATGCCCTCGAAACCGGAGTAGGGCATGTCCTCCTGGTAGTGGCCCCACGAGATGTCCTTGCTCTCGAGCAGGTCAATCACCGTCGACACGTTGAGCGGCGAGCGATCGAAGTCGTCATTTTCCATGCCGAAGTAGTCGCCCGCAATGGCGGACATGTAGTTGGGCTGAGATGGGTGAGTGACGGCGAAGTAGTTGGTCAGCGTAATGCCCTTGGTGGTGAACCACTTGAAGTTGGCTGCGTCTTCGAGTCAGTCCCGTGAAGTCAACACGTTCTGGGTTCGAAACTTACGATCGCCGAACGCCTTGGCATAGTTCTGGTTCTCAAAGTAGATGATGGCCAGGCGGTCAAAGGCCTTGCCCTTGACATTGCTCGTCGGGCTGCTCGTCTTGGCCGTGGCGGCAGCCTTGGCAACATCGGCGACACCAGTGGCCGTGTATTGCGTTTCCCATGACTTGCTGCTGGGTTTGCAGGCGTCGGCGGCAGCAAGGCCGGCAACAGCAAGCAGGCTGACAGTTTGGAACAGCATCTTGTCCGACAATAACCTGTCCTACTGCCAGGTAAGTTGCCACTTAGACAATCGGGGACTTGGATGGCAGAGGAAAGAAAAGGTCACGCCGTCGAAGGAGGGTGGGTGAAAGCGGGAGCTAAGACGTTGTTATGCTCGGCGCCAGGACCACATCCCACCCGGCCGTGCGCTAGTTCGTTCGTACAACGCAAGTCAGGCCACGGCCCTCCGTTGATGTGTGGGTTGGATTGGATTCTCGCCGGCTCCCGTTCGTCCGCGCCCTCGACGGCTACTTCTGGTACCCTGCCCGTTGGGGGCCAGCCATGTCGGCCGCAGCCTTGTCAGTCAGCCCTCTGCCTCGCGTGTGGCTTCCAGAGACCACTGCTCGGTCAATGCTTATGGGAGCTGCGTCAGAGGCTCCGTAGGGCCTCTCGTGTTGGCGCGACAGTAGATACGACGCCTAGCGCTGCGGAATGAAAAAAGAAGCCGGCGAGCCGGCTAGGGCTGATGAGATGGTTGGACGTCAGCGCCGACCCGCCATGGCCCAACTGCTCGAATAAGCTAGACCTGAGTGGCTGCGTGGCGGAGTCGACCCCAGTTGGATCTGCGCTGCAAATGCAAGGTCCCACCGTCGCTCGAGGGTCCACGACTCCAGCCCAGGTCCAGGTCGCTTCATGCGTCGAGTCTGCAGCACGTGGGGCCTGCCAAAGCTGGACTCTACTCGAGCCAAGCGCAACGAGGCAGGTTCTCGCAAGCGGGTAAAGAACGCCATGTCGGCGCGTTGGACTTTTTGGCCAGCCAGGGGTCGGAGTCTCGAGGGGTGAGGACGTTTCGCGAGCCGATTGATCCGCACTCGCACGCGAGGGCCGTCTGCCTGTCGCCCTGGGCACGTTCTGGCCCAAGTCCCCTTGGCCTCTCGACCAAGCTTTTCGGAGCCTAACGGGCCATCTCCGTTGTGGATAATTTGCTTGGCGGTTGATGCAACCCAGAAGCATCTGACCGCACCATCACGCGGGCGACTTCCGGTTGAGGCATGCTGGGTGACACCCTGCGTAACCTCGCCAAGACACGTTCTCGAATTCGACTCTGTGCCGTCGTCCAGGCTGTCTGATACGTACGGGGCCTGAGTAAGTGCGGGCTCGTATGCGCTTCGTCGAGCACGAGTAAGGTCGAGCCATGCTGGGCCCCGAACCGCGTGAGCAGCGACAGGAGGACCACAGCCACCGGGGCTGAGGCTTGCGGTGCCGGCGCTCGACCGTCGACGTCGGCCGCTTCGGCCGCAGCCGTCGAGCCGCGCAGCGCCCTGCCCCGACTTTGTCGCCCCGTCGTCATCGACTCTCGCGTCTCATGCGAAGTTCTCGAGCATCGCCGAGCGCAATGTGTCCGGCAGAGGCGGGCGGGTGCGTCGATGATGGACGAGTGCGACAAGAAGAGAGCGACAAGCAGCCGTTCCTCGAGGCCGCACGAGCGTCGCGAGGCCAAAACATCCCCTCGGCAGGCTCCGGTGCGACTTCCGCGCCGTGGGCACGGGCAGGCCCCAAGCACCGCTCACAACGCACGCTTGCTGTCTTCGTCCTCCTCTTCGCCGTCACGGCCTTCGCCCTCGCCGGCGCTATCCTCAGCTTCCCGCCCACGACAGGTGTCCCTGCGGCTGGCGATGACGACCATCCCGGGCATGACCATCAAAGCAGCCACGGCGGTGGTGACGCCAAGGGCCATCTTGGCGACGACAAGTCGCCCACGGTCGTGCTCCACCACGACGACGTCCCCAGCGTGGCCCATCTGAGGGACACGTCCGAGTATGTCCTCAGCCCGAGCTGGGACGTGAACTCCCCTCCGACTACGCACGAGTACCACTGGACCATCCTCGATGCTGACCTCAACCCGGATGGCGTCTACCGCCCCATGATGCTCATCAACAACCAGTTCCCGGGCCCTCTTGTTGAGTGCAACGATGGCGACACCCTCATCATCCATGTTCAGAATAAGGCTGTCAATGCCACCTCGATCCACTTCCACGGCCTGTTCCAGAACGGCACCAACTTCATGGACGGGACTGTCGGCGTCACTCAATGCCCCATTGCCCCCAATTCCAACTTCACATACCGATTTGACGTTCGTGGGCAGTCGGGCACGTACTGGTATCACGCCCACCACGGCGCTCAGGCGTCTGATGGCTTGCTTGGCCCCGTCGTGATTCACTCAAAGGACGAGCACACCCTGCAGGAGCTGGGATACGCCACTGATAGGGTCGTCATGGTGCAGGACCACTACCACAACACCACAGCAGAGCTTCTCATGGACTACCTCCAGCCCGACAAGGAGAATGATGAGCCGGTTCCGGACAACGCCCTCATCAACGGCCGCGGCATCCGCAACTGCGATGACTTTCCCGGGTGGCGCTGTGACAGCAGCAACACCTCCAAGCCCGCGTTTGATCTGGCAGCCGGTGAGCGTCATCGCCTGCGCTTCATCAACGTCGGTGCCTTTGCCGAGTTCCAGATCCAGATCGACGAGCACCCCTTCTACGTCACCGAGGTCGACGGCACCGACGTCCACCCCGAGCCCTTCCACCGGCTCAACATCCTCCCGGCCCAGCGTTACAGCATCGTCGTGGAGACAAACGTCACCACCGCCCAGACGTTTTGGCTGAGGGCGAGAATGGTGGCGCACTGCTTCACTACGGTCAATAAGCGCTTGGAGGCGGAGATCAGGGGCATCGTCCGGTACGTCTCCTCGGACACGAAGCCGTTAGATGCGGACCCGCAGAGCAAGGAGTGGGACGACGCCATCGAGGTCATATGTCGGGACCTGAATACCACTGCGCTCCATCCCGTCAAGCCCGCCAGCCCACCGCCGGCCGACGACTTCGTTGCTCTGCGCGCCAACTTCATGATCGGCGCGTGGGCTCTCTCCCGCGGCTTCTTCAACGACTCCACCTGGCACGGCAATGCGACACACCCCTCGCTCCATCGCTTCCTCGACGCATCTGCCGACGACAAGACTCTCTCCGAGCCCTTTGGCATCAACAACCGCGTCTTCAACCAGGCCACGGAGCTCGTCATGCAGACCACGGGCATCCGCACCGTCGACATCTCCATCAACAACTTCGACGACGGCGCGCATCCCTTTCATCTCCATGGCCATAAGTTCTTCATCCTCGCCCAGGGCCGGGAGGGCTATCCTCCCCGCGCGGACGAGTTCGCCGCGTATGTCGAGGCGAAGGGCGGACTGCCGGAGAACCCGCTCCGCCGAGACACGGTTACGGTTGAAGGCTACGCCTGGGTCATCATCCGCGTCGTGCTCGACAACCCTGGGCTCTGGACGCTGCACTGCCACAATACCTGGCATGTTGAAGCCGGCATGCTGATGCAGCTGCTCGTGCGGGCCGACGTCGTCAAGGACTGGACTGTGGACGCCGACCAAGAAGCAATGTGCGGGCTCGAGGGCGTGTCCAGGGGGATGCGGCCAGACGATAGCATCTGGTTCGGCTCGTTTTGAAGCGTGGGAGAAGTTAGCTCCCCACCGTTTAAGCAGCGTCTCTGGGCCCCTCAAGAAGAGGCTGGCCTGCACTGGAGAGCAGGTGTCTGCATGAAGCATGGCGGCGTTTATTGGAAGTGAATTCCTCGGGAGGGTTGGCGAGAATGACTGACCGCATCGAAGAGCGCAAATGATATCCACCTTGGCAAAACAAGGAACATGACCCGGTTTTTAGAGATAGAAATTTGGTAGCTTGAAAGGCTCGTGTAGGAATAGTCGCATCAAGAGCTTATGAATCATCCCTTAGACGTGTAACGTAGCACGAGACTACTTGGGTGTAATTCAATTTTGTACATATACGGCCAGACCAGCTACATCTAGTCTGGCATGATTCCTCCGTAGCCATGGCTGGCCTGGGAAAACCCCGAATCCATCCTCTCTTGCACCTTCTAGAAAATCGCATAGTCTGCTCGCGCTCATCTCCCGCGTCGGTTCGCTCGCTGTTCCTGAGAGGTTGGAGCCAAAGGGTCAATAGTACAAGGCGGTCAGGCCTGGCCGCAGAAGAGCACAACGCCGAGGCCGTGATTGTGGTTTCGCAATACAAACGGGAAATGAGCACGCCTCTGAATGCTCGCGCCTTTCTTTACCCCGAGCCCAAAGGGCAAACGCCGTGGAAAGAAAGAAAAAAAGAAGAAAAAGGGAAAAAATAGAGTTATTCGGGCCTCGCCTCGCCATGCATGCTTTTCCAACAGGATGCGTGAGCAACCTTAATTCGAGACAAAATAACGCCGTAGTTTGGTTTGATCTCAAAAGAGAAATCACCCTCTTTTCCAACTCTTCAGGAGCCACTCGCTGCTCGGTTCGGACCATCTCAAGGCTTCATCAAACCCTCCTCATCACGTTCACCCCTGGGTTGACAAATGCCCGCACGGCAATGTCGCTGAATCGCCGCACCACATTCGTGGTTCCGCCAGTAACCTGTGCCTCGTCGAGAATGAACTTGGAGGCGACCGCCAGTCTGTTCTTGGGGTCGGTTTCGTCGAGATGCTGAGGAATTGTGTTTCCATAGCCGGCATCGAAGTTCGGCGCCAGCTCTCGCACCACAGCAATGGAGTAGAGGACATCGCGGTTCTCTCGCCCATCCAGCAGATGCCGCATCCTGGCCAGCATGTCCTCCCGAGCCTTCACAGCCTGTGGGGAATTGGGATTGTCGCGCTTCCGCACGAACTCGGCAAGGCTGTACCAAAAGTCGAACTGGCGCGTTCGATGTACGTCGCTATCCGAGACGGGAACGGCGAGTGGATTCGTCGTGAGGTAGTCGCCGCAGAGAAGCGTTTCAATCACGCGCAGTCGGTTTCTGACCTCGGTCGCGTCGCCCTCGGGAGGCAGTGCCATGCGCATCGCACTGTTGGTTAGGTCGGGGTTTTGATAGGCCGTGCAAGCCAGCTCCCAAACAATTCTTGTCTCCAAGACTCCAGAATATGCCATCTGGGTATGGTCGTTCGCCTTGACCGCCTCCAGGATCTTCAGGAAAGATGCCATGTGCTCAATCAAATTGGCATCCTTGGGGAAAGTCATCTTGCCATTATCCGCGAAGTAAAACCAGGTTGACTCGAGAAACGCGCCTAGACCGCCGGCGTACATTTCGTGGTAGACCTTTGTGATCTCGTTGAAGGTGTCCTCGGTGTGACTGATCTGCTGGGGCGGGGGCGGCGGGCCCAGCAAGTCGATAATTTCGTGGATCTTCATCTTCTTGGCTATTTCAAACCTGTGTCAGCATTCATCCCACGCAGCGGTCTGCCGTTTGCAGCGAAGCCTGGATAGAATGGCTCACCTCGGAGATGCAAACCGCTATCTGCAAATGAGACGGGCTTATGGTCGAGTGGCCTCGAGATGTCTGGGTGGGATGCCGACGGTAAATGCCTAGCGGAAGCGTCGACAGCAGGCGAGTGCTCGTGGCTAGACTCTGTCTTAACGGGTGCTTCTGTCTTGACCGCAGGCGGAACGATGGCGGGATTGGGTGAATGGTAGCCGGCCGTCGTCGGTGCGTGGCTGTTTGGGGTCGAAGACAACGTCGCGGCTGGGTTGGAGGCGTATGCGCTGGGAAGCATCGACGGCTGGCTGCCGTACGAATTGCTTAGTTGAGCGGCAGCTGGAGGGGTCGAGTGCAGCGTCGTTGACGGCGGAGGAGGCGGCGGAATGGTCGACTGGTTGGCTGGGGCGGGTTGGATGTGAGAATTCGCGGGGACCACGCCTGCCTGTGTTCTGAAGATTGGATCGTAGCCCAAGCACTCGCGCTTGGACTTTTTGCAGTTGTTGCAGGTCGGATGCGTCTCGTCGCACTAGGGAGGGGCCGCGAACGTCAACAAACAATGTTCAACAGGCAAGTCGATGCAGTGGTGGGGGAGCAAGAAGAGGGCAGGAATTGGTAGACAGTCGACGGTAAATGACGAACTGGTGAGGCTGGCAGCAGCCAATGGCGGTGAGACTGGTCAGAAGGAGCGTTGTTGGAAGGGAAGCGGTGCTTGGTTATGTTATGCGGTCGCGACAAGCTTCCGCGAGCGGAATAATGGTTGGCGCGAATTGCGGCCAGCTGGAGACCGCAAGGTTCCAGTCCAGCCAAGCTCGACAGCACCTCCAGTCCAACCAAGACATTGGGTTTTTTGAAACGGTTCAAATCGCACGCAATATTACTTCAAGGCAGAGATGTGGGCAGGGTGCAAAGAACGGGGAATGAATGAAAAATTGCCAACCTTTATCCGTCGTTTGCGACAGGTCAGACACCCAGTTTTCGTCCGACGTTTGATTTCCTGTACGCAAAAGGGACGAGCCCACACGTTAGCCGTACAGCTCCTTTCTAAAAGCTCTGGAACGCAAGCTTTGGCGTCTGCACAGGTTCAGGAAACCGGCATCGTAGTCGTACCTTCTTGGGGCCTCTGCTGCCTAGAATGCGAGGGTCGTGAGGTAAGGGGTACCGGGTCATGGCATCGTGCGGCAGTCCGTAGTTGGAGGGCACCGCCATCGAGTGGTGGGCGTAGAAGGCTTGGCCACTCGAGGCAGATGCCAGGTGAGGGCTCACTGCCATGGACATGGCATGGTGAGGGGCCGGCGGCTGGCTGACGGGTTGTTGAGACATGGCATCGATGGTTCGCATGCTCGGGAGCGACATCGGGGCGCTGGACGCCACGGGGCCCGCGCGGTAGGCGTCGACGGGCTGCGAAGCAGTCGTGGTGGGCGGATATGACGAGTACTGGCTCGAAGGCAGGCTGGACACGGGCATATAGGTAGCGGCAGGAGACATGGACGACGCGCCAGTGGTGGCGGCCGGGTAGCCGACGGCGACGCCATGGTGGGCGGACGGATGGCCCGACATGCCGTTGGCCTCGGGCTCGGGGGGCCTGCTGTCGCCGTTCTGCTGAGGTTGCGGAGCAGGAGCAGCGACGGCAGAGGGCGAGTCGGACGGGGAGGTCGCGAGCGACTGGGGAGCCGCAGCCGGAGCTCGAGGAGGAGAGGCTGTGGCCGCGGTGGCAGTCGCAGTCGTGGTCGCTATCGCAGGGCCAGGAGGAGGAGCAGCTGGAGCTGGAGCTGGAGCTGGAGCTGGAGCTGGAGGAGCGGAAAGAGGAGCAGCTGCGGAAGCGGCGTCGTCGTGCGGCCGGGCCGGGTCGTCGTCGGGAGGAGCCATTGCCGCTGGGCCTCGCGTGTTTTTTAAATTGGGAAATTTTTATGGAGCGGTCGACATGGGAGACTCGGCGACGACAGCGGTACAGCAGGTACTGGGGACGGGACGAGCAAATGGATGTGACCGGGGACGCGACGAGCCAGCCAGCCCTGCGTGGGACGGGGAGGGATCAGGTCCAGTCAGCCAAGGCAGGGTATGCGAAGTAGAGGCCAGCCGTGCCCGCGCCAGAAGGTGGAGAGCTGCGGCGGCCCCGGGGGGGTGGCGGCAGAAGGGGGCGGACGTGCCCCCGGGACGGGCAGAGGAAGAGAGCAGTTCCCGGGCTGGGCTGCAGCTGGCTGTGTAGCGGCCAACAGCCGGAGCGTTGGGCGTGTCGTGCGGATGTGGATGTGGACGAGGATGTGGATGTGGATGTGGTGGAGGTGGGTGCAGGTGAGCCAGGTGTAGTGGTGGTGGTGGTGGTGGTTGGTGGTTGGTGGTTGGTGGGTGTGAGATGAGAGAGGTTTGCCCCGGGCAGCGCGAGGTTTGGGGGGCGCGCGGCGGGTGCGTCCCTCTCCCTCCGTCGCTGGGGTCGCCGGCTGCAGCGGACGGCGCAGCGGACGCAGCGGCGGCAGCAGCAGCAACAGCTCTCAACCTCTCAACCCTCGTCGTCGGCGCGGGTGCAGGCGCTGGCAGACGCAGACGCACAAGGCAGGGCAAGGTAAAGGAGGTAGAGACCTAGGCAAGGTTACTACGTAGTAGGTAATTAGGTGATGTAGCCTGGCCCGGCGGCAACGAGATGACAGGCCCAGCGTTGGCGAAGCATCGACTCCACGCCCGCCCGAAAGAGGTGCGCCTCGCCGGGTGTGGGGAACCGCCGTCGGGCTCAATCTGCAGCGCAGCAACGCCTCGGAAGAACTAGAGAGCTCCCGCGTGGCTCTCGTCTAACTAGCCGCCCAGATCCAGGCCTAGTGGCAGATTGCCTTGGGATGGTTGGACCCTGCTGATCACCACCACCGTCGTCATCGTCACCATTCATCATCACCATCATCATCACCATCATCCTGTACCAGCACCACCGGCACCGCAGCCTCACAGCCTCCCCTCGTCCACCACCACCGCTGCTACCCGTCGTCTTCGTCGTCGTCGACCCGGCATCCAACTGCAGGGTGCGCGTTGCAAACGTGCGCAATCGCACGCCAAGCGCACGCCACTGGATGCAAGCCTTCAGCTTGTCGGGATCCCAACCCTGCAACCCCTACCCTACACCTCAACCGCCCAACCCGACACCACCGCCGCGAAGCAACTCCGTCACGCTCCCTCGGTAATACGTGACCATCGCGTCTGCATCGGCCGGCCCGCCGCTCCCGTCTTGGGCTCCGCGCAGCACCTGCTTGGCCGCCGCCGGCACCCCCAGAGCCCTTCCCCGGAAACTTGTTTCAGGCTGGCGGAGGCGAGCCATCTGGCTTGGCCGTAAGCTGTCCCGGTGGCCTGATAAATGCATGTCGGCCAGTCTTCTGTGCAGCTCTATGGAGTAGCCCAGTTCCCTTTCTTCGAGTTCGTCCCAAATTGCTTTTGGAGGAGGGAGGCTCGTCGGGCTTCGGCGGGAGAGGAGGGGGAGACGCCGGAGACCCTCGTGAATGCGACGCCATGACGTCCGCATGTAGCAACCAACGCAGGTGTCTGTATGCCTGTACGGAGCATGCCGGTCGACCCCCAGGCGACATGCAAGGCATGCCTCGCAGCCTGTATCCTCGTGGATCCGCGCGCAGCACCTCCGAATGCCTGCGAAGGGCCACCCGCGGATACGGACGGCGCATACCCAGCGCCGCCTGCAGGTACGGCTGTGAGCTGCATCGCCATGCTCCATCGACGACTTCACATTGGGATTGCCATGCAGTGGGCGAGCTCAATGCCCATGAGGCGCTACGAATGCCACGGGCGCCCGTCCGCGCCCCGTCCGTGCAGACGCGAGCGATGCCACAAACGCCTCCATGCGCGCATAAGCGAGCCAGTCATTCGGCCCAGACCGGCTGCCGCCGAGCCGTCTCCAGGGTCCCCTCCCCATTCCGGGGGCCCGTCGCGTACATACGTAGTAGGGTACGAGTGCTTGTAAGGTAGGATAAGGTATTGGGTAAGGCTTCGCGAGCCCGGTCCGGGCCCGCTGTCGCGCTCGTGTTTGCCTACCACTCAATTTCCTCGTGGTGAGACTGTTACTGCAGGAGTTCGACGGGTCAAGTAATTGATCCAAATTGATAATGAATTACTCCGTACGGAGTACATGAAACCTGCTTCAAGCATCTTTGGGTCGTCCCCCACTTTGTCCGAGCGTCTCTAGCTGCCCAAACTTGCCCAAACATCTCCAACGTAGGGTATTAGCTGGTTGCTCGAATCGGCAACCCATTTCTTCACCATCACGGGCTCACGACGGCAGCAAGCACTGCTGCGTCAGCAGCCTCGCCTTCTTCCAATTGATGCCCGAGACGACGCCCGCCCTCGTCTTCTCCTCTCCGATGACCGCCCACGGGCTCCCGTGGCACGCGCTCGCCTCCGCGTCGTAGGTCCACGCGAGGCACCAGCCCCCGCCGCTCCCCTCGCACTTCTTCCTGCACGCGTCGCCGCTGCGGACGCCCTTCCACGTCTTGGTCTGCTCGTCTCGCGGCCCCACGTGGTCCCCTGGCTTGTAGGGCTTCCCGGCGTACGCCTCCATCGGCTGTCGGGCGAAGTGCTCCCACAGTTGGCCCCAGAGCACGGGCGTCTCGGCCCTGGCGAGCGCGCGCCCGGCTTCCGCCATGGCGCCAGGCTGCCGCAGCCCGTGGAAGGACACGATGGGCGAGCACACGCGGTCCGCGCGGATGCGCGTCAGCTCTGGCGCCTCGCCGTTGAAGTAGTGGCTGTACCGCTCGTCGATGTAGATGCCGACCTTTTGCAGCGTTGTCGCCACCAGCCGGTCCCCCCACGTCTCGTCGAGAGACTCGACGTAGGCGCTCGCGACGATGTCGGGGCGACGGAACAGCACGTTCATCGCCTCACCCGAGAGAAGCACCGCAGACCCGCCGTGGGCAAACCGGCCCTTGTAGTCGCCTACGGCATTGCCAATGTAGTGCGGCTCCCTCGGGTCCAGGTGACTCAGTAGTAACTCCAGCGACGGCTTGACCAGGAAGGTATCATCGTCCAGGATCATGTACCACTTCTTATGCGGCATGCGCTTGTACGCAAATTCCATGCCCATGATGAACTGGCAGTTTTCTAGTCAGCCTTGTTGGACTTCACGACGATCCCGGGTAGCCGCTCACCTTGAGCGCGTCCAGCTCCCAGCCAAACGCCTGACCGAGGTGCCTCGCCTTCTCTTCATCTCCCGCGGCGACGGCGCCTTGCAGAGTCCTGTACTTGGTGAACCGCTGGTGCTCCTCGTACTTCTCGTCAATCTTGGTCTCCATGACCATCTTGATGGCGTCGTGGACCTCGACACCGAGCAGCTTGGCATCCGCCTTGTCCACCGTCGTCCAGTCCCCGACGACGACGAAGCCCCTCCCCTCATCGCCTAACACGCCGCCGCTCTGGGCAAACGCCTTGAGCTGCTCGGGCACCCGGTGCCGCGTGCCGTAGCCGGTCTTGATGAGGTAGCCCACGTCGCTGCGGAGGTCGAGCGGGTGCCGCGCCGGCTTCCACAGCCAGCCGTCGCGGTTGCTTGCCGCGCCGCGTAGGTAGTTGGACAGGCGCGCGAAGTTGAAGCCGAGCGCCAGGCGGACGTGTGAGTCTGGCGGCAGCGCAATGTACCAGACGCTGAGAGCGAAGAGCAGGAGGACGGCGGCGGCGGCGACGCGTCGCCGATAGCGGCGCGGGACATTGAGCATCGCGGAGAAGTGGTCGACGCACCGAGCCCCGTGCCCGGAAAGGCCCCTTGGTGAGAACCAGATTCTGGCGCTGTGACCGGCGCAAGCTCCGATTTCTAGAAGTCAATTGCGGAGCCTTCCATGCTTCTCAACCTCATCCCGGAGGCCAGAGCCGAGGCAGGCGATGGAGGTCGGGTTTTGTACTGTTGCTTGAGCCGTCAACCTGGCGGCTTTCGTTCGGCCTGCTTTCGATCCCAGCCTGCGGTACCGACGGCCAAGCTGATGGTGGACGATGTTGCGCATCTCAATGTGCCAGGGTTCAGTCACTTGGCGGCCAGCCGCGCTGCTGACTCATCCGCCATGTCTGCGAGACGGCGAAGACTTCCTTTGCTTTCTGTATTTCTGGAGCCGGCAACGATGAGGAGCCAAGCCATTCTGCCAAATCGCTTTAGAATGCTCGCTTAATCAGTTTCATATCGTACTCCTGAGAAACGCGACGTGTGTGGATGTACCCCCCCGGCCATCTCATCTTCGGCCGGCACTCAATTGAGCCCTGGTGTTTGTGTCTACTGCAGCAAGCATGCTACATGCCTATGTACGCGATGGAAAAGAAAGGAAAAACGCCATCCTATGCTCAGATGAGAAACGTACTCCAGGAGGCAGGAAGTTCCTCATGGTTCCCAGAGCCCACTCCCATGCACTGCCAAGCATACACACCCACACACGCACCCCCAAGTATACACGAATATTTTACAAGTCCTTGTCCAGTTCGTAAAACAGCAGATAGACCTCTCTCTGCATGCCCAGCACCTCGCTCGTCTTGGCCTCGCGCACCTTTTCGTCGCTGACGCGCCACCACTTGTCGGCCTGCGGCTTCCGCCTCTTGGCCTTGGTCGTCATCGCCGCCTGCTGCATCTTGACGCCCAGCGGAGATGAAGTCCTGTCCTGGCCAGCCTTCGGCGACGCCAGCTTCAGGAGGGCCGACTTGGTGGATGCCGCCACGGAGCGGAGGCTGCTCGCGTCCCCGTCCTTGTCCTTGTCCTTGCTGTTGGCCGACGGGCTTTGCGGGAACGTCGTCCCCGCGGGCACGCTGCGGGGTGGCGGCGGCAGCGAATCCAGCGACGGCGTCGACGAGTTGGTGGCCGGGGACGGGGACAGGAGGTCCGGCGTGGAGATGGACGGGCTGGCGGTTTGCCGAGCCAGGATCTCCGGCGTGGAGATGGGCGTCGGCGTCTTGCTGTACACATCCGAAGGCTGGAACGTGTTGGTGTTGTGGTAGGGGGAAGGCTGGTTCTGCCTCCTGAAGGCTTCGTAGTGGCCGCTGTTGTGGCCGCCTCTGTGGGTGATGATGCCGATCAGCTTGTACTGGTGCTGGTCCATGAGCCCCCCCAGCGGTAGCTGCTCCGGGAAGGCAACCTTTGCCGAGTTTTTCTGCGTCATCTGGCCGACGCCGTAGATGGACCGCGACAGGTGAATGGCCAGGATCTTGGGGAAGATTGTCAGGCGAGTCGTCTTGGAAATCTTCCTCTTGGGTGCGTAGCGGATGTCGCCCAGCTCGACGCCCTCGGGCGGCCGCTCCGGGTCCGTCTCGATGGCCGTGGTGAGCTTGTCGATGCTGTCTTGCGCCTGCGCCTTGAAGCTCTCCGAGGTAGACTTGGCTAGCTCGTGCTCCAGGTTGGCCCTGGTTTGGATGAGCCGGCACATTTCGCACTTGAAGTCGTCGATGTACTCGGTCTTGAAGATGCCGTCGAAGCATGAGTTGAGCGACGTCGATGAAACGTGAGGGACGGCCAGTGTGATGGTGCAGAACGTCTCCTCCCGGGGCTTGGTCTTGTACTTGCAAGTCTGGCACTCGAGGTGGGATTCGTACTTCCCCTCCATGGGGAAGCCCTCTTCCAGCTCCAGAGGGACCTGGGCATTGCTCAGCGCTTCCCGCACCTCTTGCTCGGAGTCGAGGCCGGAGTCGGTGCCGCTGCTGTCCACCTTCTCGTCGTCCGCCCGCTGGCCGTTGGCGGGACCACCGTCGGCGTTCGCTTCCAGCGCCGTCGGGCCGGGCGTGACCCTGCGCCTCCGGGCGTGGAACCGCGCGCGCTGGCCAGCGTGGTACTCGTCCTTGAGCCGCTCCGCGACAATCTGCAGGAACTCCTGGGCGTCCTGCTGCTGCCTGCTTATGCGCTGCTTGAAGGCGACCTCGAGGACCCTGACGAACTGGAAGGGCGATATCGCCTTCCGGGCGATGGGCCGCTCATTGAGCGCGTCCAGCATCTCCTTGAGCCCCTGCGTGACGAGGCCGTCTTGCAGGCCCTGGAGCTTCCATTGCTCCAGCCGGGCGCCGCCGTCCGGCTGGATGAGGCTCGAGTAGACGGCCGGGTCCTCGATGCGGCGACGATGGGTCTCGCGGATCAGGTACACGCGCAGGTCGCCGAGCCCGGCGAGGGCCTGCAGGACCGAGTTGATGAAGCAGTCGTTGGCCTGGTTGCGCAGGCCGACGATGGTCTTCTTGCGGGGGCTCCCCGCGGCGTCGTGGTCGATGGTGAAGGTCGGCCCGAAGACGTAGATGAGCGCGACGGCCGCGAGGGAGGCTCCGGCGGCGTACGAGACGACCGTCGCCGACTTATCCACCATGTTCACCGGCCGGGAGGCTCGGGACCGCGGGCAGGCGAGCGGGGAGGGGAGGGGAGCGTCGGCAGGCCGCGCGAAGGAAACGAAATCCCGCTATCCGAGACGCGCGTGCATGCCCGGGCTGGCGGTTCTGGCGGTCGGAAAGGTCGGCGCGAGGGACAGCGGCAGCGGCATCGCAAGGTCCCGGGTCCGCGGGGTGGATGGGAAGTCGGTCGCAGGAGGGAGGGAGCGGCGGCGAGCGTACTTCTCGGCCGAGGCGGGATCTCTCTGCTTCTATTATCTCAATGACAGAAAAACGGCGCAGGGGACCGGCGGAGATCGCGGCACTGGCTGGCAGGAAGCGGCGGAGTCTCGGAGGGTGGAGCGGGCTAAGGGTTGCAGGTACGTAAGGTAGGCTCCTAAATAGGCTCCAGAATTGGACATGGTGCATGGGGGGTGTGCGCGTTGGCCCCGGGAAGAGGTGGGATGCGGCGGAGGAGGCGTCGTCGACGTCGTCGTCGACGTCCTCCTCGTTCGGGCAGGTCTTCGCGCACGGCGAGCTGGCCGCAGTCTGACCGTCACGTCTCGATGCCGTCGCAGCTCGCAAGCCACGGCACCGGCGCCGGCAATCCGAGTTCACTTTGCCATGTCTCGCCCCGATCCGTGCTCGGAACACACGTGGGACGCTGTCGGGCGAGGGCACACATGTCTCGCTTCAGAATTTCCCATTCGGCACGCAATGAACATGGCATCGCGGCTGCTACCATCGTGCTACGTATGTACGTGTACGGAGTACTCGTGTGCAGCTTGGCAGTCTGCATACTGCGTGTCGTTTTCCTGTCCCCGACCCGCACTGCCATACTATGGAGCCCATCGACCAGCGCCCGTCTTGTCGAGCATCACCATACCCGTATGCAGTCTGCACGCCGCGTGTTGTCTGTTGTTTTCCTGTCCCCGACCCGTACTCGCAATGCCGTGCTGCTGAGTGAGGACGTCAACCGGTGCCCACCTTGTTTCCCGACCACTCCCATATGGTGCCGTCCAAGGCGCCCCGCCTAACCCACTCCGTCACCAGCTCGTGCGGCGTCCCGTCGCCGTAAAAGGGCACTGGGACCTCGTAGACCTCGACGGTCATCTTGCCCGACGGGTCAACCTCCTTCCACCGTGTCGTGTTGACGTCCGGGACCTCGTACGCCGCGTCCAGCAGCACCACCTTGATCTTCCTCTCGAGCCGGGGGTCCTCCCGAGGCAGCTTGTGAAAGTATTCGTCCTTGATGTTGGTCGTGTCAACATGCTGCGGCTGGGCCAGCACGACGTGCTCCAGCTCGGGCAGCGTCGCAATGTCCCACCAGAGCCAGTGGCTGTTGGTCGGCACGTCGAAGAGCACGAGGCGCTTGAGGCCCATCCACAGCCGCCAGACGTCCGTGTGCCCGTCCGGCACGCTCAATGAAGGGTATTCGCCCAGGCAGACAA
Organism: Albophoma yamanashiensis; assembly: GCA_001600555.1. Classification (NCBI taxonomy): domain Eukaryota; kingdom Fungi; phylum Ascomycota; class Sordariomycetes; order Hypocreales; family Ophiocordycipitaceae; genus Albophoma; species Albophoma yamanashiensis. Next base: position 2,471,985 of record BCKH01000001.1, read on the forward strand.
ACTCCTCGAGCTTCGTGAGCCGCTCGAAGCCGTCGCGCAGCGTCCGCCTGACGCAGAGGTGGTCGTCGGCCTGGTCGAGGGTGCTGAAGGGCATCTGCACCACCAGGCGCTGCAGCGTCTCGCAGACCTCGCAGAAGAGGTCCCGCACGTAGACGGCCGTCGGCTGGTCGTAGAGAGAGGCGCCGAACGGGGCGAGATGGAGCGACGTGAGGTGCCGCAGCGACGGGGCCGGCTGCAGCGTGGGCACCAGCCTCGGCATGCAGAGCAGGAGGGTCGCCAGGCGATGGCTCGAGTCGAGGTACACGCATCGCTGGCGGAGCAGCCTCGATGCCTCTTTGTAGGTCGCACGGGACACCCTGGTGAGCGCGAGAAGCGTCCTGGCCGAGATGTGCGAGGGCGGGATCAGGGCGCGCGGGTTCGGCGGCAGGACGCAGTCGATGATGTGCAGTATCAGCTCGGTCGGCAGCCTGGCGTGAGCGCCCGCGTCCGACGAGAGAGGCTCCATGGCTAGGCGATTGACGGTCGCATCGCCAGAAGGAGGTAGGCGAGGCGGACTGGAACACGCGCCCCTTTAGGGCGATGCGACTCGGCGCATGGTTCGTCGCAGGTCGCAGGACTTTATCTCGTGAGATCGGGCAGCCCCAGATGGCGACGGGAAGATCGATACTAGGTTGGTAGATGGATGGGGCCCGACGTCAGCAGACGGGGGGAGGTTCCTCCAGTCTCCCCTGTCCAAGGCTGCAGGCTAAGGTACCTCGGGCTAGTGGGCCCTCTGCCCGTCCAGCTTGGGCTGGTTGCAGCGGCTCCCCCCCAGCGCCTGACGCAACGCTGGATGAACTCTAACCCAACAACGGCAGACCTTTCCGATGCGAGCAATAACGTGCGTGGCCTGCCACGTGAATCCCCCGGCGCTCTATTTCTGTAGCTCTATTATTGGCAGAGATCGAACGAAACTATCCTTCGCAGACGAGACTTTTTTGGGGGCCACGACGCGCAGGGGAACGCGTGCCTCGCCTGTACTTCCAAGAGTTGTACTTTACCTCACGACATAACCCTAGTGCCAACGTTGGCTGCTAAGCCTAAGGTACTCTGTGCATATTGCTGTTACCGTCGGACCCCAAAAGCGGTGCATTCATCAACGTGTACTAAGACTCCCAGAAAGTTACCTACCTCCCTTACCCACCTAGGTAGGTCCTAAGGTACTTATTTCCATTCCGGCTTGGCGTCGCCCCTGTTACAGAATTGTCTCCGTTGCCCTCGATCCGTCGTCTGCAGCCCTCCCTACACCGTACACCACGACGAGATTGGCTTGAGATGGCCACCCATAGTGCCGGTTTTGAAACAATGCGCGCCGAGAGCGAGCAGCATCGAGGAAGGAGTCCAGCAGTGACCGAAATGGGCATATGACACATACGGCTAAAAGACAATGCGACTCTCTGGTCGACAGAACGAGTCTGTCGACCGCAACCGCTCCACAGCTCGCGTGAGTAGAGACATGTTCGTACTCGTATATTTGAAATTAGTCTTTCCAGCGTCTTGCAATCCCTCTCTTATGCTCGTCGCGCCGCTCGGGCTAAATACTGCAGCTGTCCAGATCGCTCTTCCACCGGCCAACCCATGCACTATGCCCTTCACTGCTTCTTCGGCGGACTTCCGTAGCTGTAGTCGACGCTCCACAGCGCATCCCACAACACCGACTTCTTGCTCGGGCTCTCTGCCGACTCCTCCCGCCGCAACGCTCGCCGAGGCTGCGGGATACCATCAGCTACCTACGAATTACGGCCCAAGGAGGGAGTCGACGTTTCGTACCTCGGGGGACTTCCCAGTCGCGCCCTGCGCCGGCGTCTCGCCATGCTGCTGCATCTGCGCTTCTGCGCCAGCCACGCTGTCAGGACGTGCCTCTGGCGCTGTTGCTTGCTCCGTCTTCGTGCTTGCGGCGGCGAGGAGCCCCCCCGGCACGGGGCTCGTGCCCGCGGGCGTGTCTGGCTGCGCTGCTCGCAAAGAGTTGGTCTCGCTCGCTAGGGCACTGTTCTTTAGCAAGGCTGTGCCGCCGCTTACAATCGGGAAGGGCAGGGCCTTCTTGGAGTTGGAACTGCTGCGCCGGCTGTCCAAGCTTTTCGAGAGCGTCTTGTTAATGCCTTCGATGCTTGTTACGCTGTCGCGGTTCTTCCCCTTGCTCTTGGCGGCGTGCGACTGGATGTCGGCAGTCGCTTCCACGTTGTTCGCCGCAACCGTCGACTTCCCCATGCCCGGGGTCGACGGCGCCCCGGGCTTGTCTTCGTGCGCATCAATGAGATACCATCGCAAGCCATCGGACAATTGGAAGGGGTTATCGTTCTCATCGTCGTTGAGCGATTCGGCATCATTGGCGGGCTGGAGGCTCTTCGAGAGGTCCACGACACGTTCCTGTATGCGAGATATGCGAGCCACGAGCCACTCCCGATGCCGGAGTCGGTGTGCATCCTGTTCACGCAAAAAGAAGTGCGGGAAGCCCACGTTGAATGCTGCCCACGCGCCCGCCTGCTGATTGCGCGTCGGCAGGAACAGGGCAAGATCCCCTTCCTTGAAGTGCTTGAAAGCGATCTTGTCGTGGGCGTCCTTCTGCGAGGCATGGGCGCGGTCCCGGTAGCCTCGAGCCTCCCGCTGCCATTTTCGCGCTTTGTGCTCCGCTTCTTTGATCCTGAGGTACACCGTGTCGGAAAACGTGTCCATGTCGAAGAAGCCAAGCGTCTGGACAAAGGAATCGTACTTTTCCGCCTCGGTTGAGGCGTCAGAATTGTTCACCCAATACAATAGCTCGAGGTCCGCACTGTCGGTCATGGCGCGTGTGCCAAGGCTGGCCGACCGACGGAGGGAGGACCCGGGGTCGGACGAGTCGTTGGGGTTCTGAGCGGTCCTTTCCGGTCGCGGCATTTTGTTGATGGCCATCTTCCCGGGCTCGCGAGTCACGGAATACCCGATGCGCTCGAGAAGACGCGTGAGGCGGTCATTCTGGGCGTATAGTCTCTGCGTCAAGTCCTTTGTCCTTTCATCCCGTGCCTCGTATTGAGTCGCCAGTGCGGAGAATTTGGCCTCGCGAACGTCCGCCTTCTGCTTGAGCATGAGAAGCTCTTCCTCGAGACTGCCTACTTGCGACTGGCGGGACGCCAGCTCTTCAGTGAGTTTGGCGACCCTCTTCTCCTCGCCTTCAAGCCTCTTTTGGAGGGTCTCGGAGCCAGTCTCGCCATCCGACAGCTGCACTCGTACCTTGCTCAACTGATCTCGACTCTCGGCAATCTCACCCTCCAGAGCAGCAATCTGTGCTTTCGACTCTGCCAGATTCTCGCGAAGATGCATGGAAATCTCTTCCTCTGCTGCAACTTTGCCCTCCAGATCTGTCGTCTCTCTCTTAAGCTCTTTGATCGAGTTGAGAGCTCGTTCAAGATCTGCCTTGACCATGGCAGAGTCACGTTCCATGTTGCGTAGCCTGGCTGACATGCCGGTTGCGTGGGATTGCAGCGATTCCGCCAGGTCCATCAAGTCGGCTGGTATCGAGGCATTTGGGGCCAATTCATCATGCATCTTCCTTAAAGCCTGGGTTTGCGACTCGACCGTCTCTTGAGCTGCCTCGAGCTGCCTGCCAAGGGAGCGTCTCTCGTCCATGGCAATTTGTACCTGCCTCTCTGACGCGTCGAGCTGATCCCGTTGCTTCTGGGTCTCCATTCTGAGAAAGTCGACTTGCCCACGGGCCTTGAGGGACTCATCCTCCTGTTCTTTGATCAGGCGCGCAATTTCAGCCTCCAGATTCTGGAGCTTTTCCTCGTAGGTTGCTTTCTCATTCTCGCGCGACTCGCCGAAATGCTCAATTTCGTCCTCGGTATCTTCGAGCCGAGCTTTCAAAGACTTGATCTCGTCCTCTAGAGATTTCCTTTCGTCCAGAAACTCGCGCTTGAGAGCCTCCATATTTTCGAGCAAGTCCTTCTTCGTCGAGTTAACTTCTCGGATCTGATCCTTCATGTCGTCATGTTGGGTATTCCGAGAAGTCAACTCCTCCTGGAATCGGGCGGAGTGCTGCTTCTCGTGGTGAAGCTCATGTTCGAGCTGCGCGATCCTCCGAAGTAGGGGATCCGCCCCATCTGAGGATCTTCGCCGGTCTCCCAGACGGTTCGACTTGATAGATGCCGTTGAGTCTTGCCTGTCATGGGGTTGGCTCATCTGAGGCTGAAACAGGCTTCCCGGGCGTGAAGCTTGGCTCTGTCTGTGAAGCAAATCCTCCAGGCGCCTGACCCTACTCTCTGCTGTCTTGACTCTGCTTTCGAGCTTAACTTTGTCATCTTGCAAGGTGCGGAGGAGTTCGTCATCGCCACGTATCAATAGCCCACTTCGTCCCAAGGCTGCCTCGTGGATGCTGCCATTCTTGAACGCCTTAAGCCTCTTGGACTGTTGCTTTGTCGGGCTGTTGAGTTCTTGTACAAGCTTCGCGACGTCGCCGAGGATTGCTGGGTCTGCCCCTTGACCCTGGAGCCTCTGAAGGAATGCATCCAGCTCATCCTTGGCCATGGCAGGCCACGGGATGTCCTCGCCCAGCAGATTGACCTCGAGCCCGACGACGTTTGTGTCAAAACCTGGTCCATACGTGCTGCCGACCATCTTCTGCCACCTCCGTCGCCGCTTCGACTCTTCGTCCTGGAAAAGGGCCATTTCGTTGGCCAGCGTTGATGAATCGGTTTTGACCTTGTCAACCCATTCTCGGCGGCGGATGGCCTCGGCTACAAAGGAGGCATACATATATGGCAGTTGATGGATGAGGCGCAGATAGTCAAATGTGGTCATGTCGTCTTCTGATTGGTTCAAGACGCTTATTTGGTTCCTGACGCTGCTGTGGAGGGCCGTGATGTCCGTAATGGTCCTCATGTAGTCGGCGCAGTCGCGAGCAATGGTGTTACGGGCCTGCGTTGCGTACTGCACCATCTCATCCATCTCCTTGACGCGCTTCTTAAGTGACGGCACCAACCGCTCAGTGTGGTTCGAGGCTGTCTTCGAGGCCTGGGCAAGCTCGCGTTGCGAGCCGGCGTACCCGAGAGACGTGCGGTAGTCGGAATCAATCTGGCTGGCTACTGCTTCGATGTCCTGGAGAAGCTGCGAGGAGTCTGTGCTGTGGTTGAGGACAGAGCGGCTCATCAGTTTTTCGAACTCGGCAACGAGCCCCTCGAAACCCTGGTACATCTCCGTCGCCAGCCTGTCCAGCTCAGCGGCCTTGTCGTTGAACCTTCGGCGGGCGGTTGGTGCAAGCTTTCCGGCCTTCCTGGCCGTCTCCAGCTCTATGAGGTCCTCGAGTGTCACGTCAGTCTTGGCTACCTCGCCTCGGGTCATGAACTTGACCATTTCGGGTGATACTGGCGTGTTGCGAGCCAGAGCGAGGTACTGTTCCCATGCTGCCGCGAGGCTTTCGTGCTCCAACAACGCTGGCTCTACCCACTTCTTCAACTCGGCATATTTGGGTTCGACTTGCTTCACGCTTATCTCAAGGTTGGCAACCGCCGCATCCAGGCATTTTATCATGACATCGATCTCGTCGTAGCTGGTCAGGATGCTCGTGTTCATGCGGGAGCAGTCTTCGGCCAGCTGAACGGCCCAGTTGCGGCGGCCCTCGCATAGGTGCTGCCATGACGAGATGGCTTGTACGTCGTCTATCGAGTTAGGCGCACTAGGGATGGATATGCGTCTCGGTAGGGGAGTTTCGGAGACGAGCGAGGGTGAGTTTGATGAAGATGATTGCTGGGTCACTCGGATGTCGTAGATGTAGATTTCTCTCTGTGCGAGGGTCAGCAGCTGCAGCCTCGGCGGGAACTACGTGAAGCGCGGCACAGACCTCGGCGTGTAGGCTGGCGAATTTGACGCTGCGACCTTGGGGGGTCAGCGCAACCATGTGCTGGAGGGACACGGAGCTATTTCGGGCAACCCATGCTCTCAGATCATCGAGACTGCGAGACGAGTGAGCAAGGCTGTGGAAGAAGGGACAAAAGAGCCAGGCAGGGGGCGCCTACGTCGAGAACTGGGCCGCGTCGACCTCGAGGCGTTGGCCCGTGTGGGCAATCAACACCTGCGTGGCCATCCCGAGACATCTCCAGATCTCCAGTCGCGGACAATACGGCGCTGCGGCGGCCGGCGCAGGGCGGTGGAACGAAGCGCGCACCGGGCTGGACGCTGGTGTTGATGTTGTCGGACGAGGCCCGGCCTGGAGGCTGCCTAATACTTGTACTCCGTACGGATGGGGACCCCGTACGTTGACGTCGCCCGCCGTGACGGCACCGCTGGGGCTTTGGCTCGCAGCGGCTGTCTTGGGCGATGGCGAGGCGCGGCACGGCGTGGCGCTGGTACAATTCTGGCCGTCCCACTGAGCAGGGTCCGTCGCAGTGGACTCGGGGTCAGCGCAGAAGCGATAGGGGTCCCGTCGGGTGTCGTGACGCCTTGGATGGCTCTCGTCACCTGGCGGGCGGTCTCCTTGCGTGTGACCTCTCCAGCGCCTCGTGACTGGGGTGCTGGTCGCGACTCTCGGCGCTGGGTCTCCAGCCACCCACCCCTGTGGCTGAGCCGCCGTCAACGCTGCTCGTCCACTGTCCACCTCGCGACAAGGCCCTCACAAGGCGCAAGCTGCCACCCGCCTCATGTGCCGGGGCATCTTGCAACTCCAGACGCCGAGCAAGAGATTGAACTTCCATTCCGTTGGGGTCGTCCGGTGGTTGCCAAAATGGAAGGCCCTGGGGACGAGACGATGGACTATCAAAACGACGACGGCCAGTCTCGGCTGCCGCTCTCCTCGGAAGAGCAGCGAGTCCTCGATCTGTACGATACTCTGCAACAATTGCGACTGGAGATTGCCATCATGAATGCTTCGGTATTGTACGCTTCAGGTATGGTAGTCAACGCCATGTTTTGTTTTGTTTTATTTTGTTTTGTTTTATTTTCGTTTCTCCTCGTGTTTCTTCTTCCAACATCGCTCACGATCCACCGCTGATATGACTGCAGAGGGAAGCCGAAGCTCGGATGAAGTCACAGAAAAGACTCAAAAAGACCTCCTAGACGCGAGGGCAAGGTTTCAGCTACGGCACGATGCGGTAGAGGCGGTCATGGTTGCCAATCCTATTCTCAAAGCGGTCCATAACGGCACCGACGCATCTCCTGCAGAACGGTGCGACACCAGGCTTCAGATGGCGTCCTTCCGAGCGCCCTTATTAATGTGACAGCAGTGACCTCCTGCCCTACGTGGAACGCCGAGATGAGGCAGCAATCTTCGTCGCGAAGCAAGCCACCGATATGGGAACGCTTCGCAGCGACCTGACAGAAGCTCAGGCCGAGACGACACGCGTCAGCCACGACAACGTCGAGCTGGCTGCGGTGTTGTTCGACCTGGCCAGCAAGGTCAAGCAGAAGCAGATCGGACGCCTCGACAACCCCAACACACGGAGCGAGGTGACGAGGCTGCAGAACGAAGTCAAAGCCAGCAGGCAGCGGTGGAGGGTCGTGAAGGGCGTGGCCAGCGGCGTGATTGTGGGGAGCGGCGTCGACTGGGCGCGCGACGACGAGCTACGCGACAGCGTGCTCGACCCGGAGGACGACGATTAGGAGCGCGTAGTGCAAGGCTGTGTGTGACCAGCTACCCCTTGCGATGCATAAAAACAATTCATGCTACGTCTTGCTAGACGTTCCACGTAGCGAACCGCCAGAGTGCAGACGCGGGTGTTCGTCGTTGAGGAAGACGCCGCCACGGCAGGCCGCCCGACAGGATGAGATCATGAGAGTAGGTACGGTACTGCGTGCCTGACTGGCCGCTCCGTGACCCGACTGTCTGGACCCGCAGACCACGAGGCCGGTACTCGTGCGCGTCGGAATCGACCCGCGCAGCCCGCTGCATTGTGCCTGGCCGGCGTGTGCGAACTCGCCATTACCAGTGCCGGCCGCGGCCGAGATCCCCATGCTCCAGCAGCCCAGGGTGCTGCCCAAAGCTTGGCTCCCGTACCTACCTTAGGTGGGGAGCTATGACCACCGCGAATCCATGCACACACGTGATATGGCGTAGCGCCTGCGAGCTCCCGCATCGAGTCTGCGCCCGTTCGAGCGGACGTTCCTCGGCGCCTCGGAGCAGAGAGTCAAACAGAAACGGTCGGCACGTAGGCTGGCTGCCGCGCGCCCATTGGGGGCGAATCGGTGCCGAGCCGGCTTGCAGAATGCCGCGCGCCCAAGCCGTGCAGGCGAGCGCGTGCGTGCGTTTCGTGTTTACGCCCCCCCTCAAGGAGGAAAGAGAGTGGGTGGATCTGCTTGGGCGAGCGTTTGTTTTCGGAGCTAACGAGCGGCGCCAACAAGGAGACGGCGACCCCAGCTGGGCAGCTTGGCCAGGTACAGCACAGTATCAGCACGAGCTGCCGCTACCTGACCACCCAAATTTGGTGTGTCACGTACCCGCCCAAAGTCGCTGCGTGTACCGTGTTGGGGAGCCTTTTGCTGGGTGCCTTGTTTTAGGCCAGCACCTGGAAGGAATGGTGCGGGAGGCAAGGCACGCACACCCACCCGTCACAACTCGCGCCCCCAGCGCCTCCGGGCACGCTTCTTCCGCGTGCCCTGCAGCCAAGCTGCAGCCGCGAGCCGACCAAGCAAGGGGGGCGCATTGCAGCCAGCCGTCGCCCCCGACTGCCTCCTCGTAGCGCCGGCTGGAGAGGGCACAAGGCCAGACCAGTCTGTCCAGGTCTTGGGTTATTTGCGCGCAATTGTCAGCCAAAAGGAAGGTACCAGGTAGCTTGCCCGTGTCCGTGTCGAGCTGCCATCTTATCTTGACCTCTGCTTGTAACGCGCGGCCCATGAGTTTTCCTCGCGTGTCCGTTGACGGACCTCGGGTTTGTTTCGCCCGGTCAGCACTTGTCACCCATTCTTGCCGGAAGCTGAGAGGTGACTGCGGCGCATGGGCAGCACGGTCACCCGGGCTGGTGCTCTGTGCGTCAGCTTGGTGGGTGTTATGAATGCGGAAGCACCTCATGCCGGGTTGTCGAAGCGGAGCGCCTGGCAACGCGCTAAGGTGAAGTAGGTACCAGCGGCCATGTACCAGTACTTGGAAAAGTCGTATGACGGTACATTTCGTCATGCGAGACCGCAAGTACCCCGCTCGGTGCAACGACTGTACGCCAAGGTTGCCAGCAGCGTTGAGAAGCCTGGCCTACTCGCCCATTTCCCACCCCCATCAGCTCAGCCACACATTTGTGGCAAGCCGGTGTTGCTGTTACGGGTGGTGGTGGTGGTGGTGGTCGTAGAGTCTGAACAAGACGGAACATGATGAGGCATGGCCTGTTCCCCAGGAGGCGTTCGGCTTGCACACGCTTTCTCAGAGCAGAGAGTTTACGACCCTCCCCACTGGTCGTGCTGCATCAGAGACAGAACAAGGCGCGAGGATATGTCGCTCGGGCTCGCCAGAACATGGGATGGAAAACTGCGTCGTTTTGCGTGTGATTCGCAGGTGCGGGATGCTCCGTTCATAAAGAGAGAGATGCAGAGAGGCACGCGGCAGGACAGGAGAGTAAAACACAGCTAATCGCTATGCAAGACTAGGCCGTACAAATATAAGCCACGAGACAATAGCTTCCCTGCGAATTCGCGGTGAGATGTATTTACAGTGTGGTACGACTCTCTATTGCGCGAGTGCTTGGCCAGCGCGGTCTGTGAAACAAAATGGTCTTCGTCTGTAAAGGCCGACGGAGCGGTGCGGACGACTGGGCTGACCAGGATGAGAGGTTCAAGCTACTTAATTAATTGGCTTACAAGAGTAGCTATGAAGTGAAGGCGCCAGGATGCAGCCCCCATGGAAGCATTGAACACGTCGCGACACGGTGGAGTGGGCTGTACGAGTATACTTACTTACCTACACTCAGACTCTACACCGGATTCGACGCGCGCCCCGAGCTAAGGCTACACGTACCAGCTGCGCAAGGAGCTAGCAGCGTCATCGGCGCGTGCAGCCACCGTGAGCTGCCCTGCGTGCGGTATCTTGTGGAGCGAAATTGCGGAGGCTTTGTGTGAGATGGACGGCCGGGTGGCCAGACTTAGAGACGCGCAGCAGGAGAAGGGGGGGGAGGCAGGATGGAGCGACTACGGAGTACGGAGTACCCAGACAGACATGCGAGCTAACGGTGACGGTGACTGGGAGAGCGTAGGGGTATGGATGGGGCAGCAGACTGGCTTGGTCAGGCTCCTTTACTCCGAAGTATGCCCCGTAGCACAAACACTCGAAGTCAATGAGACACAAATAGCAGTACTCCGTAGGGAACGTAGAGGTGGGAGTTGGCCTTGCTGAAGGGATGCCGTTAATACGATGGAGGGCATGCGCGTGCTTTGTGCCACAGCTGCTCGTTACGGGTGCTGTTGCAGGCAATTGACGGTACAGTCATTGCTCTCCGACATTGGGAGGTTCGCATCAGGAAGCACCTCTATGCTTTAAAATGGCTCCAAGCAAGAATGAGTACGAGTACGAGCAGCAAGCAGCAGTAGGAACCCATGGGCCTGCAGACGAAGCACAAGGGCAATCGCGCCAGCTCTGCTTGCGGTTTGTACACAGTGCGAGTTTCCCGGGACTCATCACGGTACAACGCCTTTGTACTGTACCTCGGCGAGACGGCTGGCGCTGGGCACGTACCTGTACAGTACCACACAATAACACGCAGCGCGCGACGACGGGGCAAACGGGAGCAGCCACTTACTGGGCAGCGTCACAGTGGCCCCCCCGTCAAGTCACTGGCCAGGCGACTAGCACCGCGGAACTCGTAAGAGTAGGGAGGGAGAGGGGAGCGCAGGCTGGCACGAAGCGCAATGTACGAATTAAGGTAGTTGTACACATCGCCGAGCACCACGTGTGTCGGGTACAAGGAAAGGGAGAGAACGCGGAAGGAAAAGCCCAGGAAGCTCACGTACCTTGGACTGACAGGGCAAGTCCCTCAGAAGAGGTATTGGAAGGCGTTGCGGAACTGGCATACCTTACCTTGGGTGGCATCCTGCCAGCATCACGAAGCAAGCCGCAACTTGCCCTGCAAGCCGTTGGCTAAGGTACCTTGCTTACCTGACCGACCTTGCGGATGACCCATGGACACGAGGAGTACTATGTAGGAAGCGAGCGAGGCGTGCGAGAGGACAAGGTGTGAGATGTGGTGGTAGCAGCAGCGTCGGCACCAGCGCCAGCACCGGCACCAGCTCATGTCGCTGAGCTGGGCCTGGCCCGGCCTGGGCTGGCTGGGACGGGCTGGCTATGTGCAGGTACCTGCCCGTACATGGCTGGGGCAGTGGTCGGCCGCGTTCCTCCACCCACACACGCCCGCGCACCCGCACCCGCTTTCGCGCCCGCAATCACTCGCCCATAGTAAAAAGGCTGCTTGGCCCTCCCCCCCATACTGCGCTCTCCTCTCTCTCTTCTCCCATACAATTTCTCCCACCAAATCCTCCCATACAAACCGCACCGCGTTCGCCTCGCAACCCAACACGCGCCTTTGGTGAGTACCTCGTCTTTGCCCTGCATCGCCTCCCATTCAAAGTCACCGGCATTGCGCCGTCGTCGCGCAACGTCGCCTCTGCTTTTTTCCCCTTCGCCGCAGCTCTTTTGGTTCTCTTTTGAGCCAATTTCCTCGTCGAGACCTTGGTGCATCGTGCATCGTGCCTCGTGGTGCAATTGCACTTTGGTTGCCGCCGCATCATCTCAACGGCTTCGTTGCCGTTGGCTCGCGCATCTTAGCATCATCAAACCGCTGACCAGCACTTGCACCTCACAGAACCCGGTTTCTGCACCGTTTTCATCTCCCCCCAAAAACTCCCCAAGGTATGTAGATGCGCTTCTTCGCCCTTCTTTGGAGCCTCAAAGCGCGTCGAAGCGTCGGTCGCGTTCAATTGTCTTTGCCCCTCGCCGCCGCGCTCACTGCCCACTTACAAACTCACTTACACTCGCGCTGTCGCGCTTCACATCTGCGCGCCTCTATCATTTGCGCAAGCTGCTATCACCATCACCAACACCACCACCGCAATCACGTCACCTGCTCAACCCTCACTGCCCTCCACCCTACCCTGCAATCGTTGAACCACGCTCAGTGTCAATCGCTTGCTAACAATTCATTGCAGCCACATCCAAGATGCCTAAGGCCGCAAGTGCAAAGGCTAAGCCCGTGAAGAGGCGCACCAAGAAGGGTAAGGGAAATCCCCCCCGCTTGGGTCGTAGCATTGCCTGGCTGCCTGCGGATCGCGAATGTGATCGCCGGCTTCCCAGGTTTTGCGTCGCCCAACGCGCTTTGGTACGATTCAAATGCTGACGGTGGCAGACCCCAACGCTCCCAAGCGTGGCCTCTCCGCGTACATGTTCTTCGCCAATGAGCAGCGCGAGAACGTCCGCGATGAGAACCCCGGCATCTCGTTCGGCCAGGTCGGCAAGCTTCTGGGTGAGCGCTGGAAGGCTCTCAACGACAAGCAGCGCGCCCCCTATGAGGCCAAGGCTGCTGCCGACAAGAAGCGATACGAGGATGAGAAGCAGGCTTACAACGTAGGAACGCCACGCTCTGATCACACTCGCGCCCGACGAAGAAAGCTAATACACATCGCAGGCTGAGGCTGAGTCCCCCTAAGTAACCAGCAATGGGCGTACTGTGTGGCCTCGTGTTGGTTCCCCTAGCTTTTCCCTTGTGTTTTGGGCCGGGCGGTGTTGTATGACTGCGGGACGGGATGCGTGCTTTTGCTTTTTCAGGTGCAGGAAATCGATGGAACTGGGTCTCAACAGTGGTTTTGCCATCTCGACAGCGGCCGGTATAGCTGCTGCGGGTCTTATTCTCGGCCGCCTGTTCTCGTAAGCCGCCACATGACATGATCATCCTAGAGCTACGAGAAGACGTCAATTGAGAATACATGTACAACTATTTGAAGCCGATGATTTGTCTGCCTCGTGGCCCGCTGCGCTATTCTTGTGATGATTGGTTGCGTTGGTCGTATGAGTATGCACCTCAGGCCAAGCTTTCATTGAGAAGAGCAGCTCAGTCAGCTGCTGAGCAGGTGACGAGGCATGTGATCCGTTTCATGCCACTCGTCCGGCCTGAGGAATCGTATTGGATGGCTCGGCGCTGCTGCTCACGCGGTTTCTTAAACATATAAATACTTGAAGCGGTGCCTCGACAGGGAGACGGACACAGACACAGACAGAGAGCATCCCAACAACGGCACGCCAATGAGCGCCCCGGCGACACCGAGATCGGGCTCGCCCAGGGTGCGGGCACGTTCTCGATCATGCGGCTCTGCAGCATGCGATGCTCGGCCATCCAAGGGCCCAATCAATGCCTCGCAACACCGCCATCGGCGGCCGCTGTGGCCCATGCCGTCGAGCTGGGGGCATCACGGCATTCGACCGCCATGCCACAACTGGCCGGCTGCCGCCAACGATGCCGTCGCCGTTGCCGCGCCAGATGCGCCATGCAAGTGCCGCTGCCCCAGTCTGGCCGCTCCTCCACTGGGCGTCCACGCCCCGTGCGTCAAGCCGTTCGGGGTCTACTCAGGTGGACATGACGCTTGCTTTCGTGGCAGGCTGTGAGAAGCTCCCGTCGCTGCCAGTCCTACCCGATGGAGAGCACACCGTCGCGCATGCTGCGAATGCTTTCCCGCACCCACGCGGGCCCCGACGAGTGAGAGGAGGGTGCTTTATCCGTACGACACCAAGAGTCGTGGGCGTGGTTGCGCTTCGCCGCGTTGCGGCTTCGCCCACGTCTGCTGGCTTACTCTTGCTCGTGCCCGACGGACGCAATTCCTCCCCAACTCGCATGCGCCCGAGCAGTCTCGTTGGCGTCATGGCGTCGTGCCGTCGGGATCACTTGGACCGTGGTCCTGTCCCTCGGTGCTCCGTAATCAGACCTTGTCTGAGCTGTCAGCGCACGACGCCTGCAGATGCTCTAACCTTTTCCTGAATCGACTCGGCAGGCCTGCTGGTCCCCCGCCCATGGCACCGACAAAATCGTCCGTTCTGCCATCCATCGGACATGCAACAATTCCCAACCGTGCGGCTCCGTCGCCCGCTTGTTTGCCACTCTCTTCTAGCACCGCGGCCCAATTGAACTCTAGCAGTGTCTCGTACTTTGGCAAGCCTCCGTTCATATCATCGTTTTCCAGCAAGTGACCAATCGTCGCGCTGCGTATCTGTCGGCAAGACAATGCCATCGAGAGGACGGACAATGGTCACGCCAACGGATCCATTGTCCATCGCGAAGTCGTTGCAGAGCCCAGCCTTTCGAACATGAGCCTCTCTAGTTCGAGCTGCATACTAGAGAGCCTGGTCGATGTGACGCTATGGAGCTCACCAGCCAAAATGACACAGACCTACTCGGAGGTTGCTGTCAAGAGGCGGAGAGATCCGACCTTGTCTGGTACAAGCTCGAGGGTTGGCGCATTGCGTTGAACGAACCAAGCAACCCCCATCTGAGCGCACTCATTGCGGAGATCAAAACCGGAAGCCAACTTCTTCGCGAAATCGCTAACCTGTCCCAAATTCACTGGGACCGCGTTCCGTTGATCCTAAAGCCCTTAGCTATCATCCTACCCTACCTCTCGCGATCCCTGAGAGACATCACCGCCCACTATGAAGATCGAACGCGGCAAAAGCTCAACCGGTGGCGACACATGTACCACGCCATGACAAATGAGGCCGGAGGTGTCTCCCTCCCTCGTCAGTTCATGGCTTGTAACCACTACCTCAGCTCCTTGAGGGACTTGCTGATCAGGTAGGTTGACCCCTGAAGGGGTTCTACGTTGGTGTTAGTGTTAACGTTTTGAGAAAGGTCGCCGAATTTTGACCTCAACGTTCTCGAGATGCTTCGTCTCCAGATAATGCAGCTTCGCGAAGCAAGGGGTATCCGTCAGTCAGGGACCAGCCCCTGGAAGAGCGAACATCTGACTAACATCGCTCTCTTAGTGACCCCTCGAAATATAATCGGACCTCCTGTCCGCAGCAATAGCCTGCCGTTGCATGAGTCCGACCCAGTGAGTTCCAGCTGCAAGGCTCGGCTATTCTGATGCCCCTGACAGAGATACTGTAGACAATATCCTGGGCAGAGAAAATCTTCTCTCTTCCCCTGCCGTCGCGGACAGCTCTTGGACGCAGCCGGCCGTATGTCACCAACGAATGGCAAGGCACACGTATTAATTCGTACCTACAGATCAAAGTCCTTTGGCCCACACCATCCGTGGGGCCACCTAGGCATCCCGGCAAACTCAAAGACCTACTTTCAACGGTACGGCCCTGGACGTCTCTGGCGCCGTTGCGTGGTTATGCCTGACAATGACAGATCTTTTAACGACGATCAAATCTCTTTGACAGTTTTCCGGAATGGCATCGACAGCTCACCGTATCTGCTGCTGAAGATATTCGACCAGGACGATCCCTGGTTCTCCGTGCGTGGTGTCCATGAACTTTGCATCGAGAGAGATGGCAGCGCGCTCAAGTTCACACGATGGAGCCTCACGAGGGGAGGTTCAAAAGCCTGGGCAATTCTCCATTTTATGACTTGGGAAGGTAGGTCTAGCACCGCGGCTCGAAGTCTGATATCTCTGCCAGTTAGAAAAGCATCGTCTCTTTCCAGCGGCTCAGAGCTGACATGCTTTCGAACAGAGCTCGTCCTCATGCACTCCACGTTTCTCTCCTTGAAAGCCGACAACAGTCTCACCATTTCGATCAGCTCTAAAGAATACACTCTTTCCGGGGAGCACAGGCTCTTCCAAGCGTACGATCTCGTCAGGGATATAGCACTTATGTACTGGCCTAACCAAAGGGGTAGATCTATTCTCGACGATGGGTTCCAGCATTCTCTCCTCGTATACACAGATAGGGCAACGCGAGGGCTTCGCCTCCACGCCGCAGTCTGGGGCGGAGAGCTTCGCCGGTGCCCGGTCTGGACCGCTTTTGGTTTGTACCGCCTGAGATGCCCCGCGAGGTACTCAACCGATTCTCACGGCCGGCAACAGTGACCCATCAATCAGCGTCACCGACTTGGCTCAAGCGCGTGTCTCCCCACAGGGTCCGCCTTGCCGACGTCCAGCTGTATGTCTTTTGTCGCAAGTACCGTCAGCAAAACCAGCGTCGTGGAGCCATCGGGGAGTTTGAGATCTACTTTATCGAGGACGAAGGCAAGCGACGACTCCGAATCCCTCTCAACCTCAGTCTGACATTCATTGTAGCTGCTCGGAGTTTTGAGGCAGTGTTTTACCCGCCTCGGGCTGGTCCGGCTGTGGAAGCGGCCAGAGCATGATTCCATTGTCGAATTCGAAAGCGTTTTTGGGCAGACCGTGTTTGCAGCTCTACTCTGGACCTTTGATCAGTCAGCTTGACAAAGGCTCCCACGCATGTTTGGAGGTCACAACAGCATTAGCGAGGCGATTTATGGTATCAATACTTTCGACATTATTTCGCGACTGGTCTTTTTTTTTTCTGCATTTTCAGCATAGGCAGAAATTCGACTCATCGGGACGAGGCTAAAGCAATGCTAGCATTGCGAAACTACATAACGTTCCTACCCCCTTGTGTTTCAAATTGAAAATGATGGAACTTGTCTCCCTTCATAACCCAAGTGTTCTCGCTCAAGTCTTGACGTCAGGCTCGTCCCGACCAACGTGCTCCTTGAACTTCAGCAGCTCCGTGGCAAACTTGACCTCGGCCTTGAGGAAGTCCTGGGCGTCCATGTCGTACGTCGACGGGTCGCTGCTGTGCTGCTCAATATACAGGCGGATGGTGGCACCAGAGGAGCCGGTGCCCGAAAGGCGGACCACGATGCGGCTCCCGGAGGAGAAGCAGGCGTAGAGGCCCTGGTTGGAGGAGACGGAGCCGTCCAAGTCGGTATAGGAGAAGTTGCCCGCCTTGGTGACGGTGCGTTCTGTGTTTGTCAGCCAACTCGGTTCTTCGATACGTGAGGGGGGTGATATATACCTCCGATCTTGCTGCCGACGAAGCTGGGATCCGCAACCAATTTCTTGAGCTCACCAACGACCTTGTTGGCACCTTCCGAGTCGACGTCCTCATAGTCGTAACGGGTGAAGAAGGTACGACCATACTGAGTCCAGAAGTCCTTCTGGATCTGCTTAATGGAAGGAGTAACGCCAGGGTTCTGAACGCCGAGCCCGGCAATGATGTTCAGCCAGGCGACAATGGCCCACAGGCCATCCTTTTCGCGAATGTGGTCACTGCCGGTGCCGAAGCTCTCCTCGCCGCAGATGGACAGCTTCTTAGCATCGAAGAGGGCGCAGAAAAACTTCCAGCCCGTAGGGACCTCGTAGCAGTTGAGGTTCTGGGCCTTGGCGACGAGGTCAACGGCACCGCTGGTAGGCATGGAGCGGGCGAGGCCGTTGACGCCATTCTTCTTGAAATAAGGGATGAGATGAGCGTGGTGAGCGATGATGGCGAGCGAATCTCCGGGTGACACAAAGGCATTGGCGCCGTAGATCATGTTACGGTCGCCATCACCGTCGGAAGCGGCACCGAAGGGGATGTTGTTCTTGTCGACAACCTCGACAAGGGAGTGAGCGTAGGTCAGGTTGGGGTCGGGGTGGCCGCCGTTGAAGTCGGGGCTGGGCTCGCAGTTTTGCGTGGCGCCAGTGAGACCCAGCTCCTTGTTGAAGATGGCTTTTCCGTAGGGGCCCGTGACGCCGTGAAGGCCGTCGAAAAGGACCTTGAAGTCGGGGTGGGTGGAGAAGAACTTTTTGATGGTATCAAAGTCGAAAATGTCCTTGAGCATAGCCGTGTAGTCGGAAGTGCTGTCGATAATCTCGACCTCGAGAGAGCCGTACATCTTCGTGCCAATGGTGGAGATGTCGACATAGGGGATGGCGGCGAGTTTGTAGGAGGTCAAGGTCTTGGAGGTCTCGTAGATCTTGTTAGTCACCGACTCGGGGGCCGGGCCACCGTTGGCCAGGTTGTACTTGATGCCGAAGTCGTTTTTGGGGCCTGTCCAAATACGTCAATGCTCCAGGTTCGAGCTGCTGGTGATGGATTGACATACCGCCGGGGTTGTGGCTGGCGGTCAGCAGGATGCCACCCGTGGCCTTGCGTAGCCTAATGATATGACTGGCAGCCGGTGTGGACAGGATACCATCCTGTCCGATGAGGAGCTTCTTGACGCCATAAGCGGCACTGATCTTGGCAATCAACTGGATCACTTCGGGGTTCCAAAAGCGGCCATCGCCACCGATGACGAGAAACGAGCCTAAAGGAGGAGAATGGGTTGTCAGGGCGAGCTTCTGGCGTATTTGGCGTTCTTCAGGGGCGAGCTCATACCCTTCACGCCCTCTGGGATGGACAGCAGGATGCTTGCGACAAACGCCTCGCTGTAGTGTGGCTGCTGGAAGACGGTGACCTTCTTGCGCAGGCCGGAGCTGCAGCATTTGCGTCAGTGTTGAGAAACCGCTGGAACTGGCGGTGTCGAGGCGGGTCAAGGACGTACGTGCCAGGCTTCTGGTCCTGAAAAGGCGAAAACTCGACGGTCTGGACGTCCATGGCAACTGAGGTTACAAGGGCAGCGCGCGAGGGAATTCAAAGAGTCGAGAGACAGCTTTGGCGAAGGCGCGCGATATTGAGAGGAAGTGGATGGGGAGAGGGGGGGGAGCTCGAGAAGCTACCGACATAGCTCTTGGTGGGGGTGGTGCCGTCCTCGAAACTAATGGAGGGGCAACTGCGGGCGATCTGCGCCACAAACGACACTGTACGAGCCGTGCCAGCAGCGCCCGGACCGTACAGTGCGACTGCTGGGCGCCCGTTTACGACCTGCAAGATGCAGGTTTGGTTGGGAAACGAAGACTTCAGGGTGGCAAGATGCAGGCTGCAGGTTCACGGATGGGACTTGGTGATGTCAAAAACTGTCAATCCGCCTCACCCACGGCTGATGCGGGGGGGACGAGCGGTCAATTCTCCTCTCTCGATCTCCATGTCAAGCCCAGCACGCCAACCGTGCCACTTACACCCGCCGCCCGCCCCTGAAGATGGCATCGCGGTAGTACCTCGCCTCCTCGATGCTCTCGAGGATGTCGTCGCGGGCC
The DNA here is from genome assembly GCA_001600555.1 of Albophoma yamanashiensis. NCBI lineage: Eukaryota > Fungi > Ascomycota > Sordariomycetes > Hypocreales > Ophiocordycipitaceae > Albophoma > Albophoma yamanashiensis. The sequence goes on from BCKH01000001.1 coordinate 2,491,038, forward strand.
AGGTGGCGGCCCTTCTTAGGCGGCGCACCGGCGGCGACGTCGGGCGGGCTCCAGCGGCGGGCGGCCTCCTTGATGGCGCTGACGTCGAGGATGCGGTAGTGCAGGTGGTCGACGACGCGGGCGTAGGGCCCGCGGCGCAGGAACGCGCGGTCGGCGTGGACGCTGTTGCCGGCCAGCAGGGCCCTGCGGCGCTCCGGGACGAGCCCGACGATGTAGTCGTACAGGCCCGCGGCGGCGTCGGCGGGCGTCGTCGTCGAGGCCAGCACGGCGGCCGTGAGCCCCGAGTTGCCGTGGGTACGCGTGCACCACTCGTCCATCTGGTCGAGGCGCGCCTGCGGCCAGTGCACGACGGCGTGGAAGCCCCCGTCGTCGATGACCTCGAGGTCGCCCGTCGTGAGGATGCAGTAGATCTCGAGGATCTCGTCGGTGTCCGGGTCGAGGCCCGTCATCTGTGTCCACGACGCTCGCCGTCAGCGGTCCACCTGGACGAGGGGATTCATCCTCCCGTTCCGTTCATCGCCATACACAACGTATCCATTCAGCACCGCTCAGTCGTGCTCGTACGTACCTCGCAATCGATCCACACGAGGACATCGTCCCCGGCCGCAGCGCTGGCGTCGTTAGCTGCCATCGCGCGTGCCTTGCCCGACGTTGCCACGAGCTGCAGGCCACACCTCGACAGCGCCTATCGCGACCCAACGGAGCCAGCCTCGCTGCGCAGTTGGTGGGATTGCGTCTCTTCTTGTCCCGTCCCGCGTCCTGTGCTCGTGCTTCGTGCTGCGGGTGGTGGGTGTGCACGATGCAAAAGGCTGCGCGTGATCCACTGGCAAGCCCACGCTGAGGTGCCCTGGCATCCTGGCATCCAAGCTGGGCCTGGCGGAGCATCAGATCCCCTTGGCGGCGGCGCCCACCCCACCCTTGCCACCCTCCCCCCACAGGGCCGCCGCAGCAGCGGCTCCGGGGATCTCGCGGCGCTGAAACGTTGCGCGCCCGTATTCCCAATCGCTGCGCCGTCATTGGCAGCCAGGGACCCCGGATTCCAGGCTCCCCTCCTCGTCCAACCCGCCGCCAGATGCCACGGCATCCACTGCCGGTCTGCTTCTCCTCTCCAAGCCTTCAAGCGGTTTTGAGTCTGCAGATTCAAAGCCAAGTGGCACGTCCAGCCAGCATCGTTTCGAGTGCCCGTGGCGCTTCTTCGTCCTTGATGTGGCATTGATGTGAACGCTCAGGTCAAGACACATCTCATCGCTTCGTGATAGCCACATCCGCTCCGCGAGTCCACGCCACACCACACCATCATGGTCGGCGTCAAGGATCCGGAGCTCGTCGACGAGCACACCAAACCCCTCCCGCGGCCTGAGATGTCCAGCACGCCTCCCCGCTTCCTCATCGTCGGTGCCGGCTCGCGCGGCCGGGCCTACGCCAGCGCCATCGACACGGCCTCCAACGGCGTCGTCGCCGCCGTCGCCGAGCCGCTCGACTTCAAGCGCGAGACGCTCGGCAGGGGCCACATCTGGGGCGAGGGCGGCACCCCTTCCGAGGGCCAGAGCTTCTCCCACTGGCGTGAGTTCGTCGAGTACGAGGAGGACAGGCGCCGGCGAGCCGCAGCTGGTGAAAGGGACGTTCCCGAGGGCGTCGACGGAGCCTTTGTCTGCGTTCTCGACGAGATGCACCGCGAGGTCGTCGTCGGCCTCGCGCCGCTGGGCCTGCACATCATGTGCGAGAAGCCCCTGGCCACGACGCTTCACGACTGCCTGGCCATGTACCGCGCCATCAAGCCGCTGCAGCCCACCAAGGTCTTTTCCATAGGCCACGTCTTACGGTACAGCCCGCACAACCTCATGCTGCGTAAGCTGCTCGTCGAGGACCGCATCCTCGGCGACATAAACAGCGCCGTCCACACCGAGCCCGTTGGCTGGTGGCACTTCACCCATTCCTACGTCCGCGGCAACTGGCGCAACGACAAGACGACCGCCTCATCGCTGCTCACCAAGAGCTGCCACGACATTGACCTGCTTCTCTGGCTGCTCTGCTCGCCGGAGAAGGCCGGCCAGGGCGAGCCCCATCTCCCTGAGTCCATCTCGTCGTCGGGTGGCGTGCAATTCTTCAAGAAGAGCCGTAAGCCCCCTGCCGCCGGAGCCGCCACCAACTGCATGAGGTGCCCGCTCGGCGACTCGGGCTGCAAGTACTCGGCCAAAAACATATACATGGGCAACAGGATCGGCCTTGCCCGCGGCAACACCAAGTGGCCCATCGACATCGTCATTCCTGACATTGAGGACTACAAGACGCACGAGGAGCGCGTGGCCGTCATGGGCCGGGCCCTCGAGGAGGACTGGGACGAAAGCACGCCCGCGGACGTGGTCAGCTCCCGCAACTGGTTTGGCCGCTGCGTCTTCGAGGCCGACAACAATGTCTGCGATGACCAGTTTGTTACCATCACCTGGCCCGAGACGATCCGCCCGGCCAAGCGCGTCACCTTCCACATGGTCGCCCAGACAAAGCGCCAGTGCGACCGCTTCTCGCGCTTCTACGGCGAGCACGGCGAGATTTACGCCGACTCCAAGACTATCGTCTTCGAGGACTTTGCCACAGGAGAGACCAAGACGTTTGAGCCGCGCCAGGAAGACATCGGCCACGGCGGAGGCGATCTGGGCCTCACGCGCCAATTTGTTCTCGCTTGTGACAAGGTCAAGAATCACGGCTGGGAAGCCGAGCAAGCGCAGAACGAGTTCATCGGGTGCACCCTCGACGAGGTCATACGCAGCCACGCCATGGTATTTGCTGCAGAGGAGGCGCGGCTCGGCAAGAAGGTCGTCGATTGGCAGCAGTACTGGGCCGACACAGTGGTGAAGGAAGCCCAAGCCTGATTGCTGGCTCAGCCCGGGCTATGGAGTACAGAACATGACTTGTAATGAGAAATGAAAGGCAAAGCGCTGGCATGTCCCTTCCACAAAGAGAGTGACTGTGTAGAGTATAGTTCGCCATTGGTTTTACTATCTCCAGAGCGTATGTTCAAAGCTTGTATTCGGCATTTATACTCAGGGCGTGGGTATGTGAAGTGAGGCTATGCTCTTCTCTTGTAAGAATGGTCAAAAAACATTACGGCAGAAATCCTTGCGCCCCGTGTCCGACTGACTCCGTAAAAAGAGACTCTCGCCTCGGTCCGCTGCGTTCTTTGGAATATCCACCACTCTTCGCTGCGTGACCAATGCTTCCCAGGCTTAGCTGAGCTCTGCCCGGTTATTCTCATTCCCTAGCGGGTTCACAGCCGCCAGCTCGCTCGCCTGCACATGATGCGTCGTAGGTGACGGGCCGTGATGAGCCGTCTCACCTTGGTCGACCATGTTGGGGCTTGGCGTCGTGTGCGGCGGCGGCGAGCCCGTCGAAGAGACGGGGAATCCCGCGGCGCCATGCTGCGGATAGCCTCCTTGCTGTTGCGGATAGCCGCCTTGCTGCTGCGGCGGGTAGTTGCCCTGGAAGCCTGGAGGGTGCTGCTGGTAGCCGCTGGAAGGGGAGTAAGGCTGCTGGCTGTAGACACTCATGTGAGGATCGTAGCCTTGAGGAGGTGGAGTGTAGTTCGAGTAGCCCTGAGGGGGCGAGGCTGGAGGGTAGCCCTGGGGGGGAGAAGCCGGAGGGTAGCCCTGGGGAGGAGAGGCCGGAGGGTAGCCCTGCGGTGGGCTTTGGGGATGGGTCTGAGCCATGGGCGGCGGCGGAGGGGAGCTCTCGGTGCTGGAGCCCTTGACCTTCTTGTTGCGGCGGAGGAGAAGAAAGATGGCCGTGCCCACGAGAGCGAGGGCCACGGCACCTCCCGCGGCGCCTCCTGCGATGGCACCAACATTCGTACTGCTGCCGCCGCCGCCGCCACCACCACCACCGTCAGTCGCTGAGGCAGTTTGAGACGCACTTGTCGAGCTGGCGGTGTCGTCGGTGCTGACTTGGGTGGACAACGCCGTGCTCTGGTCGAAGCTGTGCGTCTTGGACCAGAGCGGGTCGTAATCGAGGAGAACGCCGGTGCCGCTGACGGTGTTGCAAGCAAGAGCCGTGTAAGTGCTGCCTGCATCCTTGCCCGGGCCCGACTTCTTCATTAGATAGGTGAAGCATGCAGGCGCCAGGGCGGAGCTGTTTCGCAATAGTCAGCTACACCCCATCCAAATCAAGATTGATGGCTGGCGCTGGTCTCTGATTCACGAGGTACGAGCGCGATGATGGGCAATGAGGGCATCACGAGAGCGGTTGCACCAGCAAGCAAGAGCAACTCACCAGCACACTGTGTGGAAGTCGGCCAAGAGGCTGCATTTGCCAGCCTGCGAGGCGGAGTAGTCAATGCAAGTCGTCTGGATTTTGCTGCACTGCTGGTTGGGCTGACAGCATCCAAGGTAGCCGCTCACGGAGGCACAAGTGGCCGTATTGGCGACGCAGGTGAAGGAGTCTGGATGATCATTGTGAGCCAGCAGTCCGCCTCAAACTCACAAAGGGATCGCATACTTCCATTGGACTGGACGAAGCCACACGTCGCCGGTCCCAACGTGTACCCTTCCAGGCGCGGAATCAGGTCCATGCGGCCGAAGACGCCTCGGGGCTGCGGCGCCGGCGTGGGCTTTGGCGAGAAGCCCATCATTAGCTGCTCGGCGGCCATCTGGGCGAAGTCGGTCTCCTGGGGCGATTCCCACGAGGGCTCCGAGCCGGAGACGGCCAGGCCGACCGGGACGACGGCCGCCACGCCGAGCAGCATGGCGGTGAAGTGACGCATCCTGTAAGCCGGCGTCGGTGCGAGAGGCAGGCTCGCCGGGAGTCGGGGACAAGACGCGAAACCAGCAAACGAACCTCGCGATTCGCTTTCAGCCGACGACGATGTCAGAGAGAAGGAAAGATGAGGGAGCCATCCCGTCTGCAACAGAAAACCGGCGCTGCCGCCAGCGGGCTGCGCGTGCGCGGCGGAACCAGCCTGGCCAGGGGGCCGCGGGCAATGGCATCGCCGCGGCTGGTACCAGCTAATTAGAGCCTCAACCGCAAGGTCTATTGGAGGCCATACGGGCCCTTGATGGGGTTCGCCATGCAGCCGTGCCACCGCATATTCAGCCCTGCACCAGCTGAAGGAGACGGGCCTGGCTCGCGCCCCTGGCGGGTGGCGCCCTCGGGCGTCGTCTTATTCGGCGGCAGGCTGTTGGCGGCTCGAGCTGAATCCATCGTCCAGTCATCAGCCCCAAGTCAGGCATGGCGCTGTGGACTTTCTCGCGGGCAACCAGCATGTTGCTTTGCTTGATGGGGCAGGACGGCGGCGCGGTCGTGCCCGTGTTTGTCGTCGTACGAGCAGTAAAGAGGCGAGGCCGGTGTCTCCACTGGCCGGCTACGTGCAGCAGCGTTACACTTCCGAGCAGCTTTGGTGAAGCTGTCCAAAATATCGGCGTGCACCAGAGCAGCGACCAAGCCTGGCTTGCCCGCGCGCACGAGTAGGGTAGGGCCTGGCCAGAGATTCCTCCCCCCTGGCTGCGTGGGAACGGCCCTCGTCGAGGGTGAGGTGTGTTGGTGAGGGAGTCAGCATGCGGGGGGAAGTTCCCCCGGCCACTAACGCACTACGACAACTGCTCTGTACAGAACGGAGCACGGAGTACGGAGTACGTACACTTACATTTCTGACCAGAGCTGCAAGGCTTCCCTCGCACCTATGCTTTATAATTACCTTAATTACTCGTATGACGCCGGCTGCGGGACGTTGTTCGGCGATAGTCCCCCCGGACCACCTCGCCGTCGCGCCTCATCGCCCGGCTGCCGTCGTCCACTTCGTCAGGGTCCAAGGAAACCCACCATTTCGGACGCGGATGGGTGGGAGGAGGCTGAGCTGGGCGAGCTGGATACTGCCACGAGTCCGTCTCTCCCATATCGTCCATGTGCAACCTTGCCTGCCCGGACAGCCCCACCGTGCCGTCTATCATTCTGCGGCCCACGAGCATGCTCGAGCCTCACATGGCGGCTCATGGGCAGGCACATGGGTATGGACACACGGGTACATGGACACATGGGCACATGGAGCTACGCTGCCCGTCCACTCGTCGGTCGTCAACCCCCATCGGCCCGCGCAGAGCACGCACTCCCACTACGTACATGCACGCCCTAAGAGGTCGATATCCGAAGACGTGCAGGCTCGCCAAGTCTCTTCTCCGAACGAACCGAACCATCTCATACCAGGAAGCCGAGTCCCTCAGCAGCACGTGTAATGTTTTGTAAATTGTCACGGAGGGGCCTGCTCGTCACCTGTAATTGGGTATGCCATCCACCAGTACGCCATTGACTCATTCCATGTATGAAGAAGAATGAGCACATGCAAACAATGCCACTACCTTGCTTGCAGGGGTAAGTGATGGGCACTCCGAGCAACGAAATTTTGAGCTACCTTACTTGTAGACAACCGACCAAGGCATCAACGGATTCGGGACCGACGCAACATCGACAGAAAGAACAAGCAGCTGCAGGGTAGCTCTCAGCCCCACGCAAATGCTATAGAAACTGAGTGTATGTCTCTTCGGCAAAGGGACGGAAACCACCAGGCTCAGACGCTCGTAACATTACATTTCAAATATACTGAAAGGGCAGCTCCCTCTGCAGACCCTGCCTCAGGAGTCCGTAACGGTCGTCGTCCTCGGGCTTGATCTGGCCCTTGCGCAGCAAAAAGTCGAGCATGACCAGGCCGCAGTTCGGCTTCCACTCCGAGCGCTTCAGGTCCTTCTTGACGTCGTCCACCGGCTTCAGGACGAAGCCCGCAATCGCTCCGGGATCGCCAGGCTGCGGAACAAAGCTCGAGTCGATCTTGAGGTCGAAGGTGAAGCGAATCCCCGGCTCCAGCTGACCCTGCTCGGAGCCCGCTATCGAATCCTTCTTGTCGTAGAACGATATGCGAGATCCGTCCAGCACTGTGCCCACGAAGACGTCGCCTGTCATCACCTTGCGGGACTCAATGTCGATGTCCAATCTGGCTTCCTCCATGGCCTCGCGCCGCAGCGTCCTCAGCGGGTCCATCTGGTCCATTGGGTCCATGGCTCCAGCAACCACCTGATCCAGCTTCCCAGCATACGTGACATTGTCGGATCTCTTCGAGACCCAGATGTGCATCCTGAGCCTCCCGTCCACCTTCTTCATGGTATAGACGTTCATGTGGACCCCTGTCGTCACGATGCCAAATATGCCCCTGAGCGGTGATGGCATCTTCAGGCCAGCAAGGTGGCCGTCGAAGCCGCGGATTGGGTGGTAGTCGGCCTTTTTCCGCAGCCATTTCGTCACACCGCCCAGGACGCCGACGTTCTTCTCGCACAGCTTCACAAATGCCTTGCGGCAGATGTCGACAACATCGTCGTCTTGGCCCACTCTCGGGCGCAAGTGCACCTTGCGGTCCGGCTTTGACACCTGGAACCCAGTGTCTTCCCAGCTCATCTTGGCCACAAACTCCGGAAGCATGTAGCCCACAGGGCCAAGCTTGTCGAGCAGGTGAAACTCCCAGAGGCCGGCAACGTCCTTTTCAAACTTGTTGCATTGACAGATAACGTCGTAGAAGGATGGCATGTGCGCTGCTGACCCAACCGAGGCGAATATCCACGGGTGGAAAACAGCCGTTGCAGGTGCAATGTTCGTTAGGGATCTCGCAACCGCATTAGCCGGCATCGCCACGGGCGTCATGTTGGCAGACACATTGGCAGACATGTTGGCAGGGACGTTGGCGGTTTCACTCCTTGCGGGCAGCCGTGTTCTGACAGGCGTCCACTGAATCAATCGCCACACCTGCGGCACCTGGTTTGCTCGTGGGGACCCTGACTGGGTCTCAGGAGCTGGCCTCTGTCCCAGTGACGGACTGCAGCCTGCGCCGGGCCAAGGAGATGCCAATGCCGTGGCCTCGGATTCACACACTCGTATCTTGTGCTCGAAACCAGCCCACCCTCTTGTCACAACCACCAAGGATGTGTCGATTTGGACCGAGTCCCGAGACCGCACCGGCCGTCCCGTCCAAGCCACGGCTATCACATCCACGGTTTGAGCTCCAGGGATGTCGACGACGCACGTTCCTGGCAGCGAACCCATGACCTGGAGCCGTGTAACCCGTGGAAGAGCAAACAACTGCGTTCAAGCTGACATTGCGACGAAGTTGATCACGGCCACGGCAGAGTGAATACCGCCGGATACTTCTCGAGTCCCAGGTTCCTGGGACGGAAAGCCCCCGGTCCCCGTGTCGGGGGTCGCACGGCAGACAGTCCTCTTGCCCATCGCGGGAGCCTGCATCCGCTCCATGCAGGCCGCTGCTCAAAGGGCACACCGGGATCTCTCTTCCCTCCAGACTGCAACTCGCAATTGGCCACGGCCCGGCAACTCAGTCGCGCTTGCCGCCTCCGCTGCACCGCGGCCCACAGGCTGCTCCCGTGAGTATTTGCTTTTTGAGACATGGCCTCGTCAATCAGAGTTCGCTAGCAAGTCGGTGTCGAGGGTAGGGTGCCATCCCGGTGGTTCGTGCATGCGCGCCCTCCGACGCCTCTTGGCCGGATGCGAAGGGCCTTTGCGGTCGCGCAGCCTTGATGATCGTGACCTAGGTGAGTCTGTCCATGTTGGTACCGCCCGCGGTGGCGCTTCCGGGGTTACAATGCTGTCTGCCAGCCAGATGGTGCTGGTCGACTGATTAACGCTGAGCGACGAGGGCGAGACGAATGGAGCCCAGTCCCAGGCACGGTATTTTCACCGATCCAGGATCTCCTTGACCGGTCCGCTGCTCCTGCCGAACCGGGCGAATGAGCTACGTCGCAGGGAGCCTACCTTAAGTAGAGGCAGGATGGCAAGGTAGGTACCATACCGCCCCACCATGGTTTTCCAACAGAGGTTTGACAGTCTTAGCGCATGATGTAGTTGTGATGCCATAACCAATATATAATCGCTGTTGGGGTTGCGAGTAGCTTGCTAGAATATAGTAATGACGATCATGACGGTATCGGAAATGCGTGCATGCTACGTCTCTATAACTATCGCGGCGCTGGCATTGTCACCGTCAAAATTATAGCCCTACGCCCGATAGTATGTTTAGCCATCAACACTCTGTTGGACTTATACACTCAGCAAGAGCTTTCAATATAGTCACAGCAACGCCAATATAGTCACAGCAACGCCAATATAGTCACAGCAACGCCAATATAGTCACAGCAACGCCAATATAGTCACAGCAACGCCAATATAGTCACAGCAACGCCAATATAGTCACAGCAGCCCTCGCGCCTAGCAAAAAAAGCCATACCTAGGTACCTTACCTACAGCGGCGTCAGGCAAGCAAGCAAGCAAGCAAGCAAGCAAGCAAGCAATACACGGCATTGCACGGCGCGGGATAAAAATTACAGGTATAGTGGGGAACTGAACGAGTGGCCTACGTTACGAGTCTACGAGTCTTACAGTCTACGTAATAGAAGCACGCCTACGAGGGAGAAATCACGGAAGGTTGATTCTTTATCTTCATATAAGAGGGAAGGTATCTATCACGAAGGAAAGAGCGCGCGAGACGGGCTCGAGCCCACCGTCACAGCCTCCACCGCGTCACGGCAGCGCAACATCGTCACGGGCACCGCAACATCGTCCCGGGCACCGCAACAGCGTCCCGGGCACCGCAACTGCGTCACGGGCACGCACAGACTAGCAGCTCGAATCGTGTTATAGAGCCGGGCATACGGCTCGTTACACAAGCGTCATAGCTACCCCATTGGCATAAGCAGCTAGAAGGCTTGTGCCGCAGCTAACGCAATTGCGGCGCGGCCAATACAGTCACAGGCGCTGCCGACATATTTGTAGTCATAGGGCGCCTATGTTGGAAAACCAGGGTGCGGCGGCAAGGTAGCATCCAGACATTATCAAGCCCCTGGTTGGTCGAGGCTGCTTACCTAACCGCCACCGACGGGCGACGACCTCAACCTGCGGTCGAAACCATTGACGAGCTGCCATCGACCAGCCTCAATCAACGACGCCAGCCCTGCCACGATGTTCGCCGCACGACAACGGGCAGGCTGCATTGCCCGCCAGCTGCAGCGGAGGACGATCCGCAGCTACGCCTCCGATTCCCACGGCCACCACAGCGCCGCCCCTGTCAATGAGTCGTTTGGGGTACGTGCACCACAGTCGCTGACCCCCAATTGCGCGAGCCAGGACGATGATACTGACCAGAGCGTGCCATTGTGCAGAAGGGATCCATTGCCACCGCCGCAGTCTTCTTTGGTGGCGTGCTGTTCTACCAATTCGTGCCCGCAAAGGGCGAGGAGTCGGCCATCACAAGCCTCATCAACAAATACACCTCGCGCGCGGAGGACTGGGAGGAGATCAACGCGTTGCACACCAAGGCTATGGAGCAGGCTGGGTTTGACCGAAACCTGTTTGAAAACGCATCCAACAAGCACAGATTCGTCGACGTTTCATACCCCGAGTACGTTTCGCCTGTCCCAGCGCTCCGGCGAACCGGCGCCCGCATAAGTACTGACATGTTGCAGGGCGTTCCAATCTCATGCGCCGCGAAACATCCAAGCCGGGCACCTCATCTCCCTTGACAACGTTGTTGAGCACTACAGACAGCAGCACTTGAAGGTTGAGGAGGAGAAGGCGAAGAAGCTGGCGAAGAACTAGGCTGCGACTGTACATCTACCGACGATACGATAAGAGATCTCTGCATCAAATCCAGTCTTTGGAGACGTATTCCATTTGTTCATACCCGTAGCCTTGAAGCAGGCCATCTGCTGCCCTTGGAGGTGCCGTTGCATTCGGAGACGGGCGTGGAGAGCAAAGGATGGTCGAGTCCGCACAGTGAAGTCTCCGTGTGAATCAAACCCAAGTATCCCTCCGGCTGCTACCAAACCCTGCCTACACCCCAAGTATCATTTTTTATTCCATCTTCCGTTACAGTGTTCGCCAATTACCCTGCTTGTGACAGGCGATCGAAAGGTGCTCAGCTCGATGTTGTGCTCTGTTCGAACCCCGTCACTCCGGGCGCAGTGCTGCTTCAGAGCATATGATGCGGCAAATTAGAGCACTGCCTCGTACTTTGCTACGGCATCTTCATCAGCGTCTACAACGACATGCTGAAGGTCGTTTTACGAAACCGCTACCTGATCATAGGGCATGGGGCTTCAAAGAACCACAGAGACCTCAGCACACCAAGCCGCGTTCCGATTTGGAGTCTGTAAAACATCTGTAAAACATGTAGGTTTTGACAACAGTAGAGCAATCATTGGGCAGCATCGCAGGGATGGAACATCGAGGAGAGCCCATTTGAACTGCCTCGCATGTTCGGCTCAACGGTGGCACACTGGGATAACGGCAAGATGTGTTAGATGCTGATGAGGGGCTTAACGATTTTGCTTTTCGTATAGCTCACTCAAGTGCGCTGCCCGGACAACTTCAGAGAATCCTCAGACGACGTCCCAGATCCCTTGCAACCATCAGTGGCGATCAAGATCCCGGAAGACCCTACTCGTTGCCAGCTGTCCCGGATTCGATGGCACGGTGATTTAACAAGCAGACATGTCCCTGTTCATTTATTTCCGCGTATTTGCTTAGGGGCGGCTTGAGGCATATCGTACCTCTCAGACATAACCATGCCACTACCGGATCGTGGACTGTACATGCAGGTGTACCAGCATCGAGCGGATGTTCACTGGACTTTGCTTAAAAATCGAACGAGCCCGCAATGAGGGCTTTCTGTGGGAGATGCGTCGTGGCACAATCGACAGCATATTCGGGGGTCTCATACATCAGGGACGTAGGCAGCACCAGCTTGAGGCCAAGAATGGCAATTTGCGATGAAAAGAGGACAATGCTCCTTAATTGTACTATCATGGTACCCATTGCCATCAGTGACTTCGGCAGAGGCATCGCCACTCTACCAAACCCATTCCGTTTCGCCCATAAATGTCCGTGAATGCAGAAATCACCCAAGACCACAACCACCTTACTTGAGGGGAATGAAACGAGAAGAGTGCGTAGCACCGATACCAGGACGGCCGTGCTTGACGGGCTTGCTGCGCGAGGGGTCAGTATCTGTATGGTTTTGTCATGCCGCCCAGCAAGATGACGTACTATGAGATAGAGAACTCAGCCAGGTAGTGGCCAACCATCTCAGGCTTGATCTCCACCTGGTTGAACTCCTTGCCGGAGTAGATACCGATAACGCTGCCAATCATCTCGGGGACGACAATCATATCGCGGAGGTGAGTCTTGACGAGGTCGGGCTTCTCGTTGGGCTTGGCCTCCTGCTTGGCCTTTCGGAGCTTCTTGATCAGGCCCATGGGGCGGCGCTTCAGGCCGCGGTTGATCCTGCGGCGGGCACGGGCGTGGACGACATCGCGCAGCTGGTCGGAGCTGAGGTCCAGGAGGCTGTAAGGAAGAGAATCAATCAGCACAAGGGTCCTCAGTCGACGATTTTGTCCCCTCGTCCCGGCTCGAATCTGCGTCCGTCCGTATCGACCAAAGAAAATATCGGGTGACAACGTACTTGTCAAGGTCGATTCCTCGGTAGGAAAACTTGCGGAATGTTCTTCTCTTCTTGAGCTCGGCGGCCTCCTCGGCGTTCTGTGGCATCACCGTCAGTCACCCGTGCTCCGTCGAATATAACAAGGGCAGTCGCCATCGCGGGCGTCGTGGATATCGCAGGGCACACGTACGTATTCGTCAGCCATGTTTGCGGTCTTGTTGAGAGCGATTCGCCTATCGATGCGCTGGGTATCGACGAGCGAATGTGGTTGCCGGGATGGAGTCGTGAAAGCCTGTTCAGTCGCTTGCGGGTTGACGAGCTAGCCACTCTACTCGTAAATTTTGCTGGTAGGGTTTTCGTGCCCTCCACCCCTCACGTCACGTGGTTTTGGCGACACGGCTGGTTTGGTGCGCTGCTGCAAAAAAAATATGGGGTCGGTCATCTAAGTAAACCGGGGCATAGTCACGAACCCCGGCGGCACCTTCCGCCGAACTCCGTCCTGTGGTGGTCCGAGCTTCCTGGATGGAATGTGCCGTCCGGTTGAAAGTCAGAGTGGCCTCGCCAAGCCAGCCAGCTTCGAGGCCAATTGCTGACATCACCTGAGGCCCTTGAACCCACAGGGGCCGCGTCTCACGTCAGGGGCTGCAGACAAGACGCGCCGCCTGCAAAAGCGTGTGCAATGGCTCTGCCCGCCAGGCTCGGTTTTGGCTTTGGCCAATGGAACGGAAAGCGAAATGATGGTGCAAACGCCCAATGAGTCGTCGGCGTTTGGTGGATCTACCGTCTGCACGGCAGATGACCCGGAGATCACGTCCCGCAGAACATCCAACCGAAGGTTCCTCAACGATCTTCCAATCTGCTAACGGTTTGGCGGGCGCCGCAGCCGCCAGCCCTACGGGACAAGAGGCGTCTGTGATGTGCCTTGGGAGGTACTGCATCACCCACGCCGCTACGAGTCTCTTCCCAGAGGATGGGCTACGGCAACGTCTCTCGATCTACTGTTTCGACTACCTAGGTAGGTGGGCACTCCGTAGATTGTCCCGAGAACCAAGCATTGGTCCCGAGGCATCGCATGAGGGTGCCGGGCTATCTTTCACCGTCAGCACATTTGCCGGGCCGACAGCTGCGTCCATCATGGAGCCTTACCATATTCGCGGCCTCTTCCCTGTCAGAAGGATGCATCGAAGTGCCCTAGAACCGAGCCTGTGGAGCGCCCTCGTCTTTAAATCCTTGGATCGGAGTCTTGGACGCCTCCGCTTTAGTCAATTCCTACTGTGCATACGAGTACAAGTACGACGCTCCCGGCTGGTCTGGGCACCGAAGCCATGGGTGTTCAGTAGGCGCCTTGCTCGTACCTCAGGTCGGCAGTCCTGCTCGTCGTACTCTGTTCTATACACACTCTAAGGCTTCGGGCCTCAACTCGCATGCCGTTGAGGAACGACATGTACTGCTCGTATGGGCATTGACCAATTCTTGCTTCGAGTAGAGCCGAAAACGACCAGCAAGGGATGGTCCTCTCGGCCGTGGGACGAGTGCAAAGCCATTCTGGCCGGCGCGTGCCTTGGCAGTCTCGGCGTCCTTTCGCCTACGAGAAGCTGCCAAGCCTTTTGTTGTTATAACCAGCACCCCAGTCCCAGATGATGAACTGGGCCCGACCTCGCTGCGATTTGCGAGCCTCTCTTTCCACAAGCTGGCGTACTCGTAATTCATCAACTCACAGCTCTGCAGTTCTGCGGTCGCCCGTTTCTAGGTAGGCGTCTCGCCTGGCACCTCCGATCCGGCCACCCCCCCCATCGGGTTGCGACTCGACCAACCTCGTCTTCGCCAAGACGCGCTGGGCTGGCTAGGTAGGCTCCTTAACGCTTGGCTCGCGTAGACGGCTTGACGGTCCACGCAGGTCGTGCTCGTCCTCTCCAACTTCCCTCCTCATTCGCATCTGCGTCGCTTCGCTTCTCATTGCCCGCCTTCGAGCCTCATCTGCAAGCCGGCTTCCTGGATTCCTGGACGGCGACGACATCACAGGCAATGAATGCATGCGCCGGCAGCGAATAAGAGAGAACACGGACCGGCCCTCAAGCTGTCAGCCTGGATGCAAAACACGCATCTTCTCATAAACCGGTCAGCGTCTACGGCATTGTCGATCCGATAGCGCCTTTTACAACACTAGCAGACTCTATGCGGGCAAGGTTGGCACCTGGCTGTCGTTCTGAAATACGATGTCGTCACCAGAGCCGGCTACAGGTCTTTCCCCCCGTATTCCGAGCGCAACGACCACGGTTGTAACATCATCACCGTCAAGATTTCCCATTCGCCCTTCACAAACTAGCCTATCCGAGGACCATTATGCCTCGACGCAGGTGTTTCCCCCAATGACGACGCACTGGAGCAAGCCGCGAAGCTGCACATGGACGTACATTGTCGATCCTGACAGCCAGACTGCCTCGTCAGGCGCCGTCGCCTGGCTGGACCTGGAACCCATCCCCGGAGCCAGCACACTATCTTGCTATCCTGATGACATGTTCTTTCACGGCCGCACTGGCGTCTTCAGCCCAGCCACGTGCCCCAATGGTTGGACAACTGTCTTTGTTCAGGTCAACACCAACGAGGTTTCGTCACGGGCAACTACCACCGCCGTGTGTTGTTCATCGTATGTTTCGCCTGCAATAAACCTTGGCAACCGCTTCCGTGCTCACCTGATATTCGTAGCAATTTTAATCTCACTGGCTCGCATTGCAAGCGATCGGTCCCGACGGTGCTTGCCGTCCCCGTCACTTATAACCGCACGGACGGCACATATGAGATATTCACGGATTCAACCACGACTCTTTACGGTGCCACTATCGCTGTGAACACAATCCGCGCACTGTTCATGGACCAGGATCTGAAGAGTCTCGGCCTCTCGACCGAGAGCGAAATTTGTGACGACGACGTGCCGGATCAGGGCTTGTCCTTGGGCGCTCGCCTTGGCATTGCTTTCGGCGTTGGCGGCTTCGTTTTAGTGTGTATCGGGATCGTCATATTCTTTGTGCTCAGAAGCCAAAGGTCGCAAAAGAGACAGGCTAAGCTCCGGGGCCCTCTGGAGCTCAGCGTTGTACATGGGGGGCGTCTTCCTGCCCTTGCTCCTGGGGGCCATGGCTTCGATTATCATGAGCGATCCGCTGCAGATCCACCACCGGCATATGAACCATCGTCCGTGACGAGCAGCTCAATAGAGCCTGAAGATGAAGCCCCGGACTCCCGAGATGACGAAATCAGAGCTCTGCATGAACAGAAGGCTGCCATACAACAACGTCTCGAAGAGTTAGCGAGTCTCAACTCGGAGGACGCTTGTGGTCGCGTGCGCAACGACTAACAGGACGGAATGTTCCATGCCGAGCAAGTGGTCGCCACTCAGGATTTATGTATTCTATCCATGATACCCCGTTCAATATACAGTACTTGGGCCCAACGTGTGGAAATTTAGTTACAGAATGAACTACATAATAAATACTATCGCCATATCTAGGCCACCCTGCCCACGGATGCTTTGACCGTGCTTTCATGTGAGGCATCGCACTTGACGTTGCCGACCGAATAAGCCCAATTCGGATTGCACCACTCCGTACTCCGTACAGAAGCTTACCCTAGACATCACCCCCCGCATGACGTGGGGCTACGGTGCATGCATTGCAGCCATCGTACTGCACGCTAGTTAAGATGACGAGCCATGCAGCAAGGTTCGGGTGCGAGCAGGTCACAATGCGGGTTTCATGATCTATCCCCGCGAGGCTCTCATGAGCGTGGACGTAAGGCCGGTTGCCGAGCGCGGGTATGGCTGCACTAAAATGCTAGGAGGGGCAACGAAATACTTACCGTTAGCACGTTCCAGCAACGGGCCGTGACCCCTCACCACAGGTACCTAACTCGCAGAGATTAAAGGCACCACTCCATTAACCTTAGCCGAGGTATCTTTAACGCATCAAACGGACCCCAAGCTTCGGAATACTGCTTTCTTGAGCCGACTGGGCTGTGTGAAGGCGATGAAGAGACCATCTCTACGAGGGCACAAGTGCGCACCAAGCTCGATGGTGTCTTTCTTCAGGTCCAGCATCTACCTTAGGTATTAATAACTGGTACTCGTACTCGTAAAGTGCTCGACATGGGAGGTTTGAGCGCAAGCCACCCCCTGTACTGCGAGACGAAGCTGCGAACAATTGGCGGTGAGGGGTCGCTTGAACCTGCAACATACCCTTACTGTACGTAGCCTCACAGCGACGGTCCCTGGCAAGTGCAGGTACAGAGTACCACTCCGTCTGACGCCTCTGACCCCTAACACAGCACCACCCCTGGGGACCTTAACCCCGCCAACCTCATGCCCAGGTCGTCCGAACATCCAATGCAGTGGGGAGGGAGTCCGTCACTGACACTCTCCTCTCACAGCAAGCGCTGAGCGCGGATATCTTCTGCTGTCTTGAGGGTTGCTAGACCAACAAGCTTGCCATCGACCGGTTCGTGACGTTACTTGACAAAATGAAGGGAGAGGTGAGTCTTCTGCCGCTGTAAAAGCGACTTGGAGCGTCTGCCCGTGATGATGCAGGGTCAACGGGGTTCCAATTGATCCCCTGAGACATGCTGTCGTGCCATCAAGACAAGTCGCTAACTCGCTGCTCGCCAGATCCTTCACCTTCACTTGGGGCAGGCTGGCACCCAGCTCGGCAACTCTGCCTGGGAGCTGTAAGTAAAGCCCCTCCTCGCCATCCTCACCAAGTCTCGTCCCACTCCCCCCAGATGATGCTTACAGCAATTCTACAGCTACCTCCTGGAGCACGGTCTCGGTCACGATGGCCGGCCGGACCCTGACGCCAAGGACATCGGCGACCCGGGATCTTTCGAGACGTTCTTCACCGAGACTAGCAGCGGCAAGCATGTTCCTCGATCCATTTTCATGGACCTCGACCCGTCCCCCATCGACGAGATCCGAACCGGCGCCTACCGCCAGCTCTTCCACCCCGAGCTCTTGATCAGTGGGAAGGAAGATGCAGCGAACAACTACGCCCGCGGCCACTACACTGTTGGCAAGGAGATGATCGAAAATCTCATGGACCGCGTCCGACGAGTCGCCGGTACGTTCAGCCTGGGACCTACAATGCGTGTCGCGATGTGCTCGGGTGCTAACTGGGGCGCGGAATGGCAGACAACTGCCAGTCTCTTCAGGGCTTCCTGATATTCCACTCTTTCGGAGGTGGTACTGGATCAGGCTTCGGCGCTCTGCTCCTTGAGCGCCTGGCCACCGAGTATGGCAAGAAGACGAAGCTTGAGTTCGCCGTGTATCCTTCGCCGCGCACCAATACAGCCGTTGTCGAGCCGTACAACGCCGTCCTGTCAACCCACAGCACCATCGAGAACTCCGACTGCACTTTCTTGGTCGACAACGAGGCGGTCTACGACATTTGTCGCCGGAACCTCGATATCCCACGGCCTTCGTACGATCACCTCAACCGATTGATTGCGCAGGTGGTCAGCTCCATCACCTCGTCGCTTCGCTTCGACGGCGCCCTCAACGTCGACCTGAACGAGTTCCAGACCAACCTGGTTCCCTACCCCCGAATTCACTACCCTCTCATCAGCTACGCCCCTGTGGTTTCTGCCGCCAAGAGTGCTCACGAGGGCTTCAAGGTGCACGACCTGACTTTTCAGTGTAAGTTGCGTGGTACTCGCTTATCCCAGCATGAACGAAGCCAATGACTTGTCCCCAGGTTTTGAGCCCAACAACCAGATGGTAGTTTGCGACCCGCGGAACGGCAAGTACATGGCCGTTGCTTTGCTGTACCGCGGTGATGTGGTTCCCCGCGACTGCACTGCTGCTATTGCTGCCCTGAAGTCCAAGGCGTCCTTCAACTTGGTCGAGTGGTGCCCCACTGGCTTCAAGCTCGGTATCAATTACCAGAAGCCCATGGCCGTTCCTGCGCCTCCTGAGGAGGGCGGCCTTGCAGCCGTCCAACGCTCCGTATCCATGCTGTCCAACACCACTGCCATCGCCGAGGCCTGGTCACGGCTGGACCACAAGTTCGACCTGATGCACAGCAAGCGTGCGTTCGTGCACTGGTACGTCGGCGAGGGCATGGAGGAGGGAGAGTTTACCGAAGCTCGCGAAGACCTTGCTGCTCTGGAGAGGGACTACGAGGAGGTTGCTGCTGATTCGTTTGAGCCCGAGGAAGACGTTGAGTATTAGATGTTGGACAAGTACGTCCCGCTCGTCGCCGAGACTTGTACACATTCAGCTAGTTGTCTTCACAGCGCGACCTTCTTGCGAATAGCAAGTCGGCGAGCACACAGTTTGGAGAGGTGCCGAGACTGCCCCGCTCGTTGACCGTGCCCCAGAGGCTGGTTGAGATGAGGAGGCGTCTGCGGTCGTCGTTCAGGTGGCCCCGTACATTTTTGGGGCCAGCCTCCTGAGAGATCATGTCATTCAGTTTGTGGATAAGCAGGCAAGTAATTGATGTTGATATCCCGGGACTGTCCCTCTGGTACATTGTTTCCGTAGTAGTTAGACCTCCTGCGAATCATGGAGCCCCGCAGCAAACTGTCTATGGCAAGTAAGTGGGGGTTAGGAGGTATTTGGGAGTCAGCGTGGCTAAGGTACCATGCCTTTCTTCGTCTATGAAGTATACCGGGGTATATATTTACACGAGCTACAGCTCAACTTCCGCACAACTTCTGCACCCCACCGTCGGCCAAGGATCGCGGCGCCGAACACCATGGCGCCGGCAGGCTAAGCCGAGCCCTTCTTCTTCCACGCAGTAGCCCTGCGGGCGCTCCGATTCTGCGGCTTGCCGGGCTTGCCCTTCGACTTCTTGCCCTTTAGATCCTTGGGGAGTGCATCCCTGGACGAGGCTCTTCTGCCTTCGAAGACAATCTGCTCCGGCGTCTTCAACCCTGCATGCGCGCCGTTGGAAGCGTCACTGCGGCTCTTGTTCCGATGCATTGCAGCGCCCGCGCGGCCGAGCAGCTTGCCGGCACGCCCTGCAGCGGCCTGCTGCTCGGGCGTGATCTTGGCCTTGTACTTGGTGCTGCGGGCGGCGCCGTCGGCGGCGTTGGCCTTCGCCTTGGAGCGCTCCTGGGCCAAGACCGTCTTGCGCGGGTCCTTTGCTCGAGTGACGCGGAGCGCACGAGGGAGCATCGGGGGGAACTTCTTCTCGTTGAGATGCAGAGCTGCTTCGACGTCATTTCCATCCTGCTGCAGGTTAGAAGTGCTCTACTGTACTACCTTGAGTGGCTGAAGGGATAGGACTCACGTAGAACTGCACGTAGGCAAAGCCCTTGCCCACTCTCGTCTTGGGATCTCGCACAACACGGACGTTTTCGACCTTGCCCACCTTTCCAAAGGTCCGCCACAGACCTTCCTCGATATCCGAGGGAGTCTTGTTGCGCTTCTTCTCAACCGTCTTACCCTCCTTGTCGGTGTTGAGCACCGTCTCGTCGTCAACGAACCCGAGGTTGCCGACGAAGACGCATCGCCTATGGTCCATGGGGCTGGGATGGGCAATGCTGTCCACGCGGATGTGGCGGCCTAGAACCTCGCTGCCGTTGAGCTCGGCAACGACCTTGCGCACGGCCGCAGGGGAGGAGAAGACAGCGTAGGCGTTGGCGGACTTTGTGGTGGCGTCCATGAGGGACTTGGTGATGTAGGCAGCGCGCTTGGGCATGGAGCCCGTGGAGAAGGCGACGGATCGGAACCGGATCGACTCGAGCCTCTGGGGCGGAGTGTCTTTCTCGTCAAGGACGGAGGACAGGTGGGTCATCAGCGTCTTCTTTGCTTGCTTGGAAGAGATGGCTTCCGTGGACACGTTGCCGAGGAAGACGGTCCGAGACGCCTTTTCCGTCTCCGACATGTTGGGCTCGGCGGCCAGGGACTCGTGCACGGGGACCGCATCGGTAACCTCTTCGTCGTCATCGCCCTTCTCCTGCTGGGCCTTGAGGCGTTTGCCCAGGGGCGCGGGCTCGTCATCCTTGGTCAATTCGGCCAGGTACTTGGCCTCGAGATCCTCATTGTCGTGCTTCCTCTTGCGTTTCCGCTCCCGTCTTGGCTCGCCCGTCTCAACCTCGGCGGCCGGGGCGGCCTGCTCCTCGGATGCGGCCTTCGGGCTCTCGTCG
This sequence comes from Albophoma yamanashiensis, assembly GCA_001600555.1. NCBI lineage: Eukaryota > Fungi > Ascomycota > Sordariomycetes > Hypocreales > Ophiocordycipitaceae > Albophoma > Albophoma yamanashiensis. Next base: position 2,511,646 of record BCKH01000001.1, read on the forward strand.
CCATCGGCTTCGTCGGAGGCGCCTGCGGCGTCCCCGTCCTCGTCTTCACCGTCGTCTTCCTCGTCGTCGCTGTAATCCAGCTCTTCGCTTATCTCGGAGAGCACTTCGTCGTCACCCTGCTGCTCGTCGCCCTCGGCGTCATCGTCGGCCACCAACACGGCTCTGGGCTGGGGCTCAGGTTGCGGCTTCGGCTCCAACAGGGCCGAGTAGCGAGACTTGGTGGGTGCCTTTACCGGACCAGCCTGCAGCAGAGGTTAGCCGGACCAGGTTGAGAAATTGCGCGGCGGGAGTGCTCGAGGCAACGTACACTTGCGGCGAAGAGCGCATCGAGGGTGGGGTCGATGGCCTTGGAGGCGACGCCGAGCGCGGACGCTCCTCTGCTCGAGGTGTCAGCTGTCAGCCATGGCGGCGCGCAAACAGCAGCGCAAAACCCGGGGGCCGGTTAGAGGAAGCGCAATTGCAGCTCGACTCACCGTTTCGGCATCTTGAACGGGCTGCTGGCGGAACGTGGCCGGCAGAAGGGTCGGGCGAGGCTTGCAGACACCAGCTTCGCAGCGGCGACGGAAAAAAAAATGCGGACGGCCTTCTTCCGCCAGGGCCCAGAATTTCGAGCCGCGCGTGCGTCATTGGCGGCTGGCGGGTCGAGGCCCCATGGTCGCGTCTCTGCCGCCGCTGACCGCCCGCCCCCGTCGAGCAGCCCGCTCGCTCGGCTGACTCTGGCGCTGTCGGGGCGCTGCAGCTGCCAGCACAAACCGCCTGCGGCAGCTGCACCCTCCACTCGGTCCCCGTCCTCCCTCTCCCGCTCTCTTCCCATCCTGCCGCCTCTCGCGCCAACGCAGCCACCCACGCTCGAGTGCTCCCCCTGCGCTTCTCCCACGCCGTCCCCGACCTCTCCCCGACCTCTCCCCGACCTCTCTGGGACCTCTCTGGACCCGAATTGCGCTTCACGACACCGCACCGCACCGCACCGGCGTCAGCGGCAGGCCACTGCAGTCCCGTCCTCGCGAGCCGTCGCTCTGCCTCCGCTCCTGCGCCGGCTCGGGCCAGCTCACCCACGAGCCAGCGCTTCTCGCGCCGCAACCGAGCCCTCGTCACCTGCGCCCTCTCGGAATACTGCCGAGTCTCTCCGCCCGACATCGCCATGGCGGCCACTGCTCCGGCGCCTGGCGCCTTGTCGCCGTCGGGGGCTGCTGCGGCGGACGTCGAGGACAGCAACGTTTCCAGCCCCCTCAGCGAGGTTGACGACGGCGACGCCCACGACGGAATCGAACACATGCAGCTCGATGTCCGCGGCGACCGCTCGAGCGTCAGTGGCGACGATCGCAAGGGGCCCGACGACGAGGGGTCCGACTCGGACAGCGCCCTCTCCGACGCCGCCTCCGACGTCAACTCGGATGCCAATGACACCGAGGCAGAGACGGAGCGGCTTTACGACACACCCAAGAACCAGAGGCAGCGAGACGTGGTTGTCGACCAGTTCAACAACGGCCAGGTCTTCGAGCACACCCCCAGCAAGCTGCGCCGGACCGCCAGAGCTGGCGCGCGAGACGATGGCCGTGATGACGATTCGCTGTCTGGCGACGACGCGTCAGTCGCCTCCAGCCCGGGCGGAGCAGGCGACTCGCCCACGAAACCCGCTACGACCCAGAACACAAGCATTGACGAGGAGGTGAAGCGGGAGTCGTTGGAGCGGAAGCGGAAAAGATCCCCGGTGGCCGATCAATCCGAGTCGGACCAGCCGCTTAGGAAACGGACGGCCTCGGTGGGACCCCCGAGCGCCAATGCCGACGCCGATGCCGACGATGAGGCGCCGATGAATGAAGACGACACCACATCGGCGAACCCGCAGAGCGGCCACCAATCGGGCGGTGAGGATGACGCTGGCTCCGCGTCCAACCGAGGCACACCCGCCGAAGCTCCGGAACGAGAAACGAGGGCGACGAAGAAGTTCTCGCGTACTTCCTCGAAGCGGAGAGGCGCGTCCGCGGTTGACACGCCTGGCGAGGCGGATAGCGACGCCCGAGATGAGCAACCAGACGCCACGGCCGAGGACGAGGCGGAAACCCACGAAGAGGAGCCCGACGGAGATGCCGAAGAAGAGGCGGATGCCGCAGCCAAGAACATTGAAGAAAGTAAGTGTTCGATCTCTCGCCGGAACCGGCTCACAGCTGACGGGTACTCAGTGGAGCGGAAAAGCGCCGCCTTCAAGGACTGGACGCACATTGAGGAGATGTTCAGTACCTTTAGAGACAGGTTCGTACCGATGCCCCTTCGTCGCGGCGCTGCTGTGGCTAACGCGGCTTTGCAGATTGTACAAGGACCGATTGCAGCGCCTCGAAGAGGAAGAACGATCCCTGCTTGCCGACGAGCCCACGCACCCTGAATATCTGAAGATGCGGAAATGCATCGACGACCGGCTGAACAAGAGACTGCAGGAGATCAACACGGAGTTCGAGTTGCGGATGCAGGCTCATGAGCGACGTGCGGTGGCACAGCGCGCCCAGATCTGGAGCCAGTTCTACCAGGCCATGCGCGAGAAGAGGGAGCAGGCCCTGGAGAAGCTGAACCAGCAATGGTACGAAGTCCAGAGCGCTCGGCGCAGCGCCCATAGCCTGCCCGATTACGGATTGCTGTTCCCCAAGGACCCGGCGCAACGGGTCAGGAACGCCATTGCGTACAACACGGAGGTTTCGACACTGGCAGGCCTGGCCAAGTTTGAGGGCTTCCCAGCCGGCCCGGAGCTCAAGGGAGCATCGGCAGCCGAGATCGAAGCCGACTTCGGTGCCATTGACGTACGACTTGAACCCGCACTCTCCTAGCTTGAGGATCTGTCCCTGACCCTTCTGTTCAGCAGGTTCGCCGGGGACGCCAGAAGCCTTCGACTCACTACCACCAGCGCGATGAGTACCACACACCCGCGACTTTCCCCCGTCTAGGGCCCGCAGGAGAGCAGTTCATCAAGGACACCCCCTGGGCCAACCCAAACCACTCTGCTCATAAGCTGTATCAGAAGAGTGCGACCCTGCCGGATGGCCCAGTCCATCAAGCCGCGAACGCCCCTCCTCCAGCAGACGTCAAAGCTACCTTCGACGGCCAGGCCACTGCCCACCGATCACCCGCCCCGCCGGGCCGAAAGTCGGAGTCTCCGGAACTGGCGCGGACCATGCTGAACCCCGCTGCGCACCAGATGAAGCGAGTAAGCAGCATTCCGAATCTTGGCCGTGGGTCGAAGACTGCGGCTGCTTAGTGACCCGACCTGCCTACTATCTATGGAGAAACGTCGAGGGTTAGCCCTTTGCCGACTTCGGAAATTGATGTTTGGCCTTTCCCTGCAATCGGACGTTGTGATACCCAAGTGGATCTGTCGGTTTTTCCCCTGTTTTGCCATTCCCTTTTGTACATGATTGTAACACGTTGCGGTTTGTTGGAGTCGGGAACGGTGGTCGGGCTGGGGCAACAACGGCGCGCGGATCTTACGAGGCACAAAATGGCTGGCAAGATACGGCTCACGGGAGACGATATCGAATGAAGGGACTGCATTTTGGTGTGGCGGCATCGCCTGCCCTATCCGTACATATCTATAAAAGGGTGGTGCGCTGTGGTGGTAGTGTACATAGCAGTTCGGAATCATGAACGGCGTTGGAGTCAGCAGATAGCCTCAATGAGAAATCCCAGCCTCATTCGTCTTGGCTCCTCGCCTCCTTGCCTTCCCTCTTTCGCCGAGGCGCGAGGCATCACTGCAGGTGCGCGATCGGGATGTGAGTTGGCTTTTGGGGTGGGCAAATTCAGAACACTGCCCCTGCTGAACTCGAGTCTCTCGGTTTCGCCTTGGTCGTCGTTCTACTTCGTCGCCGTAGGCTTCTGAGGCGCATCGGGCACCTTGACATCGTCAAAGTCGTCCTGGCCGACGGCCTTGAGGGTGTAATAGTCTGCGACCCGTGTTAGCCACTCCACAGGGCACACCACGCGGTGCATCGGGCGTACAGATGCCTCCCACGACCGCCAACAGTCCCAAGCCTGTGACCGAGTTCTTGATCAGGTACGGCCTTCGGGCGCGAATGAGCGCTGGGCCCTGGCGCAGGCGCCGGTCGTAGTACGTTGAGTGCGCCCTGATGGTATGTCGTCTTAGCATGTGGCACTGGATCGGCGGAGACAGGGCGCTCACCCTGGCATGTTGGCGCAATCGCAATCGCAACCGCAAGCTTTGGCGAGGATCGAGGGGACAGCAGACGTGTGCGGCTGGAACAAAGACTCGTGGATACAGCCTTGAGGATTGGTCCGTAGATGGCATGATCACGCACGACGAGGCGGCAGTGCTCGTAGCGCAGAGCCTCCCGGCTCATGTTCGGCTAAACACACTTGACGTAGGGGTGCCTGATGAGGGTCCTCAGCGACAGGGGTGGATTGGTCGTGGAACCGCGTCGGGCGTGGCAGCGGGCTCTCTACAACTGAACCTTCCGCCTGCTGCTCGGTTGAATCGCACCAAGCACACCAACGAAACACCCGCGAGACGACAGCTGGAAGCGACGTCGCGATTCCACCCTGACTATTGCGCGCTGCGCAAGAGCTGCAGCCGTCGCCGATACGTTCGAAAACGAGAATTGGACGGCATTGACTATTGGCCCAGAGCATGAGCATACGGCGGCAGAGCTGATTCTGGCAGCCAAACCCGGTCGCCAAACCAGCAACCGCAGCGACATCCCCAACGCGCCGGGCAGCTGGCTCGCGCCCATGATCCCTGATCCGGCGGCGTCACATGCTCACACGACCACACGTACCTTGAACCTGCAGGCCTCCGCGCAGCGGCAGCGGCAGCCCGAGCGTCATGACTTCGACGGCCTCGACACTGTCCGTGGCTGAGCAGGTCCGCCAGCTCAACGACGCCCGCAAGCTCGTTCTGGGGGATGTCAAATACTACCCGAGCGTGGTGAAGGGCATACTGCCCATCATCGGCCCTACCGCACCGATTGAGCTGCGACGATGGGGGGCCGAGTTCCTGGCAGAGGCCTTCTCGACGCCTGCGCTGCCAAATGGAGAGAAGGAGACGATGCAGCTCTACGTACTCACGACGCTCAAAGCGCTGGCCGATAACGACAGAGAGGATCCGCAAGTCCTGCGCAGTGTTATGCAGGCAGCGGCGAGCATATACCCGCTGGCCATGCGGTGGATGTAAGCCGTGACATTTTCCGAGCCCGTCCCCGGACGACGATGCTGATGAAGCACTGTAGCATCAACAACGGATACGATACGGTCACATGGGAGACAATGGTGGGAATCAAGCAAAGAATACTGCGGATATGGGACACTGCAGCGCCATCTGTGAGGATCAGCTGCATCAAGTTCGCCCAACGCGTAGTCCTGGCTCAGAGTGTGGCGGCAGGCTCTGAATTTCGAGTACGTCCCGGCATGCTGGCACTGCACGACTGTTACTGACGACAGCTCTAAGCACGGCGGTGCACTCGATGTGTCCTTGGACAAGGTCCCGCCGAACCATCAGTCACTCGACCCGCGTAACCTCGAGGCAGAAGCGACTGGTCTGTTGGACCGCATGCTCAGCGTGTTGCAAGAGAGCAGGTGAGATTGCCCCCAAACATGTGACTGAATTCCACGCTCACCGCCCCGAAGCGATGCTCTTGTTGTGGACGCGACACTCAACTGCCTGTCCATCCTGGCGCGGACGCGGCCCGCCACTTCGGGACGAATCCTCAACGCCCTGCTGAGCTTCAACCCTCTGCAGGCCGCCAACTCGCCCATGACGTCAAAGACGCGAGTGAGGGTGAGGTCAATGGAGAAGACGGCGCGGCTTTTGATGATTCACCTCAGCAAGAGAGACCCCCACAATCCCATAGTGCCGCGGATACAGCAACATGTAGAGCGCATGATGCGCAGTGTGGCGGAGATATTCGATGAGTCGGGTAAGAAGAGGCCGTTGGAGGCGCAGCTGCGTGAAGGTCTCGAAGCCAAGCGACTCCGGGTTGCAGGGTCTCATATTCCGATTCCACCGCTCGGACCCGGCCAACACAGCCTCGGAGAAGTCTTCACCCTGATAAGCAATGATGAGCTGAAGAGCTTTGATATTTCACAGCTGCCTCTGGCGTTGGTTGCCAAGGTTTCCGTGACGGCCCTCGCGGGACTGGACGCGGAAGTGCTGGCGAAGGCCGTTGATGGCGTCCGCGGCCGCCTCCACGAGCTGGCAAATGCCCCGCCCCCTGAATTGAACCCCAACACCGCGCCGCTGGACGTTGATGACGACGACGACGACTATGAGCCGGACTTTTACCCAGCAGAGGACACGGAGCAGATCCTCAACAAGCTGGACGGCGCATCGGCAGCGCCCGTGCTCCCAGGCCTGGACGGCAATCTGGCCCTGGCATCATTCACTCTCCCTCAACCTGCGGAGCTAACAGCCGAGACGGCGCTCAGTGCAGGCAGCGGGACGGTCGCGAGAGTAGTGGAGATGATGAAGTCCCTCGAGGAGCCGGCCGTGAAGAGGGAGAAAGCCGGATTCAACCGGCTTGCGGCGAGCTCTGGAAGCCGGGACGCGTGGATGTCTATCCTCACACGCCTGGCAACCCGCTCGTCGGCCGGTCTGGAGGAAATCCTCGTCAAGGAAGAAGCAGAGGAAGCGTCTCGACCAGCGGCCCTCAACGCCAACATCCGAGAAGTGCTGTACAACTACGTGATGGAGGATTTCCGCAAGCATATCGACGTGGCCGTGTCGTGGCTGTGCGAGGAATGGTACAACGACAAGATTCAAGGACGAACTGTCGGCGACCATCCCATGTACTACGAAAAGTGCACCTTGCGACTGATTGACGGGTTCCTCCCGTACTTGCACCCGCAGGACAAGATCCTAACACGGTTTCTGAGTGAGATCCCCGAGTTGAATCGAACGATTCTCTCGCGGGTAAAGCACATGTGCCGTGACCCCAGCGTCACGCAGCTGGCCTTGACAAGCTTGCTGTATCTGGTCATGATGCGGCCGCCGATCAAGGACATAGCTCTGGACACTGTGCAGGATATCTGGACAGAGTGTAAGCTACACGACCCACCCCTTCGCCCCTTGCGCAAGCCTTGGTTGCTGACATTATTCGCCTTGCAGTTGAAGATTCGCGACCCATGGCGGGCAAGTATCTCGCCAAATACCGGCCCGCGTTCCTGGAGACCAAGAGTGAGGGCGAGGGAGGGGCACCGGCGACATCGGCAACGGCCATTGCGGCGTGAGACTGAACGGGACTGAAAGGGGGCGCGAGCGTATACATCTACGAAGACGGCATCGGGCAGGCGTTTACAGGAAAATGTTTACTTTCGCGCATGTTTGAGCGGGCCGCAAAGGGAAGACCGCGGCTCAGGGACGGGATTTGGGCGGCGGCATGTTAGCATGTCCGAGCACAGTGTACAGTTGTACGGATACCTATGTCAAGAGCAGAGACCGAAACGCTGGGAATAAGACAGACGTTTGTCGGCGTGGAATGTATGTCTTCACCCATGCACGTTGTGCCGGTACTAGATTCACCAGGGTGATGATCAATGTACGGACGGAGTAGCATTATTACCCTGCACCGTAAGGTAGGTAGCTGGGAATCAGACGGTGAGCCAGGCCAGCAAGGGTTACCCCTGCGTCTCAGTTGCCTACGTACCTTACCGCGTCGGCTGCTAATTACAGTCTGGATCGTGGGCAGAGCTGAATCTGCGGTGGTGGGCTACGTTGTGAAATGCCAAAGCGCTGGGACCTTTGGTAAGATACCTGTACTCACAGCCCTGTGCCTGACGGGGGCTCGCCAGCGAGGCATGCCTTAACCCGTCCAGCGCCCCGGCAGTCTTCAACTAAAGCTGAGCGAGAATTACTGTGCAGATCGTGACCATCGTAATAGTAATATATGAAGGTTCATAGGCTCTTCACTGCGAGTACCTACAACGGTAAGTGCTATTAAGGCAATGTTGATTTGCTGGCGTTAGTCCGTTGCTGGGCCACCGGTGGCCAGCGCACGATGCGCTGTTTATGTTCCTAGGTACGGTACGGCCCAGGTACTTTATAGGTGCCATACCTTATTACTCGCAGTGCCCCCGCGAGCGCCACCGTCCAAGGGACCAGGGGCTCGGCGCAGGGATTCGCGTGGCGCTGTCGTATTTGTGACGTTGAAGGAAAAGCAACCCAGGGGACCAGGTCAAGTTGTTTGGAGCGCGAAATGGAGTTTACAGGCCGGCGCCTGCTCCTCCCCTGGTGCTGCACAGACGACATGACCTCTCGGTTTTCCTCCCAAGGTACGAGTACAGCGACGCTCCACGAGCACCTCTCGGTGACACCAAGGACACCCAGTACCTCAAGGAGCCTTACCTTAGTAAGGCCAGGCAACTTGGACCCTGCCCGCTGAGCCAAGGTGCCTCCACTGCCTGCCCCTACGTCAATCTGCGAGTACGCGCCGGCATCTGGGACCGCCAAAACTCGGCAGCCGCACGCCTCACCCACGGCACGTCACCGACCAGCACCACCCGCTGCGACGCCGCCTTCAGGTCGCGAGATGCCCCGGAACCATTTGCAGAAGCGAGGATTTGCTATTCACCGGGACACTGCGCACGGTACTGTCATCGCCTCCCCGCATAGTGACGTACGAGCACCCACAGATCGCGCCCGTCTGGCAGCAACCAAGCAGACCGCCCCCTTGCCCGAACGAGCATCGCATTTGCTGACCTCGAGCGTCCTGGTTCAGTCGACGACGAGCCCGAGCTGGATGGTTCGCCCGCGAGGACGCTGACTCCCGCCACGACAGGCGCATCCAACAGCATGCAGGGGCGTGGCAACGCCACGAAGCACACACTGGCAAGGACCGCCACGATCCGCAGCGTCCCGAGCCTCGAGGGTTCCGAGTCGAGTCCCGAGAGCAGGCGAAGCGCCTTCGCGAGCAGCGTCAACAGCAGCGCCAGCGGCTCGTCCGCCATGGGCGGCAACCAATTCGACAAGACGCCGCCTGCTGTCAGGTTAAGGAGCGAGGCGAGCAGCGACACGCCCGTCAGGTGGAACACGAACGGCGTTCGGGCTGTGGAACAAACGCCCGCGCACGATGCATCCGTCCTCTCCGACGGCACCGAACCAGACAGCAGCCAGTGGGACTCGACGATTGGAAAGGCCGGGCTCGGGAAGACGGGCCGCGTCATCAACAAGCTGGTCAGCGACAATGACGCCCTGAAGCGAGATATCAAGATCGAGCGGCTGCGTGCCGAAGAGGCCAAGCAGGCTGCGAAGCTTGTCGAGGACAAGATGGAGCGCATGATAAACGACTATGAGGGCCGCCTGCTGGAGGCCAACGTCACAAAGACCCTGCTTGCGAGAAAAGAGCGCCAGGTGGAAACCCTGACTGCCACCGTCGAAATGGAGAAGAAGAAGGCAGTGGCGGCCTTGGCACGAGAAAAGAACTGGCAAAACGAACTAGACAAGGTGAGGACTGAGTCGGCGGCCCAGGTGGACGAGGCAACGAGCTACGCGCAGTTGCTCGAGGGCCGGTACAATTCCATCTCGTCCCACTGGCGAGATCAGGGCGACGAAGTCAAGCGGGCAGTCTCTAAGATGAGGGGCGACATCACAAGTATTGTCGAAGAACGCAGATTGGACGACGAAAAGATCCAGACCCTGCGAGACCTTTGCGAGCAGCAGGACAACAACATAAAGAAACTCAGGCGCGAAAAGGACGAGATTTCCCGGCTGTTTGAAGAGTACAAGAAAACGCAAGACGATGACCTCCGAGACATTAAGACTAGCGCGAGGAGGAGGGAGGAGGAGCAAGAGAGGTTGCTGCAGGAGTCGAGAGAGGCCCTGTCGAAGCTCAAATGGGCCCTGAACGTCAAGATGAACGTCAAGGACGCCCAATAGCTGGCATGGTTCCGCCGTCGCATGGCTCTCGGGCCATGGACTCCATTCAGCGCTGCATTTATGCTTTTGCACACCTCAGCTTGCTCATTGCTGTGTCGGTTAAACCGAGGCGTTGTATATACACCGATCGAGCCTCGTCGACTGCACAGCACATGGGTGTTTGGCATTACGATACCATTTGCCTCCTCGCCCTCTCCTTTGCCGGCTTTACCGGTTCTGACTCCCAGTCACTAGAACAATGGACATTTGACCCAGCCTACGGATAGCATACGCCGGCCCTTGGTGCGCCGCGGCGACCAGGGGCAGCATGGCGAGGCGCTCGGGGCGTTGACTTGACGCAATTTTTTTATTTGAAACGAGATGCCATCTCTGGCGGTGGCTGGCTCTCTTCTCTATATACTACTGCTTCGCCTACAGTTGCTCTGGAAGGAGGAGATAAGGAGAGATATTGGAAGATGGGAACCGAGCAACCAGGCGCCATGGTACATGTACCGTCTACTTTTCGAATTATCCTTGAGACATGCAGGATACCCCAGCTGACCATGAATATAATGTGTGTGCTTGAAGGGTTGAGTCCTGCGGGTGGTGCACCGTGATACGTGACGGCTGAGTGGGCTTCGACGAGGGTAAGATCTGGTGGACAACGGCCCAAGAACGGCACAACAAGCATTTCCCAGGGCGCTACCGGGACTTGCGGGTATGAGAGGCGCAGACTGTAGAATCTCCTCAATGCATTGTTTGGCCGGTGCAATGACGCCGCGGAGGAGTCGCCTGAGGCACCCCACCGGCAACTAGCCTCGACCTCGTGCAGCAACGAAATGGGCACACTCGAGCTTGGAGGCGGCGCGCGCACCATAGAACGGAGTCTTTTGGAAGCCTAAGGTATCTCGCGCAGCGAGGTGCCTTATCTTCATACCTTAGGCATCGTAGGTATTGGGGCCTGATTGCAGTTATTGGAAATCGGCCGCACCTGCCGTTGCCCGCCTCCTGCATTGTCTTCTCGTCACATCAAACGCCGTTTGCTTTCCCCCATAGAACATCCGTTCCCCCCCCATACCTTCTCCAACACAGTACAACTTCTGTTCCATCTTGTCTCCTTCTCCACGTTGGGAAGACCTCTCCTTCGCAGCCAACGCAGCAACTTTACACCGAGGCATCGACGGCCCTGATCAAGAACGATACTTACTTCCGCCTGCTGCTGGAGCGCATCAAGGACGCACGGAACTCGATGGCTTCTCCACACGGCTTTGCCGAATTCTACGTCTCTTGCAGCACCGCCCTTGCTCCCGAAGGGCGTATGCTTTGTCTTTCAATCAGTTGCAGCAGCCTTCACCAGCGTGAGAAGGTCCATGGAGTTTGCTAAGAAGCTTTCAACTAACGCAACCGCACAGAACGAAGTGATTGAGCTTCTTTACGAGCCCGAAATTCCTTGGTTCAAGGCGATAACGGACCGAAGGAACAAGGAAGTTGTCTTGGCGTTTATTCAGAACCTCCTCACTACTGTCGTGAAGGAAGACAGCGACTCTGTTGACATTGACCGGCTGAATCAAATCCGCAATCGTGGCTTCGACGCCCCATTCGACTCGAAGATCTCGGCAGATTGTTCCCGAGTCTTGCCGTGGTCCGGCCTCCATAACGGGACAGAGACACACGATGGGGACTTCGATGAATATCGGTTCCCATGCATCATGCGCCATCTGAAATATCGAGCTGTCTGGCGTGGACTCGAACCTATGGATGGCTGGACTGTCGATCGTTTATTTGGAGTCCTAAAATCGAAATGGAACCAAGCTGACGCGCCAACATGCATTGAAAAGCTTGAAGATTTGGTTCATTGCCGGATTTCACACAACCTGGCAGCCAATCTGGTTTATGTTGGATCCAATCTTCACCCCAAAGCCGTGGAAAGGGCACTACGAGCTTTTGGTGTCTTCCTTCGCATCGCCGTAAGTTGCCGTGGACTGGGAATCGGTGCACCCCAGAAAAGCTGACAATTGCTGCTAGGTTCATGCTCATGGCCGCGAGGAGCATCTCATCTTGACGTATGATTCCACGTCATCCCGAATTACCCATGAGAGGCTACCGCCCCTCGAACAAGACAAGATAAATTACGTTCATGGCAGGGAAGAGTGCCTCACTGATGAGTACCGCCGTCTCCAGACGGCGTTAGCATCAAGAGCACGTAACACCAAGCACTCATTGAATGGTAGGCTGACATCTCATGGAGACAAGGGTTTCGCCCCGTTTGACGGATACAAATATCCTCCAAAGCAGCCCACGGCAGTCCATGGTCTCTGTCAGAGAATCTTGGAAGCCGAACGGGGAGTCGTACCACGGGCTCAAAGTATTGAAATCAGCAACCACAACGATCCCGAAATGCCAAGCGAGGAGCCAAAGCATTGTGGATTGGAACCAGTGGAATCACTGGACCTGCAACATATCCGTTGGGACACTAGTAAAGACATCGACATTGGTCCCCGAATCGAGAGGCTTCGGATCTCGAGAAGCCCGCGTAAGGCTGTTGAGGTGTTGTCCGACACAACACTTGGGGATGATTTGACATTAGTTGAGTCAGGGAGTTTCCATCGGTCTAGGGACTATGTCGAGACTTGGAGAAATGCTGTTGGCCGCACAGCACCTCGAGACGCTGGGAATCCGCGGAAACCGAATATTGATCAGAGTCCGCTGTTCTTTGATGGGCCAAATGACAAGACACTCGAGAGTGAGATCGGATCCAGACGTAGATGTCTTGCAGCTGGCCTCTGCGGCGACGCTAACATGTGTTCAGATATCGATGCGGAGCCAAGAAGCGAGCTGATGCGCCAATTCTACGAGTCCGACGACTTGATATGCCTTGCTGAGGAAAGGCGAAGCGTGGTGCTGGATTCTTCATCTAGCCAAACACCGCACGCAAGTCTTCTTGACATAGATGAGCCACGAACAAAATCCGTGCTACCAAGCGCTGTGGAACGAGCCAACTGTACAGTCACGCATGCGACTGTCGGATACAACAAGCTCCATGATCCCGACGAGGACCTCATTGACCTCGGAGACCCGAGCGTATGCTGCGACAAAAGCTGCCTCGTCATGAACAGCACTGGGAGCCAAGGCCGATCCACAGGCGGGTTCTGTCAGGTTGCTGAGAAAGAACATGCCGCAGCCGGCAGTGCAGCTGGCTCAAGTCGCCAAGGAGGTCAATTGATGAAGGCCTTGGAGCCAAGGGTGGTGAATCCACCTTCACACGCTGAGCCAGGCCGGGCGAAGGAATTGGAGCCATCGCCAACTGGCGGTTTTGTGAAGACTTACGACAAACAAAGTTGTACACAAAGTGGTATGACAAAGGACTCGGCCCCATTTCTTGATTCGAAAGCAGCCGGTGCTGGAGGGTCAACGCATGCAAAACTCATACCAGGGAGGGCAGGACCAACAGATTGCGACAGCTTGATTCTGGCGAAAACCATTACCAAAGATTTGGCTAGTATCCTGCAGCTGACACCGGGCAATGTATCAATCATGCTGAACTTGGGTCGTTTCTACCTGAAAGATCAAACACTCCCGCAAGTCAACGTTGGACAAAAGGGCCATGGGAAGGCTGAGGCAACGCTGGAGTGTGTCGGCGTAAATGGATCGACCTCGCAATACCTGGAGTTTTCCACTGCTCTCACTACCTCTAAGCCGGAGACGGATATTTTGGCTGAGCTTCAGTCGCCAGGGGAGGAGAAGTGGCGCCTGTGCAGCACTCAGGTGCTATATGAGTTCACCTGCTCTTCCGGAACGGATGACTTTGTGGTGGAGGTCGACTCGCAGACGTTTGCGTTTGAATGCCGAGGATTGACGAATGATCTTGGCCGCCTCTATGTCCATTGTGGACAATGGCCATGGGAAATGCAGGTCTGCGTTTCGCAATCCACCTGCCTGACCGAGTCAGAGAGACACATGGGCATTGGAAGAGCCTTGCTTGCATCTATTTGTGTTGGGTACGTCGAACAAACCATATTCACTTGCCATAAACTGATAGCTAACTGTATTTTGCGTGCTGAAGGGCGGATCATGACGGCCAGGTTATAATTGAGACTACAACCGATGAAAGCCTGAGGGCAACAGTCGATAATGTCTTGATCCGCCACGCTGCCCAATACCGGCATCGAGAGACGGACAATAGCATGCTTTCCCTCACCATGGTCAAGTGGTTGGTTCCCGCGGGACAGCAGGAAAAGAGGATGCAATGGCGCACGACCAAGCAGCGTGACAAGGGCGCCTCCAACATGTTTTACGAAGCCTCCATCAGTTCGGTGCGAGCCAAGGAAATTTTGGCGGAGAATCGGGGCCTGAAGTTCGGTGAAGAGACAAGATGGGACTGCGACAAGCTCGAGAAGGAGGGCGTTTTCGAAGACATTTGCGGACCTACATTTGGCGTAATCACCCGCAAGGGCCACCTCGGTTTGCTGAATGGCGATGAACTGGACACGAAGGGAGCTGAAGCGCTGAAGCCTTCCCGCGCGGAGGCTGCGGAGCGTAGAAAGCCTCACTCATTTTGGTGAGCGGAACCCGTTGGGCGTTTCCTGTAAGCCTGGGGAAGGGTTTGTCGAGTTTGGGAGAAGGATCAGTGCGATGGCTAGAATACGTGGCTAGAATACGTCCTATTACTCGGAATTGGTCCGCGGCGCGTTGTCTCCAACAGAGGAGAAAACACAAGCAAAGTCCTCTAAGTATTCAAGGTAGATCAGCACCTGCTGAAGAACAAGATGAACTCCGCATCCCGTATTCTAATATGCAGACGGATGGTGTTCCTACAAGCCGCATTCGTGTTAATTGTGATGATGGGGTGCATTGAGGCGCATGCCATGGGGACTTGAAAGGTGCGGCGCAAGTTCAGGCGGGCAAGTTCTTGCCCGGATTTCTACCCCCAGTAGAGATGTATCACCGCGATCTGAGAAATGTCGTATAGAACACACGTAGCTCTTGGCCGTATCTTGAATATATTTTCGCCAGTTTCTGCTTCTAGCCCGACCACTGTAGAAGCCAACGCCCGCTACAACGGACGTGGCTCCAATACTTCTCTACCCCGCAGGTGTAGAACCCGATAATGCCAGCCATCACACAGCAAGTCATTGCTGTAACTGCAGTGGCCAGCCGATCTCTTCAGCCAAGCCCCTCCCTCACTCTTCGTCCACCGATCGTAAGACGTAAGCGGCAGTTGACAGTGGTCGCAACCGTTCAACGGGAAGAAACCCTCGTCATTCATCATCCCCCCAAATGCGTGTCTGTTTGAGGACCCAGAGACCATTTACATTAATTGAGCGACCCGGTCAAAAGCTTAGTCGAATCCACTTCGAGACTTCGGCCAATGGAATAGGGGCTCTTGCCTTTGCTACTGGCTCTCCGAAGATCCAGAACTCGGTTTTCATAGAGCCCCAGCTATCTCCCAATGATATATTTCTATCGAGAAGTCTATCGAGAAGTACTTCGTCCCGTCGCATCCTCTAGATCATCTAGAAGAAGTTACGCCCTGTCTCGCGAAGGGCGTTACGGGTGTGACCGGCCTCATCCTTCACTTCCCGGACGGACATCGAGGAAGCGTTGGGCAAATAAGGCTCGACTCTTTAGCAGACGGCTTTACTATTACCGAAACACCGTTGTGGTTTCTCCAGTTCGGAAAGAGGCAAGGCGGATATCCCTACGTTCTCAAAGTTGGAACATGCCGACCGGAAGTGGGCGGAGATATCTAGCACGTTATGGAGCTATCCTGCAGGGGTAGACTAGAGTGGATTTGGTCTAAACGGCAGTGTCTGGTCATTTGTAACGCTCATAACAGTCTTCCGACCATGCTTTGATGCTCGACCATCCCATGCGAGACCCAGGCGACAAACTAGATGAGGGTGATAACAGTCAAATCAATCTGGTGGATCCTTTCCGTTTCATCATTATACGGTCTGAGTTGCCTGCCTTGCATAGGCGGAACGAGCTTAACGGCAACTCTTTGTTTGTTCACTGGGAGCTACGCTGACCGACGCCCTCGGGACAGGAGCTTCTGGAGGACCTGGAACGAAAAGAAGCCACCCTAGAGAACGCGGAGTTAGACCTCGAGAACGAGCAAGAAGCTAGAAGACTACTTCAACAAGACAGGACAATTTGTGGAACAAGCGTCCGTTTGTGCTTCTTCTCATCGACGCCGGGCTCGACTGCGGGCACTGGCACGAGGCGCGCCACTCGTGGCTCCGGGCGACCATCGTGTCGGCGGCGGCGGTCGGCGGCAACGACTTCCTCACCTTCACCGCCGCCGACGAGTAGCGGCGGAACCTGCGGGCGCTCGTGCGGCTCCGCGGCCTGGCCTGCCCATTCGTCTTCCTGACGGGGCTGGCCAGGGCGAAGTGGGACGTCGCGTCCAACCCGTGGCTTGTCTGCTCTCCGCTTTTCCAGGCACGGCTGCGGTAGTAGGAATACGAGTAATTACAACTAAACTCAACCCGCAGCCGCCTCCCTGGGGTCGTAACATCTCGCTAGCCAGGTGGCTGCAGGCAACCGCCTGTTGGTTCGTAACAGTAACACGATGCCCTAACTTTCCTGCCAATATAAACCTCCGGTTTATCCCTTAGGAACTCAAACCGTCACACCAAAGACCGGGCAACCGTGCGGCACGTACCCCTCCTGTTACGTGACCCGCGGTGCCGGGCATGGCGGGGCGTGTGATACACAAAAGATCTAGTATATAATTATAACAAGTCAGCCCGAGAAATAAGGGTATATCCAATAGACCGAGAAGTGCGCAGACGGAGATGTTCCAAAAGACCCAAGAAAGCCGCTGGGCACGCACTATGTATCGTCCGTCCTCGGGTAATGGCCCGTGAGGATGTAGACGACAGCCCTCAGCGAGCATCTCCTCCGCTGCTATTCCGCAGAACCTTCAGCGTAGCATCGTTACTTAATAAATGAGCCAGGCCAGCACCGCTGACGTGCGGGTCGACACAAAGTAACAGCTCTCTCTCGTCGAATCCACATTCTTTGCTTGTGAAATCCAAACTAGCCCAGGCGCTAGTCCTGTCGACTTGAGAATTTCGTTCTCGATATCGAAGGTGGTCTCTAACAGCCTTCGCGTCTTTCTTTAATTACAGTATAGTACACTACTAGAGTTACATCGACGGCTTTTGCCGGAGATCGTTGCGACCGTGCTAGTTTGTTGGAGCCTCGCCAATGGCACTTGTGCGAAGCGGCATATTGTTGCAACCTGGATCATAGAACGATGATAAATTTAATTATCTACCATTCTCGTATTCAGTCCCTAGATAGTGCCGTACTGTAGCTAAGGCGGGATAAAATGCTCCTACGAGTATATAACATCATACCACTCCCCAAGACCATATTCCTTCTACTTATCCATAGGAAGTATTTTTACTTCAGCTCCATCGCCCTCCTATGGTTAATATTTACACTCGTCAACCGCTCTCAAACACGATGACTTTTGCCTATTCGACCATGTTGCTTTACACTATATTGCTCCTTGCACTCGGCGCGAGCGCTGCACCTGCGAACTCCCAGCTCACCGATATGCTCGTCGCTGATACGCCTGTCTATGCGAGTGCTGCACCTCAGCCCTTCAATACGGTTGATACTAATGCACCTGCTGGACTCGCGATTCGTCAAGACACTTCGGCAAGTACCACGAGATGCGGTCCTCGGTATCAGTGGTATGGTGAAGGCAAGTGGACATACGTGGAAGCTCAGTTCTGTTTTGAAACAAAGGAAGCCGACAATACGACGCTGGTCATATACCTCGAAAATGCCTACTACTACTGGGGAATTGCCTGGCTCTATAACGGTAACGAACGGTTCGGGGGAGGACATGAAGCGGCCTGGAAGTGCAATATCACTATCCAGACTGAGTCTGGTGTCGAACGTCGCATTGCCTTTAATGCTACGTATGACTGGGGTGGTATGCATGGTGAGGTCGATCTTCCACTGCGCCTCATCGACAAAGCTGAGATTACCATCAACCGGTACTACCAAACGGGCCCGCGTTGGAACGATGCCGGATCAGCTATAAACCAAACTGCTAACTTCACCGTCGATTTCACTCCGCCGCCTACGACGACGACCTCGGAGCGGGCTATCGGGTATTAGGGATCAAGGTACCCCTAACCCATTAACCAAAGCTGGTCGTGACGAGACCGCTTTGCACTATATCGGCATAGGGATATGTAGGGTCATATGCTGGTTCTGTTATAATCAATTTCTTGATCGTTGGGAAGGCTTTGCTCTTCACCGTCTTTCCATTCGAATGCGTTGGTGTTCACGGCACGGATGCATAACTGGCTGACGACCGGGAAGAAGGCCCCCCTGTGAATGAGCCAACGAAAACTCTTGATGCGTTCTTTCAGGTGATTGAACTAAAGTTGATAAGTACACCTCTACCAGTTCAAGACGTAGCCTTGGATTGCAAGTAGGTCTCCGAGACATGGCAGGCAGAAACCGAGTTGCCTAACACCATGACCAATATTGGTAGGCAGAACTGCTGTTGACGGTCAATGTGAACGAGCTGCTTGGTATTGACACCATGTCGCGATAGCGCAAGGCAAATTCGGAGAAGAGAGACTACGGAGGGCAGCAAGGTGGAGGCGACCGGGGTAATAAATGACGAGTCAGTGCAATTTTGACGGCTCGCTTGCAGCTGACCCGAGTGTTACTACTCGTACGGAGTACTCGTACTCGCAGTCGTAGGTGACGTGGTTGCTGGTTGACGGGTCTTGGCAACGTACAAGTACGTAAGGTAGGTAGGTAGGTAGTTAGAAATACTGGAGACGGTCGCCTCTGATGGATCTCCACACGCGAGCCGTACCGGGGCCGGCCAGGGCCAGCCAGTGAGTGTGGAGGAGGAGCGTGGCAACGATCTGAGCGGACCCCTGGTGGACGGGTGAATCGGGGTGGGGAGCATTCGTAGCTCCCGGGGAAACCAACAGGATGCAACGCCGGCAGTCAGTCCGCCACGGCGGGATTTCGCGAGACGAGGATGCACGGGATGTAGGCAGAGAGATCTGCTCGACCTGCACGGAGTACTCCGTACAAAGGCAGCAAATTTGCCTGGGCTCGCGGCAGCTGAAGGCCCGGCTCGCCGCCGCCAATAGGGCGCCGCGCTGGCGTGCGATAGCGCGACATGGCGCGCGTGTGGTCTCGGTGCTTGCCCTTGCCGTGCTCGTACCATGCCGCTTGGCCGCTTGGCAGCTTGCCTGTCCCCTCGTCGGCTGCCCTCGTCGCCTCGCCCGCCCCCCGTCCTCGTCGCAGGGATAATATCTTGACTACCGAGCGCTGCATCGTCCCGCCACCGCCCGACTCCCGT
Source organism: Albophoma yamanashiensis (assembly GCA_001600555.1). Classification (NCBI taxonomy): domain Eukaryota; kingdom Fungi; phylum Ascomycota; class Sordariomycetes; order Hypocreales; family Ophiocordycipitaceae; genus Albophoma; species Albophoma yamanashiensis. The sequence goes on from BCKH01000001.1 coordinate 2,530,845, forward strand.
CCCCGGCCATGTCCTCCTGGCTTCGCTCGAGCTGACTCCTGCCCAACGACTCCTGGTCTCGCTGCCTCGAGAGAGCAGCCGTCGCGACGAAGCAATGGGGCTCGGCATCCTCGAGCCCAAGTCGGGCGAGAAGGTCCCAGGTGAGCGTTTCCCTCCTCCCCCCCCTTCGCCCGGCACGCGACCTCGCGCTGACCACGGCTCTGCTCTCCAGGCACGACGCGCTACTTTGACGACCCGAGCCATCCCCAGGGCACGGCCGCCGCCGACGACGCGTCGCTGAAATGCGACTCCAGCGGCAAGGTCCCCATCATCCTCGTACGTCCCGTCCCCGGCCTCGGCCAGCGCCCCCGAGATGCTGACCCCGAACCTCCCCAGATCCCCCAGCCCTCCGATGACCCCAACGATCCCCTCAACTGGCCGCTGTGGAGGCGCGACCTCATCACCTTCGGCCTCTGCTTCGCCGGCATCCTGGCCACGTCCCTCGGCTCCATCCTCGCCTCCAACACCCTCGTCATGAGCATCCACTTCGTCGTCCCTCTGACCGAGACGGCCGTCCTCACCGGCTACTTCCTGCTCGGCGCCGGCGCCGCTGCCGTCTTCTTCGTCCCCTCGGGCCGCGTCTGGGGCAAGCGCCACCTCTTCCTCCTCGGCATCGTCATCGTCATCGCCTCGAGCGCCTGGGCCGGCTCCACGGGCAAGAACTACAGCAGCATGGCCGCCGCGAGGGCCATCCAGGGCGTGGGCACGGCGCCCTTCGAGAGTCTGCTCAACGCGGCCGTCGGCGACCTGTACTTTGTCCACCAGAGAGGCCTGCGCATGGCCTTTACCAACCTGGCCGTCTTTGGCGGCGCTTTCTTCACGCCCATCCTCGTCGGCAAGATTACCGAGACCATGGGCTGGGAGTGGACCTTTTACTTTGTCTCTATCTTCATGGCCGTGACGCTCCCCGTCGTCTTCTTGTTCTGCCCGGAGACGGCCTACCGTCGAGAGATGAGACTCAACATTGACGAAACTGCCGAGGAGGTCAAGCTGAACCCCAACGCGGCATCGACTACCGCTGGCGGCGCACAGGCTCGGCCCTCCGGCTTCGTCTTCTTCCCTACCTCGTCGGCGATGCAGCCACTCGGCAACGCCAGCACGCCCAAGAAGACGTTCGTCCAGTCCCTGTCGCTCTTCGACGGCAGGAAGACGGACGAGCGCTACTGGGTCCTCCTGCTGCGCCCGTTTCCGCTGCTCATGAACCCGGCCTTCATCTGGGCCTGCCTGATCCAGGGTGCAATGATAGGCTGGACCATCTTCATCGGCGTGCTCATCGCCATTGTCTTCATCGGCCCGCCCTACTTCTGGGGCGAGCTCAAGGCCGGGTACACTTACACGGCTCCGTTTATTGGCGCGCTGTGCGGCTTCGCCGTCGCAGGTTTGTTTGCCGACAGCACCGTGAGGCTGCTCACGAGGCTGAACAAGGGCATCTACGAACCCGAGTTCCGAATCGTTCTGGTGATCCCCATGCTCATCACCGGCGGCATTGGACTCTATGGCTTCGGCATATCCGCCGAGGACATCATCTCGGGGAAGTACCAGTACATTGTGCCGCTCATCTTCTTTGGCTTTGAGGTGGCAGGCATGGTCATTGGCACCGTGGCCAGCTCGCTCTACATTGTCGACGCATACCGTGAGTACTTTTACTTCTGCTACACATCTTATTTTTGCGTTGCTCGGCAGCTGACACCCGCTGTGAAGGGGTTATGACCGTCGAGGGCTTCACCTTGATGATCATCTTCAAGAACATCTTCAGTTTCATCCTGACCTGGTATGCCTATGACTGGCTGATCCAAGCCGGCATCCGTGAGGTGTTCCTCATCATCTCGTCCATCCAAGTCGGCATTTGCTTAACGAGCATCCCAATGTGTGAGTACCTTGCAGCTGCGTTCGCACGCGCCCCTCGCTGCCTTGATGCTAACTATGGCCTAGATATATACGGGAAGCGCGTCAGAGCCTTCTTTCATCGCCACGACCCGTTGGCCATGACCGGGCTGCGATGAGCTATTTGGTAATTGCATCTGTGACGTGGCGAGCGTAGCGTTGTTCTACTTTCTAATAATACATAATTTTTGACGCAGGAGGGCAATAATTAGGGGTTAGGGTCCGATACCACCTGGCTCTCGGGAGCCATACTCAAGGGCGCGCTGGATGGAGAAGGCTCGGGTGAGAGGCGCTGCGCGGATTTCGCCGCCCGTCTGTGTTGTCACGGATTTCGATGCAGCATTGATGTCATTTGTCATTGGATTCATGGCAAGTCATTCTTGCTGTCATTGAGTGGTATCTGGGTAATTAAACAATGCTGGCATTCCTCCTCGTCCCGGGCGTAAGACGTACGTGACTAGCCCATCCATACCGCTGTTCGCGCTTGGGAGTGTTTCCTCATCTTTCGATTCGACTTTCCAAACGTGCTGTTCTCGTCTTCTCCCTTTTTTTTTCCCCTCAGAAAGGCTTACGACGACTTGACGCCAGCCTCGCTCGTCGCGGCACCACGGGCAGCGGCGAGCGTCGACTTCTTGACGAGGCGCAGGCCACCCAAGAGCATGATGGCGGCCTCGAGGCCCAGGATGACCACGAGGGTGACGAGGGCACCGATGACGCCGGCAACGGGCCTGGAGATGCCCGAGTCGGAGTCGGAGCCGCCCGTGCTCTGGGAGCTGGCGCCACCACCGGAGGCGGTAGAGTTGCTAGCGCACTGGCCGTCGGTGTTGCCGCAGAGGGTGCACCAGTGCTTGTTGTCGGCAATGGCAAACTTGCCCATGCCGGCCTTGAAGTCGTTCCAGGAGAGCAGGTCCTTGCTCTGGCCGAAGAGGGGGAAGGCCTTGAGGCCCTTGTCGGCGGCGGTGCCGTTGGCGAAGAGGAAGCGCACGCTGATGTCCTCGGGCTTGGGCTTGGCGTCGGCGACCGAGGTGACGAGCTCGAAGGCCATGGAGGAGGCGTAGTCGCAGATGCCGTAGAAGTCGGGGCTCGCGGCGGGCAGCTGGGCGAGGCCGAAGAAGGCCATGAAGGTGCCGTAGGCGCCGAACTGGGCGTTGAGCTTGGGCGCCGACGACTTGCCGTCGACGATGGGCTGCAGCGCGTCGACGATCTGGCCGGCGAGGACGGAGCCGGCGATAGCGCGGACGGGCTCGCTGGCGTTGTAGGCGAGGTTCCACTCGTGGACGGAGGCGAGGTCGTAGAGGCGAGCGAGCGTCGAGTTGTCGAGGAGGTTGTCGGCGGGGATGGACTTGTTGTGGATGGTGGCGACGTTGACGAGGTCGAAGACTGGACCGGACGACGCATGTCAGTACTTGCAGGCTAGACTACGAGACACGAGGCTCAGGGGAGGGGAGGGGAAAGTAGAGGGGAAGCCGGAGGGGAGACCGTACTCGAATAGGCGTTCTTGAAGTTGGCGGCGTCGGGCCCGTAGGTGCTGTTGATGACGGGCAGCAGGCGCTGGTAGAAGTCCTTGGAGTCGTCGCTCGTCTTCTTGAAGTCGGCCGAGGTGAAGTAGCCGTTGGAGCTGACGACGGCGTTGCCGCAGCCGCTGCCGCCCTGCAGCCAGGCCGTGTCCTCGGACTTGGCGGAGCTGGCGGCGTCGGCGACGGCGTCGACGGGCACGTACTGGTAGCCGCCGAGGGGCGCCTCGACCTTGGAGCCGTTGGCGAGCACCTCGGCGCCGGAGCCGGCGGCGGCGGGCGGGTACAGGCCCTGCAGGAAGACGAGGGCCGAGCTCTCGAGCACGGCGTCCTTGGGGGCCGTCACCTCGAGCTGCGACAGCACGGCGGCGTCGGCGCTGAGGCCGGCGACGCGCGAGCCCTTGGGCGCGTCGGCGGCGACGTAGCGCTGGCGGTAGAAGGCGCCCGACGAGTGCACCTCGTCGGCGCCCAGGGCCGTGAGGTTGACGGGCTTCCACGCCTTGGCGGTGCGGTCGCCGTGCCGGTGGAAGAGGTAGACGCCGAGCACGCGCTCGTCGCCGCTATCGGCGGCCGCGACGAGGCCCGCGGCCGAGAGGCCCGCGGCGGCGAGGAGCAGCTTGGAGTGCATCGCGAGGTGGGCGGTGGTGGAGGCGGCGCTGGAGTCGTGCGGAAGGGCCCGAAGGGGTGTGTGTGTGTGGTGGGTGTGGCGTTGCGGGGGAGAAGCAATTGGACTTCTTTTTTTCCTGTGTTTCTTTTCCCCGTCTCACTTGCCTTGCTCGACCATGCAGAAGGAGAAGCACGCGCCGGTGACGAGGAGGAGGAGCGAGAAGAAAAAGACCAGAAGGGAACAAGAGCAAGGCCTGTCGAGGCCTGGCCGATGATAAATACTACCTACTAGACGTACTAGCTGCCCACGGCAAGCGCCTAGTGAATGCTAGCTTCCCCGCCGCCATGCGCCGCCCATTTCAACTCGCCGAGTCTTATCGTATCCGTCCGCCCCATCGCTTCCCATCCCATCCCCGTTCCATGCGAGCGATATGCAGGCCTTACCCGAGTTGAACGATGCCACCACTTCGCACGCCGCCTCCCGTGCTAGCAGCTTCCCTTCTCTCCCGGCTGTAACAAAGGCCAGGCCTCAATTGCCGAGCCAGGGCCGGCCGACGGGGCGGGGGGGGGGGAGTCGGCCACTTACATCCACGGCGTCGCATCGCGTCGCATCGCGTTGCAGACCAGCCGGCCCGCGGCTGTCTGCACGGGGACCTCAATGGCTCTACACAATGCAGGGAATGGTGCGGGGATGCTTGGTAACAACGCCTCGTGAGCCTGGAGGCGAGCGACGACGGGGTGCTCGCCCTGGACATCCCTGCGTCTCGAGGGACATCGGGCCGTCGTTGCTCGTGTGTAGGTCGACCAAGCAGCGACGGCCCGTGCTACAACTGCGAACGAGCTCAACGCCAAGGTGGGGAAGACGCCACACGAACACAGCGGCGCCGCAGAGGTCAGGAAGCCGGCGCCCCCCGCGGACGGCCCCGATAACGCTGCTCGTCCCCTGCCCCTTGGCAAGGCGAGGGGGAGCCCTGGGCCTTGATTGGGTGTCGCTCGCAGGGCGTCGGCAGGGCGCGGCCTTTCGTACGCCGGGCTGACCTTTGCAACTGCTGTCGACGAGGTCCCGCGGAGATGCCCAGCGTCACGTCTATTTGCACGCAGATGCTCGCCGTTGTCGCACTGGACAACGGCCCCCTGATCTTTGTGCTCGCTCGGCGGGACGCGACCCGAACCGATACGCCCCCTGATGGGAAGCCTTTCTAGGCCGCAGCTTGACTTGACACGAAATCGCCATGAGTGGATGCAGGACATCGCTTCGCAGCGCCCGTTGTAGAATGACATATTGCTCACAAATGCCGCCATGCGCCGTGGTCTCACGGTGCCGGCGCAAAGGCCCCCACCCCGGCCGAGAGGCCTGCTGCCCTTGCCCGAGGCGTGCCTGCACGTCCGCTCTCCCATCTGCCAACCCGCCTACAGCCGAAGCATGATTTCTCCCTATTTCCGCTCACAGCTTTGACTTCCTCGTGTCCTTGAGGTTCTTCGAGATGTCCCCGGTCAGCAGAAAATTGGGATACTGCATCGACTTGTCCGTGCCAACCGACACCGCGCCCTGTCGCCTCCACGCCGCGCCGTCCACCGCAATCACCTGGCCGTTGACGTACGTCCCCGCCTCGCTGAAGAGGAAGACTGTCGCGTCGGCGATGTCTCGCACCGTGCCGATGCGCCCCGAGGGGATGCCGGCCTCGTAGTCGCGCACCGTCTCCTCCTCGCTGCTCAACAAGCGCGCCACGCCCTCCGTGTCCGCGATGGCGCCGGGCGCGATGACGTTGCTCTGCACGCCGCGCGGGCCGTACTCGAGGGCGACCGAGGCCATGAGAGAATCGACAGACGCCTTGGCCGCCGCCACGTGCGCCTGCATGGGCATGCCCGTGTAGTGGAAGGTGGCCGAGATGAAAAGGATGCGAGGCGAGGAGCTGCGGAGCAAGTGTGGGATCGTGGCCTTGATAGTGTTGAAGGTCCCCAGCACGTCGATGTCCATGACGGACTTGAAAGCGTTGGGGCTCATGCCTTCGAGAGACACGACAAAGTTGCCCGCTGCGCCAGCGCTATGCATAGAGGTCAGATCGAGTCCTTGGCACGGTTCTTCGTCGCGCCCGCCGGAACACTCACATGACGAAGTCGATGCCTCCCAGCTCTCGCACGCACCGATCCGCAGCAGCCTGGAGGCTCTCCACCTGAAAATTCGAGACACGGTCAGATGCAATTCTCCAATCGGCCGTCTCGGGACAGGGAGCAGCCGTAGCGAGGGATTGGGGATCATTACCTTGCGGACGTCACACCCGCCAATGCCAATGACCTTGGCTCCAGGCCTCACCTTGGCGATGTCCTTGGCGGCCTCCTCGGTCTTGCCCTCGCTACGCCCAATGATGCACGCGTTGGCTCCCAGGCGAACCAGCGCCCTTGTCTGCATGCTGCAGATGGTGCCGGCGCCGCCCGTCACGAACACCACACGATCCTCTGCGCAGACGGGTTAGCCAGCTGGTGGGTGAAGACGGCGCAGGCGGGGCGACACGGGCGCAAGGGCTGGGGAGACGCAACTGAAGAGGCCATCCCGCCACACGGGGCTCAGGTACTTGGATTCCGGAACAGACATGATGTCGCGGATTCGACGGAGGTTTGCCTTGTGAAATCAGGCCTGACGGTGCGGCGCAAGTCTTCGCGGGGTGGTTGGAGAAGCGCGAGTGAAATAGCGAGGCGACTGGCCGTGAGGTATGAGGTATGCAGTGGCCGACGAGAAGATTGTATGCTTTGCGCGCTTCCAGATGTGCTCGTGAGCGGGAGCTGGAGCTGCAGTAAGGGCTGGGGGTGGAGCTCGGGGTCGGGCATGTTGACGAACCTCGGCCCGTCTGGCAGTGGCGATGACGGGTGGGGCTTTCCCCCAGGTTCGCCTGGTCCAGTGAGGATTAGCAGGCGCGGCGAGACGGCGCCTTCGGGCAGGTACGTCCGGGGCTCCGCTGCCGTCGCTCCGGGCTACCCTGCCTTGCCTGCCTCTTTCCACCAATCCGACAATTTTCAGTGCACCGAGTAACATTCCTCGTACTCCGTACATACACCTACGCGCAGGCAACAGTCGACGACCAGCACAAACTCACATCAACCGCGACCGAGCTGCAGTGCCTCCTTCATCGATTGAATGCACCCAAGGTAGGTAGCTACCTAATGTATCTACTGAGCAGCACAGCCTACCCCATTTCATATTCTGGCCTGCCGACTCACGTTGGCTCCGTATCTGACCTTGAAATGCGAGAGCCGGAGTCCACGCCTTGCTGCCTCGAGAGGCCAAAAGGAGAGAGGTTGAGAGGTTGAATACACGTCGCCAAGCCCGGGCATCGCGCAACACTCGACGTCTTGCCTCCCTCTAGAGCTCATCCCTCGGGCGGCACCGGAGCTGCCACTGGCACCGGCCACCAACGTAGACGCAGCGGGGGCATCGCACATCCCCAGTGCAGTCGGGGCTTCTTCCACAGAACTGGTTGCATCGCGATGCGCGCCTGAACAGCGCGGGAACCGCGTCCACGTCGACAGCCCGATCGCAGCGCGGGCCGCCGCCGCCGCACTCGGAGCATCTCTTGTGAATCGGCCCGCTTTCGTCGACATCTCCCTCCTTGTGCTTGCTGTAGTACTCCTCGGCCTGTTCATCATTGACCAGTGCAACAGCGTACAGGCGCTCGTTGGTGTCGGCGTCGAACTCCTGGATCAAGACGATGTCGTTGGCTGGCTTGGTGTAGGTCGTGTACGTGTTCTCCCCGACCTTCGCCCGGGCGTCCCGGAGGGCATCTCGGCCAGTGGAAATATCGGCATTGGCGGCCAGGTAGTCCTGCGCAGATGCTGCTGCTGCCATGCCGCCAAGGGCCAAGGTGGTCAAGATGCTGAGGAAGCGCATGTTGAAGTTTTGTAAGCACCAAGCGGTTGGGCTCGTGTAGAGTTGATCAAAAGGAGCTCGTTTGAACCACCTGGGCCGGGAACAGCGTGCCTTTATAGTACATCTGGAGAAACCGCCCAGAGCACATGCGTATCCGACATCTCCCAGTCCTTCGGACCGAACTGCATGTAACAGCCGACGGCTGGGATTGCACCGGCCTCTGATAGTATCACGAACAAGAGCAGAGGCATCGACAAGTCTCATGCAGAGTCAGAACATGAAGTTTCAGGCCCTGGCTTATCAAGCATCGTTTCTGGCTCTGGTTTGGGACTTTTTGTTTCCAGCTGCCAATTTGGGCAGCATAGAGCCACAGTTGTATTATGGGCGTCGATAGTTTCATGCTGACCGTCAGACTCACCGGATCTAGGGTTGAGTTGACGGTGTTGAATACGATCACTGCCTGCCTGCCCGCCTGTGCGACGTTGCCTCAGTGGTACCGCACGCGCTAGGGAACCATGCACAGTCATACGTTGGGCGGTCAGCTCCCCAAGGTTCATGGTCACGAACATCGGATGATGGTACTATCGTTCATGGCCTTGCCACCTTCTTGGCTCCCGGTGGCCCGGCCCGAGGCGCAAGTAAACAGAGGCTGGCCGGACGAAGCTCAGGTGTCAGTGGTGGCGGCAATAAGGCTGTCGGAAACAACACCGCGGTAAGATCTCACAGGGATCCGGAGTGCACTCTCTGTCCATTCGTTGAGCCGTCTGCGATATAAATCTGCTGATAGGACGCAAGACGGCACCAAGTGCTTACCTGCCTTGCCTGTTTCTGTTAGAACGGTCGATTGAGGCACGCCTAAGCGGGTCCTTCCGCTGCCGTCGAGCGGAAACCATGGTTATGACGACGATAGGTCCGTGCATGCAAGACCAGCATACTGCACTACTCGTACGTAGGCTTAATTTCATCCGGTTTTGAGGGCTTCTGTCGTTATCCTCTCTGTGAGCACAAAGGGGAGCCGTCCTCGTGCATCCATCGTCAGGCATCACTGTTAGCCTCGGTCTGACGGCTTCCTACCCGCTCCTGCCACCCAGGCTGACATATTCAAAGTAAGACTACTCATATTTGTTTCGGGCCTTTCCTCGACTCGTCCAACCTACAAGGTCGTCTCCGCCCGCATCAGGCCAACCTCCCAATCCAGAGCGGACAAGGTCTCTCCCTCTCCCTCTCATTCTCACAGCATCGACTGAACGAGAGCGATGGCACCGCATCTGCAGAGCGACGCGGCCCACGACGCCCGAGTCAACGCCTTTCTGGCCTCGCACCCCGAGGTGCTCGTCGGCCGGGACTCGCTCCGGGAGGCAAGGGCAAGAATCAGCGACAGGGATGACAACACATTTGCTGTCTATAATAAGCCCTTCAGAAATGTCGTTCTTATCCAGGAATTCGACGCAGACACGAGGAAACGCCTGTTTGTCGTTGCGTTGATAAATGATGAGAAGGCTGAGGAGTACTATACAAAGTATTCTGACGATGTCGAGGGCGGCTCCACGGACGCCAGGGAGCCGGACTCTTTCTTGTTTGAACGTGCGCCGACACGATCCCAACCGGCGGCGCCATAACAAGCATTAGGTTGTTTTTAGCGGCATATCGGCAACTGAAGCTAGTGTTTGATTGCGACTGCGGTCAGACGCTTGGGTCGCAGGAGGTGATTTAACAAGCGTCGCTTATGGTTCTGAATTGGGGAGTATGTCTTCTCAGCTGCCAATTTAGGAAGCGCTGCTTGATATACACATGTAGACACACTCTCTAATATTCGTCCGGGCGTCCTGGAGAATATCTCGGCCAGTGGAAGCACTGGTATTGGAGGGGACATCGGAATGAATGAAGTAAGGAATAATTCACTATATGTAAGATGCTGAGTACATATGTATTGTCCAATTTCTAGCGGAAACCCATGCCCCTTCCACCGACTTTGCTTTTCTAGGCAGCCATTCTGTGCTCTAACACCCGAATCGAACCCAACTTTACTCGGACTTTGGTGGCCACTTGACTCTCTTTTGCGCGTGGACATAGAGGTTGTTTGGCCTGATGAGCTGGAAGTAGGGGTCATACTCTATGGGACCATCTTGTGCCAAGCTGAACTTGTAACGGTAGACGAGCTTTGGCAGGAAGACTTTGATCTCCTGCAAGGCAAAGTTGAACCCGACGCACATGCGTGGACCCGAGGCGAACGGGATGTATGAACCGGCAGGCCTGTTCTTGACCTGCTCGGTGTCCCAGCGGTCGGGGTCAAACCTTGCAGGGTTGTCCCAGATCTTGTCATTGTTGTGGAGGTGGTGCAGGGCTGGGATGACGACCGAGCCCTTGGGGAGCCTGTAGCCTCCAGGCAGGATCATGTCCACCTTGGCAGTCCGGCCCGGCTGGAAGGACGGATTGTGTCGCCGCTGAGTCTCCTTGATGAATTTATCGAGGAAGGTCAGCTTGTTGGTGAGCTCAGCGGTTACTTGGGTGTTCTCGTCCCAGTCATTGTCGACCAGCTCCTGCAGGAGGCGCTCCTGATTCCCGGGGTACTGGACCATGCTGTAAATCAGCCACGACAACAACGAGGACGTTGTCGTGAAGCCAGCGCCAGTGGCTACGAGTAGCGCTGGAGCAAACTGCGCAGGGGGTAATTTGTTGCCCTTGTTGTCGGTTGCTCGGAGGAAGTAGTCTGTCAAGCATTAGCCTTCAGCCAAGGTTTGATTGAACGACACAACGTACCAACAACGTTCTCGGCCTTCAGGGCAGCATCTTGCAGCTCCAAGTCCTCCTGGCCCTTGGATGCCTTGGCGATGGAGTCCATCATCATCTCGTCGATCCTGCTCTTTATCTGGCGCAGCTTCTTGGGGTCGCCGAACGGCATGCTGGCGTACCACGTCCCCATGGACGCCACACGCTTGTTGAGTTCCAGATTCTGAGCGATCTTGAGCACCATCTCGTGCAGCGGAGCATCCACTGCGGCGAAGTGTTCAAAGTCCATGCCCAAGACCAGCTTGCCAACGGCCTGGGACCCCAGCTTCAGCATGTACTGGTAGACGTTCCAGGCCTCTTCTTTGGCGTCGAGTTCGTCGAACACCTTGAACGCCTGCTCAACCGTCTTCTGCATCGTCGGCGCATAATGTCTGACGGCCTTGGGCCCCAGGGCGGGAGGGAGGAACTTGTGCGCCTGGCGCCATTCCTCGGTGTCGGTGTCACCCAAGAAGACACCAGCCTCTTTCGACTTGATGGGATGCAGAGGATGACCGGGGATAATTTCTTTGGTGAAGTAGTGGTTTTCCGAGAAGAAGATTTGGGAGATTTGAGGATCGTTAGTCTGGTAGACCTTACTTCCCATGTTGTTTGTTACGATGAGAGGCCCGTATGTTTCGAACAATCTCTGGTGATTGCCGAGGTGGTCAGGATAAATTTCAAGGTAGTTGCCAAAGTACGGAATGCCAGAAGGTCCCGGCACCTCGCGTACTGCTTTGCCGTCGATGGAGATGGCTATGGGTCCATCCTTGGCGACAACATCCGACACGGCCGTGAGTCTCCGGTCATCGTAAACGAAACCAACTCCTGAACCGAAATTAGTAGAGCACCTTGGCTTTGGGCATGGAGAGGTTTACCTTTGGGCTCGACGACGGCGAAGTGCGATGCAACAATATTCTGCAGCTCCTCAAAGTCTGCCGACTGGGGGAAGTCGATGTCTTTGGCTGTTGAGGCGTCTTCGCCTAGAAGATAGAACTGTTTCGTTGCCATCTTGACCCAAGATGAAAATGCGAATAGGAGATGCAGTCTAGGATGAGGAAGCAGTGTCGTGGATCGGTCGGCTTATTAAAGGGAGCGGCCATCTTTTCTCTGACGGAATCGGGAGGCCAACGGAAGACTACAAGACTCAACACACCGAGGCTAAAACTGGAGCCCTCGGATCGCAGGAGCATCGCAGAGCCCACTCAACCGTCCGTTTCATCCAAGCCAACATCATTTTTTCTCGTAGACCAATTTTCTTCCCGCTTCCCGGGCCAAGCCACGTCATGACTCCATGGACTCTCCGGAAGCTGAGCCATTCCGCCTACCTGCCAATCTGGGGCCGGCATATGCATTTGACGCATCTGTGATTGGGCGTCCGCGTCGTTTTCGTCGGCTGTGCTTGGCGTCCGCGACACCAATACGTCAGGCGGCAGGACCCGGCGTCGACAGGGGCCGGGGTTTTCGCTATCACTGGCTCGCGCCTTCGCATCTGCCGCATGAGCCGAGTGAAGAGTGGGACGCCTCCGTATCGGCCGGAAGCGCCATGCGCTCCCGGCGTGGGTCCGGGCCCGGGCCCACGACTCCACCCAACGCAGAGGAGCCACGCACGAATCGCGCCCAGCCTCGGTACCGGATGGAGACGCCGTTGCGTCTCGCCATCGTCACCAACGAAGCGCATCAGGGATGTCATTAATCCCACGACTGATAAGGAAGGTGTCTGCCGTGTTGTCGTTGACTGAAGGCTCCCAACACCCTCTACAAAGCCAAGCATTGTCCGCTTCTTTAGCCACGCTTTGAAGCTTGAAGCATTTGTTCATCAGTCCTGAGACATCTGGCCCCTCGCTCGCTTTCATCACATCTAATTTCACCAAATTCCACGGGTCCCACCAGACAGTCCAATGGAGGAGTTCACCGCCAAACAAGTCGCTGAGCACAAGAGCCCAGAAGATGCATGGTTCATCATCCACGGCCAGGGTAGGTGGCGTCTTTTCTCTTCAACACTGTAATCATTGAGTAACACGCGGAAACCAGTTTACGACGTGACAAAATACCTGGCAGACCATCCTGGTGGTGCCGAAGTCCTGAAAGAAGCTGCCGGCACCGACGCCAGCGACGAGTTCGACAATGCTGGCCACTCAGAGGATGCGTTTGAGGTCATGGAGCAGTATTGCGTGGGCAAGCTCAAAGGATTCGAGAAGAAGAAGCCGAAGCTCAAGCCCATCGCTCCTGTTGCACAGGCAAAAGCCCAGTCCAACGGCTCTTTCAAGTCAAACTCCACCTCCAAATTGGTCAACCTCGGGCTGTTCTCGCTTGCCGTCGCGGCCGTGTACTATGTCGGCCGCCGCCAGGGTCTGACAATACCCAAGTGGATGGCCTCGCTTGTGAACAACGAGTCGCCGGAGCAGCGCGGATTTGGATTCATCAAGGGCGTCCTTTTCGGAGGCAGCATCTTCGCTGTCGTGGACGCTGTTTTGGCTCAGAGATTCGCGAAACTCGTCTGGAAAAAGAAGTCCTTCACCAGCTACCCTGCCCATATGAAGGTGCTCAGGCGCGTGCAGGAAGACACTCTGCTGCAAAGGGGACTGCTGGATCCGGTTACCTACTCACCACTGCCACTGAAGGAGAAGAAGCTCGTCGCACCAAACGTCTACCGCCTCACCTTCACTCTCCCGACGACCAGCACGGTGCTAGGCTTGCCAATTGGTCAACACGTTGCCATAAAGGCCGAGGTCGACGGCGAGAGTATCGCTCGGTCCTACACTCCCGTGTCAAACAACGCAGACCGTGGTGTACTCGAGCTCGTCATCAAGGTCTATCCGGACGGCAAGCTGACCAACGGCTACCTGGCCAAGCTCAAGAATGGCGACGAGGTCCTCTTTAGGGGTCCCAAAGGAGCAATGCGGTACTACCCAGGACTGTGCAAGAAGATCGGCATGGTCGCCGGCGGCACCGGCATCACGCCCATGTTCCAGGTCATCCGCGCCATCTGCGAGGATGACCGCGACACGACTGAGGTCAGCCTCATCTACGCGAACCGGGCGGAGCAGGACATTCTCCTGAGGGATGAGCTTGACGCCTTTGCCAGACGCTACCCGAAGAACTTCAAAATCTACTACATGCTGGACCAGCCTCCTGCGAAGTGGAAGTACGGTTCTGGATATGTCACGCAAGACTTGATGGCGAAGAAGCTCCCTAGCCCGAGCCTCGAGACGAAAGTTATGCTCTGCGGCCCGCCAGGCATGGTGAACGCAGCGAAGAAGTCACTCGTCAATCTGGGCTTCGAGCAACCGGGAGCTTCGGCCAAAATCACGGATCAAATTTTCTTATTCTAGGCTTCAGGAGGGAGACAAACAGGAATTGAGTGGCTATTTCATTTGTGATGGGGTCAATACGAGGCTAGAGAAAATTGCTTGTATACTACGTTCATAGATTGTTTATTTTCAATCAATACATGGTTACTTTTACTTCAGTTTCATAAATCAATCTTGCGCGCCATGTGATGCATCATTAGGGTCGGTAGGGCCAGTCGGTAGGGTCAAGACATGACAGTTCGCACTTCAATGGGCAAATGTTTGGGACGGTCTCAGTCCTCTTGCATCACCGCATCCTCAGAACATAACATATTCGTTGGAGTGGACGTGCAAGCGGCAGGTTTGATGGAGTCTTTTCCTGGCGCAGGAATTTCAGCGCAATGTAGCCCCAAAGAGCTTCCAATGCTGCAGCGGATAATGGCATTCGGGGGGCTCGACAATGGCAAGGTACATGATCTAGTAATTTAGCAGTGGCACTACTTACAATTCATCCGTGGGAGCTTGTACCTCGTACGGACATGCATGCCGCAGCACTGGGATCCCTGTGGGTTGTATGCAGTCAACAAGACGACGCGGGCGCTGCTGCATTTATTTGGGGGAACCATGGAATCTTCGAAGAATTCGCCAGCCAGGGGGCAGCTCCACTGGGGCGGGGCGCGGCGCCGAGAAGTGGAGAGCGACGGCTTGTTCCTCGGGCCCCGCCGATCAAGATACCGGCGGATCCACAACTCGACGCTCCCGGGGCCCCCCGGGAGCTGAGCCGCACCAGCCGCTGACGCCGTGAGAGTGGATTGACGGGCGACTAGCAGGTTTCGCCTTAACAGAGTCGCGATAACTCCAGGGGCGAAACACGAGCAGTAGCGGGCGGCGATAAAATCCCGGGCAACGCTGCCAACAATAGACGCACCCAACAGCAGATGGACCCAACGGCATATTCCACTCCCTCCATGCCCTGCAGGCGTCACCGAAGCCCATCCCGGAAGGTCGGCGAGCCGGCCCCGCTCAAACGGCGCGCGCCTCGGCACCCCCATATTTGCCGGCGCGAAGGCGGAGTCCGTCAACATGTTCGTGAATCGTCACCATGGAATGTCCGTTCCGCAGTACCCGTGCTGCTGATGACGGCTTGAGGAAGAGCGGGCTTGGAGCTTGGCTTGTTGTTGGTGCGATAAACTGCTTTCCGGGCGGCTTCGCGTCGTCACGGTCCGTGTCTATTTCGATATAAGATGGCTTTCGCGCTCTCCTGTCACAGTCCTAAATACTTCGGCAAGGACATCTTTTACTGTATAGCGACCACCATCCCACAAATTTTACACAAGTCTGTTTTCTCAATCATATTTAGTGCATCGATATACGCAATGAATACATTCACACTTCCGTCGACGGAGAATCGCGTTGTCGCCCTGCTCGGCGGCGGAGTGCTGGGCCGACGCATCGCCTGCGCGTGGGCAGCGAGCGGCTACGACGTCGTCATCCGCGACCCAAGCTCTGAGCAAAGAACTGATGCGATACACTACTGCGACACCAGCATGGCGCAGTACTCCGACTCGGCAAAGCGTGGGGCGGTGCGAGCCGTCGAGGGCTTGGCCGAAGCCGTCGAGACGGCGTGGCTGGTCATTGAAGCCGTGCCGGAGAAACTGCCGCTCAAGATCTCGACCTTTGCCGATCTGGAAAGGCTCACTGCAAAGGATACCATTCTCTGCAGCAACTCGTCTTCGTACAAGTCACGCGAGATGGTCGGCGAGCTCCAGGAGTCTACGAAACGGCGAGTTCTGAACATGCATTACTACATGCCGCCCGGGAACCGCGTCGTCGAGTTGATGACGGACGGGGACACCGACGAAAGCATCTTTCCGTTCCTGGTCGAGAAGCTCGGCGAGATTGGCATGCACCCCTATGTGGCTCGCAAAGAGTCGACCGGTCTCATCTTCAACCGCCTGTGGGCCGCCATCAAGCGCGAGGTTTTGACCATTCTCGCCGAGGACGTTTCGACACCCGAGGAGATCGAGAGGCTTTGGGTCGAAATGTGGTCCGGCAACCACTCCGGCCCGGTGGCCATGATGGACGCCGTCGGCCTGGACACGGTTTCCTTCATCGAGCAGCACTACATCGCCGAGCGCGGGCTGCCGAACACGCCGGTCGAATTCCTCAGAAAGTACATCAAAGACGGCAAGCTGGGCGCGAAGTCGGCCAAGGGCGGGCTGCTGCCCCCAGGCCATACAGCAAAGACGGCGGATGGGGACGACGCGCATGCCCCTCTGCTATACTTTCTAGACGTCGGGCGCTCTGACGGCAATCTTGCAGATTTCTTCCAGTCTGGTCGGGTCTTGGTCGGCTCGCAGGACGGACGACCTTTGAAGCCTCTGGTCACAGATCAGAGCACGCCGGACGGCATCGACGTGTCGCTCTCCGCCGGCAAGCTCTTCTGGACGAGCATGGGGATCCCGTCAAAGAACGACGGTGCCGTCTACCGCTGCAACCTCGATGGAAGCGACGTCGAGGAAATCGTTCCCCGAGGGTCGATCCACACGCCCAAGCAGCTGACGGTGGACAACGTCAACTCTAAATTATACATTGGAGACCGCGAGGGACTCAGGGTCATGCGCTGCAACTTCGACGGCTCCGAACTTGAGGTCCTGGTGCAGACGGGCGATTGGCAGAACAGTGAGGAGCAGGCCGATCAGTCGAGGTGGTGCGTCGGCGTCATCGCGTCGCCCTCGACGGGCAAGTTCTACTGGACGCAAAAGGGGCTCGCCAAGGGAAGCAAGGGTCGCATCTTCCGGGCCAACATGAACTTCCGGCCAGGCCAGGACGCGGCGAACCGGACGGACGTTGAGCTCCTCTTCCAGAACCTGCCAGAGCCCATCGACCTGGACATCGACGAGGACGAGAGGGTGCTCTACTGGACGGACCGGGGCGAGGTCCCCCTCGGCAACAGCATCAACCGGGCCAGCCTCGACGGCGTCAAGCCGGTCGAGGGCGGCGCGACGAGCTGGCCCGGCAAGGACTACGAGCTCGTCGCCCGCAACCTGCACGAGGCCATCGGCATCAAGCTCGACGCCAAGAACCGCCACATCTACACGACGGACCTGGGAGGGTCGGTGTACAGGTTCGACATGGACGGCGGGAACAGGAAGAGGTTCTACGAGGGATCTGGAGCGTTCACGGGCATCACCCTTGCGCACGTTTAGCTGGGCGGTGCGGTTGTTGCGGGCCTTTTGTTGCAACATACGTAGTAGATGGCAGTACTCCGTACTCCGTATAGAGTTTAACTTGAAGACGCTGTTTCACTGTACGGGTATGCATGTCAGGTGCGAGAAAGCTCGACGATTATTCGAGACAGTGTCGAATGAGCGTCGCGAGCGTGAGACCAGCGTAGACTCTGGGCCCACCCGTCACGGTCGCGAGCACGGCTTCGCGATTGGCCGAGGCGGCTTACGAATGCCCTGGCGAGCAATCTGCAGCGAGACGGGAGGGCCCCAGCGCGGGCTCGCGTGGGTCATACGGCCCCCGCCGCACCCCCCCAGGAGCCCCAGGAGGGCCCAGATCCAGCCCAGGGCGGGGGGCCCGTGAGGGGGATCAGCGGCAGAGGCACGCCCTAACGCGGTCCCCTATCCCACTGTCACCTGCCGCCGGTGCGTAGAGGCACCCGCTGCCGTCCAATGGCTGCGCTGGCTTCCTGCTCCTCGCATCCTCGTCCGCCCGTCACACTCGTCTCGCGGCCGTCGCTCGACCTCGCCCCGGCCGCCCCCTTGTTGCACGCTGCGCGGCAGCCGCCTACGCGTTGCATGCGAGCACCCAGCCCAGCCGTCTACGAGTACTGTACCTGCACTCGTGGGTTCCAGGTCCAGGTGGTGCGGGC
This sequence comes from Albophoma yamanashiensis, assembly GCA_001600555.1. Classification (NCBI taxonomy): domain Eukaryota; kingdom Fungi; phylum Ascomycota; class Sordariomycetes; order Hypocreales; family Ophiocordycipitaceae; genus Albophoma; species Albophoma yamanashiensis. Next base: position 2,548,689 of record BCKH01000001.1, read on the forward strand.
GGTGTGGCGCGCGACCCGAATGCGAGGCGGCCGATCTGCTGCACGCCAGGCGACGCGCGCGCTCCGCACTCCCCCAACTTGCGATCCACGTTGACACTCGGCTCGTTTCTTTCCCCTCGCCACGGCCGCGGGTGAGCAGTGCAGCGAGCGGCGAGAGACCCGCTGCCATTGTTTATCGACCTGTGTGTGTTGTTTGGCGGGGGACGTCGACTCTCTGGAATGCTGCCGTTGCTGCTGACTCTCGGCGCCTGACTCGAGATTCCCGCTCACGCATCGCATTGACGCCTCTCCTTGGCAGACCCTTCGCCCCTCACCCGTCTTCTCGGCACCCTCATCGATCGCCGTACTGCCCTGCCCGCTGCTCTTCGCCGAGTCCTCTGCCTTCCTGCTTCCCGGGGGCATTCGAGCTCAGTTCGACTCGCTGGCCGACAGGCAGCGCGGCCCTGCAGTCCTCGCCAACCCTGCCGCCCCCTGCCACCGCCGCTGCTTCGCAAAACGCCCCGTCCGTGAGCAACTGGCCGAACGCATCGCGACACAGACAACGGGCCACCTGTGACACTCTTCGTCGTCTCCCGGTACCACCGAGTCCTCGGCTGTGCCACCATCCTTCGACTCCGCCGAGCCTTGTTCAATCTGTCCATCCCCCCTCTACTCACCTCGTCCTGCACTCACCCGGCGGCTCGGCGCTCCTACATGCATCGCGCGTCCCTCTGCCGGCCTCATGGAGCCTGTTCCCGAGACGGAGCGCATGGAGGAGTTCAAGCCCTCGCCCGTGCCCTCCTTGCGCCTCGGCAACTCCAACAACATCCCCGCGCTTGATCTCAACGCGTTGAGAAAGACGCCAATGATTCGCCGCAGCACAGATCCGAGCCCGGCCTCTCCCGTCACGCCCTCGTGGCCGCCTGCCACGGTTCCCTACCGTCCACGAACCGCCTCTCCCCTCTCCGCCGGCTCGCACTCTCGTTCCCGCTCCGTCGCCAGCCTGACGCCGCCCATGTCTCGAACCCAGTCCATGCCAGGCGTCAGCGGCTCCGGTCGCATCCTGTACTCGCCCCAGTTGCGGCCGGCGAGCCCCTCGGGATCCCCGAGCCGAGTACGGGTGCATCGGAAGCCCTCCGACGACGCCTTCCCCGCATTGATGCCCGTTCGAACCTCGGTCCTGGACGCGGAACGAAAGCTCACGCCACCCGACAGAAGCAGCTCTCCAATTCTGGGCAGCTCTGCGGTCTCTTCGGCGCGCCTGCGAAGGCCGTCATCTCCCTTCCGGAGCGTCCCCCCCTCGAGTACCAGTTCGCTATCGCTGCTGCCGTCCACGCCCTCCTCAAACTCGTCGACGTCGTCGCTCAGGGCGTACGACGCCTTCTCGGGGCCTTACGGTGGAAGCCTCTCATCCGTGCCTTCGACGCCAACGTCTGCCCGGTCCCGGAGTCCCAGTATATCGAGCTTGGAGACCATACCCGATTCCCCAGACGCAGAGGAGGCGGCTCTGGAGGCGGAGAGGCTCGCTCAGTTGAAAGCTGCCGCGGATGCAGCCGAGGGCGGCGACGCAGCCGAGCCCAAGGGCCGCAGCAGCAGCGACGTACCCCTGCGCGGCCGGACCATGAACTTTGGCTCAAGAGACAAGCGCAAGCGGTGGAGCGTGTGCGGAGCCGAGCGACGAGGCGACATCGACCTCGAGACCATCTGGGAGGATTAAGACCTGTCGCCAATCCAAGGTTGTTCCCGCTGCGACTTGCACCGGGGGAACCACGGCACGGCGTCTCGAGCCTCGAGTCAATTTTGTGCGTGATTACGATTAATATGAGCAGCGGGACGGACTTTGAATTTGATTCGCAGCAAGGGAATATTTTTGTTCTGAATTTCCATCTCCTCTCTAGGGAGCGTCACGGCGTTTTGGAGTGCATTCCCCCCTGCTCCGATACCCTTCTACAGCACTTCTGCATCTACAGAGGAACCGACGGCGCGAGGAGCCCTCGCCCCTTGCCTGCAACAGGCAAGTCAAGGCAAGGCGCGCCAATTTTTCAGGTAGCGCGGCTGCTGGTACTACAGGGCCGGCTCAAACCAGGTTGATAATTTAAATCGTTGCATGAGCACGCTCTGCCTGTGCTTTAGTCCATTCCCTCCTTCGTGTCTAGTTTTGGTCCTTGGGCGTGTACGGCGAAGGGCATGGTGCCCGGCTCCCCCCTGCCACCCGCGTCTAGGCGAGAGGTTGTGATGGCGTGCATGGTTGATATACCGACGCGTGTTGAGAAACGGACTGGGAGCCATCATTGGATAGAAAACAAACTCATTCACTGTAGCATTACCTGATTACCTGATGTGAAGATTCAGTCTGAGATCCCGCTCTCGTGTCCGGCCAACCTCTCCCGTAGCTCGTCAGCTCTGTGCAGCGACAACCCCTTCTGCAAGTCCCCATGCGCACATCAGCTTTTCCGCTCCTACGTACTTATTTGACCCGTGCCTCGCAGCACAACCCCCTCCATCTAAGTGCCACCGCCCAAGCTTGCCCCAACACCACGCTCCACGACACTCCCGCAACCCCCTTAACGCCGCAGCAATCGTCAATCACATGGCAGCTGGGGCGCCAGGCGGGGGCAGGTCGTCCGGCCCAAACGACACGGGCAGCAGCTGCGGTTCCAAGTCAGCAAGGGGAGGGCACATCACGGTGGTCGCGGCAAGGGGACGCAGCTGACCTCGCCGAGCGTGAGGACGACGTAGTCCTCGTTCTTGTCGAACATGATGATGGGCATGTCCACTTTGCAAAACTCGCGGATGCTTGCGACGCCGTGATGTCAGCCCAGCTTGCCCGCCTTCGAAAGGGGAAGAAAAACCCAAGAAGCGCAGCACAAGAACGACTCACAACTGCCTGCACATGCCGCAGGGGCTCGCCGGCGGGCTGATGTCGGTGGCCACGGCGACGGCGCGGAACCCCCGGGCGCCGTCGGTCACGGCGCGGCCGAAGGCGACGCGCTCGGCGCAGGTGCCGACCGGGTAGCTGGCGTTCTCGACGTTGGCGCCCGTCGTGACGGCGCCGTCGTCGCCCAGCAGCGCCGCGCCCACGCGGAAGCGGCTGTACGGGCAGTAGGCCGTCGCCTTGGCCGCCACGGCGCGCGCGCGCAGCTCCGCGAACTCGCCGGCGCTGAGGCCGTGCGCCTCGCACGTCGCGGCCACGGCCGCCGCCGAGGAGCTCGACTGGATGGTGATGGCGGCGGGCATTCTCGATGGTCGCTGCTGGCCTGACGTTTGGGAGAGGGGAGGGGGGGCTGGAGGCGAGGATCCGGGGGCGCGAGTAGAACGAGGGGTTGAAGGTCGGGTGTGAGTGAGGACGGCAACGAGTGTATGAGAGAGGATGAGAGACGGTCGGTCGTTGGGCTTCAGGTCGGCAGTCTGATCCAGGTGGCCCATCGGGCGTCTCCACCGATCTCCATGCGGGGACACCACCGGGGACCTCCGGCGACGCGGAGCATCCCGCTCCCGTCTCGGCATCAACAGCTCATTCGCTGCAAGTCACTCGTGCGCCCTTTCAAACACAGGAAGCCATCGACATGACTTTCTACTTTATTATGTATTTCATACATCAAGTCCGTGTAGATGCTACCCCTACGTCGTCGTCCTCGCCATTACAGCACCTCCATATGCTACCTCATTATCTGGCTTCGTTCAGTGTCATCTTCACTTCGTGTCCATCCGCCACTCCTTCCCCGTGGTATGCATGCTTAGAGTCGATCAACAGTGCGAGTCTTCGTGTGCTCTCCTCTCAAGAATCACCCGCGACAGGAACAGGCGGCAGAGGAAGAGCTAACAGCTCCGGACTCCTTCCTCGCACAATCTCGCCTGGGGCACGAGATGCCAGACGACCGCCGCCGCCGCGGATGCCAACATTGACAAATGAAGAGAAGTCGGTGAATTATAAGTCGACCCTCGAATACTGACGCATCGAGAGCGTGTGTGTGTGTATGTTTATATGTGTTGCGTGGCATGCGAGCTTGTGTCCCGCGAAGTGAGCTTCATCCTTAATAGAACCCGTCGGGGCCCACGCTCCCTCTGCTTGAACTTGTCAACACGGGCGTCGATTGTGCAGACGTGCTGCCCTCGCTTGGAGTCGATGGGTCCACCACTTGGTTCCGGATGGCCAAGATCCACTCGTGCTGAAGCAGCTCCACGGCGGACGGCCTCTCCTTGGGGTCGCGAGTGAAGCACTTCTTCAGAAAGTCGATGCCGTTGGGGCTGACCTGGTCCGACGTCGGTAGCTGAGGCGGGTTCCCCTGCGCGATGTTGTACATGATGGCCCACTCGTTGTCTAGGTTGGCCCACGGCCTCCTCCCTGTGGCCATCTCGAGGATGACGCAACCGAGAGACCAAATGTCAACGGATCCGGCCCTTCCAGGGTTCTCCCCCTTGATTACCTCTGGCGACATGTACATGGGCGTCCCCGTCATGGACTTGTTCGGTTTTGTCGCATGCAGATCGGCTGCCAGCGTCCGACCTTGACGGGCGATGACCTTAGCAGCGCCGAAATCAACGTACTTGATGATGCCGTTGTGGTTAAGCAGGATGTCTACGTTCACTCAGTCAGCCTTGTCTGTCTCGCCATGGTTTGTTCGGCGACGCATGGTGTGGAATAGCCGCCCAAGAACAATAGGAATAATCAATAGCAGCACGGAATACTCACTTTCGGGCTTGATGTCGCGATGGGCAATCCCTCGCTCGTGCAGGTAAACCAGGCCTTCGAGCAACTGCAGAGCGTAAAATGTGATGACTTGCTCGTCCTCGATCCGGCCGTGCTCGAGCAAGCTCGCCAGCGACCCACCAGAGCAAAACTCCATGAAAATGTACACACGGTCTCGATGGACTTCGATGCCGTGGTACGACACGATGTTGGGGTGGTCCAGCACCTCCAGGACGCCCATTTCTTCTCCAATCTTTTCGGCAATCTGCGGGATGAGGTTCGGGTCCTGCAGCCGGATCTCCTTGACAGCCATCAGCTGGCCAATGTCGAGGTTCATGGCCGCGTACACGTTGCCGAAGGTGCCGCCACCCACAAAGTGGCCCTGCTGCCAGCGCATCGTGACGTTGGTCGCCGAAGACGAGAGATATGCGAGCGACCGGTCCGCTTCGTTGTTGGTCTCGAGAACGCGGCCCAGTGCGCGTCGCTCTGCTTCCCTCTCCTGGCGGTATTCATCAACCTTGTCGAGCTGGTCGACGCGCTGCTCGGTGATGCACCGCGACGCCTCGTCATCGTCCAGCATCCTGTTCTTGTCCAGCTTCCTGAACTGCCCCACCAGCTGCTCAATTTTCTCCTTTTCCGCCTGGGCTGCCAAGTTTGACCTCGCGCCCATGATGTCAAAGTGCGAGATGAGCAGCGACATGCATCCTCCGACCTTTGTCCGCAGCTTCTCGTACTCGTCCTCGCCGAGGGCCAATATGTGTCTGCCCCGCGTCATGCCCATGGCAAACTCAAGCGCAAGCACCGCCCAGCGGAAAGACTTTCGGTCTGAAGCAATGCAGTCGTCGCAGATAAAGCTGATCCAGTCGAGTGCAAGCTTCGTCAGCTTCAGATTGTTCATCTGCCGCCTGTTGCTGTCCATGTAGAGCAGAGACCGCTGGCCGAATTCGGTGGCGAAAACGAAACACGTCTGGATCAGCTCTTGGCAATCCTTCCCCTTGGTCTGCTTCCTGATGGTCTCGACGCTGTCCATGAACGTGTTCGACAGCTTGTACGCCACTCTCCGGATTTCCAACAATCTCGTGTTGACCTTGTGAATGTTGGATCTCGACTCCTGCAGCAGGTCGACGTGCATGTCGACGGCGTCGAGGAACGTCTTCCTTGCCTCGGGCAAGGCCTTCGAGCCCGATGCACAGAGTCGAACCTGCCCTCGTTTCAGGTCGATATTCCGCTCGCGGAACGGTACTGAGACCACTTCTCCGAACCAATTGAGGTCATCCTCTGGGCGCAGGATCAAGAGGTATTTCTCTCCAAAATCCTCGGGGAAGCGTTCTTTGGAGGTGATGGCCATCATGGCCTGGATGTCCTCGAGTCGCCCGTGAAGCTGCGACGATGCAATGATGTACAGGCCTTGCTTCTCGAAGACGCCTGTCTCCACACGGAAGTGACCGGAGGCAATGAGATGATCGTAGAACTTCTGCATGGCATCTGGCGGGAAGGAGATGCTGAAGTCCGAGACATGCTCGTAATTGTCGCTCAGCATCCTCGAGAATCGCTGCAGCATTCTCTGGCGCACGCGGACCGAGTCCAGACAGGCCTTGTACCGCTTGCTCATCTCGACGGTACTCTCCTTCGGCTTCACCTGCAGCTCCCTCTCGAACGTCTGGCTAAGTCGGTTCAGGGCCTTGAAGGTGAGCGAGCTGAACTGCTCTGCGACTTCAATGTGCCCACCTTGCAAATGGCTGCCGATGAAATTGGCAAAGTCCCACTCCTGAAACAGCAACTCGGCTTCCTTGAAGGTGTTTTTGTTCCCGCTCAGCTTCCAGTTCAACATCTTGAAGTAGTACTTGAGAGCTTCGAGAACCACCTGGTCAAAAGATTCGTCGATGCACGGGGGAAGTTCCCAGCCCGGCTCTGGGCTCTCAATCGAAAGATACTCCAACTTGATCCTGATGGCGAACTGGAGAAGCAATTGGAATTGAGAGATCATCTGGTCCTGCATCAGAGGATTCTGCTGGGCAGACTCCTTGACCCTGCGGGCGTATTCGAGGCGCGTTTTGGTGATCTCTTCGATGAGGCGCGATGGGAAGCTGATGAGCGTCAGAAGCTCCTCCAGGTACGGCGGGAGGTGGCGCTTTTGGAAAGGAGCATTATTTCGTATTAGAGTCTCCTTGACTTTGCTGATGATGGAAGAAATCGGCTGCAGCATTCCCCTCTGCACCAGCGTTTGCGATGAGTGTTCGTCATTGTTGTATAGTGATTGAAGGCCATCCTCCTTCATTAATCTGTCGAGGAAGGATGTTTCGTCCGTGGTGATGCCGTCTACCGCCGGCGACCTTTGCTTGGTGCGGGAAAAGTCCAGCTCATCGTTTCCCACCCATTTCTTGAGGATTGAAAGCTCAGTGTTGATCATCTCATTGGTGTTGTACCACGAGAAGATTGCGTCGTACGCCTCGTGGAACTGCGGGGAGTCGGCCGCTTTGTGCTCTGCTGCTAGCGACTGCCAAGACGGATAGAGGCTTTCGCACTTCTCGATTTTCTTGACCACGTCCTTGACCTGCTCGTAGGGAGGCTTGCCGGCCTCACTCTCGCCCTTGACCTCGAAGTTGATGATTTCGTCCAAGATGCGGTCCACGGTGGCGCGGGCCTCCTCGACCATCCGTCTCTGCACCGGGAGACGCCTACCGCACGACTCTGCGCGAACTCCCAGCCACAACTCCGACTTGTGAGCTGTCTTGCCAGCCTGCTGGTCCGCTGAACCGATGAGCCGCTTCTTCTCCTGTCGGACCACGTCGCCAGTCAGTACCGCAGCGAGCATTCCATGCCATTCGAGCCGCTCACGGTTCTCTGGGTCGTTCAAGTCTTCCTCTGTGGGCTGCAGTTCGTCGTTTCCGTAGAACATGATGGTCTCTTGATCCAGACGGTCCTCATACGGGCCCTCTGACGACGGGGTTTCGCCTTCTGAATCCGAGTCATTGCCATTGAGGCTTTGATAGGACGTGAAGTACTCTCCCGAGTAATCCTGCCGCAACTTTTGCACGTAGGCTCGCTCCTGGGCGCGAAACCTGCTCTCGCTCTGCCTCGGTCGTGTTCTCGACGACGATCGGATCGACTCCACGAAGGAGGGCGTAGGTTGCTGGAGAACGGGCTTACGGGACGTTGCCGGGTTGTACGTATTCGACGGCGTCCTGGTCGGGCCCAAGGGCCGCTGGGGCCGGGTCCCGTTGGTGAAGGCGGCCGGGTCGTCCGTCGAGTTGGTCCACTGGCTCTTGGTCGCGGCGCCATTAACCACCGTCCCCAGCGGCAGGGAGGCCATAGGCGACGGGTCGGCATATCTTGTGAGGTCGCCGACATCGTCGTGCCGCTCCGTGCCATGAAGGTCACCATCGGACCCCGGCGACGAGTCCTCGGGGTCGTCGATAGCGACGGCGTTGGGGTTGGGGTTGACGACGGCGACCAGCGAGTGCCTGCGGCCTTGCGGCCTCTCGGATTGCAGATCGTCTTCTCCGCCCGAGAACCGCACGGCTCGCGGAGACGTGTCTGCCATCTCGCCGATGGGAGATGACGCTGCCGTTGCAGGCCCGAGCGGGCTCACCACCCCCTCAGCAACCGACGCAGGTGAAGCTTCGATCGGGGCAGGGTGTCGTGGTGCAGCAGCTGTCAGATCAGGCACGGCATGTGAGTCGCGGTTCGGTGCTGGACGGTTGCGCTGGGGCTGGGTCGGGGGGGTGCCAGCGTTGGCGGTCTATGATGGAACGAAGCCGGCCATGGGGGCTCGCGATGGGCGGGCACGAGGAAGCTACGCTGCACCGGTCGCGCGAATCGTGATCGATCGCAGCGAGCGCGATGTTGCAGGACGAGGCTAAAACTGTGGCTCAGCGGCTTGGGAGAGCGACGTGATTGGCTTTGGCACGTGGCTTGCGCACCTAGCGTGTGGCTACCGTCTGCGTCAGCCTGCCAATTGGACGAAAACAGAGGCAAGCTTCGCGTTCCACGAACAAGTGCTGTACAAGTACGGAGGGGAGCCCACTACGCCACGTACGGTAATTAATAGTCCCGGTCTCGGTGCTCGTTGCACCCTCAACCTTGGTCAGCCCTGGAAGGCTTCACTTTGGGCACAATTGTGCTACTGAAATGGGGTGTGCAAGAAGCCCAAGTTTCCTCGTTCCCGCCGTTTTACAGCAGAGTCCGTCTGAATCGGCTTCTGCCAATGACCATTTCGCTCCCATATCGAACCGGTCAGATTGCATGGGAGACTGCCCTGGCTGCTATCGATCCTCTCCCCAGGCCGGGATTGTGAGAAGCTGGGCTACCAAAAGGCACAGTGCCTGAGAGGACTACATGTAGCATGACCACTTTCTCTTCCATCAGTAGCCTCTACTACCCTTTATCCATTCCTGCCCCTTGCAATCAAAGCCATGGCTTTGAGGCAGCGCTAAATAACAGATTGCTAACCCGTCTGAGCCGAAGGCGACCTGCGTCATCCCCAGTTTTCAGGTTGCTTTACGGCCATGGCTCTTCTTCCTCACACAATTCTTGATGATCCAAGGATGTTGGAGGATATCTCCAAGAGGCAATCTCTTCTCCGGATCAACCACCAGCAGCTTTGGTCGTGTTAGTGGCGGTCCGAGCTCAGTTTTGGACTCTGCGAACTCACTTTATGGATAAGGTCTGTAGCCTCAGGACTGACGTAAAATGGGACTTTCATATCAGCCCTCGCAATCCTTCGAGTTGTCATGACAGGCGCATCCTCGAAGGGGGCTTCGCCTGTCAGAAACTCGTAGGTTAGAACACCTAATGACCAAACATCGATCCTCGCATCATAAGAACCATCCGCGCTCCTTGGGTTCACCATCTCAGGCGGCAGGTAATCTAGTGTTCCGCAGTAGGTTGTACGCCGATGGTTCGGCGCGTGAACACTCCAGCCGAAGTCTGAAATCTTGATCTCCCCATGAATGCCCACTAGGATGTTCTCTGGCTTAATATCGCGATGGATAACATGCTTGCGGTGTAGATAGCGCAGAGCATCAACCATTTGCGCGATATACTCTGCTGACCGTGGCTCAGGGAACCGTTGCGCTTTACGAAGGTGCTTGTACAGTTCTCCTTGCCCTGCAAATTCCAGGATAAGAAAGATGCGCTTGCTATCATGGAAATGGCCATATAGTTTCAAGATATTAGGATGTCGTAGGTTGTTCTGAATCTCGATTTCGCGCCGCACCTGCTTTTCAATTCGCGCTGCCTGCAATTCGTTCTTGTGCATGACCTTAAGAGCGCACACGAAGCCATGGACACGATCGCGAGCCAGATAGACGCGACCAAATTTGCCTTTGCCTAGGGGCTTGCCGATCTCAAACATTCCTAGGTGCAAGCTCGCGGGTACAGGCTGCGCGGTCAGAGAAATCACCGACTTATGTTTGGGCGGGCATTCCTCATCCGTTGTATGGGTACTCGGATGAAGCTTCGGCAACGTCAGAAGGGCAGCGACGTGTGGCGGGGCGGAAACAGCGTCCTTCGTTTGAGCCTTAACCACTACGCGCGATTGTTATTGCTGCGACATGATTGTATTAGGGGGGAGACAGGGTAAGGAGCAGCAACCTGAAGATACCTGGGGCTTTTGGTACTCGTCAGCAACCGACAAGCCCTTGAGGCTGTCTTCGAGGGTTCTGGTCGTCATGCTTTGTTTGGAGGCTGAAGACGGATGTGGGGGACGCACCAGTGGGAAGGGCACAGAGATCTAGAGGAACGAAGTACATAGTACAGAGGCGGGGGAGGCAGAAGCGCACACCGCTGCCCCCTTGCATCAGTAACGCCTATTGCGTACCTACGTATACAAGTATCCTGGGTCCCCCTCACCGTTAACTGCCTCGCTACTTGCCTAGATAAGTACCTGGGTACTCTGTACTTATTTCTTATTATTCAAATGAAGGTAATAGTACGGAGTAGCTCTTTATGAATAGTATCAAGTGTTACCCTATATCTACGGAGTAAGGTAGGTTCTAATCTCTCTGCCATCGATCATCTGCATAGCTCTGTTATGACATCATAAATAGTAGTAGACGAGTTGACAATAACGTTTATGCGTTGTAGATCTGTAATTCCGCGCGGCCGACTGTCGATATAATAGCGAACCTTCTAGCAAAGCTGTGTTCTTGCATCGATACCGCTCCTTGGTCGCCTCAAGTTTGGCTGTTCGATTGTTATTCTCTATGAACCAACCCACCGTGATCATCCTGGCTATTACATTAATTTCGCTGGGAGCGAATCATATCAGGTTGTTGGCTGGTGTGTATTCCAACTCGTTCCACGGACAGACATCAAGCGCTACCACTATGACCGGCTACAGGTTACTACATACTGAACATATTTGTGATCCCGCCATCGCATGTCATGCGGGTAATACCCCGTTGTCAACCGCTACTGATCCCATGAGGCACTAGTCTGTCACAGGGAACAACTCCAGATATGCCCCGCGTGCCGACAAGGTGACTGCAGTCATGTTGACCGAAGAAAGTACCCGTTCATAGAAGCCTGTTTTTAGCACCTTCTGCCATGTAGAAGAAGCAAGCAAGACCCTGCAACCATGACATATCGACCAGGCGATGCCTGCTGCCGCGTTTGACCTGAGATAACACCGTGCCCACCTGCGCCGCTTCGGTGTTGCCAGAATGTGGGCTCACGCTCCAGATAACGTCGCCATGGGCCGAGAGCAATTTGCAATGGCATGTCGTCACGCTGTTACCCGCTTCTTCCTACTTCGGCGGCAGAACCGGGAGGCGTTCCAGGAACACCCTGGTTCCGGTTCCGCACCCCGCCGCCCGCAACGGCTTTCGGCGGAAGGCCGACCCCCAGTCTTCCACCGAGGACCGTTGCAGCGTGACGGAGCCTTGTGGGCTCAAGTAATTCTCTAGGCACACATTCAAGGCTCCTATGCCTACTCGTACCAAGTCCCCTGCGGAGATTCACCGCGCGAGTGAAACTCGGACCGTTGCGTCCTGACAGCTTCCAGCGAGGGGCTCGCGCTGGTGGAAGCGTGAAAAGACCCGACGCTGTGGCCTGGTTGGCATGCCTATATTCGACGCGTTGAGTAGACATCCGTACGTAGCTGCCCGTCCCGTTAACTTCGTAGGCCCCATCGGGGACTTTGGTCCATGTCCGGCGTCGCTGGTCATCTCACCGACTCTGCGGCCCCGTACGGAGTATTTATGGTGGCATCCAAGACGTGCTGTCTGCAGAACAGGGACGATTTCCGTCAGGCACGGGGATTCATGGCCCGAGATGCCTCGGCAATCACGAGGAAACGGCCAGGTTGTGGCTGGCGGACAGCCATCCGACGAGGCGTCGTTCCCGCCCACTCTGGTGAGCTAGGTTCTGGCAAAATCCGCTGGAAAGTGGAGGAGCAGGCGAGGTCGTGGCGGGAACAGACCCTGCGTGGAGAGACACTAATAAGGTAGGCGAGCTAATGTTTCAAGGGCAGTCCTTGAGTGCCTTCGACGCCTCCATTTTGGCTCAAAGAGAGCAGTGCACTTTTGCATTCTACGTACACCCGCCTTAACTATCCGTAGTCTGCGGCGGCGTGCTCCTCCTAGCTTAAGAGGGTAGCACTCCCGTAGCGGCGGGTAACGGGGACGGAATACGGAGTAGTTATACCTGAAAGGGGCTGGTGTGAGCTAACGCAGGACCCAGTGGGGTGTAGCGCAGCTCCATCGGGAGCCAAGATTTGCAGCTTCGGTCCGGTCGAGAATAGACGAATTCGGCGGAGACGGTGCAACTCTATTTTGGCGCGGCTAGGTGGCAGAGCTGTCGCCAACTTCGAGTGGGTAGAAGCCCGGGGTATCAGCCCCTTCTTTTCACATGACAATACCTTGTGAGGTCTTTTTGTTAAACCGTTGCGCCCTCCAGAATTTGGATTTGGCCGGAGGACCGCTAAGCAGACTGGCTGCAGCTGTCATATCTTGGCTGTCGCAAGGGGCCCCCTTGCCGCTAGCCGTACCTGTATCCTACACATGGGTGCTCCGTGTAGTGAAGTACTTGATGCCATGTTAATATACCGGTTGATAATTCTCGGCAAGGCCCGCAGGGCAGGGGGGACTTTGTCATTACGTATGCAGCGTCCAGCATAGACGAAATGGACGATTTCAGCCAATGTTCTGCGTCTCGGTGGCGTTTCTGCACAAATGCCAGTTAAGACGACGGCGTGGTGTCTTTGATCGGCCTGTTTGCATGCATCGTCGTGCCAGGGTGCGAGGTATGCTGGACCATGTCTCTCGTAGTAGCGGTGCCCACCGTACCCCATACCTGGCGCTGCCAAATGCTTCGAACCCCAAGAACGGGCGTGCGCTGCAATCATGACGCCACTCTGCACCTCGAGTGATCCTCGGTGTCCGTCGGCCGAATTCAAACTTGTGCGAGTAGCTGGCATACGAGTGCAGTACTTCGTCCGAACCAGGCATGTTCTCCGTCGAGGATCGACTCCACCGGGAGAAATGATAGACGAGACGACTGCGCAAGAAACTCACATTGGGGTATGGCAACTGTACTACGTAAGGCCAACGTCGCACTCGATGCTTCACTGGTGGTGCTACTCTAATAGGGAAGCCTGCAGCTATCACCCTTGGTCTAGGCGCACATATCCAAAGGGACACAAGCTCCTTAAATCAGTGCACCTCGATTTCAATATAATCGTGTAAACGGCATGGATTGGAGTGGGTAGCTGGGAATACTGCCTGCATGAGTTTCAAATCGTATCAGTCTGGTTGTGCGGGCTGTCCTGGGCTTCGCTTGACGTGCTAGCTGTGCTCACACCGTGGCGTGAAGTTTTGCCTTGGGAACACGTACGCCGGAGCACATGGTATTGTCATTAGAAAAGACGAAAGGGGAGGAGCTGTGCCAGCTTGCGAGCGCCATTTCTTCCGCTCAAGCATGATGTAGGTTGGGCAATGAGTCGATGCAGGCCCAGAATCTCGTGTTTAAACCATGCTATTGTTCAGCTTGGCCAAAAGCTGAGGACGCCCGCACTATCGTAGCCAGCGGCGCACATCCCTGGACGGTTCTTCAATAGCCATGCACATATAAGAGTCCCAAAGAAGGGTTGGACGCAACCAAGAAAGCCACGCATGTACAGGGCGAGGCGGTATCTCGGCAAACATAGAGGCACAGTTCTTCCGAGAGTGTCGACTGTAGTAGCTCGGCAAGGTTGACAAGCAGCCGAGCGCTGCTGAGGAAGCTAGCAGGCAGTTCCAGCTGAACCCAAGCGAGACCTTGCACATCACAGGAGAGGAGATTTTCAGCATCGTACGCATCGTGAGCAGCCTACTCCGTACATGCAGGGCCTTCGTCAGCTTTGTTGGCACCTGATAACCAGGCTGTTAAGAAAAGCATGGGATTCCCCTTGACCTTGTGATTAAGCACAAGGCTGAGGTTGCAGGCTATCACAGTTGTGTGGCCGCGAGAACAATCCTCATCATCCTTGACCCGATATTGTCCGTATTAAGCGGAAGTATCCGTACCTCGTGCTCGCTTGACAAACTGGGTTGCACCCGTCATCGACGATGAGACAATGCGAGTTTGTCTTGTTTGGAAATGCCGTGCAGGCCGCAGGGCGACTCATGCATGCGGGCGCTAGCGCACTCGTAACAGCGGGCGTGCGAGCCATAACTTATAGTACCTTTAGCAGTCGTAGCATGTTGCAGCGCGGCTGTCGTCTTGCTGGCGACGTACCCGCACGAGCCGATGCGGTAGAATAACAGGCTTGTCAGCCATCAGCTTCCCCAGAGCAGGATGTGACAGGCGGGGAGCTTAGATCTCGCCCAAGTTCGCGAGCAGGGTACATGCGAGCAGGGTGCCCCGTCCGATCGGGACAAGCAGAAACTGCACGAGCCCAGGCACGGAGCAGAAGCAGCAGTTCAGTCAAAGTCTGCGTCTGGCACATGAGGTGCTACTCCGTAGGCTGCGAAGGCGTGGGTTGCTGAATGAGACGGTATGAATGACCTGCACGATCGCTGGCAGCCCGGGCCGGAGAGCCTGATCAAGCCTCGGGTTGCAGAACTCGCAGGACTTTCTTTTTCGCGCCATGACGTGCCGATCGCGGAAGCGCTTGGACAAAAAAATGCATCGTCACGGGTACCCTTTGTTGGCTGGCACTCGCCGCTGCATCTTTGGGCCTCGTAAGGGCAAGGAGCCACCGCGCCTGTGCGCCCTTGCGCCTCTGCTCGATTCGTCATTGAGCTGAAGCCGTCTCGGCCTGGTCTGGCACACATTCTTCCCTGCTCACTCGTGATGGATTGCCCTGGCTGTCGGCGTGCAATCAATCGGCCTGGACAAACAATCAATCCCGCCCTGGGGTCAACGGTCGAGCCACTTGGAGCTAGCGGGAGCAAGAGATTCAGGCCCCCAAGCCACTCAGGGACGGGAACCTTGCAGGCTACCTTAACCCTAGGAGAGCGTGCGGCTATCGGTTCGTGGCACCGCCGGGGTTCTCGCACACGGCGGCCGCTCCCCTGCAGCGTCGCAAGCCACACACGCATTCGCAGAACCGTGCAGGAGCCGCATGAGCACCGTGGGTGACAGCCCGTGGCCCATCACACACTGGATGCCGCTGCCGCGCTGATGCCGACGATGATCAGGCTGCCCGTCAATCTAAGTCACTGCGGGCAAAGTGACTAAGACAGATCGCTTGAAAGACCAAATGCCCTGCGTACGCTGGAGCATCCTTACCTTACCTTGAGCGTCTTGCATTCCGGGACGCAAGGTCCAAGTGCTCCGTACCAAAGCTAGGAACGGCAGGGAACGTCTATTGCTCGTACGACACTCGGTGTTTGTTCCTGCCTGGGGTTGGCCCGCAGTGGTTCTTGCGGCAATGGCTTCCCTGGCTGCAGCTTCCCCATGCATGGACCATGCGCGGCTGCAGGTGGATGATATCAGCTGCAACGAGCAGTCCTCAACCTTTGTACCTACCTAGGCACGTCGAAGGCAGCATGGCATGACAGCCCAATGTACTCGTACTACGTACAACGCAAGGTACCGGCGGGAGTGTTCCCGAATCTGTACCCTACCGAGGGGGAACACAAGCAGCTACCCGTCAGTGCAGGAGCATTCCGATCTCGTCCCATCCACGCAGCAAGTGCGCATCGGCAGGTGCATTCCACAGCTCACGGCCTCGCTCGATCACTGACCGGCTTGTGTGGGTTCGACATGGCACGACGTCAGTCCAACTGCATTTTGCCTGCCGCGTGCGCAGTCTGGACTCTGTACGAGGACGAGCAACTCTCACGCGTGAGACAGGCTCTCGCACGCCCCTTGGCGTCACCTCCAGAGGGTCCAGCGCCCCGCACCGTCCGATCTTGACCTGTTGAAACACGGGTCCTGCAGCTGGGCCGGAGCTCCCCTCGCCAAGGCAGAGTGTCTCTCCGTGCTCGGTGCCACATATCCGTTGGGGATTCTCCGCCTTCCGACATTACCCTGTCCGGTGTCTGGCCATGGCTGCAACGAGCTGCCGGCATCGCACGATGGTGGTTACGTCGACGCCGGTGCCATGGCCGTCCGCAGGTTATCACGGAGCACCAATATGAAATGCGCAGCACGCATGTCCAGGGTCCGTACCTCGTACATAGCACGGAGGACTGCAACCAAATTCCACGCGTCGGGGCCACAACCCGCGTCCTACAGCAACCACATGTTTCCAGGTCACTGGATTGCGCCGCAGTAAGCCTACGTAGTAAGCTGCGAGGGAGACCCGGTATCCGTGTGCCACGACTGCACGCATATGGCAACGCCAGGCTTGACCTTACGTCGCATCCGTGGCCAAGGTAGCCTTGCCAAACGTCACGTTCACTCGGGCCCGGCCATGGAACGTCCGGCAATCGGGGTTTCGAGTTCAAAGCTCGCAACGGCCACTTGGGTGAAGCAAGGCCTCGGCCCCTGCGCTCTGCGATTTGGCGCCGCTCGCATGCGCGTCCGAGAGCAACATGAGCGTTCACAGCGCCAAAATGTCAGCAGTGGCACGATCCGGACAGAGTACCTAGTCGCCCGCCCACATAAGCGCAACCACGAGGTTGGGGGCGACGCAGCCTGCAGTTCCTGCGGCGGCCCGTGACCCAGCTGGTGCCTTTCCTGTTCATGCTCGCGAGCAGATCTCCGTCCCTGTCAAGCCGCGATCCTGATGTGGCCGGTGCTCCAGCCGCCTGGGGGGCCCATCGCGCATGGCTCCGACGACGCACGCAACCCAGGTGCCATGATCCTGGTATCCCGGCAGACCAGGCCCGAGGGAGCTGTGACCAGGGCCCTGCGGTGGCGGCTCGACCCCCATGTCCCCCCGATTGCGAGCGCACTCTGCCTTGGGCCTCGAGGTAGAACTCGTCGGCGATCTTCCACCGGTTTGTCGGTGGTGGCTAGTGTCGGTGGTTTCGAGCCGCGGAGTCGAGTCGCGGAGTCAAGTCGCGGTGTGAGCCGCCGAGTGATTCTAGGCGCTGGGCGAAAGCCCAAAGATCGGGACCCCGAAAAAGAAATGTGTAACTAGTGGGCATCTCGCCTTGGCTGTCTGAAGCTTACACGGCTTTGCGGGCTCCATCAGAGATGGCGCGTGGAGCAAAAGGCCGTTCGCAGCAGGACCGTTCCCAGGCCCGAGCACAACCCGCATTGCATTGTCCCCATCAGGGCCCGGGCCAGGAAAGTCGCTATGATCTTTTGGTTTCTTTTTTACTCTCTCAATCTCTCTTCGGATTAAGTACGGATCAGGGATCTTTGAGTGCGAGTCATATCTGCCCCAACTTGCCCTGCCTGGTCTTGTTTTTTTTTTTCGAACGCTTGAGCCCCCTCGCCCATCAGCCTGGTAAACTGTGGTACGAGTACAGTTCGGAATAGGCCGTACTACGCATGTGTCCGGATCGCTTTGCTCATATGCGAGAGGGAGGCCGCGGCCAGGTTAGCCAGCCCCGCAAACACCGTCGGGCACGCTAAAATCGCCGCACAGATATCGTCTTGGCCGGCATGCGGGTACCAGAAGAAACGTGAATCCCCCTTCCCCTTCCCACATGCTGCCCTCTCTGCTAAACATAGCTTCCTCGAACGCGAGAGAGAATCCATTTCGTACCGAGCAAAGAGTTTGTGTCCCGAGCTAAGCACGTGCTGGAGACATGTTGAAGTTGATTCTATGTCATGATTGGTTGGTCGGTTGGCTATTTGCGGGAGCTTAACCAATCCTTCTCCAAGAAATCCTCTTACAAGGCCATGCCGTTTGCGGCCAGCGGTTTTTGGTGCCTGCGTCGCTGGCCCATCAGCAAGTCGAACCCTGGTCAATAGGACGCATCATTCATCAAGCTCTCGGCTCTACTCGTCGCATGGCTTTGCGGCCTCCCCGTCATCCCACAGAGGCACCACCCACACCGGACCCCGTCCATGCCAGGGGCAGCTTGCTTTGACTCCCATGACTTTAGCTGCGACCCCGAACGGCTTCAGATGCTGTGCCTCTTACCATTGCATGTGCTTCTCGGTTGGCTCGGTAGGTTCGACAGCCCAAGCTGCAAGACCCCCCACCCACCCACCCGTCCACCCACCCATTCGTCGTCCGCCAGGCCCGGAGACGAGATCCTCAACGCAAGAGCAAAATAAAACAAAAATGGGGAGTTTGAAAGCCAGACAGAATACCCACCTGCCTGTCAGGGACCGTGGGCCTGGTGGCGGCGGGACAGAGCGAGGGAACCCCCCCCGGCTTCTGGCCTTGTCTCTGTCCGTGGCTCATTGTTTTACTTGCCCCCTGGCTTGACATGGCTTCTTGGACTCGACGCCCACGGTGCACCCCCCTCCCCCTTCCTCCCTCTTTGACAAGAGGCGCTACGCCCAACGCTTCTCAGACAAGGCCCATGGCACGGTCTCATCCCGCCGTGACACAAGACAAGGTCCATGGCTACTGACCCATTCCGAGCGCCGGCTCCTCCACCGCGGTCCGGCCTGGGGACCGTCTCTTCCCCATAGTAGCTCGTGTTCGTCGATATAATACCCGCACAGGCTCCCGCTCGAGGACCACAATATAATCTTCACCCTTCTCCAGCGTTCCTCTGCAGCCAGCCCACCCATCAGCCGCATTGATTCCTATGACGACAGTCATTTTCCTGTGCCCGTACCTATAGCAGGGTGCTCTTATACCAGCCGAGTCGCCGGACGGCCACCAATCGAGCGCCGCCCACTACCCGCATTCTCCATAGATTATAGTCTACCGCGGGTCTCGAGTTCTCTTGGACAGTGTATAAAGAGCCAACCATTCGCAACACAAGTCAAATACTGCCGAGCTTCCTCTGGTCTCTCCATCTTGCCGTCCCTCCTCAACCCCCTCGCCTTTGACGCGAACCGGTCAAGGCAGAGCGCTGACCCACGACCTGCCGTCACGTTTCTCGCACATATACGTCAGTGAACTCGCTATGGCTGGCATCTCAAGCTAGTCTCACATGGTTGTGGACTGCAGTTCTCACGTTTTCAAGCAGATTTCACCATGTGTGACTTCACCAAGAACTACTACATCTACACATCCTGCACAGATCCCGGTGCCCATTTTTGCAGCACCTCGACAGATGGCTGTCGCCAGCAGTCCTGTCCGATGGGGCCTCACGAGCGCTACATCGTACTTCCCGAAAGTTGTCCGCTATGTTGTGGATGAAGCTGAGCGGCAAGACCATCGATGGTCACGACATTTCCGCCAATTTTGTGGGCATCCTGTTGAGCATCCGGAAGGATTCAGCACTTGACGACTTTATTTATTTTCGTTTTGGAAGCATCGATAAACGACCCATCTCCTTTTCATCCTTGGAGGCAAATGTTTTAGTCCGTCAACTTGCAGTCACCACTTGCTTCAAGGATGTGGCCACTTTCTGATTCGGACGACCGGACTAACACTTGCCCTTTCAGGGCAGTGGTAACACGGCGTCGACCTCTTCTCCCCTTGTTTATATATGCAGGGCTGTCTGGACGATGGGACCGATCGAAAACCAATGTTTTGAGCCTTCTCTTGTCGGGGCGTCTTCCGGGACGAAGCCGCTCTGCAGACCAGGGCAACGGCAATAATCGAAATGCAGTGCTCGGACATGGCTCTGCATGGTGAGGCAAAAAGGGCAAGGACCAGCCGAGGTGTCGGCTTGACATATTTGGCCTTGGGCTCTTACATTGGCCATGGCCATGTCCGTTGTAGGATTACCTGGTTTCACTGGCGTCACAGGAAAGACTCAGGAAAGTCTAGCTTCGGTGTTTGTATCACAAAGGACGGGTTCAGAGGTGGTGTTTGCTGGCTTACATCCGGGCAGCATGCACAGAATGTACTCTCAGAACTACGGGACCCCGGCGTTGGTTTTGGCTGGAAGATTACAAGCCATGGGCCTCTTGTTGCAGAATCCCAAGAATCAAAAGTCTTTTCCCTCTGGAGTTCTTCGCCGCTCGTTTTCTCGAGTTGGTCGCGTGACGAGACAACGCCTCGTTCTTGGCGCATTGGGCGTCCGGGATGACCCGCCAACCCAGCTGCGAGCAATTAGCCATACGAAGTATACCCGGCCGACCGGACGGACGATGCACGGTCGATGTGAAGCGGTGCTAGCGGTAGCGCGGCGGTGAGGCGTGGCGACAAATCCAAGTTCAGTGCGCGCAGTGTCCTTCTACGTGTTAGTTGGCAACCGGTGCTTGCCCAAAATGCACCACGATGGCTATATACACTGTGAAGATCGAGGTTTTCAGCGCTCTGACTTGACCTTCACAGACTTGGTGGTCACAAAAGCCAAGCTCTCCCACCGTCTTCCAATTCTCTCGGTTTGCGTTCTCACCCCTTTCGAGCAAGATTAACGCCAGTGAATGACGAGCACGGCCTCAGCCTCATCTTTGCCACAAGTCCGTATGAAAACCCACGCAAGTATTGGGCCTCACAGTAATGGAATTGGAACTGGCTATGGATTGCTGCAGCAGAGCTTGGTTGTGTACAGTCTCCCCATATCCATGTCAATTGCGGCCAAGAGGGATTTATAGTTTGTTGCGGCGCAAGCTAAGCTCAACTGACAAATGATGGACCTTGATGGACAGCAAACGGCTACTCTTGACTTTTTTTACGTGCGGCCAAGACAATGGATTGCGACGGTCTGTCTAGGCTATTTCGGAGAGTAGCATTTCAAGGCACTCAGGAGAAGTACCGACATGTTCGTGCGCAACGCCATCGCGTTGCTGATGACAGGGGCATGCCACTAGGCGGAGGATTCGAGTCATCGAACCAGTAAGGGTTGCGCCCACGCAAGGAGGTGTACTTGTGTGGAGGACTACCAGGAGCGTAGTGTCCTAAGCACGTCGGCTAATAGAACAAATACGACAGTTGCACCAAGAGTATGAGCGGTAGTGACAAAGGGTGTCGTGAGATTGCGGTGCCTCCATCCAAATCTCGCCATGCCAGGCTCCGAAGAGTGGCCGGAGCAGAGGAATCGGGATCGGTGGATGCCGGTCCGATCAGGTTGAGATTGATCAGTACGACTCTAGAAATCGCGCACGCGCCATGATCTGCAGCTATGCATCTTAGGACGCCACGCTCTTGCTACGTAGTATGATGTTTGTGTTAAGGACGCTGTAGCATTATGTACGACTTGTTTATGATGCGGGCAAGCCATCTATGTCTGCCAATTGGCCAGACAGAAGGCTGTGGCTAGTGATATTGCATTCGTGAACCTTGAAGTTGTCGTAACGGCCACGTGCGGGGGATAGGTTGAGACAATCAAAGCAATTCCAGCTTCGTGAAGAAAGCATCAATACTGGAACGAAATGCTTGGGATGCGTGGGTGTTTTGTGAGCTGAACCGTGGTCCGGTGGCTTCCGTTACCTGACTTGCCTGAGCCGAGCGTTCTGTGTCGGGAAATTGGTTGGGACACATAATATTAGGTTCCTGCTGCGATCAACGCGCCTGGTGACGAACGAACAATGGTGACAGCAAGAATATCCACAGCACTGGGGGATCGCTTTGCAGATCTGAGTGCTCTCGACCCATCTGCCGCAGCCGATGTGGGAGCGGGGAAGGTAAACGTCAAAGCTCCCAGGCTAGTTACTCCCTAGCCAGCGGCACAATGACTCGGCCGCGTCCCGGTTAACTGGAACTCACGATGCCGGAAGCGGCAGTGGTACGGGCACGACCGCTAGGAAGATTGGAGTGATTCAGGAGAGCCGGCCGGCATGAATGGCCGTGCGCGATTGGCATTGGTAAGCGCTCACAGCACGTCCCCACCAACGTTCGATGAAAGGCAGCACCAAACCAATGATAGCACAAGCTACGGAGTAGGCTACTACAGGTGCGTACGTCAAAGCTCCTACAAGAGCAGTTTGCCTATGTACGAGCAACTGTAGGGTGAGGTTGGTTGTCTTGCCGGGTCCACCGGGGCGCGCGGCGGAGAAGCAGGACGGCTTGACGATAGTGTACAATGCCGACGTACGGAACATCATCTGTCTGAAAGGGAGCTGCTTGCAAATCCCCTGAGGCGGTTGACCCGTGAGTTACAGAGCACTACGTAGGCTCCCTGGTAGACACGGCGGCGTGCCCCTACCCCCGGCGACCTCAAGGCAACTTGCGCGCTCTGCAGGAAATACAACGGGATTCAAACTTGTCGAGAAGTTTGCGAACTAACCTGGCTTCGCTCAAGAACCCATGCCAGGGCTAGAGAACGAGGATGCTTGCTCCGAGTTGACCTTTAGCCCATTCGTGAAATCGCAATCATCATATCTTCGTAATCATTCGGGCACGCCGGGACTTATGCCCTCCTGCCGTATTGGCAACTCGCCCTGTAGCCTATCTTCCCTCGGCTCTTCGACATCGGCTGTCCCATTTGTGACCCCAGCATCCGCGACATGGCGGTACACCCGCACGGTATTATCTTGCCCAGCGCTGACCATTGTCTCGCCGTGAACGTCCACCCAGAAGCACACCCCCTTGTGGCCCCGCACCCGCTGAAGGACGTCTTTGCTCTTGACGTCCCAGAGCACAATGTCACCGTCCTCGCTGGCAGAGGCGATGAAGGGTTCGCCGCCAAGGACTGCGAAACAGCCGCCGATGGCGAAGTTCTTGTTGCGGTGTCCCTGATACGTCTTCTTGACGGTGCCGGCGACGTAGTCCCAGAGCCTTATGCAGTTGTCGAGGTTGAAGGCAAGGACAAAACGGCCGTTGGGGGAGAAGCAAACATTGGTGACGGCAGGGTTGTCCTCGTGAACGAGGGTTCGAAGGCACTGCCCGGTCGAGGTGTCCCATACACGGCTGAGTGGTGTTGGCAAAAGATTGGAGAAATGCGGCAAAGTGTGGAAGGAGGGCACTTACATCAACCCATCCGTCGAGCAGCTCACGACCAGGGTGCCGTCTCGACAGAAATCGATGCCACTCACAGGGTCGCTATGAGCCGGTAGGCTTCTCATCAATCTGCCGGCTCGGACGTCCCAGAGGAATACGGCCTCATCATACGACCCACTGGCCAAGATATTCCCTTTGGGCGAGAAAGCCAGGCAATGGATATAGTTGTGATGTCCTCGCAGCGCACCCATGTCCCGTCCAGACATCGATTTTCGCGTCGTCGTTTTCGGCCGTCCCGTCACCCGGTCCCATAGCCGTATGGCCTTGTCATCCGAGCCACTAGCCAACGTGTTGCTGTCTGGGGTCCACGCAAGGCAGCT
The DNA here is from genome assembly GCA_001600555.1 of Albophoma yamanashiensis. Lineage (NCBI taxonomy): Eukaryota > Fungi > Ascomycota > Sordariomycetes > Hypocreales > Ophiocordycipitaceae > Albophoma > Albophoma yamanashiensis. The sequence goes on from BCKH01000001.1 coordinate 2,572,018, forward strand.
CACGCCCGCCATGTGGCCAACAAGGGTGTCCATGTGGGCGCCTGTCGAGGCATCCCAGATCTTGAGGGTCGCGTCTGCCGACGCCGACGCAATGAACCGGCCATTTGGCGATATGCGCACTTGGGAGACGGGCTTGGTATGGCCATGAAGTATGAGTCGCGGCCGGTAGCTGGGCTTGAGCGGCTCGCGTGGGGGGGTCGGCTGCGGGGCCCTGGGGGAGTAGGATTCGGTTCGCGTGCGATCAGAGGTGCTCGGCGAAGGAGAACGGCGGCGATGGTGCGTGGCCCCGGAGGGAGATCTCGTGCGAGAGTTCGGCCCCGACTCAGAGCGCGTGCTCGTGCCGGAGCTGGTTCGCGACGGGGAGCGACGCCGCGAGCGGGACCGGGACGGCGAACGAGATGGCGACGAGGTTCGCTTGCGCGAAGGGTACGCGTTGTTGGATCCTTCGTGGGTCAAGCTCCTGCTGACCGCGTCTGGGGAGACCGATCGCTGGGACGAGGCGTCGTCGGTCTTGCGTCGCTTGGGAGGGGGAGTTGGGCCCGCGAGCTCATCGGGCGAGTCCATGGCTGTCGGCGATGAACGACGAGGCTGAGTTGCACGTCGGGATAGAGGTGCTCCGATAAGGCTCGCGCAAATATTATGGGTCGTCGGGGCGAGCCATTGGCTGCAGGCGACGCGGTGCTCGCTGGAGGTGAGATGCGGGCTAGGCTCGCTGGAGGTGAGATGCTGGCTAGGCTCGCCCTGACATATGGGGACAGGGAGCCAGTGAGCGCGACGAGGTTCTAGAAGACGGTGGGGGCTGCGTTGAAATTGTCGCAGGGGCTGAAAAGCCCCTTGGTCCTGCACTCTGCTCCTTGCAGCCTTTTTTTTTTATTGGAATCCAATTCTGATACCTCGTTGGCCAGCAGTATGGATTGCGAGGGCGCAACTATTGATTTCGCTCATGTCGCAGCGTGGGCCGTGGTGGCCAGTGAATCTCAGCCCTGGTAAATTTGCAGCGAGCTGGACTCCAGCTGCCGCAGGTGGGGGACGGCCAAGTGCTCGTGCTCACGGGCAGCAACGAAGCATTGGCGAGACAGATGAGATGCGAACGAAGGATAGACGAGGTCGGCACAGAAGTCGCGAGAGCACTACAGAGGTGCAGCTGACACCGGCGAATGTCAGCTCGGGCCAGGACGGGGATCCTACGGCAGCATACTCGTAGAAGACATACCACGTACTCGCGGGTCGTCTTTCAAGCAAGGCACTCACTGTTGAGTCGTACGGCACACCGTTGCTTGGCTTTACAAAGGCAATGTCAGCTCAGGATTAAGCAAGCCCATCTCTTCCGATTCCAGTCCTCTGCAGACGTTTCGAACCACCTTCCGCCGAACCCGCGGCTCATGAATGGCTTGTTTCGCACCAGTCTTGCGGGATACACCAGACCGTCCGTGCTTGCGGGTGAACTTGACGAATGGGTTGGGCTTCCGAGTCGGCTTTTCACCCCTTCGCCCGAGTACTACTCAGGTCCTGTTGCCCGGTGATCTCTTCGGCTCGCTCGCCAGCGCCCCAGGCCTCGACCGTGATCTTACCCTCTCGGGGAATGGGGTTTGGGTCTTCGACACGGCTTTGCGAGGCCATGGCAATAAGACGTAGCATCGGCTGCACCAAGTCGATTGTCACGGACCATCATCTCCTTAACCTGGCCATCCTTGACACATCCGAGCACACATCGGGCACATACCGAAAAAATGATTCCACCACCGTCCTCGTGGGGTTAAGGGCCAGGGGTGCATACATCTGTCACCGGCCAAGTCAAACTTTAACGGAAATTGAAACCGGCGAGTGCGAAGCTCTGCGTACCGGCCACTACGGCGTGCGGAGCAATATGAGCTCAGCTATCGTCTGTATGCCCGGCGGTGGGTAATTCCGTAGGCACGAGTACACCTCTGTGACTGCTCGGACTCGCAAAGTGACTCTGCAATACCTTCATTGTGCGAGTAGTAAGGCCGAAGTACGGATACCTTTCGAGTAGTTACGGAGCAGACACGTCCGATGCGGGGCGATCGTGCTCTTGGCAAAGTATAGAAAATATTGCAGAGGGTTTACAAGTGGGCAGTCGATGTGACCTCGGCGAGCCCGCAAGCCCAGCGGAAAGGTAGGTCGGCAGAAAGGCAACAACGGCCATGGCTTAAGAATTCGCGCGAGTAATTAGATGTGCGAAGTGCTGCTCTGCCAGCACATCTCAAGGTCCACTGCTCTCGAAACAGCCGTCATGCCCTTTCGTCCGGGGCACACATTGTGCCCTCGGCGACGGTCGTCTGCGAGCGCCTCGCCTAACTCTGAAGGCGAAACAGTCTGGTCCAGCTGAAGCTTACGTGGTACGGCCACAGCGAGGCTCGATCTGCGCGCACTTGGTGACGAAGACAGGCCTGCCCGCAACCTGCACGCACGGGCTCGAAAAGGGGCCAACGATCAAACATCTGTAACGTTTGAAGACGGGGCCCCGAGATGGAGCGTCGAGAGATTTGCACTTGTTATGGGGCAACTCGGCGTGAGCCGGATGTGCACGACGTAGGGCTGGGCGGCAGCGCTCCTCAAGTTTGCCAAGCCCCGTCGACGCCCTCGCAAGGCTCGCAGGGAGAGAAGGGTGCACCACCGTAAGGGGCTCGGCCGGACCACGTCGCGACAAATGCGACATGAATCGCGCTGTGGGTTGACGACAGTGCGGCGGGAATTGCACCACCACCAGATGGGGGCGGTTCGCATTGTCTGTTGGCTGCCCCCTTTGCACGGAGTACTTACTCATAGGCAGCACGAGTACGGAGTACTCGTACGTAGTATTACGGACGAGCACGTCCCCGGCAAGGAACATAGGCGCATGTGTAGCGGCGCTGGCGGGTGCTGAGGGTTGCGATCAAGGCACTTCCCTGCTCGTCCATCCGTGCAGCTTACTACGTAGTTGGGTCTGCCACGCGCTACCGACGAAGCAAGCCATCCATCTCGATTCCGCACTGCCGACGAGGTTATTTTCGGGTGCGTGCCGTCGGCGACAGCGCGGCAGAACGAGCACGGGAGGAGCATGGGAAGCGCCCCCAAAAGCCACCGAGAGTGTGCAGCACTCGCGCTCATACTCGTTGCAGCGAATGGCACGGCAGGGCGAGGTCGCGAACTCTCCTGGCTCGGCCACTCCGCCTTCTGGTCTAGTTCGTCATGCGCGATGGGGCCAACGAGCCTGAGCCAGAGGCGCTCGCCCGAGGATTGGGGCGCCTGGTGGTTGCCGCCTAGTGCAAGGCACAGCCGGGCACACCCCTGCCCGCAGCCAATCAGGGCGGCCCGCTGGTGCAGCTGTAATTTGCCGTCCCTGGCGCCGTCCCCGCCGGGCCCCTTCCAGGAACGGCAGGCTACCTTGGGCTGGCCCAGCGGCCCAGCGGCTCAGCGGCCCTGCCCTGCACCCGCTGCGCCCAGGCACGGCGTTGGCGGCGCCCAGTCCGCCCTCCTCGTCGCACCTGTGAGTACTTCTTCGCTGGCCCGTCTCGCATCGTGCGGCTCTGCTTCCTCCCCCTTCCTCCTCCTCCTCACCCTCTTGCATACCAGCTCCCGCTGTCGTCGCTCCTTTCGTCGCAGGCACCTTGCCACCCACATTCTTTTATAAACACCAACGCTCTCTCCCCGCGCCCAACGCCCACGCCCTCGGCTTCGTTCCCGCCGCCTCTTTCCAGCAGCTTCCGACTCGACCCCATCAAGATGCGCTTCAGCCTTTCCGTCTCGGCCGTCCTGGCCATGGCTGCCTCTGCCCTGGCGCAGACGCCTGACTTCGACCCCATCTACACGCCCAAGTCCCAGGAGGTCGTTCCCGCCGGCGAGACTTTCACCATCACCTGGGAGGCCCCCGCCAAGTACGCCGATGAGACCATCTCGATTCACCTGATCGGCGGTGCCACCCAGAACACGCAGGTTCCCCTGAGCGACATTGCCTGTAAGTTCCACGCCTCTTCCCGTGCACGTGTGGCGCAGGCTCGGCGTCGCTGACTGCTTCGCAGCCGGCATCAAGAACTCGGCCAAGTCCTACTCGTGGACCGTCGACGCTTCCCTCGGCACCCAGGCCGTCTACGGCCTCGTCTTCAAGCTCGAGAGCAACCCCTCGGTCTTCCAGTACTCCAACCCCTTCCACATCAAGGCCTCGGACTCCAAGCCCAGCGGCAGCGCCACTGGCAGCGGCACCGTCACCCTCACCACCTCGACTGGCGTCAAGACTGTTATCCTGTCTTCCACCAGCGCCCCGGTCTCTACCACGACCTCTGCGGTCGCCAAGTCGACGCACGTCAAGCACAACACGACCGTCCCCTACCCCACCGCCACTGCCTCCTGCAACGGCACCACCACGCTCGTCACCAAGGCCAGCAACTCCGTGGTCGTTGTCACCAGCACCACGCTGCTCAACCCCACCGGCACCGCCCCCGCGACCGTTCCCACTCACAGCACTGCTGCCGCCCCCATCGTCAGCACCGGCTTCGTCAGCGTCCTCGGCGGCCTGTTCGTTGCCTTCCTCGCTCTGTAAAGACAAGAGTGGGTCTGGTCTGTTTTGCCTTCATGATGGGACAATTATTGCATTTACGGGAGTAACTCGGGCGCCCCGCCGACGGTCGCCCGGGGGACTTGCACATAGTTTGGCTTGGGTGTCACGGGTTGGAAAGGTTCCGTACTGTTGATGTTTACCAGCATGGGGCCTTCCTCCCCATGACTCGGGCTCTGCTAGCGATGTGGGTTTTCTCTGGCGTCGCTTCTAATAGAGGGCCACGGCCCAGGCTAGATAGACTGTGAATGCAAGCTCCCACATTTACCATTCTTGCAACTACCCTTTGGCGGCAGAAGAAGACTGATTGTGACGGGGCAACGACCTACTGGAATGCGGGCACAATTATGCTTTTGCGGCTGCGTGACAATGGTGTTGTTGGACACGAGGCGATCTAGCGGCCATGAAACAATTGAGCAAAGCGCGTTGGAATGCGAGACAATCGTTGGCGTCCGTGAGGTCCGAGTCCCAAGAGCACGGTAGGAGATGAGTCAGACACTGGCGCGTGATGTGGTCGCGAGGGCCGTGAATTGGGAATCTCCACCAGAAGTCGGTTCGTAGTAAGGGATGAGCAGCCTCATCCATGTGTACATAGTAAGAGCAAAGCGCGCACGTGCCTACTTGTAAATTAGTCCGCAAGTGACGCAATTGATCGCCGCGAATCCAGGCACCGGTTGCAAATCTGCATCGAAGTTAATTGGCATCCAACGTGCGTCGTGAAACGGAGGCGGCGCTGGATTGGAGCAGTTGCAGGCGCCTCCTGTCTCAGACACGAGTTGAGCTCCGGCTTCTAAAAATGACATCTACTCCGTACATGCGGTCGCCATGTCGCGATGGCCCATTGTTGGGTCTTATTGTAAGTCGACGAGAGTTTTGTGGTTCTTGGGATCAAGTTCAATCACTGGATGGCTCAAGTCGTGTAAATTGGAGAGCCGAAGTGCGAACGCCTGCTTGCATCGCAACGCGTCGCATCGCATCCCGATCCTCAACGTCCGAACCAAGCGCAACATCAACGTCTCGCTCCCATTCACCAGCAGGCAAGAAATCCGCGATGCGCCATCACGACGCTGTCGGGGTTTCCTGATCTGTTTCTTTGGTAATAGTGAAGGGCAGCGCAGATACACCAGGGGCGCAATCTTGGCGGCGGCGACGTCGTATTCACCGTCATTCAAGGTTGCCGGCCCCCACCCGCGAAGCGCAGCAGCATCCAATGGACGATTGGCGCCAAGGGCAGGGCCGATGCCGTGACCGATCTCGTATCTCGGGCATGGGAGTTTTACGTAGTATGTCTGCAGCCAATACCTAGCATCCGACGTGGAGACTCATCCGAATCTCAGGGGAGGAAGGCATCACAAGAGGTGAGCAACGAGATCCTCACACCTTCCAATGGTCTTTATTCTGGAACTGGGCTGATACCTGGATGGATGAATGGATGTTTTATGGCCGACGGCGCGGTTGAGTCCGGGCTCGCGGCGGATATAGGTCCTATGGCTGCTCGGAACTAGTGTCGGCTTTCACATCAACATTTTCGTGCCTGGGGACAGGCCTGGTTCGGACTGCAGATGACAGTGTGATAGGGTAAGCCGTGGCGCGCCTCGACGGGTGCTCTTCAATACATCAATACCGATGAGCCGTCTGTTTGGGCGGCGGCTTGCCTGTGGTATTCACAGCAGCTTACCGAGGAACTGGCTCAGGCAGAACCAGTTGTGGCGGCGGACATGGAGAAGCCATGGATGCAACTGTCGGTTGTCGGTGAGAGTACTGGGGCCATGGAACATAACACACAGGACAGTAATTAAGCGGCACTCTCGATTCTAGTCTCTGGCTGCCAGAACTTTCCGACCTACCGATGGCGGCACATTCAATTCGATGGCACACGGCATGATAGCCGGTAAGCGCGCCCAGAAACCCCCCCTTGATCATGGCTTCAAAACATTGCATCTCCAAGATGGCGGTACTTAACATCAAGCTGTGCCATTGTCAGCGCGCCATTTTTTGTCAATGAGACGAGGGTCGTGGCTGCAACGTGAAGCAAGCCGTGCAGGGTCGGTGGAGCCAATTGAAGCGTCCACCAGGGGCCGTCGGCGCTAAACCGTACATGGTATGAGGGGCAGACCGCCGCATTCGCAACGGAGGGGCATGATTTTTTTCCCAACCTCCGCCGGCGAGCGTGGAGATTCTCGAACTTGGGCATCGCATCAGTGAGCGAGCTGGCTGCTGCGTCTCCTGCGCAAGTCCTGTCTTGACCACGCGGTGCCTCCATCTCCGCCAATATCGAACGTAAGTCTCCAACCGGGCCCATCGGCCCCCCTTCAAGCCCGCCTGCGCATGAGATAACATGAAGCAGGCCGACCATAGTGGGGTTCCTCGACCACGTCACATCCGATTCCGCTCCAACATGGCTTCGCAAGACGTTCCCAAGACCTGCAAGGTCATCACGGCCGACACCATCGCCAAAGGTCTCCTGGCCGAGGTCAAGGAGACGCTGGCCAAGGTGCAGGGGCCTGACGGCACGGAGCCGACTCTCGCGGCCTTCCTCGCCAACGGAGACCCGGCCGCCGTCAAGTACGCCGAGTGGTCCAAGAAGACCTGCGAGGAGAAGTGAGCGCCCTAAGCTCGTCTTTGGATGCCCCCCAAATGCTGACGAGCCACTCAGCGGCTTCAAGTTCGATCTTCGCACCGTCGAGAAGGAACTCCTCGAGGAGGAAATTATGAAAGCCAACGATGATGACGAGATTGACGGCATCATTGTGTACTATCCTATCTTCCCCAAGAACCCTACGCACGACCAGTACGTCCAGGAAACCGTCGAACTTTCCAAGGACGTCGAGGGAATGCGCCACCAGCACCTTCGCAACATGTACTTCAACACCCGATTCCTGGACCCGCCTGAGAACAAGAAGAAGTCGATCCTGCCTTGCACCCCCTTGGCCGTTGTCAAGATATTGGAGCATCTTCAGATTTACAACCCCATCCTGGCGTCCGGGAACCGGCTGTTCGGAAAGACCATCACCGTCATCAACCGCTCCGAGGTCAACGGACGCCCCCTCGCCGCTCTGCTGGCCAACGACGGCGCCACCGTTTACTCGGTCGACATCACCGGCGTCCAGCTCTTCACCCGAGGCCAGGGCATCAAGAAGCCGAGACACCAGGTCGAAGACAAGGAGGGCTGGGGCCTGAAGGATTGCCTGCCCCTGAGCGACGTCGTCATCGGAGGCGTGCCCGTCGAGTCCTTCAAGGTGCCCACGGAGCTGATTCGAGACGGCGCCGTGTGCATCAACTTCTCTTCGTACAAGAACTTTGATGGCCCTGCCATCAAGGAGAAGGCTTCCATTTACGTGCCTTCGGTCGGCAAGGTCACCATTGCCGTCTTGCTGCGGAACCTGGTGGTAGGTCCCGTCCCGTTGCGAGAAGAGAGAAGCCCTCCACTAAACTTTGTCAGCGCTTGGTCGCCAACCGCCCGTCCAAGGAAGACACAGCCAAGAGCGTCATTCAGGCCAAGAGCGAGGCGTTTGCGGATGACTGATTGCACCTGTGTGGTACGGGATACGGAAAACATGATAGACGTCGATTTGCAGCAAAACCTTAGAATTTATGATACCTCCCACGATTCCCTACCATTGCTTCTTGTTGGTTCGATCGCACTGTGAGTGATTAGGCTCTTAGTTCTCGGTTCAGCATCCGTGTCGATGGGAACGTCGCGTCGGACTCGGTCAGTTGACGATATGTTTCCTTGGAAGCGCGGCTGGGTGACCACACGAGGCGCTCAACAGGCGCTGAACAGGTAATGAACTTGAGGTCCCTTGCACCGAAAAGAACAGCTGCCGTCTCACCTCAGAACCCCCATCCATCGTTTGTTCGCTCCCATAAGGGATCAATTTGCCAGCAGTGTCTTCAACAAGCCAGCTCACAGAGGTCAGGCGCCAATTCGGCCCAGTGGGCTCGCTTCTCGCCACGACCTCCTCCCGGCACTCCGAGCATGGGTCACCCCCATCGGAGTCCTAAGTTGTCGAGAGTCGGGGTTACCATCACGAGGAGGGTTGGAGAATCAATGTCAGGTATGGGACTGGTCGCGAACTAATGCAAGTTGATGGTGAAAAGTCGAAGCCGCCGTCGTCAGTGCGGGAGATGCCGCGCATGACCAGACGGACATCTCTACATGATGTATTCAAGAGAAGTGGCTTAACAATTGGTAGCAAGCTTTGCCACCCATTTCGAGGCCTGCCAAGCCGCACGATGTCCACGATTGATGTCGATGTGGACTTCGAATCAAGTTCGGCCGAGCCGCGCTTGGCGCGACGCGGCGGAGAAACAGGCCACCACCATTGCCCACCATTGCCGGCAGACAAGATTGGCGAAGCTAAGGTTGTTTCTGCAGCCACCGGCCGTTCTGCGGGGATCTTTTCGCGTCTGAACGTGCCGGGGCTTCATGGCAGGGCCAATTGGCTGCACCCAGCACAACCGGACCTGCAGGTCGTGACATCGACGTCCGCCGACGGAGGCGTGCGGCCACCGGCGAAATGAGGCAGGGCTCAGGATTCCATGGCATACCGTAGTATTTCGCGGCTGCCTCGTACACGTAGCAAGCCACGCTGGATTTTAGCGTCGATCTTCAATCTGGCCAAGCTGGCTCGCTCAGTTCTGGATCCCGAATGCAGAGACCACATTAAGGCAACCTCACGTTCTTGCTCATGCTGCGCCAATGTAACGTGCTCCGAAGCGTTATTGGATCGGCCACGCCACCTCAAGCGCTTTCATTACTGGAGCAAGCGGCAAGGCAACAGGAATCAGTGCCCCCTGGCCGTGCTTTTCTTGGCTCTTGCGCTTCCGAACACGCCTCTGTACTCGTATGGCTGGGTTGAATGCTGGCTCAAGAAAGCCCTGGGCTGGGCAAGATGGAGCTTGCCAGGTCATCCTCCCGGCCCCTGCTCTCCCCACTGAGCGACACCATCCACTCGTCATCTCGTGTACGAGGAGTTGAGTACGCTGCATGGAGTGAGCATCCACGAGGTCAACGCGAGGCGAACTGGGGCTCTTCCAGAAGCGGACCAGAGCCATGCCGGGGAGACCTGCGCACTGGCCAGGCCTGCGGGCGGACAAGGCTGGGAAGGCCAGCGGGTGACCTCGGCGCTGGGAGCCCTGTGATCAAGACACATGGATCCCCTCACCAGCGCCCAGGTCCAGCGCGGCTTCATTGGCCGCCCGCTGCGTTCGCCCAGGCTGAATGGACGGTTCATGGAAGGGGACCTGGGCTCCACTCCACCTGCAAATGGGTCACCCCTGACTCTCCTCGTTTAGTCCGTTGTACAAGCAGCAGCTCATCCGGCGTCGAGAGCGGCTCGGGCCTTTGGTTTTGGTCTGGAGAAACATCGTCTGCAAAGCCACGTCTCGGCCTCTTCGCTCCCCAATGTCAGCCAGCGACCGCGCCTCCGCCCCCGTCTCGTCCTGAGCGATTGCGGCTCTCCCAGCAACAGCTCTCGGCCTTGCTCGAATCCACCGAGACGGACGCCTGGCCACCAGTCGTTTGCGCCTCACCCGTGGGTGGCTTGCCGCGTGCAAGACGGCCAGCGACTCGACAATTGCGCCGTCCTGCACTCGCCCTTCGCCGAGTCATCGCTCGATACCCACATTCGTTTGCTATGGTTTTCGGCTGCTGAATGAGTTTGCGGCGCCCGGAATACTTTGTCCAAAGTCTACCCATTGCTCCCTGCCTTGAGGTGAGCCGTACGACTTCGCATCGCCAGTTGGGCACCGGCCCAGCGCAACCGAGACATCTTCGGTCCCAACCGTTCTCTCGGCGCACAACTGCTGGCCATGGCCATCCGCAATGCACTCAACAGGAGCCGTGGTGCCAGCCAAGACGGGCCTGCGCCTACGGTATCCTATCGACCCCAACCGCCATCGCCAACCCTGACCAATCCGGACATGATTCTGCCCGACTACGATGGTGCGGAGGATCTCGACAGCGGCTTGCAAACACCATTAGCGACGTGGAACAGCAACACTCAAAACGCCAATGCCGGCTTCCACTCCTTCTCGTCGGATACGCTTCACTCTGCCCCCCTGGGCCCGACGACGCCCATAATATACGGCAACGGCACAATGCTGTCCGACATTGGAGAGGTGACCGAGGTGGAGAGCGCCGTTGGGAGCCTACCCCGGCACACGTCGCCCCAATTCTCAGGGACGCCCGGTGAAGGCACTCCAATGCGGTCCTCACCCACGGTGGGCAAGAGGGTGCTTAGGAAACGGACAACACAGAACGGGACTCAGGAGCGCAGGTTGTCGATCGAATCGGCCAGCACAGTCAACGAATCAGAGCAAGACGCCCCCTTTGGCGACTTTGACGACAGTGTCAGCGTTGACGATAGCAATTTCCAGGGTGATGACGAAGAGAGCATGGCCGAGTCGTATTTAGAGGACGAGTCTGGTGGCAAACCCGGCCATTCGGCCAACCCGCCGGGCCAGGGGCTGGGTGAGGACAGCTTTTCCACATCCTCCATCAGCAAGCGAGCAGAGCAGATCCTGGCGAACGCGAAACGCCGCCTGAACGTATGCCGCGATCTCTCCCTACGCTCTTGACTATGCTAACCCAAATCCAGACCATGGAGGGAAACTTGAACAGAGCAAGGACTTTAAGTTATTCATCCGTGTCCGACGGCTCGACTCCGTCCCCCGTCGCTCGTCCAGCCACTTCCCTGCGCCACAACGCTCCGTCCATGTCGACAATACATGGCAGAAATGTTAGCGAGACTGGTCTGCAAGGGGGTTCGTGGTCTACAGCGCACCCTCAGAGGTCTGCAAGTGCCCTCGGCGCGGCTGGTGGCTACCGGCAACCGCTTCCGCAGTCTAGGAGCGTGGATGCCATTGGCAGCAGATATTTCCACTCTGCGAACAAGATATCGCACCATCCTCTCGACACCATGCTCGCACCGCTGACCGAGGATGGCGATAATACCTGCATCCCCGAGGACGGCAAGGGCGATAGCCGCTCACTCAACGCTCTCGCCAGCCCAACGTTCGGTACGTTCTCGGACGCTGGATTGACGCGCTCCGTGTCAGTGGCGCAGGTGCGAGACCTGCAAGACCAGATGCAGGGGCTCAAGGGGAAGATCTCAAGCCTACGGGAGCAAGCTAGAGCGGACAGCATGAAGCGCCGTAGCTTGCAAAGTCTACGAACACCGAATCCTTTCACGCATGCGAGTTGGGACCAATCATTTGATGAGTCCCCTGCAGCCAGCACACCGGAGACAACAAGCCCACCGCTGGCGAGTCCGCGCCCCTGGACCGGCATTGTTCCCGGATTTGAGACCAACGGCCAAACTAATATTGCCGAGAGAGAAGCCCAAATTGTCGTCGAGGAGGAGGATGCACAGTCCGTCGCGAGCGGCTACCACGAAGCCCGAGAGACACAAGACGATGATGTCAAGGCCGAGCTTGTTGAAGCATTAGCGGAAGACCACGAGGGGTTAAATAGATTGCATATTAACGGAGAGGGCACCGACCACATACCTTCAAACAACGGTACATGGACAGAAGATTACATACGCACAGAAGAGGGAGATGTTCATGGCGATGGGGAAGACGACGCGGGCATCTCCGACGACAGGAGCGAAGGTGGTGAATCATTATACCACGACACTTACCAGCATCCAGTTTCTCACGAAGATCGGGAAGATGCGTTTGACTATGAACACTTCTTCCTTCACTCAGCAATGGGAACCCTCAGCAGACAAGGGACCAGCCGAGGTGACGGCTCTGACAGTGGGGACTCGGACGGGTCTGTCGAGACGACCCGTGGCCCGACTCTGAGCCACGCAAGACGCCCCAGCCTCGATACGTTTACAACGGTTGATTCCTTCGCCACAGCTACCGAGGGTCGCGCAAGCCGCAACTCGATACTTCGGGATGGTAGGAGGGAAGATGGCTTCGCCACCCCAAGCCAGTGGCATGACGAGGCGGCATCCGCGGAGCATTCAAGCTTCGGAGAAGAATCTTGCAGCGGCAGCGGCAGCAGCAGCGACGAGAGAAATCCCCAAGGGGAACGACCACGGCAAACCTCGGTGCTTTACCGGCCTCTCAGCAACAGCACCACGACAACGCTCCACCGACCGTCCGTGTCATCGTTTGAGTCGACGGGAACCAACAGGAGCTTCCCCCTTGTCAACAGGGCGAGACTAAACGGGGGCGTGTTGACCCCAGGGGCTTCTCCGGAACACGATCTCAAGATGGTTTCCGATTCACTCATGAATGAGACGGCCAGCATCTGCGACAAAGAAAGCGTGAATGGCGGAGCGCGGTCTCCCGCGATCCAGACGCTTTCGCGAGAGGATCAGATCATGGTCGAACGGGCTGTCGCCAAGCTCGGTCGGTGCGTGCTCGGGCTGACCGAGGCATCCCATTCAACGCCGGGAGGGCAGGACGAGTTCCGACGACGGATCGGCGCCGCCATCAAGATTCTTGAAGGCGGGGAATGAAGGTCGGATATTGTCAAGATTGTCGAGAAGTACGCTTAATGATGACGACGAAAAACTCACGCGACGAGTCCATGGATAGGCTGGCTCCTGCTTTGCCAGAGAGGGCTAACGGCACGAGGCGTGGTCATTTGGCTTATGTTGGGCTGATAGCCAAGTACCTTGCCGACGGCGGAGATCTTTGATACCCTTCTTGTAGCTAATTTCATCTGTAAACATGGAGTAGAGCGACGGGTGCATCAATACTACATAATTTGAGCGACCAGGGGAAGGACGATGATTCAGATCGCGAGCCCACCGCCCACCTTCTGAAGAACGGTGGCACAGGGTGTCGCAGAGGCTGCTCATTAGGTACCTTAAGTGTTTGGACTGGGGTGCACAGCATTGGAGGGTCCACGGTACGGGCCATTGGCGTTTGATGCTATCGTTGTGTGCGCGCGCATGGAGCAGCGATGCCACAAGCTTCGACGGCCGCTACAGTCAGTACCTTGGACAAGCAGCCAACCCACCCCACACACACCAAGAAGCTTATCTGCCGCCCACAGATCAAGAGCCTCGACCGCGTCTCCCGCCCGCAATCGCATCAAACGACAGCAATCCGGACGACTCGCTGCCCACGGACACGCCGGCGAACGCGAAAGGAAAAAACAAGGAGACGAAGAACGAAGCAGGGAGCGAAGAAAGACATCCCAGCAATGGCCATGCTCACGCAGCTCCTCCCGCCCGACCTCGCCGTGTGGGTGCGCCAACACGTGCTGCACCCGGCGTCGCCCTTCCAGGAGTGCAGGCGCCTGGCGACGGAGCAGGCCGAGCACGCGCTCACGGCGCTGCAGCCGCTCGCCGACTGGGCGCTGCAGCGCGTGCTCGACAACAAGGGCGCGTCGGGCGCGCTCGTCCTGCTGGGGCTGCTGGCGGCCATGGTGGTCGTCGCCGTCTGGGTGCAGCGCTTCATCATGTACTGCACGCGCCTGGTGCTGCGCGCCGTCTTCTGGGCCCTCGTCGCCCTCGTCGCCGCGTGGATCTGGAACCGCGGCGTCGCCGAGAGCGCGCGCGACTTTGTCGACCTCGTGGGCGCCGTCGTCGAGCACCTGACCGTGCTCAAGGACGTCTGGCAGGTCTACTACGCTCGCTACAAGGGCCAGGAGAACAGCTACAGGAACTCTGCTCGAGCATTCGGGAGGTGACCGTCGAGGGCACGGCGGCGGTAGAGGGATACAAAGTTTCTTTTCGCGAAGGGGGGGGATCATGGGAAGCGACACATTTCTGCGGACCGACGGCTCGACTTTTCACGACGACGATAATGACGACCACACAAAATCTTAACTGGGACGCAGGCGAGGAGCCCTATTGTTGGAATCAATTTATGTGCCTGCGTGCCTACTCCAGGCAAGGGTCCCAAACGCCGCCGCTATGCAAACCCGCCAAATTCAATGATATCTCGACGCCCCATCTCCTGCCGGACCATAAAAGCAACTCGAGGCCATCTCTCAATCGCCGCCTTGGTCTTGGTCGTCAACTTCATCCTCGTCGTTGGGCTCCTTGGGATCCTGTGCCTCGTGGAACTGGATGCAGTCGTCGACGTGGCTCAGGATGGCGGCGACGCTGTCCTCGTCCGTCACGTCCAGCTTCAGGTAGTTGATCATGCTGAAGCTCTCGATGAGACCAGCCACGGCGCGGTTCAGCCTTCGGAAGCTGGCCCCCTTCATCACCTGGTCTCGCTCATCCGGCCGCTTCGTCTCGTCGTCGTCGTCGTCTTCCTCGTCGTGGCCCTCCGTCGCGCGCCTGCTGCGCTCGTACGGGTCGTCGTCCAGCAGACCCGTGTCGGGCGTAAGGAACCGCTTCAGCTCCTTCTTCTTGACCTGGCCCTTGACCAGGTCCATCTTGGAAAGCACGTTTATGTGAGGCACCTCGAGCATGAGCATGGCGCTCATGGCGCTGAGGGTGCCGGCGAAGAACTTTGCGCGGTCGACGACGAAGGTCGCCTCGAGGAGGTAGATGGCCGCCATGCGGATGTCGAGGGATCCCGGCTGGGAGAGGTACTTCATCAAGGTCGGCAGGATGGGGATGTGGGTGTAGAGTTCGATCTGGCCAGGCATGTCGATAATAATAAGGTACTCTTCCGTCAGGCTGTCGAGGGCGTCGGTGAGCCAGTCCAAATTCTCCATGAGGAACTCGAAGCAGTAGATGAGGCCCCCGTTGGGGCCGAGGCCGACCTCTTCCATGGCATCCTTGAGCGATATGAGCTCCTTGATGTCGAGGTCGGGCGTGTGCTCGAAGGTCTCGGCGGCCGGGTCGAGGTTCACGTAGAAGGCGGAGCGGCGGTTGAGCTGGAGGTGGGTGATGAGGGCGGCGCAGAAGGTCGACTGTTCGAGGCCGTGTCAGCACCATGCACCTTGTCAGATTATCTCGGGGTACGCGTGGAAGCAGGTCCGTAGGGGCCGACGCAGCACGCTACCCGGGCATCGTACCTTGCCCGCGCCCGCCGGGCCCATGACCATGGCGCCGAACTTGCTCATTGCGGCTGCGAGTGTGGCGCCTCAGCGCGAAAGCTTCCCTTGGTCGTGCGAAGGGGTTTGGCGGAAGTTCCAGGCTGCGTCAGCGTGCACGGAGGCAGGGGGACGCGGCAGCTGCAGGTGGTCGTGATGCTGGAGGATTGCAGCGGAGGAAAGTTCGGCTTCGGAGTTTTGACGCGAGGTGGGGGCCCCGCGCCGTGAGCAACTGACTGCGAGCAAGGTTACGCGGGCGGGCCCCGTGGACGTAGTACTCGTTCGGACGGAATGTCCTCCCTCGGGTCTGACAAACTCTCGGATAGTTTATTTCGGCCTCTTAGAAAATACTCGTACTCTCGATGGCACCTTTCCCCCGTCGGCGAGTAATAGCGACTCAACGCAGCCCACGCACATCGTGTGTAGACCGCCACGGACGGACGATGCGCTACAGGGTAGGTCGCTCTGTTGGCGAGGGGCGCCAGCTGCAGCGCGAGCCATCTTCCCGTCATCAGTACGAGTACGAGTACGCAGCGCTTGTGGGCCACGCACGTTGCCTGCGGATTGGACGGGGACTTGTGCCCCAAAACGGGTGTCGCGGCGGCTTCCTCCCGCAAGGGCTCCCAGCTCCCCGACGGCCGTGCGGACCCCCGACGGCTGCGGGTCAGCCTGCGTCGTGGCTCCTCAGTGGCTCGGATTTGTTGACTGCCACCACGAGGGGGGGGGCCCAGGCACTGGCTGGCCTGGATGGCGCAATTTCTCTGCAGAACGTGGTTTTCCGTGGCTGCCCTTCTGGCCCCGTAGCGGACGGACAGTAATCTGCTAGTCCCTGTTAGCGCGGTACGCGGAGGCACCTCGGTTCTGCCTCTCCCAGTCGGTAGCTGCTAGGTCGAGACTATCAGCGTCTACCCGATAACGACTTTTTTTTCTCGGCTCCTCCGCCACGACGACCCCTCCATGCACCACCATTCCATCCGGGTCGGCTTAAATCGCCTCTCCGCCTTTTTTCTCGTCTCAGACTTAGCATCTCTTTCTCCTCCTCATCCCCCCCAACCCCTCGTCCGAGCATTCTCTACCAGCGGTACGTGGCCTCAACAACTGATCGCTTCCAGTCTGCACTCTGTGTTGGCGACCCTGAACTGACGAGCGCTCCTCTGCAGTTCTCAGGCATAGACGTGTCGCCAGCCTCGTTTTTTGCGCTCGTCCCAGCGAACGTGTTCAGATCCAACCCTCCCCATCCCGCCACCCTCCTCCCCCCCTTTCTTCCGCCATCATGTCCGCAGTCAACGGCACCAACGGCGTCAACGGCGTGCACGCCGGCCCTCAGGGCACCTTCCTGTTTACTGTAGGCAATCCTCCCCCGCCGCCTGGTGTCCGCCTGCGTCGTAATGGTGCCGTGGTCGGCCACCTGGGGTGCCAGTCGCATTTCCCCGCTCCTAACCGCCGTGCATAGTCCGAGTCCGTCGGCGAGGGCCACCCCGACAAGATTGCCGACCAGGTCTCTGATGCCATCCTCGATGCCTGCCTGGCTGAGGACCCCCTCTCCAAGGTTGCCTGCGAGACTGCCACCAAGACCGGCATGATCATGGTCTTCGGTGAGATCACCACCAGGGCCAACCTCGACTACCAGAAGGTTGTTCGTGATGCCATCAAGGGCATTGGCTACGACGACTCCTCCAAGGGTTTTGACTACAAGACCTGCAACCTGCTCGTCGCCATCGAGCAGCAGTCCCCCGATATTGCCCAGGGCCTGCACTACGATGAGGCCCTCGAGCGCCTCGGCGCTGGTGACCAGGGTATCATGTTCGGCTACGCCACCGACGAGACCCCTGAGCTCTTCCCCCTCACCCTGATGCTCGCCCACAAGCTCAACGCTGCCATGGCTGCTGCCCGCCGCGACGGCTCCCTGCCGTGGCTGCGGCCCGATACCAAGACCCAGGTCACCGTCGAGTACAAGCACGACAACGGTGCCGTTGTCCCCGTCCGCGTCCACACCGTCGTCGTCTCTGCCCAGCACTCCCCTGACATCACCACCGAGGAGCTCCGCAAGTCCATCAAGGAGAACATCATCAAGAAGACCATCCCTGCCAAGTACCTGGACGACAACACCATCTACCACGTAAGTCGAGCCATCTCCCTTTTGACGTGGGTAAGCTCGTTTGGCTGACTTTTTGTCCGCAGATTCAACCCTCTGGCCTGTTCATCATTGGCGGACCCCAGGGTGATGCTGGTCTGACCGGCCGCAAGATCATCGTTGACACCTACGGTGGATGGGGTGCCCACGGTGGCGGTGCTTTCTCCGGCAAGGACTTCTCCAAGGTCGACCGATCGGCCGCCTACGTCGGCCGTTGGATCGCCAAGTCCCTGGTTGCTGCCGGCCTTGCCCGGAGAGCTCTGGTCCAGCTGTCGTACGCCATCGGCGTTGCCGAGCCCCTCTCCATCTACGTCGACACCTACGGCACCTCTGAGAAGACATCGGACGAGCTCGTCGAGATCATCAACAACAACTTCGACCTGCGGCCGGGTGTCATTGTCCGGGCCCTCAACCTGGACCGCCCCATCTACCTCCAGACCGCCAAGAACGGCCACTTCGGTACCAACCAGGACTTCAGCTGGGAGAAGCCCAAGGCCCTCAAGTTCTAAGCGGCGCGGGCGATGGCTGGAGAGAATTCAACAAGCTCTCTGCGAAACTCAATCCATGATGTATGTGTTATATGGTCTATTTCAGGCACACTCAGGCGGCGTACGGTTCTCAACGAAACCATGATGACCCCCACCGGGAACGGGGGTACAGGCGGTTTCTGGAGTATAATCCTTTTTCCTTTGTCAGTCACGAAAATATCTCATGATACACGGCACGGAGTGGTGGCGTCTTTCAACAAAGACAAAATACCGGGGCAAAGCTGCATTTGCGAGGCTCAGGCAGCAGGTACCCGGAGACTTGCATAACGAGATACCCTTGACGAGGGGATATTTAGAGAAGCGTGCTTACCGGCGTTTTGAGGGAAAAGAGAAGAACTTCAACATCTTTTGTTTCCCCCATGTTTCTCTGGCCGAACTTTTGCAAGTCGGGTCAGCCAGTCGGCCATGCGGGGGCGCTGAACAGCGGGGGGCATGCCGGCTGTTGGCAACCAGAAGGAAGGGGAGGAAGGAGGATGAGCACCTGACGGGAAAGGTCACGTTGCTGAAGTTGGGTAGCTAGAACTCAGAGAAGCAATCTAAACGAACGTGGAAACAAAGCGGTTCAATGTGAAATGCAACCACCATGAGTGAATACGACAGGCCCAGTGAGGACTATGTCATCATGTGATATGTGCAACCCGTACGCGTTTGGGGGATGTCATGCAGCCGAGCTGGGCCGTCCCTCGGTTACAAAGCCTGTAGACGTGTACATACACGTTTGATTTACAAACTGATACGGTAAAAACATATGTTCGTAGTCAAGCTGGCCATATCATGCGCGTGCGCGGAAGCAGAGTATCAAAGCGAAGCCTTTCGTAGTCTCGAAGCGGTCATCAGTTGGCCGCTCGAGCCAGGTCGGCATGCGGCTCGTGATATTGTAAATACGTAGAACAGGTGCTTGATGCGAACAGAGAATAGATGTATTCATTGAATCTGGCAGGGTCATCGGGAATGCGCCGCGAGGCGAATGAGATGCCCGCGTTGGGAGGATCGTGGCTTGGGAAGGGGCCTCGGCGAGGGACGTGTCACGGCTGTGGCGGTGGCACCGACCTTGTTTGACGGGCGCTGGGAGCATGCCGAGGGTGTGGGCGGAGTGATTCAAGGACCAGACCTTGGCCAAGGCGTTGTCTGTTTATTCTTTTTGATCTTTATTCTTCCTTGCCGAATGCCATATTGTGTGAAAATGTTGCGTCTGGGTGTGGGTGTGACAACCGTTGGTCAGTGCCTGTGAGCCGTGAGCGGGTGACGACGAAGTGGGCAAGCAGTTCACTGCGTGGGTGAGTGAGCGAGTGATTCGCCAAGTTTGACTGGCAGCCGATGGCCTTTGTGTTAGCTCATGTCGGAGGAAACCTCATGGTGCAATATTGGAGTGTTAGTAGCGGTAGCTGGTCAACACCAACACAGACATCAACACCAACACCAACGCTCCGTTCTGCGCCGCCATGTGAGGCGGTCGTGGGTGCCGAAATGTGTCGTTGACGCCGGATGAGGCAATGTGAACCGAATATACATATGGTGACCTGTGTTGGATGTTGAGCATGGCTGTCTGACGTGTATACAATGGTTGGGCGGACTTTCAATAGAGTGCATCATCAGACGTGCACCTGGGCTTCGGCTTCTGGGAGGATATGAGAGCAATGTCGCCTGACATTATTCGTATCGACATGTACTGTTGCCTTGAAACAGGAAACGGACTGGCTGCTGGAGGGAGGGCAGTCGTAGTAGGAGAACCCGCCGGTTCGTCGAATCGTGTGGCTGGTCGCGCGTGGACGACAGCTTCGGTTACTATCTCTATCTTACGCAGATGAATACACTTCTTGCTCTTAAGCCCACCACTCGATCTATTCTCTCCCGGCAAAGTATCAAACACTATTAGGGGGGAGGGGCGGAAGGTCCTCGCGGCACTACCTATAGAACCCGTTAGTATATTTAGTAACCAGAGTCTCTACTCCGTATTCAGCACTTACTTTAGTCCGCATCTCGTCCATTCCAATGCAAGTTCATGTTCCTAGATTTATTCCGGACTTGTAACAGTACCTGCCGTCGTTACAGGGCTCCTTGTTTGGTCTGCATCGATCCTTCATGGGGTCCGCAATAGCGAGTCCAGCAATTGACTTGGGAAGATGAGCGGAGTGAATGGCTTCTCACGCCAATGCGTCTGCAAGATGTCGGCATGGCTTTTCCGTCCGAATCGCCTCTTGACTTTGGTCAGGCCTGCGGGGCGCGGTAATTCTCGTACTCGTATGGACAGGCTGCCCATTCTTCAGCCTCGGCTCATGCAGAGGTCATATTCTCTGTTGTCGGCCCCGTGCTAAGGCCGTGGGCCGTGCCCGCCTGTCACCTTCGAAGAAGCGTGCAAGAATAACGCATTGTACAGTGTTGTATGTACTGTACTGTACTGTACTGATCATTTGTGCGCTATGTAGGGTGAGTACAGCATGAAGAGTACGTAGTACACATGCATACCTTAATCCACCTAGGTACAGTATGACCTTAGATTCGCAGGCATGTACTGTACTGGATGTATCTGTACGTGGTATGTGCCAGATCTGAGCAACAAGAGGCGGGGCGCCCTATCAGAGACAAAGGCCGAGCACTTCCCGGTGGGCGTATTGTCGTGAGGTGGGCCATGGCCCGTACTCTTTCTTCCAAAGGGCAAACAATTCCCAGCGCTGTGTTGACCCCGTCGAAACAATAAGAAGGCAGAAATCAACGTGCAATATGGTCTCCAAAAAAAAAGACCTAAAGCAAAAGAAAAACGAAACGAGCAAACGAATACATACAGGCAGAGGACAGAAGACGCGTGTGGAGGTTTCGTAGGACGGGCTGAGATGAGAAACCGAGGACACCAGAGTACGCACGTGGCACGCAACGCACTGCTTCTATGCGGCTGAGAGAAAATGCGACCAGCGTAGCCATGAGAAGACCCAGTACGACAGCGCTGTGCACTGTATTTCATTATTCTCGCCGTCAGCGTAGTGGGATTGCTAGCATGAGGTTGGGAACGGGGTCCATGTTGTATGAGGATGCGGTACTCAGCCGTCCCGCGAGAAGACCAAAGGGGAAGACAGTGCCTAGTCAAAAGCAGGCATAATATTTAAAAGTTGTTAATCTGGTGCTAAACCACAAATTGTGAAACTGACGGAGGCTACAGCAGCAGCGTTGCGTCTGGTCAAGTTGCATGTCTGGGGGTGAGCAGTATAATCCCTCGCAGTCAACAAACTGCAACGACATGATCATGGACAATACGGCAACAGACTTCAAAATCGCTCTGTAATTTATTGCAGAGCCACAGCTAGGTTGAAGTTGTCTGTGGGGGCGTCCTAGGGGAAGCAAGGCCCGAGGGGCCGGTTTGAAGGCAAAACGCCGCACCGATATGACGGTTCGCGGCGGCGGCGTCTAAAGTATCCCCCGGTAGATGCCTGAAGAGGTATATTAGCTGGGCCACCAACGAGTCAACCCCCCCCCTTTTCCAGCAAGCGCTAGCCCATCGAGACCCTTTGACGCCCACGACGGGAGCGATCGACGCCTACCAAACCCTCGGGTCGTGGTGGGAGGTCCATAGTCGTGGCAGCGGTAGCCTCGAGCAGGAGGTGGCCACGACGAAGTCCCTAGGGAATCGGGAATCTTCATTTTCCATCTACGAAAATGGGTCTGGAAAAAGCGAGACGAACGGAGGGTTTATGAGAAGGCCTCGACTCGTCCGTCCCTATGATGCGATGGCACCCCATGCGAAATGCCTTCGGGAATGACGAAAAGGTCGGAATGTGATGCCAAGCCCCAGAGGCCGAGAGAGAAGGGGTGTGCTTCATGACGGCTCCATTGACATTGATATTGTTGCTGGGTTATCACCTGAGCGTGGGCCGCGCGCAGCTGGACGGGAGGCCGCAGGGCTGCATGCCACACACTGACAGGGTTGTTCGGTGTGGTGGGCAGCCATGACGAAGATGATGCCGCCATTCATGCAACTCACGGCAGGCCCCCAACAGACACGCATCGGAGCTAGCTCGACGTCGTTGGATGAGGCTGCGCCTGTCCGCCGCCGATTCATCGAAGCACGCCACAGCTGACAAATTACGTTGGATGAGGGAAGAGAGTCGCGACTTAATGCCAAGGACCAGGAAGGAAGCCTTGACCTACGAGTGCGCTGTTTGAAATATTGTCCGCTCGCTGGAAGTCTACACACATGCATTCATACTGTACTGTATGTACCTAGATACAAGTACTGCGCGTGCTTGGGCGATGGACTGCCCGAGTCCCAGCGCCCGACATTCATCCGACGGCACAATGAGGCTCCCGCAGCCGCGGCCACCCTTGGGCACGACACGGGCCACGGTGCGTCCCCGGCGGGCATGGGAGGGAGGCCGGCGGCGCGCAAGCCATGGCCGCGAAGCCGCTGCGGGTTGGGGAGGGGAAGAGGCTGCTGGGGAGCGGCAGAGCAGGGTAGGGCAAGCCGCTCTAGAACAGTGGAAGTCGGCGGGACAGATATGGGCTGATTCTGACGCTGCGGCGGCGCCCGGGTGCGACGGTGATGGTGGTGATGGTGTCGAGTCTGTCGACGTGACGCCGGGAGTTGGGCAAGGCAAGGCACCGCGCAGCAGCAGCAGCAGACTCGCAGTCGCACCTGGCTCGGCGGGGCCGGCGCTCGGCGGCCACGCAGCGGGGCCGGTGAGACGGGCGCTAGGCCGCTTCCGGGCCACAATGGGCGCCGCCCCCCACCTCGTCCCGACAACAATACCACGGACAATAGGTAGCCCTCCTGGCCTCCATCCCCTCTCCACCACCGCCGTTTGCCGGCTCTATCGCCGTCGTCACCGCCCGTCTCGCTTTTGTGATTCGCCCGAGCCCCCGCCTGGCAGCAGGGACAATACCAGCGTCGCAGCCTGTCGGGACGGACAAAGACAAATAACGAATAATCCCGGATGTCATGGTCGTCGTCATGGTCGTCACGCATCCCGTCCCCCTCGTGTAGCTCCCGCCTCGGTGGCCTGCCCCGTCGCCCGAGCCACGCCCGATCCACCTCTCCCCTCGGCGGCTGAACGCATGTCAGCGTTTCTCCCGTTCGACAATACTTTGCTGAATGCTTATCAATAGCTCCCGGCTGTGGCTGCACGGCGACCCGCTGCACTGGATGCGCGTCTCGGGGGGCTGGCCACGTTGCCGGCGGCAACGGGCTCCGAGAAAACACCGCAGAGTGGTATCGCGACGCCACGGCAAGAGAGTTGGCGTGTTGGCGAGCTGGCTCGACAGTGTCTGCCCGGGTTCCCACCAAGTCTGGACCTCGCCCGCTGTTCCCCCCCCTATGTGAAGCTTCTCCGAGGCGGAGCTGCGAGCCTGTCTACACGCTGCCTGGAGACGGCAGTGTGGGTGTCAACTCTAAAGCCGAGCCAACGGAACTCAAACACGGGCCAATCCTCTTCTCCTGCCGTGCCGCTGCGGCCTCACGTAGGGACCCTTGAGCTCGCACCCCATGCCAGCCCACATGCAAGCCGACGGGAGGGGGTGTGACCGCAAACAGCGGACACGCCTCGCACACCAGAGGTCCATGCGCAACATCTCAATGTGATTGTGGTCTGAGAGCGTGATTCACAGACATACATGCTTCGTGCGACTACAGACACCCGCCGATGAATGAATGAAGCTTGGCCTCGCACTCGCCTTGGGCAGCGTCTCACCCGGCCAGCGCCCGTGCCAACGCAGTTGCTCGAACGCTCTGTTCTTCGTCAGCCTGGTTCCGGGTATATATCTTGTCTCCTGTTCTCTCCCTCTGCGCCGCATCTGTTCTGAATGGTACACCATCTGACTATTTGATGACTGCTTGTTCTATTCCGCCTTCACAAAGCCACCGGGGACCCTCATCAGCACAATCCATAGAAGATTCAGTAACCGAGCACTTCCGCTCGTGACGTGTAGTCCTCTCTGCTTACAAACAAAAGTTCAAGTTTCCGTCATCCACTGCGCCAGGCGCCACTAGTACCGAGCCGGATTCTGCAGGGTGGCGCCACAACTCTGCCGCTACTTTTGGGCAACCGCTTCGTGCCGCTCGATTGCCTACATCCAAACAGCCGCTAGGGTAGACTGCTTTCTCCCAGGAAGAGATCGGCCTAGGAAAAGACTCGGAAACCTTCCGAGGCGGAGGTGGACGTTCGGCGTACAAATATCCCACGCGAGGACCCCCATATTCGCAACTTCGTCCTGACTTTGTGGCCTGATCTACTTCGATCTTCGATCCCGTATGAACCTAGTTCACCTCGACGACGAAGCAGCAGCACTGAACAAGAAGTCTCTTACGGGCTGCCCACTGGACGGCGCCTCCCTCGACGACTCCCTCGCTCACTTGTTCACCATGGAGGGGCCTGTGTCAGCAGTTAGACAAGTTACGCAGATTCTTGCAAAGGACGATACACTCCCGCACTCTCCTCCACCCGCATACACCCCCAGGGGGCACATCGATCTGCGGACCATCACCGCCGCGCAACTCCAGCAATCCCGGGCGACGCAACAAAATCCCGTGCTGGTGGACCGGTCGCCTATGGCGTCGTTCCTCAGCGGCTCCGCCGTCGACGAAGACCGAGATGAATCCGAGGAAAGCATGTCAGCCATCAGCCTGCGGATAAACACATCCGTCACCGTCTCTAGCAACGACAACATGGTGTGCCTCGCCGAGACGCCGGCCGAGCACGCCAACGCCATTGCCGAAGCTGTTGTCAAGGCCATCCAGCAGCACAGCTCTGGCCAGTGCGGCATCCCCATGATCGACGAGGAGGGCCGCCCTCGTCCACTACGGATCGAGGTCGATGCCGGCCTGAAGGTGGAGGGGACCGGAAACGTCATCGGCAAGGAGTCCATCGTCGCCGAGGTGCTCCGTCAAAGGGGCCAATCGCTACGGCGACAGAGGCATGATGGCGATGACGACGAAGAGGGAGATATAGCCGGGCCGTCGAAGCGTCGACGGCCAAGCAGATGAACCGTGCCACAAGCTGCCGGGCACCTGAAGATATGTCAACCGTAAGACGCGACGCCGCGACCGCGGCTACCTTTGAAATGTGGTATTGGTCGACAAAATCATGTCGGAGTTGCTGCTGTATGGCCTTTGCAAGTTGGGAGTTGACGGGGGGG
Source organism: Albophoma yamanashiensis (assembly GCA_001600555.1). Classification (NCBI taxonomy): domain Eukaryota; kingdom Fungi; phylum Ascomycota; class Sordariomycetes; order Hypocreales; family Ophiocordycipitaceae; genus Albophoma; species Albophoma yamanashiensis. The sequence continues at coordinate 2,597,334 of BCKH01000001.1, forward strand.
CTAGGTAGGCGCATGGCCACTTACACGGGACGGAGCCGGGGCCATACTTTGCGAGCTCTGTGATGGACGAAGGGGCGGAACAGCAGATACCAAGATGCTTCATGCCGCAGCAGTCTAGTCTAATCATAATCTCATGCACAGCGGACAAGCATTACATGAGGGCCGTGGCGACGAAGCTGCCTTTGACCAGTCGGCCATTGTTGAGGGAGCAGGATCCAGCGCATGTAGAGCGAGTACTTCTGTACGTACGGGGGACATGGCGAGCACCGACGGCGCCGTGAACCCCCACGCTAGCCGCCTAGTGCACGCCATTGACCCCGAACGCTCGGTATTGAGGACATCCCAAACCCAGCGCAACGGTTCGGCGGCGGCGGCGGCGACGGCGGAGGCGGCGGGCGAGTCCCCCATCCGGCGCCCTGCCGCTAGCGCGTTGGGCTGTTTGCCTGCCTGCCTGACCGACTGCGAGGGCGAGTGAGTGGTGCCCCCTGGCGGCGTGGACCCCGACCGAGCACAATGGGCGGCGACACAATACCAGTAATATGTAATAGCCTTCGTCGGCGCGGCGATGCGGTGCAGAGCCCAAGCAAGGCGTCGGAATTGGCCCACGTCTGAGCGCTGGCAAGGCCCGCCTGAAACTTGCCCTCCCCTCCCCGCCTCTACCTCCTTCGTCTTGGCTCCGTCGCCCCGTCCGTTGCTTGCAGGGGGGAAGCGAGCGCTGCCGAAGCTCCAAGCTCACCCGGGGCTGGGCGGCTCGGGGGGCCCCCGGCGCGCAGCCACTGTGCTGGAACTTGGCGCCTTGGGGTATCGATCCCCAATACGGTCCGCTCAGGTCGTCTGTCTGTCTGCTCATGCCAGCGGAGCTGAGGTGCTCGCTGCTGCGCCAACGTGGGGAGCTTCAGCTTGCGCCTCCTCCTCCGCCTCCCTCCCCCCCTCACCTCTCACCTCATTGCTCGGCGGTGCAGGTTTGGGTCGCGGGCAGTTGTGATTGAAGCTTATTTATTATTGCGTGGGCTCTCAAGGACGTCCTCCCGGGCCGCTCACTGCTGCTGCTGCTGCTCCCCCGTCATCCATCCCGCCTCCTCGCAGACAGACCTCTCTCGCCGGCAGTCAGTCACCATGGCCAACCTCACCATCCGCAACCTCACCGTCCACCCGCTCGAGCTCGTCAAGGTCGAGCGCTTCGAGGGCGAGCGCGTCCAGCAGGGCGGCCTCGTCAGCAACGTCACCGGCACCATCACGGGGCTGCTCAACGCCACGGGCCGGCCCCGGCGCGAGACGCACCCCAAGGGCGATGCCACGCGCTCCGACGACGTCTCGGTCCGCGTCGAGCCCTTCCGCGCCGCGCAGACCGACGTCGCCGCCGCCGACCCGGGCCGCGAGGTCCTGCGCCTGACCTTCCGGACCGAGGACCACGCCTACGCGACCGACGTGCCCAGCCCCGCGAGCACGTCGGCCGTCATGGCCAAGCTCGACGACGGGCCCCACGACCTCACCGTCGTCTACGTCCCGGCCGGGCCCCTGCTCGCCGTCTTCTCCTCGGCCCGCCTCGACGCCTGGATGCGCGAGCTGCGCGACGACTGGCCCCTCACCGTGCTCTCCATCCCCGGCACCCACAACTCGCCCACCTGCCACAAGGCGCTGCCCTCGGTGCGCTGCCAGGCCGTCGCCGTGCCCGACCAGCTGCGCAACGGCGTGCGCTTCCTCGACGTCCGCCTCTCCGCCACCCCGGACAGCGACGCCCTCGCCCTCGTCCACAGCGTCTTCCCCATCTCCCTCACCGGCACCAAGCACTTCGCCGACATGCTCGACGACCTGTACCGCTTCCTCGACGACAACCCCTCCGAGGCCCTCATCGTGAGCCTCAAGCGCGAGGGCACCGGCAAGGCCTCGGACGCCCAGATGGGCAGGTACCTGAGGGACAGCTACGTCGCCAGGCGCCCCGACCGCTGGTGGACCGAGCCCACCATCCCTACCCTCGGCGAGGCCCGCGGCAGGATCGTCATCGTCCGCCGCTTCGCCGTCGATGACGACATGCGCGGCTGGGGCATCGACGCCCAGCAGTGGCCTGACAACTGCGAGGACGGCGAGGGCGGCAACGGCATGTTCCGCATCCAGGACTTCTACGAGATCTCCGAGAGCCAGAACATCGACAGGAAGATCCACTACAGCCGCGGCCAGCTCGAGCGCGCCGCCGAGCAGGCCTTCGCCCTCGCCGGCATGCCCGACCACCAGCCCGACGCCAAGGCCCCGCCCTTCTTCGTCAACTTCCTCAGCGCCAGCAACTTCTTCAACGCCTCGTGCTGGCCCGAGCGCATCGCCGCCAAGGTGAACCCGGCCGTCGTCGAATACCTCTGCGTCTGCCACGGCGAGGAGGGCAAGGGGCCCCTGAAGCTCAAGATCGGCGCCGCCGGCACCGGCATTGTCGTCACCGACTGGGTCGGCGCCAACGACAACTGGGACCTGATCCGGTGCATCGTGGGCATGAATGCCAGGCTGCAGCTCAGAGGCTAGACTTCGTGCACCCAAAAACGTTTAGACACTCACTACATGGCTGATTTCAAGGAGCTTGATGCACGCGGATATGGAGATAAGAGTCACTTTATAGAGAGAAGAGGAGGAAGCATCTGTCAAACGACAAAGTATATATTAATGCCATAGACGTATCTAAGCAAGGTACTGACGCAGCACGTCGCTCCGTATCATGCCTGTTCTGGTCAGCACAAGGCCCCAAAGCGGCTGCAGAAAGACGTTGAGGAGGGAACCAAGTCAGTTCTCCAAGGTGAAAAGGTTGTTCATCACGATGAACTCAGTCAAAACGTAGATAAATGATATAAAAAGTCATCTTGATGGCAGGGGAATGGCGTGTAAAGAAAATTAATCACTTGCCTTGGACGGAATCAAGTCGATGGACCAGGCGGTGAGCATAACCTAATCTTGTCGAGCTGGTTAGTCTCTGACCGACGAGCGATGTGCGACAGCAAAGGTGTGGAAGATATCTGTCCTTCAGTTAGTACCCCACTCGGACGATGCATCTTGCGCTGAGCAGATGACGCACCATATCAGAAGTTGTTAATTGTGTTCATGCTCCATCAATACAAGATTGAGGATCAAACAGTGTGAATACGTTGATACACCTCATCACTGAACGTGTTGAAACTGGGAAAGAAGTTCTCAATTTAAATTACCTGCAGGAATCCCTGTTAGTCGACTAGTTGACAACACCGGCAGCATCAAACAGCGATTTCCGAAGCCAAAGTCAGGTGACGAAGTGTCATCAATAGCACCCACCAGTCTCCCACCACAAGGTTTGTACGCCTTGCTGTCTAGGGTGGAAGGTGGCAGGGCTCGATTATGTCCGCCCGTTCGTTCAAGTCTTCATCATACAATGGCAGGGAGTGGTCCGAGTTCAATGAGATGTCAATTACCTATCGAGGTGCGGTTAGCAACTGTGACCTCTGCGCATGCAACGAAAACAATTGTGTTTGCATCTCCTGTCAGACAAGGCTGAAACTTAAAACACGGTATCCACATCATTTGTTAAGCATGAGGAATCCCTTTGGTGTCGAATTGATCATCACTCGGAGTGGGCATGGGGAGGGCGACAAAGAAAGTGTGGTCACCAACCTTTTGTCTTGGATGTCCGGACGCCGAGCCTGTCTGCTCGTCGAGAGCCACGATGGACTGATCTGAGAATTGTCAGCTTGGATTCTCGAAGAACAGCGTCTTGCAAATGCGTGGTCCGAAAGATTGCTCAGCGTAAAACTAGACTGTGCTAGATTCACCATGGGTTGGTATGAATTGGATTGTTCAATGAATGTGATCATCATAGAGGGAAACTGGCAGGCGAAGAGGCGGGCTTTCTTACCTAGAAGCAAGAACACCACCACCAGATAGCTCTGCACGCGGCGTGCACTTGCACGGCGCAGTGTTTGAGCACAGCTGTGGTGGTGTTTGGAGGTTGAGAAGGAGAGAAAACATTCCAAAAATTTCTCGGTGCTTGTTGAAATACGGCGACGGAGCGGAGCCGTGCACTTGGCGACGCTAACCGAAGGAGCACTAGCGCGTCCCCGCAGCTGTGGCTGCTCGCTCCACAGTGGCGCCGTGGCACCGTGACGCTGTGGCGGTGCACCCGGTCCCTCCCGCAGCTGGCTTGCGTGGCGACCGTCATAGGCGGGCGGACATAAGGCCTCTCGACACCCCGTGCGGCTGCCTCGCACCCTTTACCGGTGACATCAGCTTCTTGGCAGATATTCCAGGGAAGAGCAACAACAAGCTTCATCATGGCGTCCGTAGGGGCGATCTGGGCCCCAGCGGCCCTTCGTCTCCTGCGCATCGCTGCTACCAAAGCCTCCAAGGCGGTTCGCACCAAGCTGGTGGACGCGACCAGGCCGCTGCAGGGCCAGGCGCAGTACATCCCCATCAGGACCGGGTACACCGGACGACAACCGATACACCCTGCAGCACTGTTGAAGCAGCAGAAGCGAGGCTCACGATGGTTCTCCGGCGCCGCTTCCTCGAACATCAACAATGTGTTGCGGAGGTTCATCAGCTCCGAGGGCCGATCCAGCCCTCGTATCGGCCGAAACGGGCTTCCTTCTTCCAACACCTCGCGACGGGTTGCACAGTTCTCCGGGCGAGCTCCCTTTGCGAATGCTCTGCGACCCAACCTGACTGGAGGGGCCATGCCACGAACTGCGGGAGGCTACAGCCTCGGCGGTGGTGCTCGGTACTTCTCCCACACACCGGCGGCGCCGGCCCAGGTCGTGCAGAACGTCTCTCAGGCGATGAGGGCCTTTTTCCTCTCTGGTCAGAAACTGAGATACGATGGAGTCGGGCCCTACGGCGAGAGAAAGTACAGAGCTGTGTCCAACCTCGAGGATGAGGCTATGCGCAAGTTGGCCAACGTTGCTCGGTCTGCCCCGGGCGCCTTCATCGATTTCCAGGTCAGCCCTACCCTCACGGCTCTCAGCCCTCTTGCCGCCGCCCTGGCTTGTGCCTCAGAGGCTTCTGGATTCCATGCTGAGGCTGCTGCTCTCCCGGCAACGCTAAACACCGACGGATTTCTCGATGTGCTGTCGGCCGATTTCGGACGTGCCCTGAAAGACTTGACGACAGTCTACGCCGATTTGAGACGGCTTTCGGTCCTTGGCGATCTCCCCGTGTTTCTGGAGAAGAACAACACGCTTCGTGTTCGATTTCCCGGAGTCGATGCCTCAACTGTCGAGCGACTTTGTGACGACATTGGCATCCAGCGGGGGGTGGTGAGCCAAGACACGGGATTCGACGTTGCGGTTGGCGCCCGGGTGGCCCTCAGATTTCCCTTTGCGCCCGACAGCGAGAAGACCCTGACGTCCCCGGGAGGTTCCGCACGATCCCTAGAGGGCCACGAATTCGAGGATTTGTCGTCGCTCGAAGACGACTCCTTCGTGAGGGAGGCTTTTGCGGAGCAGATGTCGGAGAATCCGTGGTTGTCGGAAACAGAGGGCCACGCCAGCATGTCGCCGCCTATCAGCTCAGGCGAGCATTGCTCCGGCGAGTTTGATGGTCTCGAGGGTATATATCGGTTCTTGGAGGAATGCGACCGAGGCCAGGGCAGGCTCGGATGAGATAGCGAGCATCGGAAGGGCGGTGGGTGGGCGCGGGCGCGATGCATCTACACTCGTTTGTACCATGGTTCACGATCGAGCAGCATGTCGGTCTGATGCGACAATTAGTTACGCGAATAAGCATAAGTTCCTTGAGTCTCTTACCTAAATTTTCCATCAATTACCATTGTGAGGCCTGGATGGAGAGCTTGTCGCACGAGCCTCCGCCCTGGGACCGCCTGACGCGGCCATCTTAGGGCTCGCCGGTTTCTCTGAGGTAGCAGGAGAAGATGGCGTGACGTCCAGAAGATTGGTGTCGCTCGAAATGCGCTGAAGAAGCATGCCAAATGAGATCATCTCGGCGCACATGATGTCGCAGTGCATACCTGAGGCCGGCATGGCGTTAGCCCTGGCGCGAGATGCCCTGTACGGCGCGGTGGTGTGGGTGTTGCAGGGTGACGGAGGTTTGGGAGGTCCCAAAATCCACGAGCTCCCGCGGGGCTTATCGCCTATCGCATCGCCGGCGCATGCCTCGGAGCTCCTGTGGGCCTTGGCTGGTGCTGCTCTAATAATATGAGTACCTACTCGTAGGCACAGAATGGGAGTCACTGGCGACCCCTCTCAAGTTTTGTTACCCGCGTCAAGGTACAGACATTCTCGGGAGACCCCATTGGCGGATATTTGAAAGCCGACTACAAGGCATAATGGTGAACGACGTTCCCGAGGGAAGTGCCGGCAATGGGGATGTTTGTGCATGGTGCCCTGGACGGGGGGCGCGGAGAGCCCCCAACCCCCACTGATGGACCTCGGCTCGAATGCCTTGTTCCGCGACATCGCCGGTCGCCAAGGCAGTTATCAGTCGCATACATCCGCGCACTCTCCTACCGGCCTCTCCCTCAAGACTCGCCCCCCAGTGACCATCCCCTGACATCTTGCATTACGAACTCACCATGTCTGGCCCCGGTGTTGGTTTCGAATATCCCCCGCAGGAGGTTTCCTGGCTGCAGCGCGATGTCTTGCTCTTCGCGAACAGCATCGGCTGCAAATCCGACGAGCTGCACTTTCTCTACGTATGGCCGTCCACGTCCAATTCCTCGGCCAGAGGCGAGTCTGGGTCGTACTGACGACTCCTACAGGAGCTCCACCCTAACTTTTCCGCGTTCCCTACGTATCCTCTGGTGCTGTGTAAGGGCAAACCTTCCCGTGGACGTGCTGATCTCACTCGGCTCACTGTCTACCTGCAGCGTTCAAGGGTAACACCCAGGAGGTTGTCGACTTCTACAAGGCTCAAAAGGCCGTCAAGATCCCCAACGTGCCCGAATTCGACTACCGCCGCGTCGTCGACGGCCAGCGCAAGATCGAGTTCCTCAAGAAGCTGCCCACGACGTCTGCCGGCAAGAAGTTCCAGGCGCGGACCAAGGTGCTGGGCGTCTACGACAAGGGCCGCCCCGGCACCGTGCTGGATGTCGAGACGGACCTCGTAGACGTCGACAGCGGCGACGTCTACACCCGCGTCACCACGAGCAGCTTCTTCGTGGCTCAAGGCAACTGGCACGGCCCCAAGGGCCCGGCGACCAAGAACTTCCCGCCGCCCAAGGACAAGGCGCCCGACGCCGTGCTGGAGCACCAGACGAGCACCGAGGCCGCGCTGCTGTACCGCCTCAACGGCGACTACAACCCGCTGCACGCGACGCCGGAGCCCGGCCAGAAGATGGGCTTCAAGGGTGCCATCACCCACGGCCTGTACCAGTGGAACAATGCCTGCCACGCCATCCTGCGCAAGTTCTGCGGCAGCGACCCGGCGAACATCAAGGAGTACCAGGCGCGCTTCGCCAGCCCCGTCATGCCCGGCGACAAGCTGGTGACGAGCGTGTGGCGGACGGGCGAGAAGAGCGGCGAGTGGGAGGAGGTGCGCTTCGTCACCCAGGTCGAGGGCGGCAAGGTGTGCCTGAGCAACGGCCGCGCCTTGATCAAGTATGTGGGCGAGGTCAAGAACAAGCTGTAGTCGAAAAAGCGCACCGACGACTGGCTGGGGTTGTCATCAAATCTGCCGTAGCGAGGCTCATCGCATGCAAATCCAAATACCTTGAAGAATGAACCAATTAAATGCAAATGGATTGTCGCTGACTCACGTTGTTCACGCACCCGTGAGATAATAATTCTGTTGCCTTGAAGTTTCGTGAGGTCTTGGTAGAGCGGGCGCGAGGGATCACCACCAAAAGGAGTCCTCGATGGGGCGTCCTAAATTCTGTTGCCTTGACCTCGCTCGGCTCCTTTCCCCCCTAATAACCCGCCAGACCCCGACATGGCCAGCCCAGAAAATGTCGCCAACTCTGGCTGAGCTGCCCGGCTTATAAAAAAAACAGTCGAGATGGCCCGGCCCCCGTACATTGGGCAGCGGGTGTCGTACAACGGCGCGCTCTGCACCGTCCGCTACATCGGTGAGGTCGCTGGCACGACAGGATCCTGGCTCGGCGTTGAATGGGATGATGCAAACCGCGGAAAACACGATGGCTCTCTCAAGGGCGTGCGCTACTTCACATGTACTTCATTTTCAAGCCCCGTCACCGTCCTCTGTCGCCCGTCGCTCACCGCGCCAGCAGGTCTCTCAAGGTCGTTGACATCAGCGTCATTTGTGCGCCCGACGAGGCCCGCCGACAAACCCCAAAGCTTCATCGTCGCCCTCAACGAAAAGTACGCCTCAGAGCCCCCGCAGGCAGACAATGGCGCGTCTATTGTCATTTCCGGTAAGGTCGCCGAGGAGATGGGCTTCGACAAGATCCGCCGCGTGCTGGCCCAGCTCAAGAACCTCAAGATTGTCATACTGGACGGGCTGCGCATCTCCTCCGCTGCCGATGATGGCGAGCCGAGTGTCGCAGAGACGTGTCCTAGCATCGTGCATCTGGACCTGAGTAGAAACGTGCTTGAGCAACTAGGCCCCGTGGTGGATGTTTGCAGTGAGCTCAAGGCATTGACTCGACTGAGCCTCAAGTAAGTTGCCAACTTGGTGAATGAGATGGCTGCACGCTGACAGACTCCACAGCGGCAACCGATTTCAGGACGTAATGAGCGACAAGTCCCTGGACATGGCGGAGTTGGCATTCCGAGGTGTGGTAGAGCTCGCCCTTGGAGAGACGCTGCTCAGCTGGGAGGAGCTTTCGCATATTGCTGCCAAGTGCACGTCCTTGTCGACTCTTGCCGTTGGAGCAAATCAGTTAACATCTCTGCCTACATTTGACTATCGAAGCCTCACGTCAACACTGACGTCGATCAATTTCGAGTACAACGACTTCCACGCCATATCGGATGTAGCGACCCTCACAGCTCTCAAGGCCCTCCGGAATCTCCATCTCAAAGGAAATAGTATAACAGGAATGGCGGCCCCTGGCGCTACTGCACCGATATTTCCGCCATCACTGCAATATCTTGATGTCTCGTACAACAACATTCAAGATTGGTCGTTCGTGGACAGCTTGTCCACGCACTTTCCCGGCCTCACGGGCTTGCGTCTTGCACACAACCCCGTGTACGATCATCAAACCGGCGACACCAAGGCTCCGTCCTCGGAAGATTCGCACATGTTCACAATCGGCCGCGTCGCCGGTCTGAAGAACGTAAATTTTACGCAGATCAAGCCGGCTGACCGCACAAATGCCGAGATGTTCTATCTTTCAACGATCGCCAAGCAGCTCGCCACGGTGCCCAAGGCTGCAGAAGATTCGATTCTCGCTCTACACCCTCGCTACTCCGAGCTCTGCGACATTTATGGCGAGCCAGACGTGATTCGACGCAACGAAATTAACCCGTCCTTTCTCGAGGCACGCCTCGTCAGCGTGGCCTTCCGCTATGAAGGCCAGGGACAGAAGACTTCGAGGATACCCAAGTCCTTCGACATATATGCTGTCAAAGGAATCGCGGGGAAGCTTTTCGGCCTCTCGCCACAAAGGCTACGCCTCATCTGGGAGACGGGCGAATGGGACCCAGTGGCCGGCTACGATGAGCGAGCGGGAGAGAGCAGCGACGAGGACGACCCCGTCCTTGTTGAGACTGACCGTCAAGGCGGCAATGGGGGTCAGCCAGGGGGCGATGACCAAAATGCAAAGGACAAGTCAGGCCGATGGGTCAAGAGGGAGGTTGAGCTGACAGACGGACCGAAGCAGCTGGGGTACTGCGTTGACGGCCTGGACGTTACAGTTCGCATCGAGATGGCTTGACGCTGCGCATGTTCCAGCCACGCTCACAGAATACAAGCTGAGCGTTCCATGCAAAGTGAACCAGGATGGCACAGATTCATCACATAGCATAGAGAAGACGCTGAAAAATAGCCTTGTCTTGCATTGCATCTATTGTAAACTTCTGGACTAAATCAAGTCTCGCTCTAGACAACGCGTGAACCCCGACTGCTGGCGCGGACTTGCCAGTGGGAAGACCTGTTGCAGCACTGGTCAGTAGAGGCTCCTTTACAGACGACGACACGAACGCAGTGAATCAGTCATTCCAAAGTTCAGGGTAAAGTGTGTCCGCAGAGATGCCAAAATGGCACTCAGAATTGCAGAATTCATGAAAATGAATGGCATCATGTGAAGCGAGAGGGCGACCGTCGCGGAGTCCACATACCTGGTACGCTTTACTAGCGCTGGAGCCAGTGTCCCGTCCCCGCTATCGTTTCTCTGCCGCCTACCTATGGATATACGACGCTGTTTTACAACGGCAATTCCATCTGCTTTGGATTTGCGAGTCACTGCCGTCGGCATTGTTGACTTGTTGTGAGGCGCAAAATTGTACGGAGGTGGAGACTGAAATTATTTATGGACAACAAATGCAGCCCCACGTGATGCGCCCCATCGGCGAAAGGCGACTGTCCACACCTGCACGAGCAGCATCCGGCGAACAAGAGTGCTGTGGACGAGTGATTCGCCCATCAAGCGGAAGAGGTTAGCTACACAGCATCTTATTCCCGCAGCCAAACTGCAGACTAGAGCCCTTGGGCACCTTAGATCATTCAGAAGTATTTCGTAATCTTCCTCCCATCTCAACATACCACTCTTACTTCTGGGGTATAAAGGATCAAGGAGAGCGTCGCCAACAACTGCTACCGGACTAGATGCTCCCATATGAAGCGCCGATACGCCGACCCCGTGAGACGGGGTTAACTAAACAACCATCGCCCCGTTCAACCCACCCGCCTCCATCCGATTGACCAATTTCTTGACGTTTGTCCACTCCTCGTTCTTCAGGCCTTCCTTGCCCCCCAAGCCGCTGGCGACTTCGAACACAGTCAGCGAGCCGTCGATGCCGCCAGTGGCGATTCGCTTGCCCTCGTTAGGCTCCCACGCCACCCTGTTCAGGCTCTTTGAAAGCATGGTTCGACCGTCCTGGCGAGCGCTCGGCGAGATTCTCGACACCGGTTCCTCCGTCTCCACAGCAATGTCCCACAGCTCAAGCCAGCCAGCGCCGTCTACCAGCGCAAACACGCTGGGCTTGACCGGCGACCACTTGGCATCATACACGACGTCTTCTCGCACAAAGTCGATCAATGGCGCAATGTTCCCATCGCCAGACCCTATCGTCGAGGTAGCGGCTGGTGCACGGACCTTCCACAACTTGACGCTCCAGTCGAGCGACGACGAGATGACCAGGTCGCCGAGATCGATGGGGCCCCTTGCCGGATGGAAGTCAACAGACATGACGGGAGCCGTGTGGCCCTTGTAACTGATCTTTTTGTCGACGCCAGCCTTCGCGCCGGCACGGTCGTACCTGTGGCAAGGGAAGATGGTGCCCTCTTCGCTCCCGACAAGAAAGAAGGTCGGGTCCGTCTGGGGGAATGACAGACACGTCGGGCTGACATCCTCGACGGCAACCTTGGCTTGGCTCGGGTTCTTTAACTCGAGGAGCTCCTGTGGCTGAGCAAAGACGTCCATGCTCCAGCCGCATACGACGCCGTCGGTCGAGCACGATATGATGTTGTTCGCGTTCTGGGTTCCAACGATGTCGACGGAGTAGATGGGGTGCGCGTGCCCATAGCCGGTCAACGGCGTCTTTTGGACAGGCGCTGCTTTGGCCCTGGTATCCCATAGCAGGACTTGGCCGCTGTAGCAACCGCCGATGATCAAGTTTGGGTGGTAGGGGGAGAATTTGGCGGTGAGAATGTCCGACTGGGCTGTAAAGACGTATTCCGGGCGATCGTGCATGTGAGTATTCCACACCTGAACGAGGCCGTCCGGCTCATGCGGTGCGGTGGGGTTCTTGGTGTACGAAGCGAGGAGAAGCTCGCTGAACTTTGGTGAGAAGTCGATGTCACTGATCATCCGCTTTTTGGACCAACGCTCGTCGAAGAACTGTGCAACCTCTTTTATCCTGTGGGATCCTCGGCCTCCCGTGTTGCCGCTCTCCTCGTCTTCATCATCGTGCTCTTTGCCTTGCAAGGCATAGTCGGTGAGAATGTCATAGGTCTCTTGGTCGATGGCTCGCTCAATCACCTTCGTAGACTGCTCCAAGAAATCAACGAATTCGTCGGATCGCGTGACGGCCTCGAGTTCCTCCGCAGTGAGGTCTCTGGATGGGAAGTTCGCAGATGCGAGCGAGTGAGCGGCCACAGATCCATCAGCGAGGCGTTCTTTTGTGGCCCTCAGCTCTTCTTCCACCTCCTCTCGGATCTGTCGTCGCAGCTCCTCTTCGCGGTCCCGTTCTCTCCTGCTCAGCCTCTTGCTGGGCGTGGTCGTTGTTGTAGCCACATCGTCTGCGTCGGAAATGATCGACTGCGCCCTCGGCCTCGCCGGCGAAGTCCAGCCGTCTGTTGTCTGTACACCCTTGCTGTAGGAGAAGACTTCCTTGACGGGGGATGGAGGGCATTCGTAGACGGTTGTCAACGGTACGGTGCTGAGGCTGATCTGCGGGGGAGGGACAGCCTGCCCACTCTGCGGAACTGCGAACTCTGATGTCCCGTTGCTGACCTCGCCGGCGCTGAGTACGCTGTTTGGTCTGCTTCCTCGAGCCAGAGGAGATGCCGCGCCTCCTGTGGTTGTCGAGCCTGGCCTGCTCTCCCCTACGAGACTGTTGATGAGGGACTCGATTTCGCGACGATTGTCTGCTCTTCCCGGGGTCGGCGAGATCAACTGCACCGGTCAGATTCAGATTACGCCAGACGCGGCCAGACACGGACGACTCACATCGCTGGGGCCGCCTGCGCTTTGCCGGCCTGCTGCCGACTGGCTCGCCCGCAGTTCCCTCTGCCGTTTGAGCTCTGCAAGCTTTGCCTTCTTTGCAAGAATTTCATCTCGACGTTGCTGCATCGTGATTGTTCGACTGGGTCATCTCGGGACGGGCTAGGTAGTTCGAGAGGGCTGCAGAGTCGAGGGCGCGCGAGGCGGTTCAACGAGACACGTCGAGCCGAAGCGGCTGGCACGAATGAGACGCAGATCGTGGGATCCGAAGACGCGCAGATTAGCGAATGAAGGAGAAGATGCCGGGCAGAGGGAGCTCAGAAGACGGAATGTCGCGTTATCTGTGTCCACGCATGTTGCGCCCTGAGCGTCGCAGTCGAAGCGTCCACCGCGACTGTGAGCATGGACGTGCCCCTGCAGACCCCTGTCGCGAAGGCCCACGGGGCCCTGGAGCGAGCTGCTGCGCTCGTGCATGTACTACGTACTCCGTACCCAACGTACCTTTAACCGGCTCGCACGTGATCGCGGCGGGTGGAACGGCCGGATCTGTGGTGCCATTGCGCGCCGAAGCTCCCCCCTGGCACCAGCCAGCCGCCAGCCGCCGCCAGCGCCTCCAGCGAGCCTGCAAAAACTGACGAGGAGCGACTTTTCCCGAGCATCATCCAAATCTTCCTCTCCTCCCGCCGACACAACAATTCCCTCGACCCACCCCGACAGGGCCCAATTGACAGCCATTGCCGGCCCCAAACGACATCTTCACCCTCGCATTTACCCTCATACCTGTCGCGCACCTTGCGACTGCTCTGCAAAATGGTTTCGACCGGAGTCAACGTTAGTCTGCCCGTCGCGCTCGTGCACCGCACCGATTGCATCCCCGCCACCTCCAGCGTCGCGGCATCGGCCCGGAGATCTACTTGGCTGCCGTTCGTAGGGCCAGAAGCTGACTGGGATGTCTGCAGGTTCTTCGGTGGTCTGCTCTCGCCGTCGGCGTCTTCTACGGATTCTCCCACCAGAGGACGATAACGACCACGCAAAAGGCCCAGCACGAGAAGCACGAGTACGAGAACAAGCAGAAGTTGATAGATCAGGCCAAGGCCGAGTTCGCCAAGAAGCAGAACCCCCAGCCGGCATCAGGAAACGATGGTAAGTGCTCTCTCGACGAGGCGGCGACAATGTTCAAGGATCGCCCAATTTTGCGCAGGCCGGCGCAGTGCCTTGAGGGCAACCAAACTGACCAACACTGCAGTCATTACCGACGTCCAAGACCCCAAGTTCGACCTCGAGAAGCTCCTGATGCAGGTGGCTAAGGAGAGCCCTTAAGAGCTGGGCGCTGACGGAGCTGGGGATGGGCGGAGTGAGATGCCGCAACAAAACGGGCATGAGAGAGGACTTGAACAATGGGCGTCTTCCCAGGCGCTTTTCAAACCCTACCTACGGCAATATGAGGTGTACGATGGAGACTGCGAGAAGCGCTACTGCATAGACGTTTCCTTGGCTCCCGTGTACTCAAGAGTGTACAGGTGTAACAATATACACATCTAGATGGCTAACGGAAGACCCGAACTTATTGGAGAAATGCAGTCCTTGTGTTGCGAGCCGCGGCAGTGGCAATTGCAATGGGCGTCGTGTGCTACGTTTGCGGATGCGTTTGCTGCAATGTTTACGTTCCCTCAATTGGCATATGACAGTGGGTAGAGGCACGCTGGACGATTGCCCGGTGAGAAGCGACGCGGTTTACACACCCGTCAGCCTCACATATCCAGCATACACAAATCAGATCGCTGTTTAAGCGGCTCTTCCAGGCTCTTCCTAGGGTGCGGGTACGTGTAGTTCAGCCTCCTGTGGTTGTCAAGAGAAGTCGCTGGGTTTGCAGGTGTACCGGCCCCGACAAGGCCGCATTTCTGCTGCAACCTGTTTCCTGCTGGAGACGTCGAATCTACCAGCTGTTGTCTTCTTTGAATCCACTCGCCTGAACCCCCCAGGTTTGAGCACCCAGACGCCATTGTTATCATCTACCTACATGTTCCGTACGACGTACTGATCGGGAAAACCTGCGGGCCGAAAGTTGCACGGTGCTGGGGGCACTGTGACCCACACCTGGTTGCGTTCCTGGAGAGTGGCAGCCGTAAGCTCCAAGCTGTCCTCAGCTCCGGCCACAGGGGTGGTTCGCAGCTACGCTTCGAGATCCTCCATCAACCAGGTGGGCATCAACCGTCGACAATTGTGGCCACCATGACGGCCAATGCCCAGCGACCCCTTGCGGGCGCGAATTCGGAAAGCACGAGAACTCTGCTGAGAGTGTCCATTCTCTGCCTTATTGCGGCGGCTGCCATTGCGAGCCGTCTATTTTCCGTGATTCGTAAGTGTTGCTCGCCAAGCGACGCGCCCTTGATGCCTCTCGCTGCTTCAACCCTGCTTCGCGCGTGCCTCTGCTGACTCTGGATTTGCAGGATTCGAAAGCATCATCCATGAATGTGAGTTGCAATCTGGCATCTCCATGTAATTCGTATCTGGGCATCGCCATACGCTGACCACCATGCAGTCGACCCGTGGTTCAACTTTCGAGCGACCAAGTACCTCGTTGCGAATGGATTCTACAAGTTCTGGGATTGGTTTGACGACCGGACGTGGCACCCCCTCGGCCGCGTTACTGGCGGCACTTTGTACCCCGGACTCATGGTTACGAGCGGCGTCATCTACCACGTTCTGCAAGCCCTCACCGTCCCCGTCGACATCCGAAACATTTGCGTTCTCCTTGCGCCCGCCTTCTCCGGCCTGACTGCGTATGCGGCCTATCTCCTCACGAATGAGATGACCACGTCATCATCCGCTGGCCTCCTAGCAGCTGTCTTTATGGGCATTTCTCCAGGCTACATCTCACGATCTGTTGCGGGCAGCTACGACAATGAGGCTATTGCCATCTTCCTCCTCGTCTTCACGTTTTATCTGTGGATCAAGGCTCTCAAACTCGGTTCCATGCTTTGGGGCGCCCTCTGCGCCCTGTTCTACGGCTACATGGTTGCCTCGTGGGGCGGCTATGCCTTCATCACCTGCTTGCTCCCTCTCCACGCCTTCGTCCTCATCTGCATGGGGCGGTATAGCACCCGGCTCTACGTCAGCTACACCACTTGGTATGCCTTGGGGACACTCGCTAGCATGCAGATCCCTTTCGTGGGCTTCCTGCCTGTCAAGACGAGCGAGCACATGCCGGCTCTGGGTATGAGAATGAGCTACCTTGACCCTTGGGTAGCCGCGACTAACGTTGCTATGACAGGAATTTTCGGCTTCCTCCAGCTGGTTGCTTTCATCCAGTACGTCCGATCGGCCGTTTCTGGCAGACAATTTCAGACGTTCCTTGCCACGGCCGTGGTAGGTACATTTCTCATTGGCCTCTTTGGACTCGTCGCTTTGACCTCCCTGGGGTACATTGCGCCTTGGGGCGGTCGATTTTACTCCCTTTGGGACACCAACTACGCAAAGATTCACATTCCCATCATCGCCTCCGTCTCTGAGCACCAGCCCCCGGCATGGCCTGCTTTCTTCTTTGATCTCAACATGCTCGTCTGGCTGTTCCCGGCTGGCATCTATCTCTGCTACCAGGATCTCCGCGACGAGCACGTGTTTATCATTGTGTATGGAGTCTTCGGCAGCTACTTTGCCGGAGTCATGGTGCGGCTCATGCTGACCCTTACGCCTATTGTGTGTGTCGCCAGTGCCATCGCCGTGTCCCGTCTTCTCGACACGTACATGAGCACGACGTCGCCGAACCCCGAGGAGGTCCAGAAAGCTGCAGAGGCACCCCCTAAGAAGGCTGTCAAGGGCACTGGCCTTCGCGGAAGCGAGAAGGCAGTGGTTGGTATCTTCAACGTGACCCCCAAGGCTGGCGTCGTAGCCTCCCTGACCGTCTACCTTCTGATGTTCGTGTCTCATTGCACCTGGGTTACGTCCAACGCCTACTCGTCTCCTTCGGTCGTCCTTGCGAGCCGAATGCCTGACGGCTCCCAGCATATCATCGACGACTACAGAGAGGCTTATCAGTGGCTCCGCCAGAACACCAAGGAGGACGCCAAGATTATGTCGTGGTGGGATTACGGCTACCAAATTGGCGGAATGGCTAATCGGCCTACCCTGGTGGACAACAACACATGGAACAACACTCACATCGCGACGGTGGGCAAGGCCATGAGCTCTCGCGAAGAGGTCAGCTATCCCATCATGCGACAGCACGAAGTCGACTATGTCCTCGTCGTGTTTGGCGGACTTCTTGGGTACTCTGGAGATGACATCAACAAGTTCCTGTGGATGGTTCGTATTGCTGAAGGCATCTGGCCCGACGAGGTCAAGGAGCGTGACTTTTTCACTTCTCGCGGCGAGTATCGCGTGGACGGCGAAGCGACCGACACCATGAAGAACAGCTTGATGTGAGTTGCCCGCACCGAGAAACCCGAGCCGGTGACAGGAGCTGACGCGTGAAACAGGTACAAGATGTCCTACTACAACTACCAAGGCATGTTCCCCCCTGGCCAGGCCGTCGACCGAGTGCGCGGTGTTCGCCTCCCCGACCAGGGACCGGTTCTCAACACGCTTGAGGAGGCATTCACGAGCGAGAACTGGATTATCCGCATTTACAAGGTCAAGGACCTTGATAACATTGGTCGTGACCACGCCGCCGCCGCCGCGTTCGAGCGTGGGCAGAAGAAGAAGAAGGCAGCGAAGAAGAAGGGGCCTCGCGTGCTGCGTACTGAGTAAGTGACTCCACGGGACACTTGGAGTGTTTGGGACACGGCACACCACACGAATGATTGCTAGTTGGTTGCCGTGAAGACAAAAGGCGTCTGAGATGTATACCAATGTATGTTTACGCAAGAAATCGATGGAAATCCATCAGCACATGCTTAGGAAACGTGATTGTGAAGACGGGCTGTATATGTTGGGCGGGTTTACCTGCCTGTAGCTGCATCCCCGCCATCCAGCCCGAGCACGATAGAAGCACTGACATTCTTCGACTGGCATGCCGTTTACCTTGGACGATTCTTTCGCCTTTTACAGCTGCAGGAACCACCAGGCAGTGCAGTTATGAAATCGCGGGAGACTCAGCCCGGGCAAGTGTATTCGTATCTAAGTGACGAGCTGTTTGCGCAGGTGTTTGCATTTTGCCTTGGACTTTCCAGCTGAAGAGCAGGAAGTTCCGTGTAGTAACTTCCTTGTGTTAGGACAGCTGTCATCAGTTGCCACCATTGGAGCGGCTCTGAACAGGCAGACGTGCAGTGAATCCCAGCCCCCTTGGCAGGTCGTTGTCGGCCGTGCAAACAAGTGAACTAGAGTACCAGCCACCAGCTGGCGGTATAAGGGAGCACGTGCAGAGTACGCGGATCCAGTCTTCCTCTCTTACGATTTCATCTCGCTCTGGCATCCAACCTCGCACCTATCCCCATCATTTGCATCGACGTGCTGAAGCAGATGGTTCAGCATTCGCCCCGTCCTTGCATGTGCTGAGGCATAATTCCTATTTTGCAACTCGCTTCGGCTCAGCACGATGGGATTCGGAAGAAAGACATGGAAGGAGCGCCTCGCGCAGGAGCCTGAGATCAGTTTGCTGAGCACCGTATTCAACCTTCCCACGTCTCGAAACCGAGGCCGGAATGAGCGGCTTCGTTTTGTTCAGAGTGCGCGCGGTGCCCTTTGTGAACGCAAGGCAACTCGCTCATCGGGTCGGCACATTCGGATCCAGCTCGAGTCGACCTCGGACGATGGGAAAGCGGCAAAGCCATCCGTCTCCTCTGAGGAAGAGAGTGATCATGGGCATTTTGTCGTCCTGTCTGACCACGACGACGATAGCAACGTATCTGACCACCCTGACGATGGCCTTGACGACTACTCCGAAAATAAGCATAAAACTTCGAAGGCTGTGACGGCCTGCACGTCAATTCTGCCCTTGGGATCGAAACGTCCTGGCGCTCGAACGAGAGAGCCACAACACGCTTCTTTCCCATCGCCATGCTGGAAGCGCTCAATGGCTCATGACGATCAGCTACCAGACACTCTTTACCCCTTTCGCAAACCCAAAGAATCTCATCGCCGTCAACGAAAGAAGTCGAGAGCATCCTTGAAGCCGCCAACGGCTCCCGATGAACGCCTCTCGACAGCATCTCGCATTCGATCGCTCCCCATGGCTAGCCATCCTGGCTCTGCTTCTCGCTCTGGCTCTGTACCAATACCTTATTATTCCTACCAGCAATTCTATTTACCTCAGGCGCCGAACCACTTGCCACAGTACGTGTCGGGACCTGCCACTCGGCGTATTTTCGCATCAACAGTCTCCGGTGTCTTGGACCCAAATTCGGCCTACAACGCCCCAGCTACCAATTTTTTGTTCGAGATTCCGGCAAAAGTCGCGAAATATTCCACGGAACTGCAGCGTATTCAGCAACTCATTGATGAAGCTGATGAAAGACTAACGCAAAACCCTGAAAATGCTCGGTTGCGGCGAGACTTGCAGGCACTTCGAATCCAGCTGAATTCAACACTGAATAATGCAACTGCTGCGTCTGGGCTAGGCAAAGCGGCACAGAACCCTGTAGCGGCATCTTCAAATATCCCTCGGCAACCAGAGCACGAAGCCAAGAAGCTCGAGAAGCCCTCTGGGGTCGTTCCTAAACGCCCCGGACTAAATTCTTCCCAGGACAACGCAGAATGCAAATATTCGCCATTTTTGGAGGCTCCTCGCATTTGTCCGATCCGGCTGAGAGATGAAAGCCCGGGCCGTGTTGTTCAACACCATCTCTGCTCTAGCTGCGGCCGCGTTCGATCTGCCAGGTTCCACGGGAAGCACCCTATCGTCCCGGCACAAAAGCCGCGCCTGAACTACTGCAATGCTTGCAAAGAAGCCATTATAGAGAGCAGCGATGCACCCAAGTCGCATCACTTCTGTTTCGGCTGTGGCATGGTTCGGTCAAAAGCTTTTCATAGCCGGCACCCGATCACGTTGAAACAGCCTCTGCGGCCCAACTATTGCTCGAAGTGCACGATGGAAGTTGGAGAAACAGAAAGTCTCATTGATTTATCTACTGTGAACTCTGTAAGCCGTCTCGTACCCCAAGATGAAGCCACATGTATACTGACGAGGCAGCAGGAACTCAGTAATGCCCCACGACATGTCCCAATTCAGTGCCTTTCCCTCGATGGTGACGAGGGTAGGGAGCCGTATGCAACTTCCGGACTGGCTCCTTCAAACATATTCCAGGATAAGAAGATTAGCCTGCAGCAGCGGCGCCGGGTGCGATCCAGGAGACCTTCTAAAGCGGTGGCCACGGGTCAGCTGCGACTAGCTTCAACTTCACCAACTCTTGACGGCGTGGGGGCTGTGCCGGCCTCTTCCTTTTGCCCCGATCGTCGACACGGATCGGCTCAACGGCGCGCACAGCGGAGTGCTTGGGCAAAGCATGAGGATTTGATCAGTCCCTTGAGCGATACTTCGTACGAGACTGCATACCGCAGGCCATATGTCGAAGATGCTCAAGTTGACAATTGCGCGGATCATTTCACTGGCATCCAGAAGTCTGTTCACGGAATGGACAAGACAGAAAGGCTTTCTGAATCCTCTCGAGCAAGTTCCGACCAGGATTCGGAGTCTGAGAGCTGGCTCACAGGCGCTGAAGATGACTTGGATCCTACTGTAGACTCTTCTATGTTTGGGAATTCTCCTGATCCCAGGCTTCATGCCTTTGTAGGGCTCGAGCATGTCGAGTCGTCGGGCAGCAAGATGGTCAAGTCCAGACCGAACATGAGCCGCTCAGACTCCCGTCAGTCAAGTAACATGCCCTCCGGCGATATGAACAGCAAGAAAGCTCTTAGCCCGGTTGATTCAACGACACCGACCCTACCTGGGACCTACAAGAACCTTTCACCACGGACAGACGAAACGACGCCCATCTCTGCAATCCGAGTTACGTGTCGTGATCGAGAACTTCAGAACCGTGGGGTCAGCCCGACATCTGCAAGCCATCCTCATCGCCGAGGGCATCGTCCTGAGATCGTCAGGTCCTCCTCAAAGCCTGAGATTCCAATCAGATTCTCCAAAGGGGCGTTTGAAAAGCGTCCTGGTTCCGCTGGTAATGCCTGGGCGACGGCGGCGGCGGGAAGGGAAAGAGCAGGAAATAGCCTCGAAGAATCTTGTCACGAGTCCTCAACTCTCGGCGGGTTCCCGCCAGATCAGAGCGGCATGTTCGACAACTTATCCAGTGGCAGCTGCGGAGGCTATGATGATCCTCCTTCTTTCCGCTTCTCTCGTGGCGCCTTTAGTTCTCTATTTCAACGTTCTCCAGGCGCCAACGCGTGGGACAGACAAACGCAAGGTCAACGATGCGAAACCGAGCCCTCAAGCCCACAGGAGCAAAAAGCTTCAAAGGCTGCTGCTGCTGATAATGTTCCCATTGCCGATCACAGGGGGCATCATGATTCGCATCAGGATTACCAGGTCGAATCGTCAACTCCCATTAACAACAGCTTTTCCTCCGGTGCAGCAGATAACTGCACCAATAATGTGCGCCATTCTTTTGGTATGCGCAGCGAGCGCACACCCTCTGCTGAAAACCCCTACTACAAGCCCAGCCGCTTTGCAAACGCCCAGAGATTGTTCAACCAGAGCATCCCGTCTTGGAGTAGCAGCAGCAGCAGCATGGGGGGAGCGGCAGCCCGAAATGAAGCTGTGCCCGACGACGACCTAACTCCGATTCCAATCATTGAGGAGCCAGAGTCACCACCAGGCTCTCCCGCCCAACGAGTTAAGTTACTTGGTAAGTTGACCCGTCTTCTGATAGCAGATGAATTGGATTGCGATTGCTGATGCCTAGTTGCGTGTAAATGCAGAATATGACGCGCAAAGCGACAATGCTTCGTCTAAAGCATCTGAAGAGGATGCTCTGGAGATTGAAGATATGCTGTCACAGGACAGCTTCGGTAAGAACACCGTCTACGGATTGCCCTCCCAGATGTCTTAAGGAACAAGGAGTCGAGGGCCAATCTTGGCTTGCATAACGGCCTATAAGACACCAGAAGGGAGCGAATGAATGCCACGGAAGTCCTTGTGGAGAGACCAATAGCGAGTTCAAAGGGGGTGTCGGATGATTTTGAGGAATAATTTTGCTGATGACGGAAGGAACCTAAGCCAGCTACTGTGAACTCGGCCGATGGGTCGATTGGAGGAGATTCCAAGTGGAAGCTTGGATGTTTTTCCTGGATTCCCAAGACGGGTTTCCCTACTTGATTTGACGAGACTTGAGCTATCCTACTGCTGCATTCCGAATGGGAGATTAGAATAGGAGTTACCACTCCCTTCCATTCACTGCCTGGCGTGGCACTTTCCAAGCAAAACATGGAAAATCCCAAAGCAAGACCTAGTTGACTTTTCATCCATGTTGCGCTAAGTTACACGACGCCGCTCCCAACCTGCCCTCTGACGGGACACTAGATATACCTAACACACCATCTAAACGCACAGCCACAGTATGTATATTTCCACCTAAAGCAGGTAACCGCCACATTGTAATTTTGGGGTCCAACAACCTGAGTAGGATGCCACTTGTCCGCTTGCCATATCAATATCGCCAGCACAAAACTCCAGCCCAATACAATCGTGTCCATCGTCGGTTCATCGGACAGGATTTCCGGGTGTCTTGTCGAGGTTGGGCGCTGAGGCTCGCATGGTTGCCTGCATCCTGCTCGCTTGCGCTGTAGACGCCGCGATGGCCGGTGATCCCCTCCGCGAACTCGGCTGCTGCATCGCAGCGAGATACTCCACTGCCTCCTGCCTCCTGCTCTCGAAGATATGACTTCGTTCTCGCTCTCTCTCCACATGTCGCAAGCGTTCGTCGTGGTCAGCCTGTAGAGCGTCGCCCTTTTGTCGTTTCTCTGCCGCCTCACGGATGCGCTTCTCCGTTCTGCAGCAGGCCGTGTCAAGCCTCTGTGCAAGAGCCGGGCTGGCGAGTTCCAAGCCTGGCTTCTTCTCTTGGCGTGGCCTCGAGGATCCGCCCCAGAAGCAGCGAAATACCAACTTGGTTTGATTCCCTGGGTCCTGGCCCCAGACCGCGATGTTGTCGCCGTCGTTGACCCTTGCCCAGAACTGGGACGGTCCATTTGGGTTCTTAGCATCGGACGATGCTAAGTTGTAGTCGTTGATCTTAATTCCGAGCGTGGCCTTTGTTGATATCCAAAACTCGTACGAATCATCATCAGAAGACGAGTCTCGAAGCCACGGGTGGGTGGTTTTGGCGGGGTCCTTGGAGGGATCATAGCCTTCCTTCCAGAGCATGAGCTTGAACGCATACTTCGGAACTCTTGGTTCCAGTCTGTCTTTGAATATTTCCGTGTTCTCCATGCCCCTGCCAAAGGAGGCCAGGGAGTCAGTAACAGGAAAGGAGACGCCTTGGATGCAAGATTCAGGATGAGACTCGACGACAGCAATGGCCCGGTTGGAAGCGAAGTTGTGTTGCACCGGCACCACGATCTGCGTGTCAGGCAGCGGCGCCTGACTTTCCGACTGATCCTCGACAGGTGCCGCCGTCGATGGGATATCCATGGCGTCGTCAGTCATCCTGCGGTCGTCACGCCTTAACCCGAGCGGGCCCGTTGGCGGGCTGCTCCCGTTCTTCTGCAATGTCCTCTGACTTGGCGGAAAATACTTCATTGCCAATCCCCAGAGCAGCGTCCGACCGGGACCGAAGTCCTCGCCTCTCTCCTTAGCAGCTTGTGAGAAGGCGTCGTATTGAAGTTGTGTCATCTCAGGATACTGTAGATGCCAGGTTTTGCGATCCTGCTCCCAGAAAACCGATTTCATCACGGGGCTGTCGACTTGCCGTCCAGAGCCCAGTCTCTTAATCTGGGGCATGCACGCCAGCAGCTTGAACTCGCCAATGACATCTTCGGCCACGCCGTCGACTGTTCCGTCCGACTTGAATCTCTTAATGGTCGGTTTGCCGGGCGGGGTGTTCTCGTCAAATTCGTCGCTTGCCTCGGATGACAAAGGCTTCCGCTTGCTGGAATTCGGATCCATCGATTGCGACAAGTACCGCGAGGACGAAGTCGGGTCGTGGGCTATTGATTCCTTACCGCCAAGGCTCTGGGATGCAACATCGTCCACCAGGCTCAGTAGTTGATCCGCAGACTGATTGGGATAGACGGAGGTGAGGTTATGATGATGCGCTTGCTGATTCTTGCCCCTGATCGTCTCAAATTGTTCAGAATCGTAGGCCTCATCCCCACAAGGGTCTAGGATTTCCGTCTCGCCCATGCTGGTGTCATCGGCGTGCAGGTTCAGATAGTCCGCTGGTATTACCCCAGAGCTGCCTATCGCAGAAGCGCGAACCTCTCCGAACAAGCGAGGTGGTTGCGGCCCCGGTGCGACGTGGCCGGTGCCATCCTCATCAGACACATCGCTCATGGAGTCGCTGACTCGGTCATCCTCAAAGGCTTGGCGAAACTGGGACGGCTCAATCACAACATCCTCGTCATCAGTGATTTCATCGTAAGACTGTGATGCCTGTATGGTAGAACCTTGCCCGACCAGCCAAGCGTGGCCTTGGAGCTCGGGAATGGTCGCCCGATGCTCTGGACGTCGTTGCAGCATTCGATGCAGGAAGTCAATGCCTTGCTCCGACACGCGATGCTTTTGGAGTGGGGAGACGTTCAGCGTTGTTGTCATGACTTTGTGCAGCAGCTCAGAGGGGCTAATTCCGGACTTGACAGGGAATGGCGGCGATCCTGTCAGGGTATAAAACAATACACCTCCCAGAGACCAGATGTCCACAGCGTGGTTGTATCTCTGACCAGGGTTGCGACGCATATTCTTACCCCGGTTCCTAACACCGTTGTCATCATACTCGGAGTATTCGGTGTACACCTCGGGCGCGCAGTACAGCAAGGTGCCACAAAAGGTCCTCAGGAACGTCTGCTCCGTGTCGACCATTTTTGATAGGCCAAAATCTGTCAGCTTAACCTCGAGCGGGTCGATTGTGTTGATGAGGATGTTGTCGGGTTTCACGTCCCGATGAGTGATGTTATTGGCGTGCAGATACCCCAGAGCACCAAGGAGCTGCTCAGACATGGTCCGTGTCATGTCCTCTGTGAAGACGCCTTCGTCCGAGATCATCTTTCCTAGATCACCTCCGGGAACGAACTCCATGATGATGATGAGCAGTCGATTGTCCCACTCGAAGTTTTCAATATATCGCACAATGTTGGGCTATTGAGTTTGATGAGTCACCAGAACCAGGTTGGTTGATAGCGCGATGGGCAGAGGCGAGGGGCTTACATGCTGGACTCTTCGCATGATTTTCATCTCATTTTCCACCTTCTGATCGACCACCCCATTCTTCATGAAGCGGCGCTTTTCGAGCTCCTTGGCTGCGTAGGGTCTTCCGTCATACTTGGAGGTGACTTTGTAGACAATGGCGAACGCGCCCTTACCAACCGTCCCTATCCGGTTGTAATGGCCCGAGCCAGTCCACTCTCTGCGCATAACAGTTTGCGTTTCTCGTCGCTTGGATGGCGAAGGATGCGCGACTTCGGTGGTCGGCTCGAAGCCCACTCGGCGGGTCTTTGGGTCTCCATGAGTCTTGAACAAGTCGACATGGCCGCCCTGGCGGGGTGCAGTGACGGCGGCAGCGGCAGCTGAGACGTCGTCGGGAGTTGCTTTCAGGCCATGCCTCGCAAAGTAGTCCTCCACCTTGCTGATGTAGGCTCTGTCGTACTCATCATCGCGCCGAGGTATGCGGACGCGAAAGGTTAGATCGCGGATCTCGTGGTGAAGGAATATCTGAATCTTGGAGCCGGAGCTCAGGACCCATTTGGTGACAGGCCGAGAGCCGCCTTTCGGATTGCTCGTGAGAAGCTGCCTATCGACCGAAGTGCCATTGGTCGACTGATCCTCGATCATGACATTGCCGAACTCGTTCACATAGATTCTGAAGTGAATGTTGCTGACCCTCCGCAAGGGGTCGTGGGCGAAAACGATGTCACACCTGGCGCTGTTCCTTCCAAATGCGAAGCCGGCGGCAGGATTCTTGACCTGCGCTGACAGACGCAAAATGATGGCATAGTTGCCGTGCCCGGTAGGCTTGGAGTCGAAGCGACTCGCATGGTCCTCAAGATCATAATCGAGCTCGACCTCGTCGGCCTCGTCCTTGCCGATGATGTACGGGGAATCCTGCTGGGCCAGTCTCTGGACCTCCTGCCTCGCCGAGTCGGAGTGCGGGTACAGGACGCATATTATGTCGGATATGTCATCGTCAGAGAAGCCCGAGTTTTGCTTCCCTACCCGGCGCGGGTCCAGGATGTTTTGGGTCGCTGGGGCGGAGGTTAGCTGCAGGCTACGAAGCAAAGGCAAGGTGCTTCGCAAAGCAAGCTCCGGGCGGTGGATACCTTGAGTTGGTTCTTCGCCGTCCATTGGGAGCGACCCGAGGAGGCCACCTCCCGAGATGGAACCAGGCTGTCGCCGGCGAGAGATTAGGCAGAGACAGCGCCAGAGAGATGTCCTGTCGTCGCCAAGCTGGAGAGCAGACGAGGCGGATGACGCAAGGAAGTCGATGCGGCACTAGGCGTGGGGAGAGCAGAGCCTCGAATGACGCAAAAGGTGAAAGAGGGAGAAAACTTGCGCGACTTGTGCTCCATGGGCAGGAGAGAAGGAAAGAAGAAGAAAAAGCAACGACGAAAGTAGACATGCAAGGTCCTATCTCGTGGCCGTAGGTTGATTTGGGGAGACAGGGCCCGCGTGTGATGGATAGACGGACAGGTAGGTAGGTAGGCAGGGCGGCGGGGTGGTCGGTTGCTGCTGGGCTGGGGACCCCGGGTTGCCTCGCCAGCCAGGCAGCCGCAGCGCCTGGACAAGAAGCCCGCGCAGCTCCTCCAGTTCATCCAGCAACGCACCCCAGCCCTTCACCACGTCCGCGCGCGCACCACGCGACGGGTCACACGTCCAGCTCCCGGCTTGTCGAGCCTCGTCGCGTTGTCGGCAAGCGCGTCAGGCGAGGCCGCCTGATCCGATGTTGTCGGCGGAGCCGCCATCGCGGCCCAGGGGGCTGGTAGGTCACGTCACGTCTCTTGAGAGCGGAGGTCAGACGGTCTCCAGCGCCGTCGCAGGAACCAGTCAAGCCAGCGGGCAGCGGGCCTCCCGAGACCACCGGCTCCGGGCACGCTACCGCGCCGTTCCTTGCTGCCAACGACGTCGCTTCCGACCCCTGTCGCTGCTCTTCGTTTCTTTTGCCCATCGAGACAGCCCCAGCAAGCACGGGTGCTCCCCTGCCTCCTTGGCACGTCTTTCTCGGCGTACTACGAATACGTCTGCATCATGTTCAAGGATGGCGACGTTGGCTCATCGCTGCGAATAGACGCTGCCCTCCTTGCCATCCTCAACCCAGCTCAGAGCCTCACTCGTAACAATTACAGGTAGACTACCCAATGTTGTCTATGTCGGTAACACGAAAGCTTTCATGCCACCTACTCAAGTCAGGCGGAGTGCGCGCAGAAGAAAAAGTAATGAGTGAGCAAGTTGAGATTCATCCCACGTCTCGGGGGCATGTCTATAAATTGATGATCTCAATCGACAGCCACGAGCCTCTTGCTGAGGCTGACCGCTCAACTTCGCCCACAGGCGCCAAACTAGGAGCGTACAAGAAAACTTCTCGCAGGAGAGTAAAGAGAAGTGCGCAGATATATAGAAGGTTCATCCGTCGCTGTAACCGTAGCTTTTCATTCCAAACGCCCGTCATGCCCAGGGTAATATGCATCCACTAGCTCCGCGCAATCGTCAATGCCCGACTCCCTGCCAGCTTTTGTCCACCGCATGCCAGCGTCGCCTCACACGCGTCCTCTAATACTCGCACTCAGACTTCGTTTCTAGAAAGCCTGCCCTTGATACTGGGGAGGCATGCTCCGCGGGTCCTGCGCCGTTCCTGGTCCCGGACCGTACTGCCCTTGAGGCGGCGGCTGGGTCTCGGCGCGCAGTGGCCGCGAGAAGCTCCCTGCTGCTCCGCCCGTGTGGTACGGCGGCTGGGGACTCGGTGTTCTAGGGCCCCTGCCTCCAGGAGGGCCAGCCGCGAGATTGCTTCCGTGGGGGTACTGCGGCGACGATGGCGCAGCTCGCTGCTGTACGTACTGTTCCGGTGTTAGCCCATGGGTTCCGGTCCCAGCATACGAGCCGCCCGGCTGCCACGCCATGGTCCTTTTGGCCGGATCCTCAGAGTCCTGTCTCGCGTGGCGAAGCTGTGGTCCAGGGGACTGACGTCCTGCAAAGTTTGCTACTTGCTCTGGAGGGAACTGCATTCGTGCTTGATCATGGATGCTCGATTCAACGGGCTCGGGTACCTTCTTGCGGGGCGGCGGCGCGGCGCCGTAGTTTATAGTCGGGCCGAAATTTACCTCTGGAATATTCAGCTCTGGGCCGTTATGCGTCGGTTGCTCTGCACCGCCAATGGTCTTCAAGACACCGGCTCTTGGTCGATCAACGCCGTTTGGGTGCTCGGGATTGTCACCGTAGTAGTTGTCTTGACTGCCGGATCTAGGACCCTGTTGCTGGAGCGGCAGTGGCGGGCGTCGCTCAGATGGTGGAGTGTGGTTGCGTAGTGAATCAGACACATAGTGGTCGATGATATCGCTGGGCATGAGGCTCTTGTGCGAGTTGGCGGGAAGCGGCTTGCGCTGCGGGTGGTTGGCTGGGGGGGCTCCCCGTCCCTGGGGTCCAGGATGCGGCCTCGA
This sequence comes from Albophoma yamanashiensis, assembly GCA_001600555.1. Taxonomy (NCBI): domain Eukaryota; kingdom Fungi; phylum Ascomycota; class Sordariomycetes; order Hypocreales; family Ophiocordycipitaceae; genus Albophoma; species Albophoma yamanashiensis. The sequence continues at coordinate 2,625,829 of BCKH01000001.1, forward strand.
GCCTGGACCAGGTCCGTAGCTTCCATACTGGTCTTGGAAGGGAGGGCCGTTGCCAGGCGGCGGTCGCTGGTTGGGAGGCCGCCCGCGCCCCTGTTGGGGTGGATAGCCGCCAGGCGGACCTGGCGGCGTTCGAGATTGGTCTGGCCTGTAGCTTGGTTGCTGTGTATTTGGTGACCGAGGGGGTCCGGGAGGATAAGGCGAGCGGCGCCCTTCGGAGGTATGTGGTCGCGGCGGCGCGTTCGGATCGTTCGCGTAGGGGCTGGGCGAACCACGGGGCATCGGAGATCGAGACCGTTGGTTCGGATTGCCAATGGGTGGGCCGGATAGCTGTCCGGACGGCCGCTCTTGGCTCGGAGGGCTCAAAGCTTCACGAGAGCCGTGGTCGTTAGCAGACGTTCCCACGGGGCTGGCGTGTGGATATACCGAAGGGCCATGTAACACACCGTCCTTACCGTCCCTGGAGGGAGGCATGTCACCGGCTTTGGCAATGCCGACTGCCTTGGCTAGTTGGGCCAATGTCGTGCTCGACAGGCGGCTGTTTGCACGCCGCATCTCGGGAGAGTGATAGGCCTTGCTCGTGGGACGGGCCTGCGGTCCATGGTTGAATGCCGGCGGGCGCGAGACTGGTTCCGGGGTCTGCATGCTACGCATTCCCTCGAGGTCTCGCATTTCTGGGGGTGGGGAATTGCCCGGCTCTTCGTCCGAGCTTCCCAGTTCTGCGGTAGCCAAGCGATCCAGGGGCGAACTTCTGGGCGGCATCTGGTTCTTCTGCGGCGAGGCGTTGTTATAGTTGTATGGCGCTCCAGGCGGGCCATAGTCATTGCGCCGGGGGGCATTGCCGTTCAGGTTAGAGTCCGAGGAGTTGCGGACGTGATGAGCTGGAGTCCCAGCCGTGGCTGACTGTAAACGGTCTCGCTGCTCGATGGGAACCGTGTCTGGCCGAGGCCCTCCGGTCAGCGAGAAAGACCGCGAGGATCGTGTAGAACCCCGGTCATCGGCGAATCCGACTCTGGGCTTGCCTCCAACACCTCCGGTTCCTCCACCAAGGCTTAACCTTGCGCTGGACCTACTTCCGCTACGAGAGTGAGACCTGGTGCCATCCTCAACGGCGTTCATTCGATTTCCGGTAGCCTCTTTCATTTTCCTTCGCCAGTCTTTCTCAGTCCAGGCTGAGGAGCCGTCTTCCAGGATGAGGGTCGAAACATCCAGGACCTCGAGATATCCATATCGCTTGTGTTTGGGCATTGCGAACATCAGCGATCTGGGGTCGAGCACACTCGCGACAAGTCTGCCTGGTCGGCCGTACAAGCCAAAGGTATCCCAAGTCGGGAAGAGAAAGCGAAGCAACATCTCAAATCCAGTGACGGCAGGATGAGTTTCAGGCATGACGAAGATGAAGCCTTCGGTGGCCGACGGCGGGTTGGAGTGAACAGTGATGTTTCCCTCGATCTTGAGTAGCGTCGAGGCATCCACGAGGGACTTGGCTTGCGGGTAGATGGCGTAGGCTGAATATACATCGGTAATGGTGGCAATAGGCTGCGCTTTCTTTTGCTTCTTGCCTTCTTTCCTCGTATCGTAGAACTTGATGTCTCCTTTCAGGACCGGAACGGGAGAGCGGTCGTAGGCTGACCTCTTCTTGAGATCCTTCTGAAGTTTCGCGTACTCCTTCTCGTCCGGGGGAGATATGACACACCAGCAGCGCCGCCAGGGGACGCCGGCGCCAAAGCGGACTCTAACCCACTCCTCATTCTTGAAACGAGATCGCTCCATGATGACGTTGATGTTGTTGAGCGTCTTGCCCTTACCGGCAATGAGGGCACCAGTGTAAGCCTCCTGAAGGGTGGAGTGCTCGAACATGGCAAGTCGGATGCCGGCAGTCCATTGAATAAGAGAGTGGTGGGAGTTGAAGTGAAGAAGGTATCGATTTCTGCCGGCAGTGGAGATGCTGAGGATGTTCTGCAAAGGCTGCTCGTCGCTCGAGCGCGTGGGCAGAGACTCGATCTGGGAAGCAGCATTAGCAATCAAGTCCATCCCGCCTCACCCAAGAAAAGAGAAAAGAGGGGGGGGGGGGGGGGGGAGAACGTTGCTCACCATCTTAATCGAGGCGTCCGTCAGATTGATGAATTTGGGCAGGACCTCGCCATCCTCGCCGGCAGCATCCAGCTCGGCGGCATCCCACAGCGACAGCACGGTGCCGACGAGCTGGGCAAAGCATTCGGTCCATGTTCGGTCGGGATTTGGCTTGCCCTCTGCGCCTCAAGAATTAGCGCAACCTATCAAGAGGAATACGTCGCATTCATCGACGGGGAACGTACGTGTATTCTGGTCGTCGAGCTTGAGAAAGTAGCCCTCCTGATACAACTTGTTGGAGTGGCTGTTGAGAAAGGAGAAGATGGGCTGGAGCTCGGGGATGGTGTCCTCGTTGATATCCATGAGGGGCGGCTGGTAGGCCTGGACCATGGACAAGGGCCGTGAGACGCTGCGCTGGCGCTGGCGCTGGCGAGGGCTGGCTTGAGCGTGGGCGTTGACGCTGCGGTTGGGAGGCGAGCCGTTCAGCGGCGTGGCATAGTCGGGCCGCGACGGAGGCGTGACAGGGCGACCAACGGCGTTGGGAAACGGCTCGGTGGTCGAGCTGTGCGGCTTGAGGTTTACGACAGCGGTCTCGTTGGGCGGCGACGACGTGGGGGACGGGGTCTTGTTGCCAGCCGAAAACTGGGACATGAAGGAGAGGACTATCGACGATGCAGGAGGAAGTAGTCAGCACCAAGACGGAGATGAGGGGCAGTGGCATCATGGACCAAGGGCCTGCGCCGAGTCCACTGGCTGGGCTGCTAGCGGGCTCTGGCGCAGCGCTCGCGCCAGCAGCAGCCGTCGACCGGGGGCCCTGTCTGTCTTTGATTTGCATGACGACGCCGCCACCATTGGAATGCAACACGAACCTCGATTGCGACCCATGTTTTTCTTTCTTGCCGCTCGAAACTGCGTGAGCACTGTAACCGCCAAGGCGGAGAAAAGGACGAGGCGGAATGCGCCCTCTGTCGGCGGGCGATGCGTCCGTCAAGCTACCCACTCGGCAGCGCCGTAGGCTCGCGAGCGAGGAGCAGCGGCGAGCACTGACGGCAGTGGCAGAGGCGAAGCCAACCGAGCGGCGTCACTCACGTCGTGTCGTCCGGGCTTGCTTGGTGCGAGATGATGGGCGATCTTTGTAGTACCTGGGAAAATTACTGCGTCACAAGCGAGATGCCGATTCGGGGCGTATTTCCTCAGCATGAGACAATAAAACTTATGCGAGATGGTGCGCGCGGATCCGTCGGAGGTCGACGACTGGCATGGCGCAGAGAGAGTACACGTAGTAACTCCCTCAGCAGTCGGCAGGCGGTAGGGTCACCAAGAGTGCGCTCCTCAGGGTGGGTTCCGGCGGCTGACTGCGGCGCGCCAAGTGATCCGTGCCGGTCCGAAGATTCCAAATGGGCAGGCGACGGTCTCGTAAGGGTGTCTTGATCTGCCCGCGGGTAGGTGAGCAGAGTGTCTAACTCGCGTGAGAGCGTCAGTCGCCGAGCGTCGCCGTCCGCGAGGTCATGCGTCTCTCTTTAAGCGGCACGGAAGCGCATAGCACATACCCACTCACACAGGGGCGCCAACTCTCTTCTCCGTCAGGCAGGTCGGTGAATCCGGATACAGTGCCGGCGACGAGACTCGTCTGGCGCAGGTGCGTGCTCGACTGGCAGCCCGACGCGGCCGGCGCTGGCGCGGTGTGGTCTGGACAAGAATAAGGTCTGGCGGCGCGACGTCACTGGAGGGCCCGGCAGCAAAGTCTAAAGGTGTCGGCGGCGGCGAGCAGCTCCAAACGTTAAAGCTCCAGTCAGACGGGCGTCACCATGATCGAAGAAGCAACCGGAGGTGGAGGAGGACGGGGGATTTGTAGCGGGAGAGGCCCTTCGGCCGTCGACCGGCGGCTTCGGCGGAAACCACGCGTCATCCAGTCCTTCCACGACCCTGCCAGATAGAACCCGCAATGACGACGCAAGGGCCGGCGTCTGAGGCGTCTCAGCATCCCGAGATGCGGCCCAGTCTGCCGGAGCCAAGATCTGCGCGTCGGGCGCTATACGCTGCCTACGAGTACCTACCTACCTACCTTACTCGTACCTGCGAGTCGGTCGCCAGCCAACGACGACGCTCAGCCAGCTTCTAGTACGCGCTTCCACTGTTGCCCGTGTCGATGCCGGCGGCCATTCGTCCACGCCTTCACCTCACCGTTGCCTCCCCACAAGGGTCGGCGCCATCGCAGGCGGCCACCGCAGCTATCCAGGCGACACGACGTCGTCACTCCGCCACGAAGAAGCCAGGGCAAACCAAGGCGTCGACGGCATGCCCCAGCCGCCGTGCTTTTAGTCGGCTCGTGTGGCTTATTTTAGCAGAGGCAGGGCCTGAGGGCGCGTGAGACGACGGATACGGGGAGCAGGCACGGGCTTCACCACCACCTTTGCGCGCGGGTGCCAGCTCACGTCCCGGCCCTGCTCGTACCTAAGACGTACGAGTAAGGCGCCAAATCCAGCGATGCTTTGTACTCGGCGGTCCGCGCCCAGCCAGCAACACTGTAGGTAGTCCGCAGCTTGGCGTGATGTCGGCAGACACAGGGACCGCGTGGCACTGCAGCTCCGAGCCCAGCCTCCGCCAACCGTCCCCGTCCGACGGCTTCGGCCTGGAACACCGAGGAAGGGGATTTCCACCCAAGAGCTGGTTTAGGGAGGTTGAGCCCCGTCCTTGGTTCATCCCAGCCACCCGCCAGCGCCGCAGCGCCAGCGTCTCCAACCATCGTGCCGAATACAGGCTTGACGCCGCCACGGCGACACGCGACATACGACAGGGGACCAGCTGCGCAAGATTCGCCGCCAGTCGGCTGAGGTGAGCCAACCGTTAGCCGCAGCTCGTCGCGCCTTGGCGACTCTTGAAACATCGCACTGCCCGGAGGCGTCTCGTCAGGAGAGGACCTGGTTCGCCTGAGCCGCTGAAAACCAGGCACGTACTACGTATGAGTAGGGCTGTCGCAGAGCTAGGTCAAGTCACCATACTCGGGTAGTACCTTAAGCTTCGCATCTGCGCTGGCGCTTGGTCGGACACAGGGTTGCGGAGCTCCACTGAGTGCAGGTACTCGTACAACGCGAATATCTTGTTTCCGCCAAATGCCCGATGCCGTTTGCCATCGGCACCAAGCAGGTTCTAGGCCATGCGAGCCGCGCTGCGTGGGGTGTGCATGTGGCCTAGCGCGCGGGCAGCGCTCTTCCGGAGGCGCCGACTGTCCGAGCTATCCTCCTTGGCGGAGCTACAGGTAGATCCAGGCGGACGCAGGCCGTGTCGTTCTCTCTCGTGCTCGTCGTGAGCCGCTGCGCAGCGCGGCGTCGAGCCTTGGCGCAGCACGTTCATCTGCTAGTATGCCCTTACGAGCACTGCAAGCTGCGGCCACGGTGCGGTGCCCAGCAGGAAACAGAGCGTCGACAATACATAATGTCGGTGTGGGAGTCTCGGCATGGAAACAAGGATGGAATTGGCTCGAGGCCGTTTAGTTCGGCGCTAGAACCTTCCCGGCGCCGCCCGAATATTGACGTCGAGTTTGGGCTTCAGCTCGCTTGGTTTGCTTTGGACGCGTGCGGTGCCAAAGAGCTGCGACTAGCGGCCGCCAGGAGCCACGCCCAGTTCCAGGGTTGCGGCTTTGACGTCATGCGGCCGCGCAACAGTACTACTATGTACGGACTCGTTGTAGATGTCTGGGTGGCATTGTGAAGTCCGCAGTAACTTACGCGCAGCCGCGACCTGTAGCCCTGCAGCAAAGCACTGAAAGGAGGCCGTCGAGAGGTGTCGCAATCATGGACCAAAGCGCCAGTCCGCCAGGCCACCATACCCCTACGCCATAAACACGCGCTCGATCCACCCAGTCAAGCAAACCGGCTTGATCGCAAGAAATTGTATAAAGCACTTTCGCCCATGGCATCGGATCGGGTGTCCGGCACATGACTGCATTCACGCCGTGTCAACTCTTCGTCTCCGCTGCGTGGAGCATCGCTTGCCCAGTACGGAGTAGCTATCTTACGACTACGAGATGTCGGGGTTACTGCTCCCGCATACCGAGCATGGATGTGTCGGATCGGTTCCTCAGGGCCTCAGGTAGATAGATAAGGTAGCCGTTATAACCAAGTGGCAGTCTTGAAACCTGCTAACCGTGGCGGGACCCGATTGACGTACTACGTATATCGCTGATCAGCGTCCCCAGGCCCCAGAATTGATCGTCCTTGTCATTGACGGAGATATTGCCATTTCAAAAAATGGAGCCTCGAGCGATAATCCAAAACTCGCCAAACGACCGGTTTCCGGCATGACTTTTGCTCCGAAGGCTGCGAGGTCGCATCAAGTGAATTGCCTTGCAGGTACGGAAAGGTCAGGGGTCCGCAACATGGGTGCAAGTAAACCATGTTCGAAGACCCAAGTGATCGAGGAACGTCGTACGGGGAAAGCACCGGGAATGGGATGGCCGACAGCGCGGGGTGTCTCAATGGGCATCCGCAGGTTCCGACAACCTGAGAATTCGTGACCATGTCACATTGCGTGTATCGTCAACAAGCCCAATATCCAGTGCCCAGTGACAGATACGTGTCTGAACTTTGAACTCATACCAATGGACCGCCCAGAAGTGCAAAATAACGAACATAGTAGGCTGAGGGTCGACATCGATGCCCGGCCAATCGCGTCGTCACGTGTCCCCACTTGTAGCTGCATCACGAAGCAACCAGCCAGCTTCAACCTCAATGCGCCAACACGCCGACTGCCACCTCGCTTGCACGCCAAACAGGCTGTGGTCAGCGACCCCACGGGTCAACGCTGGTGTCCATGGGCGGAATGCGCCCGTCACATCCTCCAGCGCTGGCGATCGTTCTGACATCGCTACGAACATCGCGACCGCGCAGGTTTCCAGACCCGCTCTGGCGGGGCCGTCGTGACCGGCGGTACGCTTCATCAGGGTCGTCGTCGCCGCCGCCGCCGTCAGCCGACCAGTCCAAGCACCCGAAACTTCCATTTAGGTTCGAGACGGGCATCGGATTGTTTGCGAAACGACAGCCTCGGCCGTTCCCTCCCCCCTTCTTGTCGCCCCCGTCCGGCTCCTTCTCCGACCCGCTCAGCACCCACCACCAAAGCCGCCATCGGAGCGCGCGCGTGCATGGAGAGACAATAAGGGGTCTGACGAATGGTGACGATGCGGTGTTCGCGAACGACTTCTTCGTCTGCGCGAACGACGGTGTAGGCGCGTGGGCAACTCGTCCCCGGGGTCACGCAGGGTGCGTTTTGCAACGGCAAGTTGATAATGGTGCCACTAGGTCGCTGACAACTGTGTAGGCTATGGTCGCGACTCATCTTACATTTCTGGACATCAGCCATCGAGGAGGAGTTGGCGAGGTGTCTCGAGTCAGACGAGTACATCGAGCCCGATCCGGTCGCCACCCTTCAGACAGCGTACGAACAAACTCTGGATGCGACCGTCCCACACGACTGGCAAGGCACCACAACGGCTTGCGGCGCTCAGTTGCACTATAGCATGTCCACGGCCACGCCGACGCCGTTGCTATACGTTACGAATCTTGGAGATTGCCAGGTCATGGTTGTCCGCCCCAGAGAACGACTGGTTGTCTATAAAACAAAGGAACAGTGGCACTGGTTCGATTGTCCTCGTCAACTGGGGACCAACAGTCCAGACACGCCGAGGAATAATGCCGTCATGGACGCGGTGGACTTGCAGGTCGGGGATGTTGTGCTTGCGATGAGCGATGGCGTTATTGACAACCTCTGGGAGCATGAAATCGTTGAGTCCCTGGTCACGAGCATCAGCGACTGGGAGCTGGGCAGGGGAGCTCACACCAAAGAGGATCGCACCGGCGGGCGGAATGGAGGGATGACAGCGGCGGCGAAAGAACTCGTCGCGGCTGCTACAGCAGTTGCCATGGACCCGTTTGCCGAAAGCCCGTTCATGGGGCATGCCATTGAGGAGGGCTTGGCGAGCGAAGGAGGTTCGTCGTAGCTTCAGGACTTTGTCTGGTAACATGAGCTAACGTCTTGGAACAGGAAAGCTCGACGATATCAGTGTCGTTGCTGCGCTGTGTGTCAAAAACGACGATTGACAGCTGCTTGTCGACATCCTGAGGAGCGCCGAAAGCCTGATGAGTTAGGACAGCATGGGGAGGTCATTTGTTCCGGCGTTAGAGCAACGGGTGGGCAGGTTAATTAGCATTTTCAGCATGGCTCTCTTCTACAAGGCGATTTTCCTTTCTGGTTCAACGGGCCCTCCAGGCAGCTGTGCAATGTTTATTATCAACCTATGGATATCCAAATCTACCATTGACAGTCAGGACGTTATGGCGGTTGTACGTATGTACGCACTACATGACCTTCTCCAGAACCGGCAAGGTATCCACTTTCGGCACCGCTAGCCGGCGCCAAACTACCTCACCTTACCGCATTGGCGGTTACCAGCAGCGGCGCCTTATCGCACGTGCATCTGATCCCCTGCCCATGGCGATAAGAAATTTATTTTGGAAAGCTCGTTTGACGCTCGCCTTGATGCGCGCTCTCAGCACTCTCCCCCGCCGCGATACCCAGCAAGAAGCAGAATCTCTTCTGCTCCGCCCAAACGATTCACGATGAGAGGCAAACGGTCCAAGCAGTATCGCAAGCTCATGGAGCAATTCTCCATGGCCTTTGGCTTCCGCGAGCCATACCAAGTTCTGGGTATGCCCTCCTCTGAGCTTCCAATCCTGCTGGCGTTTACTAACAGCACCGTAGTCGATGCAGAAATGGTCGAGGACTCGTGCCGCTTCAAGATGGAGCTCGAGCCTGCGCTGCAGAGGACTGTGCACGGAAAGGTCAAGCCAAGTAGGTCTCAGACGAGTGCGGAACAGATTGGGAGAGTGAGACTGACGAATCCAGTGATCACGCAGTGCGAGATTCGCAAACTGTATGCACGAAAAGACGAAAAGGGAGTTAGCGAAACGATCGAAGCAGCGAAGCTATGCGAGCGACGACGCTGTGGCCACCACCCGGACGAGTACCCCGAGCCTCTGAGTACGCTGGAGTGCCTGCAGTCCGTGGTTGATCCCAAAGGGCAGGGCGAGAACAAGCATCGATACGTTGTAGCAAGCCAGAGCCAAGATGTCAGGCGGATGCTGCGGGGTGTGCGAGGTGTGCCGTTGATCTACATCAAGCGGAGCGTCATGATCCTGGAACCGATGTCCGACGAGAGTGCGCAAACGAGAGCGCGAGAAGAGAAGAGCAAGTTCAGGGCGGAGATCAAGAAGGCCCTCGGGAAGAGGAAACGAGACGAAAAGGCGGACGACAGCGACGAGGACAACGCGGACGGCTCGCGGCCGTCGCAGGCCGGGGACGATGACGCGAAGGCGGTGGAGAAGGCGAAGAAGCTGAAGCGACGAGGCCCCAAGGGACCGAACCCCTTGTCCGTGAAGAAGGCGAAGAAGCCGCAGGGAGATGCCGCGTCGAAAGCTGCGCAGCCGAAGGAAGCAGGTGCTGTAGATGCACCGGCCAAGCGCAAGAGGCGGCGGAAGAACAAGCCATCGAGCGGCGGGCCGACAGGGGAGGGGGCAGAGGACGGCGCCGCCGTGGCCGCAAATGGGAGCGAGGAATAAGACGTCTATTCAGCAACGGCACTGGCACATGGATGCGAAGCTTTGCACGGAGTTTCTACGGTTTTTGCTTGGAGGGCGCGAGGAGCGTCGGGAGTAGTCGTCAAAAGAATACCACCGAAGCTCTGAATAAACGGCATGGCACCTGGGCGTTTGGCGGCGCGTCATGCAGCATGGGACCAACTGCTCTGCTCTGCTGGTTTGAGTATCGGTAGCATGCGCAAGGCGCATTTCCAAGGCTTGGCTCGTGATAATACATACCATACTACCTTACGTACGAGTAGTGATGGAGGGACTCTGTATCCGTACTCGTAGGAGAATGCCGGAGCTTAAATTAATTAGCCGGTGGAACGGACGGATGACCGAGGTGGGCTCGTGGAGATCCCCCACCTGGAGGGAGTCGCTCGCACAGCCCCGAGGCGAGCCTTGCCAACAGGGCGAAGGGGGGCCCCCTAACACTTCATCCCCGGCCATCGCGCGAGGCCTCTTGTCCGTCGGTGCCTTTGCAGCTTGGAACTTTCCGGCCGCACCGGGTCGCGTTTGCGCATGCTAACGTTCGTCGGCCGTTTTCCGACAGCTAGTGCACTGGGCGTTCGGTTCGGGGCCCGGCATCCGAAAGCGACTGCCCCCCCCCCCACGGCCACCACCACCTCGCCAGATTCGCGTCCACGTCCACCCTCTCTGGCTGCCAACACCGCCATCCGCCCTCCGTTCGAAACGCCCCCCCGTCTTCGCCCGCGGGAGCTATCACGTCCCATCCACCTCCTCAGGTTTGCGGCCTGGATGCGGGCGTGATAGCCACGGCTCGGGCTTGCCATGATGGACAAGGACGGCGAGGCCTCCACGAGCCACGAGGCGCCACCTGCGCCAGCATCAGCTGCACTCGGGGCCGACGAGTTTGGCCTGCCCATCCGACACTATCCCGCTCCCGCCGAACATGCGACGGCCCAGGGTGCCGCCACGGGGCAGGGTGAGGCGGCGGACGACGTCGACGCTGACGCCGCCACCGCGAACAATGCCAACAATGCCGATATAGACACACGCAATACCGAAGACGAAGCCGCTGCGTTGCAGCCCGCTCCGAAACCGACAGACAGCCGCGAGTCCGACAGTGACAGCGACGAAGCCGCCTTTGAGGATGCGCCCAGCGCCCTTCCTCCATCCGCGGGCGCCGGCGCCTCTTCTGCTTCCAGGCCCGGGTCGGAACCGCAGACGCCAACCGCAACGCCTAAGGTATCTGTCACAGATCGCGAACCAGTGGATTCGCCAGCGCAGAAAGTAGCGACCGAGTCTGCGCCCGATTTGGAAACACCAAAGGTCGAGCAGGTGTTGGGGGACAAACCTGCTCAGGAGGAGAGCATCATCAAGACTCCACATGCCGACCCTGGCCAGCATCTACCGAGTTCATCCAAAGACGCCGACAACAAGCCCACCGTAGCGCACAGCCGCGACACTAGCAGCGCGAGCAATGCCGTCGGTGTCTCCGAGTTTTCTCATCAGCAATTGTCAACGCAGCACGAGGCCGAGGCCGAGGATGGCGATGGGGGCTGGCAAACCATGCCTGCCTTCGCGAGGTACGACATGTATGACGACGACAACCGCCTGATCGCCCGTGAACACAATGGGGAGGACGAAGCCGAGAGCTACGCCTATGGCGGGCTCGGCGGCGCAGGAAAGGGGTATACCCGTGTGCTCATGGACGACGACGCCCAGTCGGCGACGAGTATGGACGAAAACACACAATACCTATTCAAGGAAGGGAATAGTACGAACATGGCGGGCGAAGACGATGACGCCCGGGACGCCATGTCCCAGATGCAGGCCACCAAAGATCTCTTGACTGAGGGCCAGAGGATAGCGTACGTCGGCCTCGTCCGGCTAGAGATTGCGAACCTGGTCAAGGAGGCAGAGGACGCCGAGGTGACCAAAAGGATCAAGAAGGAGCTTTCAGCCGCCGCCGAGGCTACCAAGATGTGGGGTCAAAAGATGATGATCCGCCTATACACTCACATGGACATAAGCGAGGCTGAGCAGGTCATGATCGAGCAGCTCGCCGATCATGGGGTCGTGCCGGGGGACTTGACCCCCGCGCTCCATGCCAATTCGAGAGTCCACAATCCCATGGCCGAGGTAAAGGACGCCACGGAGGACGGAGGTGTCGACAAGGACCACAAGGAAGCGGTGGAGGAGATAGAAGAGCAGGAGGAGGAGGAGGAGGAGGCTGCGGAGCCGCCACCACCGTACGAAAGCGTTGAGAGCTCCAAGGTCCCCGAGGTCCAGACACCCTCGCAATTACCAAAGACCGAGAAGATTGACATTGACCTCCGATGGACCGTCTTGTGCGATCTTTTCCTGATCTTGATTGCCGACTCCATATACGACGCGCGCTCACGAGTGCTCCTGGAGCGGGTCGGGGCGAGTCTGGACATTTCTTGGATCGACATCTGCAAGTTCGAGAAGAGGGTCACGGACGCGTTGGAAATGCAGCAGGCGGCGGAGAAGGAGAATTGGAACGAGGATGAGCACATGGAAGCTCGTAGGAAGATGGCGCTGAAAAGGAGATACGTACTGATGGGGCTGGCAACAGTCGGTGGCGGCCTCGTCATCGGCTTGTCCGCGGGCCTTCTAGCCCCCGTCATTGGCGCTGGGTTGGCTGCCGGCTTTACCACCATAGGTGTGACGGGGACGGGCAGTTTCCTGGCCGGCGCCGGTGGTGCAGCCATCATCACGTCCTCAGCCGCCGCCTCGGGCAGTATCATTGGCGTGCGCGCCGCGAATCGCCGGACTGGCGCCGTCAAGACCTTTGAGTATCGGCCCCTGCACAACAACAAACGGGTCAACTTGATCGTCACGGTGTCCGGGTGGCTGACCGGAAAGGTGGACGACGTCCGTCTCCCCTTCAGCACGGTGGACCCCATCATGGGTGATATCTACTCCGTGTTGTGGGAGCCCGAGATGCTGCGTAGCACGGGAGATACCATCAACATCCTGGCTACCGAGGTAAGCCTGCCCAACTTCCCCCGAGCAACTACGACGTACTGATGGAGGTCGCAGGCACTCACCCAGGGCCTACAGCAAATTCTGGGCAGCACCATACTGGTCAGTCTTATGGCGGCTATCCAACTGCCCCTTGTCTTGACGAAGCTCTCGTACCTCATCGACAACCCGTGGGCTGTCTCTCTCGATCGTGCGACGTCGGCGGGACTTATCCTCGCCGACTCTCTCCTGGAGCGGAGCCTCGGAACCCGACCCATCACGCTAGTCGGTTACTCGCTTGGCGCCAGAGTCATCTTCTCTTGCCTGCAGGAATTGGCAAAGAAGGGCGCGTATGGGCTTGTTCAGAATGTTTACATCTTTGGCTCCCCCGTGGTTGTTAAGAAGGATGAGTTCCTCAGAGCCAGGGGCGTTGTGTCGGGAAGATTCGTCAACGGTTACAACCGCAATGACTGGATTCTCGGCTACCTGTTCCGCTTGACCAATGGAGGGATTCGACGAGTCGCCGGATTGGCTCCCATCGATGAATGTCCATGGATAGAGAACATGGATGTCACGGAAATGGTCCCCGGGCACATGGAGTATCGAAAAGCGATGCCGTCGCTGCTCATGAAATGCGGTTGGAGCGTGGAGAGCGAAGAGTTTTCGGAAATCGAAGACCCCGACCCGGACAATCACAAGGAGCGACAGAGGGAGCTTATCAACGAGATTGAGGAGGCTCGCAAGGAGTTGGAGAGGGAAGGAAAGGCCAAGAAGGGTGGCAAGTTTGGCATATTCAGCCGCCGCAAGAAGGCGCAGAGGGAGGAGTGGGAAGTCTACGAGGACTCGGCGGGCAAAGAAGCGAGCAAGGTCGAAGACAAGGAGGGCAACAATCACGGTGTCCTCTTCGACATCGATGCCATCCGAGCCGAGCTGGCCAAGGGGGCGGAGGAGGGTGCCCCGGAGGAGGACTTGCAGGTCCGGGAGATTCAGTCGACACTGCCGCCGATGAGGCTCGACCTGTCGCCCATTTCCGCGCCAGCGTCGTCGCTGACGCCGGATGGGCGGATCCCTCTGCGGGAGACGAGGAGCGCCGATGTGCTCCCTTTGCCCGGCTCCAGTGAGAGGAAGACATCACTCGATGCTCCGGCATACATGCCGGAGCCGCCGGAAGAGGAAATCCAGATGACGTTCGACACGTCATTCCAGGACGAGCCCCCGAGGGACGATGAGCTCACGCGCCCAACGATGAAGACATCAAACACGCTGCCAAACGTGACCTTGACGGATCCATGGGGCGACCCAGAGGATGAGGATTTTGGCAAGGAGAAGGAGATATCAATGACGTTTGCATAAAGAAGATGTCACGTTGACGGCTTGCGGGGCCGTCAAGTCAGGGTTGCCAGGGAGGTAGAAGCCCGGTGTAAAGCTCGGCGTTGCTGGTTGTCATTGCTGCATGTCTGGCTGGCTGCGTATGTGTGTCTCTTCTCGCTCTTTCTCAGAGGAATCTTTAGCCTCCTCTTTTCGGAGTTGAGCTGCTTGGATGAAGAGGTTTCGTCGGACGGCATGAACGGTCTGAGTGGCTACAACGGTTTGTAACAACACAGACGATTGCTTATGTAGACAGGGTCATGGCATATAATATCGATGCAAGGGCGATCGATTGACTGAGCAGTCGTACTCGTAGTGGGAAGCGTTTCTGGTTACGCAGTGCTATGTACGGATATAGGGCTCACGGCATACCGGCGAGTGCTGCAGGGGACAGATGAAGACTGGTAGCTGACGGAGCATGGACCAACGAGTATGTACGTAGTACGGATTGACGGAGTACATGTGACGGGCCGGCTGGCTGTTGGTTGATGACCCAACGGGCAGCGCTCCACTCCTACGAACGAGGTGTCGGTCTCAGTCGGGCCCCTCCCCCTCACATCGGGGGACGGGCCGCCGTGCGGCTCGGGCCACGCCACATTTGCACCCAACACCGAATCTACAGCAAGCGCATAGACAGGCAAGCAGGGGACGGGATCTCACGTTTTCTCTGCAACGGGCTCGACTGCGGGTTCGACGAGGTCAAGAGGTGTAGGGTAGACGTTTCTTAGTAGCTGAGTTGATGACGAGCTCGACGCAATAATACTTGTACGTACCTACGTAAGGCGGGGGCCGGGCAGGACCCTTGCTCCTGCCCCTCGCGGCTGGACTACTGGAGGAGTGAGCGTCAGCAGCCGTGGGGCCTTCGCCCAGTTCCCATGCGAGTAGGGCCGCCGAAGCACAGCACTGCCCGACTTGAGGCTTACTCGCACATCCCTCCTTGCCTCCATCAGCAATTGTCGCTGCTATTATCGTCCGCTGCCTCGCTGCTCGACCTGAGACCCTGCTGCGCGGCCGACGACGCCGTGCCTGTTGCGGCCGCGACCGAGCACGGCAGCGCCAGACGCAGCGCTTCGGGGCCAGTCCCGGAAAGGGCTTGATGCCGATGCGCACCTCGACTCGCAGTGACGCGTCGACAAGACGCTCGACGTTGCGTCTTTCTGGATTAGGGCTTCCAACTTGCCATGTTCCCTACGTGTTCAGAGGAAGGCGGGAACAGAAGATGCTCCTCGCCCGCTGCCCGCCAGGTCTGTCGCCAGCCGCCAGCATGCCGACGATCTGACCTGACGGGGCCTGCATCCAGGCGCCCATCCCGTTCCGTTTTGGCATCGTTGGCTGCCAACCCTTGCACCTGAGCCGTGCCCATGCATGCGTAGCGCCTCCAGCTGCCGCCACAATTGGTTGTCGGTTCGACTCAGCCTGTTCCGGCTTACGCCCAACGAGGGCCGCCGTGTCCCTCGCTCGATCTTCTGAATTTAGCACATTCCCGCGTCTCTGCTTCTGTTTGAAAGAGAAAGAGCATTCTTGTCTTTCTGTCTGCCGTAGGTCTGCGAGCGCTGTCGTACCGTTGCCGCATCTTTTGCTTCTCGCTTGCGGCAACATCTTCTCGGCCCGCTCCGTGCAACGGATTGAGCGACTGACGACCCGACCTCACCCCAGCCGCCGCCCGCCAACAGGCGTTCCCACCCCAAAAATCGACAAAAGTGCCGGAGACTTCTTCAGCCTACGCATCGGCACGCAGAACCACGGCTAAAGATGAACCTTTTTGAAGGAGCCGAGATGGAAGACGCCCGGCGTCTTGAGGCAACGCATGCTCACACTGAGACGACGACACCGGTTGGCGCCTCACCAATCGATACGGAGCCGACGACGACGTCGACCCCTTCCGTCGACCTCAGTGATGATATTCATGGCGACGCGAGGAGTCGCATATTTTTTCGAGAAGACGGGTACAAAACTCTGCATTGGAGCTTCACCGACGGCGTCGTTCCTCGTCAACTGGAATGGAGGGCAAGGCCAAACCAAAGCAGCCAGTATGAGCGCATCGGTTACACCAATATTTCCGATTCCACAAATGGTGTCCAAAACCCAGACACACCTTTCCTTCACAACGGTACGTTCTCTCGCACATTGCCCTCGTGGCCCTGCGACATACCCCGAATTGCGCAAATGTAGCTAACCTAGGGCCTTTCATCAAGTGAGTGGATCCTATGCGACACTTGTTCTGAGTGCCTTGATATCCAAAGGTTTTCCAAGCTTTTCAAGGTCCGACGAGATTGCAGCACGGGGTAGCCTTCCTCAGGATTCGTACCTTGACCAAGAAATGGTAATTCGTCTTAACTGGACCTCTGGTGAGACAGTGGGGAGCTCGCAGTCTGGAATCTTCTCCGTCACTTCGAAATCGTCCGTGGACAGTTCAGATCTTCTGGCCAAGATGGCTTCATGGCTGGAGGACAGTGTCGCAAGAAACGGAAACCAAACGACAGTACCTAACACCAACAGCACTCCCACCGTTGGAGGAAATCCGGGACCTGAAGGAAGCCCCGGACCTGGGGGAAGTCCGGGTGTTGACGGAAGCGGAAGCGGAAGCCCAAGTAGCCAGGGAACAGGAGGCTCTAGCAGTGGTGGCCTTTCGACTGGCGCCATTGCCGGAATCGCAGTGGGAGGTGGCATTGCCTTTATCCTGATTGTCGCCGGGCTCTTCTGGCTTCTACGTCGACGTCGGCGCCAGAAGATGCAAGAGACGGCTTATGCTCCGAAGCAGAAGACTTCCAGTGCGTACATGGAAGGCAAAGAGCTGCACGCGCAGCATGCCGCCGACTCGCCCCGTTCGCCTCTCTCAGAAGACGACCATGCGCCGCAAATCGGCACGGGCCCCGTGCCCTCCTCGCACAGCCGCGGCGGCATGTCGCACGGCGCCACCGACAACGCCGGGTACGCGCCGTATCAAGCCGACACTGCGGGCTCCCGCGACGACGTCTCGGGGGCCGCCGACCACAACGGCCGCCACGCGGTTCCCTCGCAAGGAGTGCCGCACGCTGTGGCCCACCTCGTGGAGGAGGGGATGACAGCAGACGAGATACGCCGCTTGGAGGAAGAGGAGCGGCAGTTGGACGCCGAGATCGAGCGCGCCGGTGGCAGACATTGAATCGCAAGCGGAGGGACGGGACGGTGTCTGTAAGCGGAATGGGGCGCCTTTTCCTTTGGCAGGCAGCAGACGTCTGCGCCACGACCTGGAGTTTTGGCGTAGGATATAGCAGGGCTTTTCAGCACGGAATGGTCCGGCGTCGCTCGCTTCTTGATTGTGTCCGAAGCAGGAGAATCTTTGAAATGAATCATTCGTTCCTAGGTGGCAGACTGGCGTTGATTGGCGTTTGGACAAATCGGGAGTAAAAGGAATATATATATATGCATGATGTGTTGGAGAGACCCGCGTTGAGCAATGGCTAGGAGCGACAAGGGCGCCATCAGGATGAAGCTGTTCAAACTGAGCCGAGGCCTCTCGTTCGGGTTCTTCCATAGTGTACATGTTTGCAGGATTTCTTCCGTTTAAAGGGCAAGCTTCAATGACTCCAAAATCGGTCGGGCACGAGGCCCCACGGTGGACTGGTTTTGGCAAATATTCTCTCCCTCACATGGAAAGCCCCATCCATCGAGGACCAACGCTTGCATTGCAAACAATCCTAGCCTTTCATCTTAATCCTGGCCCCACCGTTCTATACGTGGCCGAGTCTAGTTGCGCGAGAACCAGCGGCCCACCATGTTGCTCGCGATGCTGCCAGCGAGATTGGTAGTCCCGAGGGCGCTGCCGGCGAGGTTGGAGGCCTGGCTGAACTTGTCGCAGCGGGAGAAGGCGAGGGTGTTCATGATGGTCAGGACAAGAGCGATCACTGTGCCGAATCGTTAGCCGTCTTCTTCGTGCGCGAGCAAGGGAACTCCCGACGCCGCTGCGGAACAGGACCGGACGTGGCTCAAGTGTCCAACCGGGGAGGCAACGCACCAACGAGCGGCAGCCACAGGAACTGCAGCCGAATCAAGGCCAGGATGGCCATGACGACCCACAGGATGGGCTGGACATAGAGGGCGAGCCAGAAGAAGCGCGAGTCGGTGGCGTTGATGACCTTTGTGGACGGGTCGCTGCTCTCGAACACCCACTGCGAGTCGCCCGTCTGGGGGTCCACCTCGTTCCACCAGCGCAGGCCGACGAGGCGCCGGCCGGCGATGTTCTTGAGGTAGTAGAAGTCGGCGGCGAGGAGGAGGATGGTGATGATGAAGATCATGATCCTGCGCGTGGGGGCGAGGTCAGCGTCGCGACGCGCGGGAAGCGGTGGTGAGGATGACGAGGGGTGGGAGGGTGGACGCACATGCTCTTGATGACCCAGAGGCCGAGAAAGTATATCAGAACGCTTGCTGTAGCGGGACTGTCAGCGTACCGCGCGGGCGGGCGCTCGAGACGGAGCTGGCGGCGCTTGGGGGGAGGACGGACATATTCTGAAGCCCAGGAAGGTCAAGAGGGTGATGGGATGCGAGCTCAGCCGCCAGCTCAGCGAGCCGGGGACATTCTGCGTGGCGTCCATCTCGCCAGCCTGCTGTGTCGTTACCCGCTCGTCCGGATTGATGTCGACGTCAGTCGCAAAGCGAGCGTTCGTTGCGAGAGGCGCGCGCGCGCAAAAGCGGATAGATGGGGGGGGTGGGAGGTTCGAGGCGGGAAGTCGTCGTAATCGGGGAGAAGCTGTCGTCGTGTTCACTGAGCGAATCGGGCAAGGGACCGCTGCCAGTGCCTGGACGAGCGAGCACACAATAAGCGGGCCAGGAGGTGAGATGATCCGGCGCTAGGCCTGCTGTGGGTGCCTGCGCGGGGCGGTGGGACGGGGCAGAACTGCTGGACCGGGGGCGTCCCCCCCGCTGTACTCGTACTTGGACGCGGGTACCTGAAGCCCGGCAATGAGACGTCACTTCAACGACCTCGAGGAGTAGCATACACACGTACACCACGCGCCGACAGAAGGCGTCTCGACTTTACACGTTCTCGCCCAGGCCGCGACATATGTAAACTGTATTTTTTATCGTATTGTCAGTGATACAATCAGCTCCATCACTGCGACCTGTTAGAGCGCCCACCACTTACTCCTCCGTGGCGCATCCGCATCCAGGCCTCCCGTCTAAGTCGGCTGCTCCATCACAACCACCGCCATGGCGGCCGCAGCGGCGAGGTCGTCGTCCATTCTCCGGCGCTCCCTGCTATACGGTAGGCCCAACACGCACCCACCTGGAAACCCAACTCGCGACTGAAGCAGCCCTCCCTTCCCAGTCCCGGCGTCGTCGCAAAAGATGCTCGCCAAGTCGCTGGGCCTCAGCTCCGACAATGTCACCTACGACCTGGAAGACTCGGTCACGCCGGCCCTCAAGCCGGCCGCCCGCGACCAGCTCAAGGCGCACCTCGCCGCGCTGAGGGCTCGTCCGCCGGCCGTCTCGGAGCTCGCCGTGCGCGTCAACGCCGTGTCCACGCCCTTCGCGCTCGACGACCTCACCTCGCTGGCCGCGGCCCCGCTCGTCGACGCCGTCGTCGTGCCCAAGGTCGACTCTGCCGCCGACCTGACCTTTGTCTCCGACGTGCTGCGGCACGTCGCCCCCGAGCGGCACGCCGCCGACTCCCCCAACCCCGTCAAGATCATCGCCCTCATCGAGTCTGCGCGCGCCGTCGTTGACCTGGCCAGCATCTGCAGGGCCTCGCCGTACCTCAGCGGGCTGATCTTCGCCGCCGAGGACTTTGCCCTCGACCTTTCCATCACCCGCACGCCCTCCCTGTCGGAATTCCTCTACGCCCGATCAGCCATCGTCACGGCGGCGCGCGCAGCCGGCTTGCCGAGCGCCATCGACCTCGTCTGTACCTCGTACAAGGGCGACGAGGGGCTTAGGAGGCTGGAGGAGGAGTGCGCAGGCGGCAAGTCAATGGGATTCAACGGCAAGCAGTGCATACATCCCACCCAGGTTGAGACTGTTCAGAACATGTTCGCCCCCGCGCGGGACGAGGTGGAGTGGGCAGTCCGCGTGGTCATTGCGGACGAAAAGGCGGCCTCTTCTGGCCGCGGTGCATGGACCCTCGACGGCAAGATGATTGACGCACCCGTCGTGGGAAAGGCCCATGCCGTCGTGGGCAAAGCCGAGAGATGCGGCTTCGATGTGTCGGGCCTGCGAGAGAAATGGAAACATCAAGACCCGGAATAGAATTGGACTAATAAACGCCGGACAAATGCTACTTCTCAGGCTTCCATGCATTCACATGAGCTTGTTTGGGCGCCAGAAACCCACAATTTCTCGATCCTCCAAGCCGAGTGTGTCGTGCCGCGGCTGCAACGCCGCTGTTTCATGCGAGGAAGGTGTGCTAGCCGTTGCTGCTAGGCGCCGGCCACTCATTGGAGGGGACCCATGTCTCCCGTCCATCAGTTCTAACTCCTCGAGGTAGAGTTGGCTGCCTTCATCCAGGGTAATGCTCAAGTCTTGCGCGTGTGTACCTACAGCGGTTTTGCTCAAAAGGTTGTCGGCGGCGTCCAGATGCCTGGTGCCGTGGTCCAGGCCAAGTTCAACTGGGTCTCGGCCTAATACCTCCTCTTCAATCCTTGAAATAAATTCCTGCAGCGTCTCGACCTTTTCGACTTCATAGTCGACCGACTCTGCTGACCGGAAACCACAATATCTGGAGGAAGCCCCGTCACCTAAGACCGAGAATATGGGCTGTCTTCGCACGTCAGCTGGTTGCAGCTTACCATCAAGCGCCGTGATATCCACTGTTGTCCTTGGCTGACAATGCACCGGCGGCAGTGGCGTGCCGCAACGCAAGGGTTGAACTCGGGGGAAGTGGGCCATGAATTTCAGATCTGAGAAGCCTTCGAATCCTCTTGGTGGGCCGTAGGCAGAATATGCACGATAATGATCAAGGTCGTGATGCTGAGAGACGCTTTCGTCACCAATCTCTGCGCATTTTCGAAGCCCAGAGCCACCTTCTTGCCCGAGTATCAAGCCTTGGTTCCAAGATGAAGGTTCCATTTGGCCACACGTGGTTGCATTGTTCTCTACGAATTCGTTGAGTTGATAGGGCTCTTCTGACAATATCTCTGATTGCTGGGTTGCCAGGCACTGGCATGGGAAGGGGTCGGCCGCCCGCCCTAGCCCACCATTCGGTTGATGTTTGGTGCCAACTGTTTTGAGTCTCTGACCCATCCGAGTCATGAAATCGGGGGTAGATTGTTCGCTGATAGCTGAATCTGGCTCGGGGCGTGCTGCATGGGGGGGAGGCAAGCGGCTGTGCGAGTCTGACCAAGGGCTTACCATGACGCCTTTGTCTTGGTAATTTGCTGTTTGTGTGTTGGCGTTAGAGTATCTCGGGAAACTTCCCACACTCTTTGATACTCGCGAACCGGCATGTCGAGGTTGATCTTGATCTTGACTCGAGGGTAACTCTGCGACGTGACACGGCGGGTCTCCAGCACTGCCGTCAACACCAATATGTGATAGCTCGCCCAGATCTGGCGAACCCAGCGTATGAGCACCTGACGCAGAAGGTTCTGGGCGAATGTGAGGCGAAAGATCACTGGAGGATCTTCTGATCGGTGATGAGGTATTCCCTCCGCATTGAGAGCCAATTTGCCGAATTTCTTCGTCCCCTTTCTGATCCACCTGGGGAATTGAAGTCGGCAGCCGATTCGGTGACCCTCGGTGCCTGCTGCCGTCGATGCTCGGCGAGCTGGCCCGCTCTGAGCCTATGAAGATCACAGGTGAAGCACACTTTCCCGCCGAGCCGGCACATTCAGACGATTTCCGGCATTGTCGGAAAGTTGACGCTCCCTTGGTGAAGAAATCCGACTCTTCTTGCAGCTCTCTCGTTCTCCTTCGACGGCCCGGGGATGTTGCTCTTGGTAATTTATTTGCGTCGACATTGCTTTTTCTGCGGCACCTGAGGTCCATCTTGTGGAAGGTCAAGTCTGCAGCTGCACTTCGTTAGAGGCAATCATCGCACGGGAGGACCACCTACGTTGCGCTGGGGTAGAACTTCGCCCGTTTAGGAACAGCCCTGTGGTGAAATTCGGCTTCATCTGGATTTGCATCAGCTTATTGTGCCATTTTCTCCTGGGAGACCGTGGCTGACCGTTACGCGTTGTTGGTTGGAGACCGCATCGGACGCAAAATTGTTCATCACTTCTCGTCTGGACCGCAGCGCCCGCTTTTTGCGACCTTTCTCTTTGTTCGATTGAAAGCGAGCTTGGCCCTTTACTTCGGTTTCTTCGAAATCTTCTGGACGCTTTTTGGTTTCGTATCTATCGTGCCGGGTTCTTCTTCGGGGCCTTTTGCGGAAAGCCGCCTCCTCAGGCATTGCGGAACCATTGGGTAGTTCCGATGGCATGCGAGGCCGCTTATTGTGCCGGTGATCATCAGTGTCTGCCAGCGTTAGATGTGAGCTGATGACGCGCTGCTCGTCTGGCTGCCTCGAGGCGGACGACAGGGACCGGTCTCGAACGAAGAGCTCTGGACTTTGTCGAATCGTCGCCCTTCTTTCAGTCTGTCGTGTTGGGCTGATGCCCGATGAAGAAAGGGAAAAGGGGCGCCACCGATACTCAGGCGGCCCTGAGTACTTCTCGGCACCTAAATTTCCGGATGATTCGTCTTGACTGCCAGCTGGTATCTGGCTCAGCCATGCCCGAACTGGGTCTGCATCGGCAACGGGAGCGGCTGGGTGACGCCCGGCTCGGTAGGCAATCTTGGGCTCAACATTACGGCTGTCGGGCTTAGGCATTGCGTACTGGGTCGTCGAGTCGAATGGTACGAGAAATGGTCCATGATTTGGAGAAAATCATTCAGATGGTGGCTCGCCTTGACACCACACGAGTCGTGGGTACGGATCGATGATCCTGATACGGAAGGATATGGGCACGAAGGGCAGTGCGGCTCCGATGACTTCGGCCGCAACTGTCATCCAAGCAAGTGCAAGCATGTAGACGGTAGAGGACGTCACCCGAATGTTGTGAGCAGAGGAACAGCACCTGCTTGACCCGGGCACTTGGTTAGGTTGCTGAGACCGATGGCAGGTGCGGGCTTCGCTCCTGGACATGACGGTTGGCTGAACGAAGGGAGCTACTTCGAGCCTCACTTACATGAATCTACTCGCACTTCAGGGCCTCGATAGTACCCATTCTCCTTCCGGCGCCTGAGGTAGCTCCGAGTTCCGCACTGGGGCGGAGAGTAGGCCAGCCTCAGCCTCGATTGCGACACGCGGCGATGACCGTCTCCAGTCAAGAGTTCCACCTCGCCAGTACGCAACATGAGTCCAGACCGAGAATAGCCTGGGCAGGAGGCTCGAGAATCTCGTGTCTAGTTCTTGACACATGTCGGCAGTTGTGATGACTCGCCCTGTGCCTTGCAGTAAGTCACGGTCCTTGCGAAAGGGACACTCACAAGTCAGCCATTCCGAATTACCTAGGCTCTCGGAAAAGGTCCTTTACTGCGACGTTTTGACACATGTTCTTGTCAGTAAGGCTTCTCGAGGATTGAAGGCCGTCCACGTGTTGCTCTTCGTATCCAAAAAGAAGTCGTGATATGAACCCCGCCAAGAGGGAGAGGTGCCCAAAAGAAGCTCACCGGACGCCGGTCAGGGACATTCGAGACATGTTTTCGGGTTTCTTGCGCATATTTGACTACGACTCCTTCGCTTTCGCGATTGAAGAGTCTCCGACCGTTGGGGCCTGGAGTTCGCCTTCTTCATAACACTATTCTACGCACCTGACCATACTTGGGATCACAGACGGCATTTGACGAGGCACATACTCGACATCTTCCAACATTGTCATGGAGAATGGTGCGTCTCGAAGACGCCATATCTTTCCTCATCCTTAACTGTGCAGCCACGTGTCAGTTTCCTGACGGAACAGTGTTGCTTTGTTGGACAAACATTGTCGAATGCTGACTGCGGTCCACCCGAAGGTAAACTGCGCCTTGTCGACTGGAGCTCTTTACACAGATCTGTAGTAAGAATTTCGACTGCTTCTCATTGAGATGCAGCTTGTGCGTAAAGGTGCCGTATGCGTGCTTTCGTGCAACGCTGGTCGGTATTGGTGGGGAAGCCGACGTGCAATTAGCACAATACGAGCAGTCCCAGCAGCAGCAGGAGCCGTTGACTGTCGCGCATATTCCTAAGGGCTAGGCGTGAACGTCCGTGCTGCCCCCAGGCAGCCGTCCTACGAGATTTCTCGGGACAAAGTGTCGTCAACATGCATTGATAGTGAGTGCATCTCCTCCGATGGGCATGTCGTGTAACATGCTACAGGTGTCAGAGCCTCACGAATATTTCCTGTCTGGGCAACCAGGGCCAATTGGGCTTGCCAAGACGATTGCTGCAACACAAGGTACCTGGAGTGCCAGCCCCGCGGTTCTTGGGCACGCATCCAGCGTGGGCTGCCGTGCCGCCGCGACACACATGTGGGTGTGTATTGCCCAACGCTGTCTTGAGTAGTTGTAGAATAGGACAGATGAGCAACGGATCGACCGGCTGGCGGGGAGTAGGCTCCAAGCCCGTACTCCGTACGACAAGGCAGGTACTCTAACGTTAGATGTGATCTTGCGTCTTCACTACGTACGTACTCGTAGTAGACACGGTGGCTGGCTGCGCGAGCGAGGAGGCCACGCGTAAATTGATGAAGCGACGCGTCGCGGGGGCGCGAGCTCTGCGGCGACAGCTCACAGCACCGACCTACCTTACTTGTACGAATATGCTTACCAAGTACGTACCTACCTGCCCGCCTCTCCCAAACAACGCGGTGGAGCATCGAGCTTGGCGTCCCCGCGTCCGGGCGAAATTGCGTGGTTTTGCCTTTTGGAGCGCTCGCTTGCCAGCCCGTCAAGTCAGCTTGCCGGCACGGCGGCAGGGGCCACAGAAGACTGGTCCAGGCGGCGAGGTCCGCACGACGAAGCGTTTCGTTTGACTTTGCTCGTAACTATGTATGTATGTTATCATGATCGAATGGCTGGCGCCTGTGGCAACCGGCGGCTGGCTCATGCTACATCGTAAGAGAAAGGTCTGGAGCACTGCCTCGGGGGTTGGCAGTGTTGGTGGCGCAGGTGGAGCGCCTGAGGTGTATGTACGGACTACCTACCTACCTACGCAAGGTAGTACGGAGTAAGGAGGTGGTGGTTCGTCGCAGGAGATAGGTACTGTATTGAGCGCATCTTAATCGTGATACTCGTTGGCCTTGCGACGGTGCATCCGAGCTACCAGTACCTTGCCATTCTCACTCCCCCACCTGCCCCCTGCACTTGTTATTGAAGCCATCTCATCCATTCAGCGCCGCCAACTTGGGCACCGCATAAAGCAATAGGTTTGCACAGATGAGGTGTGTCCACTTCGGTACTGGGTACGAGGCTCCCCTCCCACGTGCGCTCCGCATCGTGCGAGCCCTGCATCCGCGTCTCCACGAAGCAGCCCCCAAACGGCAGGCTAATGCTCTTATGTAGGTGCCCGTCGCAATGCAGTCCAGCGGCCAGGCTGAGCCGGCAGTTGCCTCACGCCGTCCACCTACCTACCTTGTCTTTATGCACCGGCAGCGCACCCGTTGCGTAGCGGAGGTTTGAAATGGTTCGTGTCCACGTACCGTTCCTTAGCCGTACACGGCACCCCCCAGCGACGCAGGCCGAAGGCAGAATCGACGGGACCAGACGTGGGCCATTGCGTGAGTGATTCCCCTTGCGCGTTCTAGAAAGGCTAGCCGGCCAGGCAGGCCCAAGAGAGGCATATTTTTACCGGCCGCTCTCCATCTCACGGGCCGCGGTCGCAGTCCCCTTGGCCAGCCGTCTCTCTCCCTGCGGCGCTTGGAACTGGTCTGGGCTAATTTAGCGCGAAAAGCAGCCGGCCTGCCTCAACCGGCGGCGATCACCCATTGGGGGCGCGATCAGCAGCAGCCGGGAAGGCCTGACGCTACTCGTCCGAGTATACTCCGTACTACGTAGTAGGTATCTGCTTCTGCTTGTTCGGGGGTGCAACTTCGTAGCACGGGAGTAGACAGTATCGCATGCCTCGTCTCAGCACATGATATGCTGGAAAGGAAGCGCGGACGAGCTGTCGTAGGCCTTCAGCCGTCCCCTGTATACTCCGTAGATAGAAGTCCAGACTGCAGCGTCTCCGACCCAAGCGAGCCGCGCAAGTCACATTCGCAGAGGCGCTCGACTGTGATCTGTCTGCTAAAGGGAAAGTTCCCCGGGGCCTCGCCATTCTGCTGTGCACTGTAACGATGCGGCTCTTCGCCGCCCTCAACGGCCGATAACCGGCTCGCTCCTCCGCCCCCTTTGCCGTTTCCCTCTGGACAGGAGCCTCTTGGTCGTCGGCGCGTCCTCGTCGCAGGAAAGGGAACACGCCCGGTACGAGCACGTACACGCACTCGTAGTACCACCACACTCCCTTCCCCCCGCAAGCAACCAAAGCTGCTAGCGCCCTTTTCCTGGGCTGCTGGTCCCTGTTCCAGACGAACAAAGGCGCCCCCTTTCCCCTTAGCCTCACAGTGTCGCCCGGAGTACTGCGGCGTCGGCGGCTAGTACAGCCAGGCGGGGTGCCAGCCAGCCCGGCACCTTGGCGGTCCCTGGGTGACATTGCCTGGGATCCAGCGACATGGCTTGCCATCAAGCCAGACTGGGCGAAACGCGGCCGCAGTCCCTGCGCCGTCCAGTGCCTCGCCTCGCCCAGCGACGCACGCCGTACGGTGCGAGCAACGAGCGCCTGCCTGGACGTCCGTACGGGCCACCAGGCCACCAGGCCACCGCGCGCCTGCTCGTCCGTCCCTTCCCTTAGTCTGCCATCCGGTCGTGCTGGCGCCTTCTCCCTCCGTGGCCAAATCCCCCTCCGACATTAATCCCGACCAACCTACATACAACTAGTCCCAGCCAACCTTAGCTGGACAGCCTCGCACACGCACGACCTGCGCGCAACAGAACCGACGAGACCCTGCAGAAACCATCGCCATGTCGAAGCTCTTCATAGGGTGAGTCGCTGTTTCCGCCTGCGCGTTGCCCCTCCGTGTTGCGCGGCTCGGCGCTGCGCTGGCACGCTCGCCTCTCCCTTCCCCTCCCCCGCCGCCGAAGCTCGAGGGCGGGCGCGCGCCCGTGGCCAGCAATTGCTAATTCTCTCAAACAGCGGCCTGGCCTGGCACACCGAGGAGGCTACTCTCCGCCAGAAGTTTGAGGAGTTTGGTGCCGTCGAGGAAGCGGTACGTCCTGCTGCGCCTTCATTGTTCTCGTCCGATCCCATTTACACCCGTGCGCCGAGTCGCCCCTATCTGCCATGACACCCACTGCCGACTGATCCTGCCCCAAACATGCGCGCGCCTGTTCGCAACGTTTCTAATTCCGTATTGTCCGCGAAAAGGTCGTGGTAAAGGACCGAGACACTGGTCGCAGCCGTGGCTTCGGCTTTGTGCGATACGCCCAGGAGGGAGATGCCCAGAAGGCCATTGCCAACATGAACAACGTCGAGTATGAGTTCCTTGAGCTGTCTTTTCTCGCTCGCCGACTTTTTGATTGGTCGCGTGGCCCTCCGAGTCCAATGCTCATCGTCTCCTAGGTTTGACGGCCGAACCATTCGCGTCGACAAGGCGTCCGACAACGGCCCCCGCGGCGGCGGCGGATATGGTCGCGGTGGCCCCTCGGGCTACGGAGGTGGGCGGGGAGGCTACCCGGCGCCCATGCCGTACGGTCAACCCCAAGCTCAGGGATATGGCGTCGCTGCTCCTCAGATGTACCCCGCTGCTCCGATGGGTTACGCGCGCGGATATCCCCCGCCCCAGCCTGGATACGGTCCTCCCCAGGGTAATCGCCACGCTCACCCTCAAAGCGCGCCGTTCGGCCGCCCTGAAGCTGCCAGGTGCTAACGGTTCTTGCAGGATACGCCGCACCTCAGTATGGATATGGTGACCCCTCCCAACAGCAGGCCTCCCCGCAGCAGCCGCCCCCTCAGGGAGGTCGAGGCTACTAACGGCGCCTCGAGGAGGCCCCGGCACGACCCTCTTGCGGTGCTGGTGAACTCGAGGGAGTAGCGTGCGTGGAGCGGGGAGGAGCCCCTTGGAACGGTGGTTCGGACCAGTTTGATGCGAAGTCGCTGCGGGAATGCAATGTCCGAAAATCTGCGAATATGTTCGTCGCAAAATATACCCGGATGTTTCTGTCGATATCTGGACCGACTATCCAGAATTTGGTCAGCTTGCTCGGCGCGGATGATCTTGGGGAGTCTGGTGGTTTGGCCGTCTTTTCCTTTCGTTTTCTCGTGTTGCTGTATCTTTGCCCTTTGTATCCCAGCGAGGGGGGCGGTATCTCCGGGTGCTTTCACTTCATCGACGCCGAGGGGCTGCATGGGAATATGAAGCAGCAGACGTCGGCAACGCCTCATGGTTCTAAGCTATTACTTGTTGTCTAGGCGATATGGACATATATGACGGCCAACAAGACTGATATGACGATGACGAAGATGACGACAACATCGAGGCCGGTCTGATGGAGGGATGAACGGGGCACGAGGAGAAGAAGCCAAGGGGAGCAAGGGTATCGACGGGGCTATCTAGGTGACAAGGACGTCCTGATTAAACTTGTTGAGAGCCACGATTCATGCTTGGCTGTTAAACCTTTTCAATTTCCTCGGCCTCTATCGTGCTGCTTTGTCGCCTGAAATGCGTCTCGGAGGGGTGCTTGGGAGGAGGCTCGGCGGCGTAGCCCCCAGTCCGCTCGAGCGTCCTCACGCGGTCCGCGAGGTCGGAGACATGGACGTCGCCGCTCTCTGAACTCAGCTCGTTGAGGGCGGTCTCAAGGTTGTAGAGGTACTCGATGTTGGGGCCGCTGGGGCCACGGCTGGCGAGAATGTGCCTGGCGAGCTTCTGGGGGTCCTGGGGGCCGACGAACTGCTCGTTGTCGGGCGTGCCGATATAAGCGAGGGTCCGGATGGGCAGGGAGCCGTCGGCGGGGTGGAAGGGCGTGTAGTGGATAGAGTATCCGTTGATCTCGCGGATGTCGAGATACTCCTTGACCTCGGCAACGCGCTCCGGAATGATGCGATAGGCGACGCCCCATACCCTGTCCGGGGCGGAGTCGTGGTGGTCGGTCAGTGTCTCCCAAAACGAGCGCTCGATCAAGGTGACCACGCGGCCGGGGGCCTCGGGAGTGCCCCTGTGGTCCTCACTACTCATGCGTGATCAGCGACAGAACTGCGGTCAGAGTCGTGGCGGTTTGCGTGGTACCTGGCCTGGATGACGTTAACTCGGGAGGGCTCAACTTGACGAGGGGGGGACGGCTACAGACCTGCCAGAATCGCCGGACGTAGCCCGTCACCCAGCCGGGGACTCTCCTGTCTGATGCCGCAGCGGAGGCGAGCCTGTCAGCCCACGGCCTCGGGTGCGCGGTGGCATCCGTGTGAGACGGGGGAGCGCATGGAGGAGCGCGCACGTACCAAAGTGAGGAGGGGGCTTCCATATCAGGCTCCTGGACCAGGCGGGAAGAGTTAGAAGCTGTTGGACAAGAGCAGGGGATGGGCCAGAGCGGAGCGGCCCGAGGAGCAATGCGTACCCGTAGCCGTAGAGCCAGAACTCGGCCGGTTGGTCTGCCGAGGCGGTCATGATTCACGATCCGCTTTGCCAGAGGTGAGACTTGAGCTCCGCGTCGTCTGCTTCCGAAGAGCTGCTCGTAGACGCTGGACGCCAGAGCAGGGTCGGCGGGATGGGTTCACGAGCGTCGTGTGCAAGTGCGCGAGACGTTCCGGGGGGAAGATGAGAGTGCGGCTACTGCGCCGAGATGGCCGGCGCCGGCGGCGGGCGGGTCTCCCGTCGCTCGACGACGACGACGATAGGCGCGAGCCCCAACCCAACATCGCCTGCATTGGTAATCCTCCGATCCGCCGACGATGGAGACGACGGGGCCGCACGCCCAAACGGACACGGCGATTCGCATCCTTTTCTGGGCCACAGAGCAACCCTGGCAGGGAATGCCGATGCGGCTCAAAAGCCGTCTTGCGGCCCGACGACAGGCCCCCAGGGACCGTGGCGTCTACAGCCTGCGTTCGCTGTGTAACTTATTTACTGGGCGCCCGCCAGGGGCGAGAGGCGCGGGCGCTCAGGCCGCATCGGAAACCGCATAGTGTCGTCAGGTCCCCTGAGCCAAGACGTCGGTCCCCCAGCTTGCCAACCTTCGCCTTTCCAGCTCCGAGCTCTCGCATCGTCAACGGCGCAGGTGACCAATTGCGAGTCAAGCCAAGCCAAGGCTGCATCTTGCGTTCGTGAGACGCCCCATTCGCCTCGCCTCGCCGCCGCCGGTTTTTGTGCGTCACCGTCGATCGGGCGATATTACAACGACCGTGCCCCGCGTCGCGAGTAATCTGCCTTTCCTCCTCCCACCTTTGCTCTTCCTCCACGGACGTACGCCCAAGACCACGGCCGGGAATCTGCTTCTGATCGGCGCACCGCCTCTGCTCTCCCGCCTGGACTCGGCCTCGCCAACAACTGTCGCCCAAGATGGCGTACAACCGGCCGTACGACCCGGATGCTCTGCCCAGGTAAGGCACGCGCGGCGGGCCCTCGTGTGCTCCGGCCACCACCCCCCCCACCATATCTCCCAGTCCAGGTCGCTGACGCCGATGCTTCTCTTTGCAGATTCGCTGAGCCTGACCCCGTACGTATTCAAGTCACCGCTGCAGAGGGATGATGCGAGAGCACCGACGGCGAGGTGGACCCTTGACTCACAGCTGGACAGAAGCCCGGCGCGGCGCCAGCTCACTCGCCAACAAGCTCCTCCCACCACCCGCAGCGCTACGATTCGAAGCCGCCCCCGCCGGTGCCGACATATTCACACGCCCCAAAGCAGGCGACGTACTCTCACCCACCGCCGTCGCAGCAGCAGCCGCCGCCGCCGCAGCAACACCCGAGCTACGCGCACGCGTCGCCGCCCCCGGGGCCCGGACGCGGGTCTGGCTCCCAGTCGTCTCACAGCCGTCCTCAGCAGCAGCAGCAGAGCTCTCGACCACCACCGTCGCCGGCCCCAGATGCCGGATCGGGATCGGACTCGACGCTTCTGCCCCTCTTCAGAGCCGTAGACAAGGATGGTGAGTCGATTGCAGACGCTCAGGACCATGTGTGACGCTGGCATTGCTCACAGCCACCGGCTAAATCTGCTCCTATGCCCGCTTGTACTGACAATGCTGAAAGGCAAGGGCCAGCTCTCTGAAAAGGAGCTCTCGGCCGCGCTCGTCAACGGAGACTGGACCGCCTTCGATATCCAAACGGTCCGCATGATGATCCGCATGTTCGACTCGGACCGCAACGGCACCATCAACTTCGAAGAGTTCTGCGGTCTCTGGTCCTTCCTCGCCTCGTGGCGAACTCTCTTCGACCGCTTCGACGTCGACCGCAGCGGCAACATCTCCCTCTCCGAGTTCACCGACGCCCTCATTGCCTTCCGCTACCGCCTCAGCCCCCAGTTCGTCGAGCTGCTCTTCCGCACCTACGACAAGCGCAACGAGGGCGTCATGAGCTTTGACCTCTTCGTCCAGAGCTGCATCTCCCTCAAGCGTATGACCGACGTCTTCAAGAAGTACGACGATGACCGCGACGGCTTCATCACCCTGAGCTTCGAGGACTTCCTGAGCGAGATCCTCAAGCAGCTTAAGTAGTTGCTTTCCCTTCTTTCCTTCTACTTCGCTGTTCCGTTGCTCTTGTCAAGGCCGAGTTTGGTTGAAATTCCAAAATACCTGAGTGCTCATGCGTGGTGGTACATGATGGCATATGATGGGGCGAACGACGTTCATGGGATACGAGGCAAGATCAACGTCGATGTCGGGGGCACAATGCCGAGGTGAAGTGGATGCATGGGCCGCATGAGCCTGCGGGCTGGGTGGCGGGTCGTATGCAGGAAGAATATCCCAGTGCTGGAGAGGAGTCTTCTTAAATGCGAGAGAGTTAGCCTTGTCCTCAAATGGTAGGTAGCCAGACTGGCATGGCCGAGTGTTCGAGATTTGCCATTTGCATATACACATGGTGGCTTCAAATTTTCAAATTATGGTATTAGCCAAGTGACGCCAAACACCGGCCTTGCCAGGCCTGCTCCAAATGGGTTGTAGATTACAAGTAAGGTCAGTCAAATACCCAGCTACGAACCGGTCGGAGCTGGCTTGGGCACATCGAATTCTTCCCTCCACACTCCCTCGCTCGTCAAGGTCACCTCTTCGCCAGGGCCCAGAGCGAGAACCTCGGTCAGCTTGGCAGGTTTCTTGCTGCAAGCGGACATTTTATCCCCAATAGTCCGGTAGATGACTTCTTGCGCCGCGTCTCGGTCCCGTTTCTTCCTATGCGTTATCTTCTTCGCCAAACCTGTGACCAGCTTCTCTCCATCGTACGTGCTGATCCAAGCACGTGCACCCATTGCAACAGCCGTTTGCTGCCCCGCCTGCATTCCGAGACTGACATTTCGACCTAGCCACCTGGGGTGTGAGGCGGTATCGAAGCAGTGTAGGAGGGCCGTCAACGGCAGTGCCGCCTCGGTGAGAAGATGCGAGGTGACATACGACTCTAAACTGTCGTATGACACCCCATGAGGAGAGAAAATGACTGAGACGGATCTGTTGCGGGCATGTGGCGAAAGGGAAGCAACGGACCGGGTTGCTCGCAGCGCCGGGAACGTTGGAGACTCGGGCGGTGTCGGGGTACTGAATATGGCGGAAAAGAGCCCGTCATCCGTGCCCGGCGTGGAGACGCACGGTACGGGAAGCTGAGGAGGGAAGGCAGAGACGGGAGACGTCGGTGTTGATGGAGGTGTTGCAATGGGACGTCGAAAGATGGAGGGTCCCGACGGAGGTGGTCGATATGTTATGCCA
Source organism: Albophoma yamanashiensis (assembly GCA_001600555.1). Classification (NCBI taxonomy): domain Eukaryota; kingdom Fungi; phylum Ascomycota; class Sordariomycetes; order Hypocreales; family Ophiocordycipitaceae; genus Albophoma; species Albophoma yamanashiensis. The sequence continues at coordinate 2,658,730 of BCKH01000001.1, forward strand.
ATGGCCGAGTGCAAGCCCGCAGGATCTCGCTTCTGAGGGATGAAGGAAACGGTAACCTCCCCTTCGTCGCCGCCAAACACCTGCGGTGAGACTGGCATCCGGGTGACCGCGTCGTGACGGGCTTGCCGAGGATCTCCCCATCGAGGAAGAGTCCTGACCATGTCCTTGTCAAAGTACTTCCAGCTCCTTATCAACTTGGCCGCCGCAGGTTCTGCCAAGATGAGTGTCTTCGTATTGGACCGAGGCAGCTGTCGAAGAGTGGCTTCATTGCAAAGATCACTCTGACCGTGACTGATGATGACGAGATCTGGCTCCGGCAGGTCCCGCAGCGTGGAGACACATGCTTCCTGTGCGCGCGTTGTCGAAGAGATCTTTGAGTGGAGGATGGTGGACGGCCCGACAATCCAAGGGTCGAGAAGAATTCGAAACGGCTCCGACAGAGTACTCAACCTCGGCGAGGCCGTCTCGATAGGCTCAAATGTGAGAAGAAACGAAGCATCGCCGTTCAGTTGCTTGACAGTGAGTGCCATCTTGGCGTCCCCGTGTTTGGCATCACTGAAGTGAGCATAGGTAGACAGGACCAACAATGGCAGGTATATCAGGGCACGGCGATGTCAGCGTCTGGCCACAAAAGGGCAGCGCGAGCAATAACAAATACCGTGTAGATCGAAGGGAACGCATCAGGTCGAAGGGGCCGGGGTTCGTGGTTACGCATGTCTTGCATTTCGCTCGTCTCGGGCAACGATGACAGGCAGCGACCGAGACAGTGGCATGGACAACGAGCAGAGCCAGCCAATAGTTTGAATTGTTACTAATTCCGGTACAGGAGCATCTACCCAAGCAAGGCGCTGGGGCGAAATTCGGGGCGCGGCGCGGGCGGCGCCCTCAGCCTTGGACCGTGGCATCACCAGTTGGAGGGACCTCGACAGCAAATAACTCCCCAGACCATTCTAACGCTGCGAGGCGAAGGGCTGACTGCGGTGTAAAACGTGGGCGGGCGTTTGTCTCACGCGAACAAGGCAATAGAATTCCTGAGGTTGTGGAGCGAGCGGTCGATGTTGCGACGGGGGCCGCATGCCAGCCCAGGGGTTTCGACGATTCGTCGGGAATACACACGATGCCAGTCACCCCAATGAGGGTTACCCTTCAATACGGTAATGAAGGCAATTATAGGAGGTGTCGACCTTGCGGTGCTGCTAGTGGATCACGGAAAAGGCACGCGTGATGAGGGTTGGAGTTGGCTTCCCTCGTGGGATCCAATGCGTACCGCATGCTCCAAGAGGCGGTCAGCCAGGTTGCTGGCATTCGGGTCACCTGAGCCAAGGCAGCTGGGAGTAAGCCAAGATGAGGGAGAAGGAACCTGAAGGGTTGCGAGTTTTCGTTAGGTAGCCGGGCCGGCCATGCGACGGAATGGGCTGCTAGCTGGGAAATAGCTGTGCGAGTGCTCGTTCGTTCCCGGAGCGCCATGTGTGACAACGCAACGGAGCAATCTCCATGCATCGGACCTGCCATCTGCCATTTCACGGGGCGGTCAAGGGTCCAGCGCGGGGTCACCGCCTTATACGGCAATACCGGCCCTGTCAGCAGGGGAGGGCCCTCTCCGTACGCCCATCGTCACTGTGCACGTACTTGCAGCTGTACCTCAGCCCGTGATACACAGCTCAGCTACGTAACACGAAGCGCAGCTCACTATACGGAGTAGACCACTTCGATTCCCCAGGGCCCAATGCTAATTTACCTAGTACCTCTCTGATCGGAGCCCACGCGAAGGGTTGCGAAGGAGCACCCCCCGAGCTCCGAGTTTTGTGTGGCAGCCCCCAGTGATGTCAGTGTGCTTGCTGGTGCGACGCTCGCGCACCAATACAACCACAACTACCCCTTGGACCGTCCACCCACCTCCCGAAAGCTCTCCCCAAGGGGTCGCCTGGTGCGTCCTCGGGGGGTCTGGAAGGCTTTGGACCAAGACAAAAGCAAGCGAAGGCAACGTTGACAGCGAGAAGAAGGTCGGCGCATCGGGGGCATGCTCGTTCGAATGACGAGACTCGCCCGGCACGGCCGATGGTGCTGGCAGGCCCATAGGTTCCCTGGCTGTTTTTTTCTTATTCTAAACGGCTGACCACGCGCGGGAAGAGGTCTGGCTGCCATTGGCCTCGGTTTGCGAAGGAGCTGCGGTTGGCAATCCGGGTCTGCAAGAGGTGGCGGTTGACGCTGTCGGACCCGCCGGCTGTGGGCTCGTCAGCCCAAAGCGGAATCGACGACCTTTTCTCGGGGTATCTTATCGTGGCAGCAACCAGGGTGCAGCTGGGGCCCTCGGGGTCTCCAGAGCTGTTGAGCTACCTGCCCGGCATCCTGTGTCATGCAGATGATGCATGCAGTCGTCACCGAACCCTCTGGGAGCCTCACTGCCGTCAGCGCAGGGCCAACGACAGGCGGTCTCGCTGCGTCGCCATTCGCCTGCGTCTCTGCTCCCATCCTCGTGTCACCCCACCAGCACATTCCTGGGAGCTTCCAGCTCCACCCGGCCACCACTCTTTCACGCCCACCATCATCCCTGCACAAACCCACACACCACCTACCGGATCCAGTTGGAGCTTGCCAGCTGACGAGAAGAGACAGCTCCAGCCAGCGCCTGCGTCAGAGAGCTGGTCTTGAAGCTGGGGAGAGCTGCATGGAGCCGGAGCTCAGCTCCTCTTTTGCCGGGCTCTCCATCCGCCCCCTTCTCGCGGGCCCTCGCCTACCGGCAAGGAGCAGCATCGGCAACGCATCGAGGGATGGATGAATGCGTAGTAAGGATGAGTCTTGGCCATCTCGCCGCTCGACTCGCTGCTGCAACCACTTACAGGACCTGCTAGTCAGTGATTCGACCCGAGGCACGGCGCCGCCCCCCCACCGCGGCCGTGCCGAGTCAGTGAGCACCTGAAGGTGCATCCTGTGATTTGCTGCCGCCCGTGCCCTGGCGCAAGACGCCTCGTCGCCGCTCTGGCCACTGCGACTCTGGTCGCTGCAAGCTCCGCCGGTGCCTACTCATGTGTAGGTCCGACTCGTACCTGCGAGTACGAGAGGGCGACGGACCAGAGGGTAACGGGCCAGAGGGCCGACGGAGGCGAAGCAGCGCTGCAACTCGAGCTTGTGGCGGGGACTCGGTGCCCGCATGAAGCTTCATCTCTGAGCTCCCCATTGGCCGCCGCCGCCCCTCGTGGTCCTTTGCCAGTCCCTTTGCCGCACCAGACGCGCTAATGGCAGGTCTCCGTCCGTGCTTGTTCCTCTGCAGCTGGGCTGTCAGATGAACGCTGGCGAAACGGGCGACCAAGTTGGTACGTCGGGCTCCGAGGTCCTCAGTCTCGGCGCATTCCTCTGGACCTGCGGCTCCTCCTCCTCGCCCCAAGTTTTAGTCTGTTGGTCAATCCCCGCCTCTACCCACTACCTACGAGATACCTTACCATACTGTAGGTTCCCTAGAGCTCCCCGTCTTGCCGCCTTCACCTCGCCTTCACTCCCTCCCCCTTCTGTTGCGAAGAATCGGTCCTGCAGCTCCAGGTGTTATCCCGGCCCCTGCACGTCTTCTTGCCCTTGACCCCGTCCATATCGGGGGCACCTAACGCAGCGCGGCAGTGCCGAGTCGAGCCCGTTCACACAGCTTGCCATTCATAATTTGACTGGCTGGCTTCTGCTCTCTTCTCACTCCTCTGGGCGACTGGGTCAGCGGCGACCGCCGGCGGCTCCCCCATGAGGTCAGGTAGCGCCACCGCCGCAGCGCCCGAACTGCACTGGTTGCCTCGCCTGCAAACTCAAGCTCTGGGGCCGGTTCGATAGAGTTGCTGGCGCATCTTGTACCGCAGAGCTGCCGCCTCTCCGCAGCAAACTTCCTTTTCACCTTACATCGACCTCGTCCCGCCCACACATCGCCGTCTCACCTCGTCCCAACAGCTTACTGATATTGCATTGCCTTGGACCAAATACATAGCTCTTTGACCTCCAGCACATCATATCTACTCGCCCAAAAAGACCCCTTGGCTGGTACCCTTAGTCGACTCTTTCGCCTTCGTGTCTGTATAGCCGTTGATTGACGGCTTGCCGCTGTCCCGCCAGCTCCTCTCATAAGCCGACTGACAGCGACCATTGTCCACCCGCTCACCCGCCTCCCCAGCGCCGTCGTGGACTTGAGATGCGAAAGCTCTCTGCAGCTTCCGCCTCTTCAATTGATCGCCTCGATCATTCAGAAATCAGCTTGCGCCCGACCTCGACAGCTCCCACCCCCCGCTGACCTACCTGTGCGAATGGTGGGGTCAAGATGCCGCCTCGTCCGTCCTTGACCTCTTCCTTTTCCATTACCGACTCCAACAACGAAGTCGTCTGTCCGCTGCATAATCAAGATGGCTCCCACTGTCGCAAGCGATGCATCGGCGTGAGTCCCCCCGATTGTCGAGCGTCTCACCTTCTCCCCGCTCGCCATTCAGCCGCCGCGCGCGCCGCCTTGGCTGCCATGGCAGCGTCCCCTCCACGGCTCTCCAGCGGCAGCTGCGGAGGCTGTCCATGTCGATCGATTGATTGTCGCAGTGGTTCTGACACTTTTGTGCCAATTGCAGGAGAAACGCTATCGCTCCATGCAGGAGCACATTCGTCGAGCGCATCCCGAGCACTATATTTCCAAGCTTCCTGCGACGGAAGAGAGCTTTCTGCTTATGATCAACACGCCGCCGCAAGAGCGCCCCAATGCCGACCAGCCGCCGTCGTCTGCTGCCCAAAGTCTGATGCCCTTCTCCATCTGGAAGACTTTTTGCAGGACCGAGGCTAATGTGACGAGCAGACTTACATGACAGGCGCAACTACTACCGCGGCGGCTCGAGCGCTCCCGGGACACCGCGACATGCCGATGAGTACGTTACGAGCAGCGGTGGCTCTTTGCTGGGGACAGCCAGTGCCGCTGCAGCCCTAGCTGAGTTACATGGCATCAAGTCTGAGAGAGAGTCAGACACGGATCGTGTATGTGATGCAGACGCTCGTCATCCCCCCACGACCCCGCGGCCTATCGATAGCTTCGATGGCCATATCCCAAAACCAGGGCGACAGCGGCTAACATGTGATGGCGCTCTTAGGATTACTATTCAGACACTGACGGACGGCGCATCCCTCGCTCTTCGATTGAATTGCCGCCCTTGCAATTCTCACACAACGACATCACAAGCGACCCAAGGCAGCGCGAGATTCTGCCGTCCCTCATGGCCACTTCCCCACCAGCCGAGCGAAGCTCGACTTTACCCCCCTTCCAGCGTTCCATCGGGCCGAATCGACCTCGAAAGCATTCGGTGACAAAGCGCGGGAGGGAATCGCACCACAAAAAGAAGACCTCCCGTGGCTCAGCCGCCGATTGGCTCCGTCGTGTTCAGAACGAGGAGAGGATGAGACCAGGTCATGACCGCAAGGCCGCCTCGGCTGAACCCTCTGCAGGATACGGAAAGCGCTGGGAGGATCTCATAGATGCCGCGGATCAAGCTGCTTCGATGGCGGGAGATATTGATGAGGACCGCACACCGGTAAGTCTGCACCGATCCTTCCGCGTTCTGTTTTACCCGCGGTTCAATGATGTACTAACGATGACGTCGTAGGTACCGCAATCGCCCATCTCATTCCATCGCGGCTCCATGCCACCATTTCAACAGCAGCAGTTCCAACCCGGGGGCTACCAGGCGTCCCCACTGCAGCAGGCCCTCACACCTCCGACTTACAACCAAGACGTCGTGGACCCGTTCCCGTCGGTCGAGAGCGGCGAAAGCGGTGAGAACTTTCACATTGGGTCGCGCGGGCTCTCAGACTCTTCCCCCAGCTACTCGTCGTCGCAAAACATCCAAATTTACTGCGCAGCCTGCCAGGGAGTGTCCCTGCTCAAGAGCTCGTACGCTTGCACAGAGTGCATCAGCGGCCTTTGTTCGACGTGCGTCGAGGTCCTCTTGGCGGAGCAGGGAGCCCGAAGGAAGTGCCCCCGCTGTGCCACCATCGGCGGCCGGTTCAAGCCTTTCCAGCTCGACATTAGATGAACGACTCGTCCTGCGGGACCGTAAAGTACCTTCTATTACTTTCGTTGGATGGTGTCGTAACGACCACTTGACAGGACACCATATATCATTCTTCACAGGCGCACTCCGAATGCATTATACAATTCCTGACTTCTCATGTTGGAGATGTGCAAAGGTTTTGGACGCGGGTCCTCTGGCGCGGCTTGGATGCCTGGTGTGCTCAATCCTTTCAGATTCACAGGTCAGTCCCTTCTTCTCATCACGACATGGTTGGCACGTTCTCTTTTGTTTTGGTGGCTATGGATACGGCGTTCACAGTGGCAACCCCCGTCGGTTGGGTCTCCCTGGGTGGCAGACTGTCGAATGCCCGACGATTGTCATGGGCTGTTATGTGTCATGTTTCCCACGGGTTTGAATTTATAATATGGGCTACTCACGAGGTCTCCAATCGTTATGTGCTAGGATAGTCGAATGAAATTATGTCATGTTGATTGGTGGCTGTTAACGTCTCCTCCCCTTTTCCTTCCCTTCGATCGTGACAGCTGAGCCGCATCTTGGAGCCGAAACAACGAGCGAGCAAGTTTCCAAACGCCCAGGTTAACGCCATTCCTTGTGACCACTGTTTACATGCATCGATCGACACGTGCTCTTGGGTGTGGAAAAGCAAAAGCAAAAAGCCACGACAACGAGCCCCCGTATTCTGTCGGCAGCGGACACCTACGCCCTCTTGGCGGACTTTTCCTTCTCCTGCTTGAGCAGCATGTCTCTGACGGCGGCTCTCTGGTTCCGGCTGCCGCCAAGCTTGGGCCCCTTGAGGACGTCACCCGTCGGCTGCTGTTGGCGCGTGGGTGCAGGGGCCCGCTTGCGCTGGCGTCTCTGGGCGATCTCGTCGAGGTACTGCTGGCGGAACTGCTCGGCCATGCGGTCGTCGGCAGTGAGGTCGTCGCCAGGGGCAGAGGAGGTCGGCAAGGCGGACTTGGCGGGGACGTCGTATACATCCACTGGCAGAGAGACGGCGTCAGTTAGGTGCTTTCCAAGATGGGCGGGGAGAGTGGGAAATGCGGTAGATGTACATCTATTCTCGTGGAGAAACTGCTCGACGAGCTGGTCGCGCTTGATGTCGTCGCTGCCGCGCCTGTTCCGCCCGCGGCGTGGCTTGGGCGGCTTGTCGGCGCGCTGCCTCTTCGCGTCGCCGGGGCGGTCCCAGGCATTGTGCGCGACGTCGACCTCGAGCAGCTTGCCGTGCTTCGTGGGCTGCTCGGCCACCTTGTCAGCGGGGCCCGGCGCAGCGTGCTCGGCGGACTGGCTCGGCCCTGGCAGCGCGGGACGGGCGTCTGCCTGTTGGGAAGCGCCCGGCAGGATACGGCGGCTAGAGAGGTGCGACTCTATATATTCGTTCCTTGACTGATTAGCGCCGGCTCAGGCGAGCGTGTGCGGTACGTGCCCGTGGTGGGGAGGCAAACGACGAGGGGAGCGAGCGTACATGTGCCTCTCGTTGAGGTCGGCGATGAGTCCCGTCTGGTGGGTGAAGCGGTCGGCGATGCCCCTGATGGCGGGGACACCGTCGTCGTCGTCGTCTTGATCGCGTGCGACGAGCGCGTGGCTCGCGCCCGCATCGTTGCTTGGACGGCCGTTCGAGGCGAGGCCCACGACGACGCCGCCCAGCCGCCTACCGCGGGCGTTGCGCATGCGCAGGGACGCGGCGAGGGCCGACTCCTCGTCGCCGTCGCTGAGCGCCCCGTCCGCCGCGGGGGCAGGGTCGGCGGGCGGGCTGGCGCGCGCGCGAGGGCTGCCGTCGCCGCCGCCGTCGTCGTCGAGCTCGCGCTGGCGATACGCCTTGCGCTTCCTGCCGGTCTTGAAGCGGACGGGGTCGGGCGGCGCCGACTCCGGGCCGGAAGGGGGGTGCTCCATGGCGACGTGTCCCTGCTGGCTCAGGATGTCGTCTGCGCGGAGGCCAGTGGACGGTCCATGGAGGCGCACGGCGTGCGCAGGGCGAGAGTAGTCGCGATGTGTGCTGGGAGTTTCGTGCTGGGACGACGGCGGAACGCTGGAGTCGGTGCCTTGCGTCGCGGTGGGGCCGGCCGACTGCCTGCGCGACGTACGGGTGACGCACAGACGTCCGGGGCTCCTCCTAACAAGCGTATCCTCACCTGCGGGTGTTGCCAGCTCTCCACCTACAAGCTCACAGGCACAGCTGCACCCTATTTGCTCGTCGACTGGCCATGGCAAGACGGGTGCGAGAATTCACCTATATCCCAACATTGCATCGACCCGCTGCTAAAGCTCGTACGTAGTTCTACTTTGTCGCCCACGGAGGCGTCGTCCAAGGTATGCGTCTCGCGCACGTCGCCAGCCGCTTGAGCCCCCCCCGTCACTGACGTCAGCTGCCTTAGGTGTTGGGTTTCGGTGCGGCACATAGCGCATGGCACGCGGCGTGGCAGGGCATCTCTAACGGTCTCTCGCAAAGGTACTTCACCCGGGAGAAGGCGCACGAGTACGGCGTCACGGGATGGTGCCGGAACACGTCGGACAACAAGGTACTTGCTGGTCCTGAGCCGTACCGTGGATCAACAACACGCTACGGAGCTAACTCGCGCCAGGTCGAGGGAGAGGCGCAGGGTGAGGACGACGCCCTCAACAAGTTCTTCAAGGACGTCGACGAGGGCCCGCGCGGCGCCACTGTCGTGCAGCTCACAAGGGAGGACCGGGACGTGGTGGACGGCGAGACGAGCTTCGGCGTTCGCCATTCCCGTTGATTTGTTTCAACGCTCGTCAATGTTCCTCAGCGCCAACGCCGTGGCATGCATGTATCCTACATCGCCAAACAAGACAAAACGAAACCCAGACCGTGCTCGCTCAGAAACCCCTCCCGCGCCTCTTGATGACGGGCTTCTTCACCGCCCCCTGCGTCACGAACTTCTTCCCGTCCGTCGCAGTCTTCTTCTTGGCCGTGCGATCCACCTCGGCCTGCTTTCGCTCCTCCTCCCGACGTTTGTCCTCGGCCATTTTGGCCTCGATCTCCATCTTGCGGTTGAACTCCGTCTCCGTTATGCGCTTCTCCCGCACCGAGTACCCCTTTTCCTTGATGGAGTAGAAGACGCCGCCCAGGTCGGCCAGCCAGTGCGGGTCGACGGCCGTGACGGTCGAGACGTAGACCTTGGAGGTGAGGATGAGCTCGTGGTAGACGACGTAGTCCGGCGGGTGGCCCGCGTACAGGGCGCTGGTGGGGTGCAGCTGGACCGCGAGGTTCGTCCGCAGGTTGATGTACTCCCCTGAGCCCTTGTACTTGGCCGCCTGGTGGTAGTATCCCGAGCAGATGCACTTCCGGATGATGTCCCAGTCCATGCCGCAGCTGTTGAGCTGCATCTTCTGCATCCTCACGATGTCAAGGAGCTGTTCCCGAATCTCCTTGGCTCTGCGGAGGGACTTGGCGTGGAGGAAGTGCTTGATGCACCACCCGTCAGAGTGGCCGTTGGCTTTCCACGCCGAATACACCTGGAGGTATGTGAGGTGGTCCGACTCGTGCACCCAGAACTTTTCGCGTTGGGTGTCAGCCTCGTCCTGCCGCTCCTTTGGCCGGTAGAACACGTTCGGAACCGACAACATGGACACGATGGTGATCATCTCCTCGCTGCACCCGTACTCCTCCGCGGTGATCAGGAGCTTGGCCAGCGACGGGTCCATGGGGAACGCGCTCATTTTGCGCCCCAGCTCCGTCAGCTCGCCGAGGTTGTCGAGCGCGCCGAGAGCCCACAGGTCGAACATGGACGTCGAGATTGTGTCCTGGGGCGGGGGGTCCATGAAGTCAAAGTCCAAGAGATCCTTTACCCCCAGGGACTTGAGCATCAGCACCGTGTTGGAAAGGTTGGTGCGCTGGATCTCGGGGATCGTCTGCAGGTAAAGCTCCTCCTTGAACGCCTTTTCGGTGTAGAGCCGGAAAGCCTTCCCCGGCCCCGTCCGGCCGGCACGCCCCGACCGCTGGGAGCCGTTTGCTTGCGAGATGGGCGTGATCTGCAGCGTGTCCATGCCCATCTTGGGGTTGTAGACCTTCATTTTCGAGTAGCCGGCATCGACCACGTACTTGATGCCATCGACCGTCAAACTCGTCTCCGCGATGTTGGTGGCGACGATGCACTTTCGCACACCAGGGGCAGCTCGGTCAAAGATTTTGGCTTGGAGATCCGCCGGCATCTGACTGTAGATGGGCAGAATGCTCAACTTGGGCGGGTCATTGAGCGCATCGAGGCGTTTCTGAACCAGTTCGCATGTGATCTCGATGTCTTCTTGGCCTGTCATGAAGACAAGGATGTCGCCGGCGTCCATTGACACGTGAATCGCCAGCACCTGCTGGACTGCTTGATCGACATAGTCTTCAACCGGCGATCGATGGAACATGACGTCGACAGGGAACGTCCTTCCCGGGATCGTGAACTCCGGCGCGCCGCCAAAGAAGTCGGAGAATCGCTTCGCATTCATCGTCGCGGACGTGACGATTAGCTTCAAGTCTCGCCTCCTCTGCAGTATCTTCTTGAACAACCCCATCAGTATGTCGGTGTTGAGGGCTCTTTCGTGCGCCTCGTCCATGATGATGCAAGAGTACCGATCGAGATCCGGCTCATTGAGAGACTCTCGGAGCAGAACACCGTCGGTCATGTACTTGATGACAGTCTCCTTGCTGGTGCAGTCTTCGAATCGAATTGCATAGCCCACGGTGCTGCCCAGTTTGACCTCCATTTCTTCCGCGACTCGCTTGGCGACACTCATGGCAGCCACTCGCCTCGGTTGCGTGCAGCCGATCATGCCGCCGTGCCCATAGCCATCCTCGTGGAGAAATTGGGTCAACTGCGTCGTCTTTCCGGAACCTGTTTCGCCCACCACAATCGTAACTTGGTTCTCTCTGATGACGTGGAGCAAGTCCTCGCGGACCGCGAACGCGGGCAGATATTCTCGCTGCTCGCGTAGTGTTTTGCTCTGGCTGAAATCGCTGGCTCCGTCTGCTTTCTTCATGTGCTCGCTGAATTTGTTTCCCTTCCGTTCGGTGACTGTCGCATCATCCTCTCCGGCGACAGGAAGCGCGCTGTCTCCATCCTCCTCTTTGGCCCCCATGATGTTGCCCAGTGTCGTGCCGGTGATGCTTGTTGCTTGCTGAGCCTGCCTCTGTCGTTCCCTTTGCTGGCGGGCGTCCTTGACTACTCTGCTGCCCTTCCTGCTGAAGACAGCCATGTCGCTCTGGTAGTCTCTGACAGCAGGAACAGGGTCGAGTTGCTTCGTGAAAATGGTTCGTCCGTCCAAGAAGGGCGGTCGCAGATCGTGCACCAGGAGATGGATTCGAGTCGCTTCATCATCGTCAAAGTCGGCCGCCATGTCCCTTCGCTGCGCGACTCCAGAGACCAGCATTCGGTTTGTCTCCCAAGCATCGTTCTCCCGTCGCCGCTGCTCTTGTCGCGCGTCATATCGACTCGCCATCTTCTCGGCCTTGGCCGACTCCTGCTGCTGGCTTTCCCACGCCGACACTTCGTAAGAGGCAAAAGGATTGTGTGTGTCGTCGCCAAAGGTGTGTCCGCCGAACTCGTCGCCTCCGTACCAATCACGGTCCAGGGCCCTCGCATCTTCGTCTGTCGGCTCCGGCTCGTCAGGCTCTCGTGCAGGTGTCGACGCATATTGCGACTGCGCCCGAGGCGTGGAGCTGCGCGATGCATTATGGAACTTGTTCTGCGGCCGCGTAGGCTCCAGCCTCCGCCTTTTCGGGTTGTACCCGTCGCCTTCTCTATCCCCTACCATTTTTGCGATCCCGCTGGGAATGAGGAAAGGTCTGCGTAGAGACAAGATGCCGTCGCGCAGCGGTTGCGAGATGTCGGAGCTTATTATCGCGAGGTTTTCCCGGCGCCCATGCGCATCCTTATCGATAGACCCCACCACATGAATTTTTTGGGACCGCCGTCCTGGAATTTCTGGCTGGGGATCAACAGCCATTTTTTCAAGCAGCAGCGGCGTTGGGAGCTTGACATTGCCCATCTGTTCACAATGTCTATGATCACAGCTGCGCAATGGGTCCCGCGGGGCTTTGCGGCGCCGTTTCCGCAGAAATACACCCTGGACGAGGCCGAGTACGAAAGAATAGCGGGATTGGCCAAGCTGCAACTCGACGACGCTGAAGAGGATCTGAAGGAGGCGCAACAAGGCGAGCCTGACCAGGGCAGCGACAAAGATGGGGAGCAAGATGAGATGCAGGTGGAGGAGGAGGAGTCGAGCAAAAAGTCCAAGTGGGTTGCAATGGACACGGCCGGCTTGGAGTGAGGCTTCGCTGACTGGCAAACAGAGTGGACGACGACGACCTGAAGGAGTACGACCTGGAGCATTATGATGATGACGAGGACGAGCAGCAAGGTGCCGGACAAGGCATGAGCATGTTTGGAAACATCAAGTCCCTGGCCTACTACGATTCGAACAAAGACGACCCCTACATCACGCTGCCGGGCGACCAGGTTGACGACGAGGAGGATCGCGAGGACCTCCAAATATTGGCCACCGACAACCTTATCCTGTCTGCAAAGGTCGAGGACGAGATGGCCCACCTGGAGGTGTACGTGTTCGAGGACGAAGGCGACAACCTCTACGTGCACCACGACATCATGCTTCCGGCGATTCCTCTCAGCCTCGAATGGCTCGACATGCCCGTCGGCAGCGCGGGCGGCGCCAACGATGCGACCGGAAACTACGTCGCTGTCGGCACAATGGACCCAGACATTGAGATCTGGGACCTCGACACCATCGACTGCATGTATCCGAATGCGATTTTGGGCCAGGGCGGGAACACCGACTCGGGAGAGAAGAAGAAGAAGAAGAAGAAGGCCAAGAAGGCGAATGACGAGTATCACGTCGATGCCGTGCTCTCCCTGGCTGCCAACCGGAAACATCGCAACCTGCTAGCCTCGGCGTCGGCGGACAAGACGATCAAACTGTGGGACCTCAACACGACCAAGTGCGCCAAGTCCTATTCCTACCACACGGACAAGGTGTGCTCCTTGGCATGGCATGCGACGGAGCCGACGGTGCTGCTGAGCGGTAGCTACGATCGAACAATCGTGGCTGCGGATATGAGGGCGCCGGACGCAAAGGTGCCGCGATGGGGCGTAGAAAGCGACGTCGAGAACGTCCGCTGGGATCCCCACGACACCAACTACTTCTTCGCGTCGACCGAGAACGGAGCGATCCACTACCACGACATCAGGAATGCGCCGTCAAAACCCGAGTCTACCAAGTCCGTCTGGACGCTGCAGGCTCACGACGAGTCTGTGTCGTCGTTTGACGTGAACAGCGTCATCCCCGGTTTCATGGCCACTGGCTCGACAGATAAGACGGTCAAGCTGTGGAACATTACGCCCACGGGCCCCTCAATGGTTGTCTCGCGCAACCTGGATGTGGGCAAGGTGTTTGCTACAACGTTTGCTCCAGACCCCGAAGTGGCTTTCCGGCTTGCCGTTGCCGGCAGCTCGGGAAGCATGCACGTGTGGGATACCAGCACGAACCCTTCGGTCCGCAACGCCTTCGCTCAGAGGGTCCCGGCGCAGACCCGCGAGGCGGTGGAAGATCGGTTGATTGCAGTCGAGGAGGACGACAGCAGCTCAAGCGATGAGGAGGGAGGAGAGGAAGGCGGCGAACAGGAAGATGGAGAGTCCATGGATGAGGATTAAACGGCAGTCATACGCGATGCATCATGCCGGGTGCATGTATGCATGGTTGGAATGCATGGGGAGGGCCTTACTTTGACGCTAGGGCAGATGAATCTCAATGACGTTTGCTCGACCAATATGTACTCTGACAAGCCTAATGCGACTTTGCAGCGCGTAGCCCCTAAAGCGGTAGGCGCCGTTGGGCCGAGTTCGTTTCATGTTCTTGGAAATGATCAGCCGTGCTCGCCGTGCAGGGTCGGAGGCGAGGCGCCGCGACAACTGACGGCAGCGACTTTCAGACAGCTACGAGCATCTGACGGCCCTCCGAGTCTCTGGGTGCGAGAGAGTTGGGATAGCCGACAGGGCCATGCGTTGCGTGGAGAAGGTGGAGGGAGGCATGAGACGGGCCAGGTGAAACGGTACTGATGTGCCAAGAACGGATGACAGCGGTTGCAAGTAAATGACGAGCAGCCGATGACCTCAGTGACAGGTTCAGTGCATGTTGGCTGATCCTAGCAGAAGAGTGCTTCGCCATGTTCCCGAACGGAGTAGATGACGGAAGAGAAGGGTCGTGATGCCGATCAAAAAAGGTCCCCAGTGCAGACGTTGGCGATGTGCTCGATTTCGCGACAGTGGTGCTACCTCGAACGGTCAATCGCAATGGCTCACCACCAACTACCTACCTAGGCGGGTTGGCGGCTCCGACGCACCAGTGGCGTGTGTCTTCTGCCGGCCTGAACGGTATATGTACCGTCTGCTAAGAGTGGGCTTGGTGCGGAAGCGCTGCCCCCTCCGGCGGTGGGTTGCGGGGGATGGCCAGGCTTGCATGTGTTTTATCCGAACCGCGGGCCGTTGCAGCTGAATGAGCTTTTTGGACGTTTCGCCCGGAAAGCTCGTAGACTGGCTGAAATAAGAAAGGGGCTGAAGCCATGGGACGCGAGAGGCTCGTTGTTTCCTCAGCACCGTGGACGGACTGAATATGAAGTGTCGAGCCTCGGGTCCGACAAGGGTGCCAGGGGGTCATTGGGCCAACTCACGCTTGCGCAAGGCACGAGCGCCAGGCGCCTGAAACCGAACGGAGGACCGGGGTCCTGGCTCAGCAAGGAGCCAAGGAGCCAATGGGCCGTCGTCCCAGCAGGACCCTCGTCAGATGGCAGCTAGGCCCCTGCCGGAACGGGCGGCCGTTGAAGACGGGATAAGCAGCGCAAGATGTGGTTCGATCAGGGCGCCCACGCGTACGAGTACGGCATAGAGTTCATATGCGACAGCGGCCAAGGCCAGGCATGGGCGAATGGACGGGGAGGGCCCTCTGGACCAAATTGCCTGCCCCGGGACGCCCAGCCACGGCGTGAAAGGCGCGTGCGGACGGGCAAAGGCATCTGTCCGGAAGTGCTGCTGATGCTGCTGCTGCTGACGCTGCTGTTGCTGCACAAGCACAGGCACAAGCACAACTCCCGTCCCGTGGACGGTGACCTCGGCTACGTGTCGAGTGGACGGCGCGCCAGCGACGAGCGAGACCAGCAGAGGCGTCCGTCTCCGGCGCAGCAGGCATGAACACGACCGCTGCCACGAACCATTCGCGAGAGCGCAGGCTGCAGCCAGGAGCCCAGGCGAGGGGAGAAAGTGGCCCGCGCGTCGCTTGGGGATTGGGGATTGGGGATTGGGCCAACCCAAGCGCCACGAGGAGGGTGGGCCTGAGTCGTCGTTGAATGGGTGGCCCCGTCATGACTTGCGAACCCGTACTCGTAGCCGCAGCTCGCAGCGAGGGCTCGTCGGCGTCGGCGTCGACGTTTCGCCTGGTCGCCATGCTTGCTTGCCGTGGCCGCTCGCGCAGACGCAGGCACGCGAGACGGCAAACGCGAACCGTGCCGCCAGCACGAGCACGGCAGAGCAGCAGCTTCTTCTGGTGGCCGTCGCGCACTGTCGAGGGAAGCCCGTGCCCCTGGCCGGGCCGCGGCGCCAGGCGCGGTGATTGGCGGCAGGGGTCCGCGCTCGCTCCGCCACGCCCCGCCTTTTGCTTCCTGGCGCCTCGCCTGGTGGCCCCATCCGGCTTAGCGACTGAAATCTTCGCCTAGCGAGGGTGGTGGGCCCCCGGCGGAGCGAGGGCCAGTCAGCGGCAGGGGATGCGCTGCGGCCCCGAAGGGATGTGGGTGGGAAGCACAGGGAAGCGCAGGGATGCACAGGGCACCGTCGATGCCCGCGCGATGCTGCAGAGCGAGAAAGGCAGAACGCAGCAGGAGACGGACGGGAACCGCTGGCGCCAGGGAAAGCGAGGAGTGGGCCCCCCGATCGCTGGAGCTGGGGGCTCTCAACGCCCCCGTCCGCCGACCCCATATCTTGGTTTCCTCCCCCCGTTGCGCGAGCCGCCGCGAGCCCTCGACCTTTTCGTCGCCTTCACGCTCCCTCCCGTCGGCCTCAACTTCTCTTCTTGCGAACGCCCGGTTCGCGTCCGTCCCTACGACGACGACTTCATTCTTCTCACTCCTTGGTCCCAGTTCCGTTGAACGCGACTTTGACCTCCTCTACCACCCATCGCCTAGCGCGACGACTCGGGAAAAAAAACTCTATACAACACGCCCGCCTTACCACCGGCCGCCTAAACTGCTACTTACAGCCGTCGACGTTGACCGTTTCCTATTTTTCTTTCGCCCACGCCAAGTTTTCTT
Source organism: Albophoma yamanashiensis (assembly GCA_001600555.1). Taxonomy (NCBI): domain Eukaryota; kingdom Fungi; phylum Ascomycota; class Sordariomycetes; order Hypocreales; family Ophiocordycipitaceae; genus Albophoma; species Albophoma yamanashiensis. Next base: position 2,675,083 of record BCKH01000001.1, read on the forward strand.
TCTACTTCTGTCAGCACTCTCTCGACAAACGAAGAGACTGCGATCTCTCCCTTTTTTTCTTTCTTTTCTCTCCCGTCTTTCGTCCTGTTCGCCACCGGAACCGCCGTTCTGAATCCCGATCCGTTGCCGACCCCTAGGAGTCGCCTCCCTTACGGTGCAACGCGCCCTCCTTGCAGCAGTCCAAGAGCCAACACAACACGGCTTAGAACAAGTCGTTCGATCAGCACCAAGGAGCACGTCCAGTCGGCTTTGGTTTAGACCCAGACTCAGGCCACCGCAAACAGACTCTCCCGCGATCGCAACCACCAACCGTCTCACAGGGACAACTGCCGCCACCTCGGCCAACCACACCAGTGAGCCACCTGCGCATCGCGCCGGCTCGAGTCACCTGCCCACCAGCAGCTGCCCTCTGGGTACTTTTATCAGAGCGGCTTCTCGCCTCTTGCTATCTGGTTATCCAAGGGTTCGCTCAACCTCCTGGCGGTTTAGTGCGACTACTGCAGTCACCTTCCCGCTTAAGCCTTAGTTAGGCTCGCCTGCCAGTCCCAACCCGCGCTCACCACCAAGGCGCCTCCGCATCCTCAACGACACCTTCTGTAACGTTCCCAGTCCGGTGCCACCTCTTGTTGCCAGCCTGAGCGCATATCGCCTGTTGCGTCTCGGCTCTAGTCACAAGGCGCTTCGTTCCCAAGCGGACCGTGACACCCCGCCGCCCGCACGCACGCTCTCACGTTGAGCGCCGTGCGCCTACATTTGGAGCACAGGTCTGCTCCACGCGCTTTCAACGACTCTAGTTTCTTTCTTCTCACACAGCACAATGTCGCTCTCGCGCGCCTTCACAACTCGCCGGCTTCGGACCAGCAGCAATGACCTCACCGACGACGGCAGCGTGCCTCGGCGGAGCAACACGACCAAGGGAACCATTCTTCGTCACAAGATATCGGCCCCCGTCCAGCTCATCCACACCACGAACATGCTGTCCTACAACGCCCCCGACCTTCCTCGACCTTCGCGTAGCAACTCCACCAACACCAGGTCCGACGAGGAATCCGACGCCCCGACAGTTGAATCGACGCCACCGACCAGCCCCGATGTTGCGTCTGGAGAGCGGACTCCGTCCCCGGAACCAAACCACCTGACTTCATACTTCAAGATGCCAGGCAAGACGCTGGTAGCAAGCGAAGCACAGGCGCCCGCAATCCCGAAGCGGTCCCCGTCGCACACCAAGAAGAACTCCTACGACGTCATTGCCCGCTCGCGCTCCGTCTCGCGCATGTCAAGGGACTCGGAGCTGTCCACGTCTACCAAGGCCGGCCAGACGTTCTCTCGTCCCCCGTCGACCTCCACCCGCGCATCCTCTTCTTCGCACACTTCGTCGCCGTTCTCTCAGAAGCAGACCACTGCACTGGCCCCGCCACCCGCTGCCGCCGGGCTCCCTAAGGATGCTCACCCGTTCGGACAGGAATTGGCCCAGGTCACCGAGCTGGCTGAGGAGTACAGCACCGGCACCCAACTAGCAGCCATCGATGAGGAGCAGCAGTATCTCCAATCGCGGGGCCTCGTCAAGCTGAGCGCCAACGACTACCTGGGTGCCATCCAGAGCCTGTCAGCCGCCTTCTTCCCCGAGACGAAGCACGCCGCGGCGCCTGCGCCCCTGTGGATCTAGGGCAGCGGCAGGGCCGTTGGAGCTTTCTACCTTGGGAGGGAGTCGCCTCATGTTCGGCTGTACATATTTCTGGACATTTTCGGTTGAAGAACAAAGCGGAAGAGGTCCTCGGCGAATATCTGCAATAGTGATGTTCGGGGACTAAAAGGGTGGTTTTGAATTTGGGAAACAGATACCAGCCGCAGAGGGCTGGGCCTTCGTTGGGCACGCCAGGCAAAGCAGCTTGGTAGAGGCGTTTCAGAGAAGAGGCAATGTTCGGCACGCTTGATGATGACGTAGATTCTTATGATGAGTGGTTACTTAGTTACTGTGAATGGCAGTAAGTTTCTAGAGCTCTGTGTGGTGTTTCGTATCCACTGCTCGTGAGGTGCTTTGTTCGCGCGCTCACATACTAGCATTGACTCGCTCACAATGCTGGGCATGTAAGGGGGCAGCGCAAGGCACTCGTCCTCCCTGGCTACAATGTGTCGGATGTCTCTGCCGACAATCCTCTTGACTGCTGCTCACATGAGCCCAAGTAATCCTGACGAGGCTCTTGGGGGGAGTCGATGTTCCCCCGTTCTCTCTCTGTTCGAGCCATACGACCGTCGTGCGGCACAGGACCTTGACCCCGCCATCATGCCACCCATGCACCCGTGAGCCTCCGGTCTCCCATCCATCATAGCGCGATCACATGCCTCCAGCATGGCCATGCGTCCCAGCATCCTAGGTAGGTGCCTTAGTTCTGTCACTCGCAGAGATGCAGAGCACCGCGTGGGCCGACGTCGGGGAGGTGTGCCTTTGATAGCAACAACAGCGCTGATGCGTCATGGCGTGCCCACAGTGCTATGCCACACAGAGTGCCGAAGTACCTATTTGAAAATGCTGACGGCTCACGAGCTCTGATGCAATAACTGGCTAATGGTGAGCGTTGGGGTCGCCGGAATTGCACATTGTTTGAGGTGCCTCTATGCCCCAGAATTATCACCGCAAGCAGGCCCAGCAGCTCACGTTGGCCCACACGTAGCCGATTCGGTTCTGCTTGAAACGTCTAGAACCTAAATATAGTGCCATGGAGAAAATGCAAGGCCTGCTTCAAGTGCCAGCTGCGACCTTAATACCTCGGCGGTGGGCTCACTCAGCATCGCGCTTGTTGAAGCCATCGCGTCTCTGGGACGGGATGCTTCAGGATATGGGGTGCAAATCAAGCACCGTACAGCAAGGTGAAGATGCACGTCGACGCATCTATGAGAAAGGTTTTAGGAACCGTCGACTTTCTGTAGACTGTGCCTTTCATTTTCCCGAAATGCTTACACTGTACAATGATGCCTGTTATGCCAATATGCACGTCTCTCGGTGAGACGCATTCAGAAGCTCGTCCGCAAATAGACCCAATAGTAACTGTCATCGATAGTGTTCCCGTCTGCAGCCTGCCCAACTCCCCGAATGAATGGTGCGCGGCTCGTTGCCGTGTTATAATGAAGCCTCTATGCCCTGGTGCTCAACTCCAATTCGAAATTATCTCTTCAAGCTAGAACGGTAACGCCCCTTAAATATCCGGGTCCTGTTCGGTTCGGTTTGCGCCATATCATCGCCCGCCCAACGGTTCGGCATGCTTCACAAGGTCTGTAATGGTAACAATCTTGTAGCCCTGCCGCCGCAGCTCGGGCAGGACGATACGCAGCATCGGGGCTGTCCACTTCCTCCGGTCGTGACAGATGATGATGGCGCCGGGGTGCACCATGCTGAGTATGTGCTTCGCGTTGACGCTCGGGTACGGTATTTGCGGGTCATGAGGGTATACGCTGCCCAGCACGATGCGGAAACCCCTGTTGCCCAGCAGGTCGCGCATCCTCCAATTGAACCACCCCGAGCCCGGCCGGAAGTAGTTGTTGGGCAGGATCTTGCCCTCGGCCTCGTACGCAGTCACGAGCTTCGCCTTGACCTGCTTGACCTGCTTTTCGAGCTCATCGTTGCTCAGCGACCTGGACGACTCGTCGTGCATGGCGTGGTTGGCCAGCTCGTGGCCCTCGTGGACAAGCTTGCGCAGCGCCGCCTCCCGGCCCTCGACCTGCGAGCCGATGACGAAGAAGGTCGCGTGCGCGCCGTTCTCCTGCAGCACCTCCATGATCTCATTGGTGCGCGGCGAGGGCGCGTCGTCGAGCGACAGCGCGACAATCTTGTCCGTCGTCGTCACCTCGAACAGCACGTCGGGGAACTTGCCGCGCAGGTAGCTGATGAGGAAGCGCGGCGGCTTGTAGGCGCAGTAGAGCGAGCAGACGGGCAGGACGAGGAGGAGGAGGAGGGCGGCGAGGGCAGCGAGCATGGCCAGGCGGTTGCGTCGGACCCGTCGCCGAAGCTTGGTCGGCAGACGGAAGAGGGCGAGTCGGGGCATCTGGTGGCGGCGGCCGCGGGCCTCCTGCCTCGGGAGGTCCAGCGGTCGGGTCGTTCAAGAGCAGCGTCGCACGCACTTGGTCGGGATGGTGCTGGTGCTCGATGGCATGCTCCGCCGTGTGCCTGTCGAGTCCGGTCGCCGAGAACGCTCGTATCCGGGTGGTGGTGGAGGTGGTGGTGGTAGTGGTTTGAGGCAGGCTTGCCTTTTTCTCCTGGCGAGGATTGTCAGGGGCCAGTAGCATCAGTAAATTAGCGCCGCTGAGCTGAACCGAGACCCGGCAGCGGGGCGGGGAGCCTCTGGTCTAGCGTTGCAGCGCACCCTGGCGGTAGATCGCGTCCAGCCCTTTTCAGGGGCTTGCAAGCTTCCAACTTAAGGTTGTTTCTGAGTCCATGTTGCGCTTGATCCGGACATCAAAGTAATAAACGCTAGCCTGCTGTTTCAATTACCCATTTAGAAACGACCGTCTCTATCAGGCAGCTGTGACGTTTAGAAGAGTACAGAAGAACAACATTGACATCTCAAAATACCTTACATGCAAGGAGATTGACACGGCCACGTAACCTTTATGACCGACAATTCAGAGCTGCTGCATCCCCGGCCAGGCTCACCCTAGACTCACAAATTGGCAAAGACGGTTGCCGTTGATACTCTGAAGTTGAAAAGACTCCACAGAGCTATATCGCTAAGCTACCAGGTATGGTACCTACCTATGTAGGCACATTATTTACGACGGCAAGGTACCAGGCATGCACCCGCCATCGCCCCGGCACTCATGAGGCTTTCAGGCTATCAAGTCCCAGTCGCAGGTCATCCTTCAAGTCCTCCAGCGCCTCCACGCCGATGCTCACCCGGAGCAGCCTCTTGTCCACTCCCACGTCCGACATGGCTCGCCACTCGATCAGGCTCTCCACGCCTCCCAGGCTTGTCGCGTGGTGGAACAGCCGCAGCCGGCTGGGGAGCCTCTTGGCGACTTCCTCGTCCTTCATCCATATCGCGAACACCGGGCCGTAGCCTGCGGGCATCTGCTCGCGCAGCCAGCTCCCTTCGGCCCCCGCCTCGGGCTGTAGACTGGCGTGCTGGACCCGGTCGACGAGGGATCCCACCACCGTCGAGGAGTCGCTGAGCTGGCTCGCGAGCCAGGACACGAGGGCAGTCGCCGTGGCGCTCTGGCGCATGACGCGCAGCTCGAGCGTGCGTAGCGACCGGATGCCCAGCCAGCCTTCCAGGCTGCCCATGACGGACCCCAGCAGCAGACGCTCCTCGCGCAGCTCCTTGGCCCAGTCGAGGCTCGGCCGCAGCGCCAGCACGCCGCAGAGCATGTCGGAGTGCCCGCCGAAGTACTTTGTCCCGCTGTGCATGACGACGTCGGCCCCAAAGGCAAAGGGGTCCAGCAGCGGCGGCGGCGCGAGGGTAGCGTCCACGGTCAGGTACGCACCCGCCCTGTGCGCCTTGTCGGCGTAGTACTGCAGGTTTCGCGCCTCGCCGGTGGGGTTCAGTGGCGTCTCGACGTGCACCACGTCGCCGGGCTGGAGCTCCGAGGGGTCGCAGTCCAGGGGCAGCTTCTCGAGGCCCGTCAGGCGCGAGAGGATCTTGATGACGCCGTGGCAGCCGTGGTAGCCCCCGGCGATTGCGATGCGGCGCGGGTTGATGCGGACGAGCATGGCGTGAAAGGCGGAGAGGCCGGAGGAGTAGGTCAGGGACGGCCCGCCGAGGATGGAGGTGAGGATGGCCTCGAGACGGGTCGTATTGGGGGCGGTATCACGAGAATAGACGTGAGAGTCCAGAGGCGCAGACGGCTGAGAGTGGAAGGGTCAGCGATGGGCATGGGTCCTGGGCGAGCAAACTCACGTCGACATTGTCCCAAGCGCTCAGCTGCTCCGGGTCGTCGCTGTACCGGAACGTGGTGCTGACGTGCATGGCCGGCGCCACGGCTCGGTGGGCGGCGATGTGGTCGTCGGCGTGGACCGTCCGCGACGACAAGGCCAGCCCGGAGGATAGGGACAGCCGGGCGACGTCGTCGGCCGGTGATGCTTCGGGCGCCATACCGCTCGCGTTTGCCTGCTGTAAGTCGGTTCGCCCTGACAACTACTTTGGGTGCTTTCCTGTCCACTCGTACGTGAGTCTCCAAGGTGGTAATTACACGCAACATGAGGTGGTCGTCACTTCGGGCACGCAACCAGCCCGAGCGGGGGCCCCATCTCGGCATGCAATCGACGACCCGCTTGCGAGTTGTCCGATGGCGGCGCCTCCGGGATCGGGTTTGCCGCTGAGGGGTCATCGACTGAATCCCGCTACGGAGCCCGTTTGCCAACCCTGCGGCAAGGGAGAAAGTCAATTGCCGCTACGCATCGGTCCTGACTTAGCGTGACGAACGTGAGCCCTCCAAGCCTCGGCGCCGATGATCTGCAGATGAAATGCATTGAGTAGCTCAATTGCAACATGTCGTCCACATACAGAAGCTCACAAAAGGTGTCAGAGAAGCTGCATTCAAATGCAATTATCGTCAAGTCATCGAGCAGCAGTTGGCAAAATCCCATCCCATATCCCATGTTTTACACCCCTCGTTATTGTCGTGACCCATCCCGCGCGGTCTTGAAGAGAGACTCCGTCGCCACTCCTTCACAGCACATGCATGCCTGCCGTAGCGAATGCGTGTCTATCCATAGCGCCCAAACTCCGTCGAAAAATAATTGCCGGCCATCAAGTATGCAGAGCAAAACAACAAAGCGAGTAAGCATCAAGCAAGCCAACGATTGAAGAGGCGGGCAGTTCAAGACCCCCTCATTGGCGTGGCTCGTCGGTCTTTGGGCGGTCCATGACCCCGAGCTCGGCGCCCTGCCCGCTCTGTCCCCTCTTCCGGCCCGGCATGAGGAAGCGCGAGACGGCCGGCTGACCCGTCGAGTCCTTGTCTTGCGTCGTGTCGCCGAATTTGGAGAAGAAGCCGCGCTTCCGGGACGGCTGCTTGTGGTCCTCGAGGCCGACGTCCTCGAAGCCCTCTTCAGCCGTAGGGGGCTGGCGCTCCATCTTGCGGTCGATTGCCGACCTGGGGAGGCGAGGGTAGCGCGCTGAATCCAGGCTCTGTCGCGTTTGAATGTCTTGGGCGCAAATGGGCGACCGCGCCGAGATGTCCTTGGCAAATGTCAGTCGAGAGTGCGGCTCGCAAGAGGCAACTGCTGCATGGACATACAAAAGATCGCCGATACGAGTCGAAGGATTCTCGCGAGATGGAAAAGGGCTCAATGTCGCCAAAGCTGCTCCTCGTGTCCGACGACGTCCGTGTCGTCAGGTACTTACGCGGCCATTGCGCCTTTTCGTCGCTCGGTGACGGCTGCTCACACGGACCCGAGTCAGCACGGCGGCCAGCATCGCATTGGCATCCAGGTAACTGGACCTACCGGTAGATAGACGCCGCTGTCGTTGACAACTGTTGCGCCGAGACACGGTCAACGAAGGCTCTGGTCGGGTGACGGCCGGCTAGGGCGGTTCACCCCGCCGACACATCTTGGCATGGGTATGGGCTGCAGAGAGGTCACGCACCACTCATCTTGTACTCGCCATTGTCCTGGCCCTTGGCGCTGCGGATGCTGAGGACTGACGAGGCCTTGGACCCGACCGTGTCGACGCGCTCGAAGCCGGGGTGGCTGTTCTCGTGCTCCTGGCGCAGGTTCTCGTCGTTGGCGAAGGCAGCGCCGGGCCGCCGAGCAAAGGGATTCCGGATGGGCATGACGTAGGGGGTCGGCTCGAGGGGTCGGCGCGAGGGGACGAGCACCAGCGGGCTTGTGCGGCTGTGCAGCTTCGCGAGCAGGGGCGTGGGCGTCGTTGGATGAACTGGTGGGCGAGCCTGCGGGGAGTAAGGCAGGCGGCTGGCTCACGGCGCCGAGGAGAGGGAGGGAGTGAGAGAGAGAGAGAGAGAGAGAGAGAGAGAGAGAGAGAGAGATAGGGAGGGGAGGGAGGGAGGACGAAAGCGGTCTTCAATCGCAGAGCAGAGAAAGCAGCATGCACCTTGGGCAGGCCTGCGCTACGGGGTGCAGCGTGCAATTGGATCAAAGGGAAGAGCTACGAGTAACAAAGCAGACAGACGGGCCCAGGGCAGATTTAAAGTGCGGGACGAACGGCATCGGGCGCGGCCATGGGAGCGATGGGATGGAGCCTTTAACTTGGCGGCGTCGGATGGATCGCGGCGCTCAAGTCCGTTCCCTGCAGTGGGTTCGAGTTTTTTTGCCCTGCTTGGGTTGGTGCCCGGGCGGCCGTGCTGCCTCTCAACCGCTGTCCGACCTTCCGAACAGTGAGGAGGGGGTGGGCCGGCCCGCCATAGGGGGTGAAGGGACGGGCGATCAGGCGGCGCAGGCCTTGGTTCGTGTCTACTACGTACACCCACTGTAGGTGGCTCGTCCACCATTCCTCAGATAAGGCAAGGCCTCGAGCCTGTTTCGCGATGGACAACGTGGCAGAGCCTGGAGATCTGCTTCCATTCTTGCACTAACCTACCTAAGGTAGTGAACGCAGTGGAATTGAACCACTAAGGTAGGTAGGACAAAGGCGGGCGCTCATTGCCACTGCAACCCTGCTACGTACACCAAGCCCTTCCATGTGCTGCGCGCAGGCACTCACTCTGGGTGCACGTGCTCCGCCTGCCTTCAGTGGAAGTCCGTCCAGAACGGTCCAATCCAGCATGTGCATTAGGTACCTAGACTTTTGCTCAGTCGCGTCGTCCCGAGAGCAAGAAGCGCGTCGCTGAGAATCCTGGAATCGGTCGCGGGTCACGGCCCTGTACCGGAAGCCATCATCCAAGCCCAGGCCACCGAGCATCCATCGACTGACGCTTGCCGTCATCCATCCCACGCACCCCTGTCACCAGAAACCTGGAGGTGGGCCGAGGACGGATGGAGCTAACACGATGTCACGGTGCGAGCCATCAATCCATGACCCTGGCACTCCTCGGACCGGCTAATGCGGAGAACACAGTAATTAATTAGTTGTACATACCTACCGGCGGGAAGCCTCTGGTGCTGGAAGGGGAAGTCGGCGGCAGAAGCGCGTGCTTCCGTCAGAGCCGATGCGTCACCCCTATCGTGCTTGATGATATCCAGCACGTCCACACGCGCTTTCGTCCAGTGCACCTGGAGCACCGATACAAGAAGTGCTATCCCGGAACAAGCCTGCAACTCGAAAGGAGTGTTCGGGAGAAGAGTCACTGGAAAGGCGGCAGGGCCCAATACCAAGGGGCAGAGAGAGGCCGAAACCTCCCGATTCTTAGAACAAATGAGGACCTCCCTACTACATACCGTAGCCCAAATAGCCTGCCCATGTTCATTTATGTTTCGCTCCCAGCCTTTCTCTAAATGCTTTACGGTGGGAATGGGATGCCTAGACTCTCAAGGGTGAAAATGGTAAGGCGTATGGCGTCTGAGGAAACTTGAAGGTCCAATGTCTCTGCGCGTAGGGAAAACATCAGCAATAGCTAGAACTACTGGGCATGCACAGCTGGCCGTATGATGATGCGTTGTCTCTGACGACGCTGTCCAACGTAGCACAAAGCTATCTCTCAGCTCCAAGAGTAATGCTGAGACTGTCCAACAAGGAAATACAAAAGCCTCTTCGAGCAGACACACAGACGTGACCCGTCCTTTCAACGTCGTCGTCTAGCCTTGGCGACGAAGCAGTTTGCATCTCGTTCTTGCGACGTGATGATATCAGAACAAAAGCTGTCCATCCAGCAGCCTTTCAGACAGCCTGGCTGCGATGAAATCCGCCCAGGAACAGGCACGAACATTTATTCGATGCTAAATACATGCATGTCCATTTCAATCTTCATTTTCATTTTCTTCTCGTTGGCTGACTGATAAAGGACAGAGGCTCCTGTCCTGCTTGCCATTTCTTCGTCGGCCCCAACAGGACCAGAGCCACGGGCTCCCGACTGCCACCTGCTTCGCCCCTGGCTCCGCTGCTATTCCTGTCCTGCACTGCCGTCGTTCGTGGGACGCAACGCTTTTGCCATAATCGTGCTCCTGCGACGTTGGCACTGGCGGGCAGTGCGGTAAATTCTGCTGATACACCGTCCTTGCCGAAGAGTGCCATGGCATCGGCCGCCTTTCGCTTGCTCCGGGAGTCCCGTTGGGTCTGAAAGAACAAGGCCGGCTTTTTTGGGGAGGCTAGTTCCGTCCTTGCGCCATCCGTAGAACCCTCACGAACGTCGAAATGGGCACCTTCTTCGTGGGATGGGAGCTCTGGGAGGATATGTCGTTTGTGAGCATCTCCCCGACCCTGCCGTGCCCGACCTCGAACTGACCCGGCTCCTTCAGGTACTGGCTTGCGCCATCGTCCTGGTCTTCGCACTCGCAGTCGCCAAGTTGTGGTGGACCAATCGAGGGTTGCGGAAGCACGAAGTCATCGAGGAGGAGCGGCGAGCGCGGCTAATGCAGATGCGGCGCTGTGGCATCAACAGTCAACAGCTGGGGACCATCGAAATCCCGTTTGGAGTGCGCGCTCTGGAGAGTGGCGTTGAGGTCGAGGGCATCTGGATATCGCGGTCTAACACCCCGGATAAAAGCCAGCTTGCGCCATCGCGGACCTTGGTAGACGAGCCGATGGAAGAGTCGAAGGGCAAGGAGAAGATGACGGATCCCAGATCTCTGAATGAGTTCGACACAAGCGATACATCAGCGAAAGGCAAAAGCCGTGCTTCTTCGTCTCGAACGCTAGCCACGAGCGGACCCAAGCATTCAAGACGGTCATCGATTGCTATGCCAAGCTCGACAGAACAAGCAGACATGATTCCGCCGTCGGGGTCAGAAGGTCTAGAAGCCAGACTTTGCGATGATATTTGGGGGACTGAAGGGTCGCACACCTTTTTTGATCGAAGCTCGCCTTTGCATGGGGATTCCCATCTGCCGCAGGTCTTTATCGAACGCGATATATCTGCAGATGCACCATCAGGCGCGGCCCCTGGCCGCGCAGCGGTGGACGGCCCAGCCGCAATCTTTGAAAACAGAAGCACGAGACATGCCGATACAGGATTCGATACCGTTCCAGCTGAGATCCTCAGGCATACGCAAGAGTTCCTGTCTCACGCTCCAGGAGATTCACACGGACACGACGAAGTGACGCAGCACCCGAAGAAAGGCGGTAGGTCTTAGTGGGAAAGCCTCGCAATTCCCTAGGAGCAATTGACACCACGCAAGGGTGGTTATGTCAAGAGTTGGACTTCGAGCAGACGTGCCGATTGTGGCCGAAAGGAATACGGATGGCGCTACGCGCATACGGTCAATACTCAACATTTACTCCATAACGGGACACGCTGTATGATTTTTTTGCCTGCAATGGCTAGAATACAAGCGACCAATATATTTGGAAGACATCGCGAAGAATATCGTCATCCTCTGCTCTTATAGCGTGACCGGTTTCCGTTGCTAGTCTTGGACCTCGGGGGAAACTAAGTGGCGGGAACAACTCGACTCGGTCGATTATTCCCGCATCGGTCAGGTATATGAAGATCGCCTGTCCAGTCCAAAACCTCGATTGAACAAGAGTAACTTGTATCCTCCAGTACCTGTAGCCATGACACCGCCATCATCAGTAGTTGACCAGGCGGCCGCGACCGGCTTTGATAATGCGGCGGCCTACGACGCGCACCGTCCGTCGTATGCACCCCAGGCTGTCCAGAGCCTCCTGGAGCATCTGGACGTGGCAAATAAGCCAAAGGCCAAGGTGATTGACCTCGCAGCGGGGACGGGCAAGTTCACCGAGTTGTTGGCTGCGAGGGGTGAGCAGTTCGAGATACTGGCAGTGGAACCCGTCGCCAAGATGAGGGACCACCTGGCAGCCAAAGTTCTAACAGGCGTGACGGTCCGTGATGGCCTTGCCAGCAAGATTGCGGTTGCCGATGGGTGGGCAGATGCTGTTGTTGCCGCTCAGGTGAGTCGATCTCGATTCCCCATTGCAAATGCCACGTGATGAGCGGCCACTATTTCTAACGAGTGTACCTTTTGCGTAGTCATTCCATTGGTGAGTAGAGATATAATCCCTTGGATGAAACGTTACTCAAGGCGCTAGGTTCGCCAACGGGGAGGCCTTGGAGGAGATCTGGCGAGTCCTCAAGCCGGGAGGCAAGCTGGGCATGATCTGGAACATCGAAGACTGTTTGTTAAACGTGGCCGTCAAGCTCTCAAGTCCTATTCACTGAACATTGTCCTCAGATAACCAACCGAGAAAATGGTCCCCATCGACCGAGTGGGAGCAAGCCACGAAGGAGCTCATCCTCAACTTGCCGCCTGACGGCCCTCCGCGCTTCCGAGACGACAAGTGGTGGGAGGTGTTTGACCGCCAGGCCCGCGCCGCGAAGCCTCTCTTCTCGACGCCGCTCGGGGAGGCAAGACTGCCCTTTACGGTATCTTTGACGAAGGACAGGCTCTGGGCTCGTATCAACACCCTAAGCCATGTTGCTGTGCTCGAGGGAGCGGAGAGAACAGTGTTTGAAGCCACGTTCGAAGGCATCTTGAAGGATGGCGATGCAAGTTGGGACGAGAAAGCGGAAACCGAGGTTCACGGAACGACACTGTTTGTCTGGACGACCAGGTTGTAGATGTGTCGCATCCATCACCACGGCGGATCAAACCCTTGCACTGGGTGGATTCGAGAACAGTAAGGTCAACAGGGACGCAGGATCACTCGAGTATGCCAAAAAGAACAATTCAATTCAATTTCTTCATTCCTCATGAGTCCGCGGAAATGTACATTACTGGAAGCTGTTAGCTTGACCATCCATCTCATCATGCATCGTTTGCGGTCCCGCTCACCGTTGTTGCCTCGCACAAATGCATCGCCATACTCCCTCCGCTTCGTGCCGTTGACGAACTCCTGCGTCTTCTCCAGCGCAATGTTCATGTATCCATCCACAGACTGCAGCTCGCCTGTTTCGACGTCCGTCGTCAGCCATCTGGTCCTGCGCATGCGCCGGCGTGGGGGGGAGCTCACCCTTGTACACGACGCCCGAGTTGAGCTTCACGATGACCGGGTTGCCGATGATGTCGCTCAGGAAGCTGGACGGGTCCTTACCCTCGCCCTGAGAGACGGCTCCGTTCTCCATGGCCGAGGATGTGCGCGGTGAGTGGCGGTTGAGTGGCGGGTACGTGGGAGCTACCAGGTGTGGTGAGCGGCTCTCGGTGAAGGGCGGCGATGGTGATGAGAATTGAAAGTGAGGTTTCGACAGCCCCGGCGATAAGGTAATGAATGGTACTGGCGATAAGGCCGCCAGATGCGCATTGGCTTCGCACTGTGGCACCCCGTACTCAAGAGCGGCAGCGCACGCCCGGCCCCCAGCGCTGTTAGCGCTGCACCTCGCTGAATTGGGCCTTAGCAACGGAGTGGCTTCAGGCCCCAACGCGCTAAATAACCACCTGGGGACCCCGCTGCGCGACGCGACCCGACCTCAGTCTCCAGCTCTTACGAGTCAATGCGACGCAGCTATTATCTCGATCATTGCTTTGATATCACAACCACTGGCTCTGGCGACGACACATCAAGGTGCAGCGCCGCCCCCAGATAGGCTCTGCAGCCGGCCGCCTGCCAACGCCATGGCGGAAGACGCTGCTCCCCTCTTGCCCAAGAAGCTGAAGAAGCTTCCCTTCAAACCGACGGCCCTGCGCAGGACGGCACAGCCGAAGCTGGCCTCGAGCGACGATGGCGCGAAAGGCGAAGACGACGATGACCTGGCGCTGTTCCGAAGAGCAAAGGAAATGGAACCGATCGTGGCCGCGGACCGCGAGCGCAGGTTGAAGAAGAAACAGAAGCAGGAGGAAGAGCGAAGGCGGCGCAACTCGATTACCATGGGCAAACGGCGTCTGGAAGACGACGATGAGGATGATGATTTGCCGCGCGAGGACGAACAGACGCAGCGAGAGAGCATCCCCATGGGCCAACGGCAGGATGAGCTGGCCTCCGATGCCCTCGCGATGGACGAGTCTTTGACTGTTGACGATGAGTCGAGCTTCAGGTCCGTGGAGCTCTCCCCTGTTCTCCAACTTGATCCCGCGCTGACATTTAGCTAGCAAACTCGTCACACCCCCAGCGTCAAAGCGGTCCAGGATCGAGTTGACGCCGTCAAAGTCTGCGCAACCGATTCTAAGCCTGGAGGAGGCAGATGCCTGCGCCGTGGACTCGCCGTCCACGCACGTCCTTCGATCCCACTCCAAGATGGCTACTCCCGCGCAGAGTTTCAAAGAGAGCCTGTCCGTATCCGTAAATGCCCCAGTCATCTCACTAGACTCCGACTCCGACGACGGAGACGATACCGTGGCCTTGTCAACTCCGTCAAGACGGCGTCGAGACACCAGCGTCGAGCAGGTCGATGACACTCCGGATCTGCCGCCTCCTGAGGATGACGAGTTCGAGGAATATGTTCAGCGCGCGCGGGATCAGGCCATGCTAGCAGGTGGCGGCGCCAATGAGACTTCCGAGAAGGAAAAGGAGAAGGTAGACATCATGGTCACCTCGGTCATACCCGGCACTGAGCCATGCCTGGTCAAGTTCCTGTTCGATAAACCGCTCCGCCTGGTACGCGACAATTGGATAATGTTTCAACGTCGCAAGGGCGCCGAGCTCTCCCTGCGACAAGACGACGATCTGATCCTCACCTGGCGGCGGAACAAGGTGTACAACTTCTCCACCCTGCTCAACCTGGGCATGCGCCCGCACGCGAGCGGCCGCGTCCAGGTGGGGGACCACAGCCAAGGCGGCCTGAGGAACAGGGGCTCTCAGGTGCACATGGAAGCGTGGACGCCCGAGCTCTTCCAGGAGATGGAGCGCGAGGAGGAGCTCCGCCGCAGGCGCGAGGCCGGCGAGCTGTCCGAGACGGAGGGCGGCGCCTCGGAAGAGGAGCCCGAGGAGGAGGTCAAGATCAGGATCATCCTCAAGGCGCGGGGCTTGGAGGACGTCAAGCTGACGGTGCGGCCCGAGACGACTGTCGAGACGCTCGTCACGGGCTTCCGCAGGCAGAGAGGCGTCGGCTCGGACAAGGACGTGGGCCTCTACTTTGACGGCGACAGGCTGGAGGAGCACGTCACCATGATCGACGCCGAGATTGACGACCTGGATACATTTGAGGTTCACATCAAGTAGCGGCGGGTGTGCGTGGCGAGATTTACCTCGCGGCGTGATGAGTAGCGGCGTTCACAGCAGCGACGAGGCAGATAGATACCCATGGAGACCGATATTGAAATTGATGGTTAGGATTTTATTTTACATTTTTTTCAAGCAGCAGACCACTTCCTGGCCCGCAGCCTGGTCTGCAGGTTGCACTTTGTGTTAAGCCGTCTCCCAGCCTCGTCATGTAACTACATGCAAGACGACGCATCGGACGAAACTGGATTTCCCAAGCGACAATAAGATACGTACGAATAATGGTCACGAAGGAAGAGGGGAAAGGTACTATAGACAATAGGTGCGGGCTTCCGAGCCCAATTTCCAAGCCCGACTTACAAGGATTCGTAGGGAAAAGCAAATATCAAGCAGGGGCCTTGGACCAGACTTTCCGCGTTCACCTCCGTACTTAGTACGGACTGTTATAACCACCCTGCTACAAGTACAAGGACAGCCGCAGCGGCACAGCTCTGGCGGCCGCCAGCGCTTACATAATTACACCCGGCTAGCCGTGCGCCTACCTGTATGGGGTCCCGGTGTCGGCCCCACTGTTCCTATGACTCCCCTCGACTGATCGACCAGACCAGCTTGACTTCCTCAACAAAACTTTCGACCTTGATAACTCCCGCCCTTGATCTCGAACGCCAATTGGTACAATTGCGCGCTATATGCTCCATTGGCCTCATCGATCCGATTGATTTCATCGGCCTTGAAAACGCAACGAACGCAACGAAAGCAACGAACGCAACTCACAAACATTTCCAACATGGCCGAGAAAAAGGCGGACGCTCCGGCAGCTGGCATGCTCTGGGGGGGCAGGTTCACAGGTTCGAATGTCTCGGGAAACAAGCTTCGGATGCAGTATACTGACCTCACGGTGCGCAGGTGCGATTGATCCTCTCATGCATAAGTACAATGCCTCCATCAAGTACGACAAGGCTCTTTACAAAGAAGATATCCTTGGGTCGATTGCTTTTGCCAGGGCCAACTCAAAGGCTGGAATCATCAGCGAAGACGAATTTCAGGCGATTGAGCGTGGTTTGCTCCAAGTGATGGAAGAATGGAAGCAGGGGACTTTCGCTATCATGCCGAATGACGAAGATGTGAGAAGCCACTCAATTTTACTCAACTTCTCGAGGCTAACACATGACCAGATTCATACGGCAAACGAACGTCGCTTAGGAGAGGTCATCGGCAAGGACATCGCGGGTAAGCTGCACACAGGTCGCAGCCGCAACGAGCAAGTTGTCTGTGATATGCGCATGTGGTTACGCGATCGGATCCGCGAAATTGACAGCCAACTCGTTGCATTCCTGAAGGTCATTGTAACACGTGCCGAGTCTGAAATGTAAGCCTAGCCCCATCTCTGGCCAGAAGCGGCCCCCTGCTGACCGGTAACCTCAGCGACTACATCATGCCTGGATACACCCATCTCCAACGTGCCCAGCCAGTTCGATTTTCCCAATGGCTGATGTCATATGCCGCTGCGTTCAAGCAGGATCTCGAGCGGTTGCGCCAAGTTTTCGAAAGGGTCAATCTAAGTCCACTTGGTTGTGGCGCTTTAGCCGGCAATCCATTTAGAATCGATCGAAACATGATAGCTGAGGAGCTTGGCTTTGGCGGAATAACCTTGAACTCCATGAATACGTCGGCCGACCGCGATTTCATAATCGACTTCCTGGTCTGGAACTCGATTTTCACCAACCACGTCAGCAGGTGGGCTGAGGACCTCATTATATATTCGACATCTGAGTTCAGTTTCGTGCGGCTGGCCGACGCATATTGCACGGGGAGTTCCTTGATGCCCAACAAGTTCAACGGGGACTCGTTAGAGCTTCTGCGCGGCAAGTCAGGGCGTGCTTTCGGTCAAATGGCTGGGTTAATGATGGTGAGTCCTCATATTGACATCTCAGCCAGATTCCTTCCTTGGCTTTGAGGGTGACCAGGAGCGTATCGAGA
This sequence comes from Albophoma yamanashiensis, assembly GCA_001600555.1. Classification (NCBI taxonomy): domain Eukaryota; kingdom Fungi; phylum Ascomycota; class Sordariomycetes; order Hypocreales; family Ophiocordycipitaceae; genus Albophoma; species Albophoma yamanashiensis. Next base: position 2,692,218 of record BCKH01000001.1, read on the forward strand.
GTAGCTACTGACTATTCACTTGGAAGACGGTGAAAAGCTTGCCATCTTGCTATAATAAAGATCTCCAGGAAGGGTGGGAGCCTATGCTGGATTCGGTTCAGACTGTGTCGGATAGTCTAGGCATAGCCAATGGGGTCATTGCTACCTTGAAGGTGCGGCCAGAGCGGATGGAGGCTGCTCTGGACAAAACGATGCTAGCCACTGATGTCGCAGAGTGGTTAGTGAGGAAGGGATGTCCGTTCAGAGAGGCTCACCACATCTCTGGACGCGTCGTTGCACTGTCTGAAAAGCTGGAAGTTTCGATGGACGAGCTGACCCTTGAGCAACTGCAAGCCATTGATTCTCGGTTCACAGCAGACATTGCGGAGGCATTCGAATACGAAACGAGTGTCGAGGCGAAATCGTCTCAAGGCGGTACCAGTCGATCAAGCGTGCTGGAGCAGATCCAGGTAGTCAGGGCTATGTTGGAATAGGGGCTTCATAGCCTAGTGCAGGATGCGGCCGAAGCAAGGGAATCTGGGACGGACATCACGAATGGCACGCTTCATTCTGTGGAAAAACGCATCATTTAAGGGCATCGGCCCTTAAATGAACTACAATCTTCTAAAAATAACACAATATCGTTAAAAGAAACTCGAACAGAACAAACGCCGGGCGAGCCGGACATGAGAGGAGTCGTTGTCGATCAATATACGTTTAGTCTTGAAGGCATCTTCCTATGAACAGTTACGTTCTTGAAAATCGGTAGTCAAGACGCCGACTTGCTGCTAATAGGAATAAAATCGCAAGAGGCATCGATCGCAACAAGCATCGCAACAGGCATCATAGTCACGGGCCAGGCACAAGGCATCGCAAGGGGATATGAGGCCCACTTTCCTTTTGTGATCTCTTGTGGCTCACCCTTGCTGACACCGCTCGTAGAACCCTCAATTGTGTTCATAGCGGGTGCGTCGGCGACGAAAAGATCTGTATCATGCTCACCCAGGAAATTTCGGTTCTGTCTCAAGAATACCGCCAAGGGAGGACCGCTAGAACTGGAGAAAAGCAACACGGCTAGTGCGGGCAGACCATTTCCTGGCCCGTAACCCGGTTTGCAGGTTGCGCTTTGTGTTACTCGTAAGCCAACATGCATACGGCCGCATAATGGGCCGCCGCCACACACCCTGCCTTTCGATATGCACAGTACTCCGTACTCAACACCACGATTTGGAAGCAAACGGCACGAAAGATATCCCAAAAAAATTCCAAAAAATTAAGATAACATACAGCAGCCGGTATTCGCTGGTCGTCACCGACCCAACTACTAATCTGCCCCTTACCAGCTTAACTATGGGAGAGCGGACGGGATCCCGTGTATTCTAGTAGGTATGGCCGTATGTACCAGCTTGCTCAGCCAATTGGGTTTATGTCGGATAGCTGATCTGGCTGTGCTGCAGGGACATTTGAGCTGGAAGAATGGTAGAGCTGGAGAAAAGCAACACGGCTAATGCGGGCAGACCACTTCCTGGCCCGTAACCTGGCTTGAGGGTGGCACTTTGTGTTGAGAGCTTTGTCATGTTCGAGCAAGGCGTATCGGGCTGAGGCATGGTCACTAACCTCGAACTGACCGAGCGTGGTAATATCTCCTCAACGGTCAAGATTAGAGTCTCGAAATTAGCATTTACATTGAATATGGCACCTCGCGCACGGCCTCGTCGAAAAGCGTAACTATGATCATACTGTCTGTCATTGGGCCGGACCAGACAAGCTGGTGGAAGGCCAAGTACGATATTGAAGACGTGCATTTCTTCGTCTCCGGTATCTGTGTGTCCCAACTCCAGAACTCCCATGTGATAATACCTCTCTCGCTCTATACAGTGCCGGCCCGGCCGCATTCAACAGGAATACGCCAACCTTGGCTCATCGACGGCAGAATCGAGCCTCGCACATATCGGACCTCGCACGAAAACTCCATATATAACATAAACACACCATCATTCCACGTCAATCAGGTCGCGCATGCTCTGAGGCACAGATTTTGGCGAGATCGTCTCCCTGTAAAGTGGTCTCGAGGGCACGGTGGGTGTGGACGGCGCCGCAGAGCTCGTCTCGGCGAGCTTGTCGTCGCCCGCCTCGCACTTGAACAGAAAACCATCGGCCGAGCTTCTGCGTTCGGGTCGCAGAGAAGGCAGGGAGGAGTCCGTATCGAGCTCCAGCTTGAGAGAGGATGCCGGGGCGGCAGACCCGCCCAGCCCGCCCTTTTTGACAGCGTCGCGATCCGAGATGTTTTTGCCAGCCTTGAAGGTTTGCAAGGCGTTCTTGGGTGGCGGGACCTTCGCATTTCCAGGTTGCTTGGGCTTGCGAGCGCGGGGCTTGGCCACCTTGGCCGGCTTCTCGCCGCTGCTCTCGATCTTCTTGCCGGCGAATGAGAGCTTGGCCTGCTTCGACTTTGCTGTCGAAGACTTCTTGGCGGAAGCTGGCGGGCTCGGGCGCGGCGTGGGGATGGCTTGGAGAGCCTCGAGCTGCCTTGGCTTGGCCTCCAGCTGGACCTCGATACTTGACCTTGAGGGGTCTGCAGCACCCAGGGGGATTCCAACCTCGATGCTGGTTGTATGCAGAGCCATTTCCTCCTCGGCTTCCTGGGACACCTCGTAGTCGGTGCCGATCTCGCAGTCGAATGGTGGGAGCGCTGCCAACCTGGCCACGTTGTCGCACTTGGAGCGCACGACGAGGTCCCAGCAGTCCTTGAACTCAATGCCCTTGGGCTCTGAATCAATGTTGATCCACGCCGTGAGCCCGTCCTTGCGCCCGCGCGCAACCTGACACAGCTCCTTGACGAGCCGTCGCGTGCCGGGGACCTTGAGCGTCGTGCCGACGACAAGGACCGCATCGGGCCGAGCCTTGAGGTCGGCGCGAGCAACGTTCCCGATGGCCTCCTCGTCAGGGTTGTACTCATTGTACAGCACAAATCTGGGCCGCAGCCGGCCAATGCCATGGCTGCGCTTCCCCGCGAACGACGTGCGCACCTGATCCTGCTCCTCGCACTTTACGCACAGGGGAGCCGCAGGCCCATCGAACAGCTCGCCGTTGAAGGGCTGCAGGTCGCCGCACTTGGTGCATACCATCTTCTGCAGTCCGCCGTGAAGCTGAATGGTGGGAGGCCAGGGGCCCTTGGGTTCCAGGGGGACGCTCGTCTTGAGGGGCTCCATCGACGTGTCGATGCAGTCAATGTTCTGGGAGTAGAGCCGGAGCAGTCGGCCTTCCTTGGCGAGCGAGGCCAGCAGGTGATGGAAAGGAGTGGGGGCGGCCGTCTTGGTCAATTGGGCCATTTCCCTGACCATGGTGTGGAAGGACTGGGTCGACGAGTCGTGCTTGTAAACGGAGGCATCAAACAAGTGCTTGCCAGAAGCCTTGAGTTTGTGCTGATTCCTGGCCGTCGCAAACAGGCCGGTGGAGGAGCGGAAGTCGGGAATGCCGGCAGACACGGAGATGCCGGCGCCGGCGACGACGACGATCTTCTTCTTCTTGCGCAGCGCCGAGAGCAGCCTCTCGAGGTGGAAGTTATCCTCGTGCGTAAAATCCTCGTTCGCCTTCATCAGGTCCAGGAAGGCGGGCGCGCCGCGCTGCCGGGGGGGCGGAGCGAGCCTCCGCTTCTTGGCCGGCCGGGGGCTGTCGTCAACCGGGTCACCCAGCTTGACGGGCGACTGCGTGCCCGAGGGCGTGGAAGACATGGGGGACGGGTACCGGCCAGAGGCGTCCGACTGCAGGACCGGGGAGCTCGGCAGCGAAGGCGTCTTGGAGAGGTTGGAGAGCGGTGACGACGGCACCGAGGCCGGGCCCGAGGAGAGCGGGCTCAGGCTGCTGTCCATTGCGGCCGTTGCGAGGCTGGGGGTCGCCTCGCTACGAGGGCGTAGGGCAGAGGGAAAGGGGAGTGGGCGGCGTGGCGAGGGGGGGGGCAGAAGCGCGGTCGTGAGCGTGCTCCCTACTCGCAGACCATCTCGCGCGAGGGTCGTGTGGCTTCCGCGTTGGCCCAGCTGGACGGCCGTGCCGGGGTCGGAGAGCGGCGCTTGATGGAGGGGACGAAGCAAGGAGCGGCGGATCCAGGGCTGTCTCTGGGTGCTGCGTGCTGCGCGCGCGTGGCTCGGGCAGAGGATTCCTGGTTGTTGAGGGGAGAGTTGCGAGGAGAGTGCGAGTACGAGCACGGCCAGAGGAGCAACGGCGAGGTTTGAAGTCGGCAGGCGGAGACGGTCGGGCTCGGGGGGGACGGCGCCAGGCAAGGGAGGGAACAGCGGCGGCCGCAGATTACTGTTTTTAGCGTCTGGGGCAGCCCACCCAGCGCCACCGACAACAACCACCACACACACACAAACAATTACCCGCAGACGGTGTGGGCTGCTTCCTCGAGGGACCGGACGAGAGTCTATGTATCTACGAGAATCTGCAAGTGCATCGAGCACGAGAACCCGTGCACAGCGCGGCGAGGGCCGTTGGGGAGGCGAACCCGCCCGAGGAGGTGCCCCGCGGCGGGCGCCGCCCAGTGAGTTTGCTCGCCAAAAGCCAATACCCGCCCTGGGCGTCTGCTGCACTCGCGCACATCCACCACCCACTGACTGCTACATGTAGGGACATCAAGTGAACGCCGCCCGCACAGTACTGCGTACGCGCATGCCCAGCCGGCACTGCGAATGAGCGCTGTCCCGCCCGCGGGCGTGCTGGATCCTGCGCGCGCGCGGGAGGTTGGGGGCGTCAGAGGTCGCGCCGCGCGCCCCCCCGCCGTCGATGCCGCCCGCCGCAGGCCGTTCCTCCATTTCCCGCCCATTGCTGCCCGCGCGGGCTCGCACAGGAGCTCAGCGGCAGTCGCGCCGCGCTGCAGCCGGCTCCTCCAGATGCATGCATGACAATGGGAGTGGACGTGTGTGTTCTGGACGTGTGTTCCTGCGCCTGCAGACGGGCGGGCCCAGGTCGTCGTTTCCTGGGTGACGGCCCCACTCGCTGGCTTCCAGAAGCGCAAGCGACAGCCCGGGACGTCGTCGCTGATTCGCTCGCCGGTCGGCCGGTGCGGGCGGGTGGGCGGCCTGCAGGGGCGAGATTGAAATGCTGGCCACCACTCCACTGCTGTACATACCACAGTGCATCGTCGAGCGAGGAGGCATACTCGTACAAATACATGCATACAGGTATCCGTTCATGCAACTAATTACTCGCACCGCGAGACCGGCATGGGCACCCATTCCATCCATGCTGCGCGGAGATTATTACGAGTACTACGTACAGTATTCCATGTGCGGCGATGCCACACGCAACGTTATATGCTAGAAGTGGTGATACACGAGTGAGATGTATGTACATGTAAATACAGGTCGTCTACGCTGGCGACGGCCTCCTCGCCGCCTCCATCTGTTGACCGCCGCTCGCCGCCGCCCCCTCCGGAGACAGCAGCTCGATCACGGGCTTGTCGCCCTCGCCGCCGCCGCCGCCTCGCCTCTGCGTCCTGTTTATCAGCTCGATGCCCAGGATCCCCGCCGCGATGCCCGACAGGTGCGACGCGATGTCCACCTTGAGCCTCGCCGTCCTGCCCAGCCCGGCCAGCTGCAGCGCCGTGATCATGGCCAGGAACACGATGCCGTGCACCCCGTCCTGCGGCAGGCCCAGGATCTTGAACCCGTCCGTCCGGTGCTCCCAGAAGTACGCCGAGCAGAGCCCCAGCGTCGCCCCCGACGCCCCGAGCGACGTCACCGTCAGCCACCCCCGGAGCGTGTACGTGACCAGGCTGCCCAGGAAGCCCGCCGCGCCGCAGCCCAGGTACAGCGTCAGGAAGTCGGCCCGCCCGACCTCGTCGTGCAGCGCCGTGCCCACGAACCACAGCGGCACCATGTTGACGAGCAGGTGGCTGAGCTTCGTGTGCGAGAAGACGGCCGAGAAGAGCGTCACGGGCTTCACCGTCGCCACCACGAAGATCATGTAGCGGTTGAACAGCGACCACAGCGGCGGCACCCTCCAGCCCAGGAACACGAGCGTGTTGAGCGCGATGATGGCCCCCACCGTGGCTTGCGACGTCGACCACTCCCTCAGCAGCCGGTACCGGGGCATCGGCTCCTCGTACACCATGGCCACGGCTGCCATGAACCCGAGCACCAGCATCACCACCGTCGCTGACGGCAGGATGCGCTCCCAAGCCCTCAGCTCGGGCGGCGCCTCCAAGCCGGACTGAGCCTTTTCGTAGTACTCGGCGATCTTGGGGTTCGATATCTCTCGTTTCCCATCCTGCAGTTTCGCCACGGCACCGGCCCCCTTTGCGCCCTCTCGCGCCTCCGCCGCCCGACGCTCCTCCTCGAGGGCCTTCTCCTTGGCCTTGGACTTTGCGAGGTTTCGTGCGCGCATCACGTCGAACTGGCTCCGACCGTAGACTGGGTCCGGCTTGACGTCCTCCGTCGTAGTTTCGTCCGTCTCTTTGGCCCCAGCCGCCTTCTGCTCCTTCTGTTCCATCTCTTGCTCCAGCTGGCTCAGCTCGTCTTCGGCCCTCAGCCCAGCATTCATGACCTCGTCTACTGGCACCGTTTTCCGCAGGTGCTCCAGCGCTGCCGCCATCTGCTCCGCTGAGAACTGCGCCGTATGTATCGCAAATGCCGGGTCCTCTAACGTGCCCGCGACTCGCCGTCCGTGCAGGATGCGTAGCAGGTGATTCGCTCCCGCAGCGCGCATTTCACTGCCAAATATTTGCCTGGCCTCTGCTTCGGTCAAGTCCTTTCCGCTGAATGTGAGCCCTGTTTGGTCCCGGTAATCCCGCGGGAGTTCTTCATAGTTGCGAATGATCTTGGGCGTCGAGAAGAGCGTCCGCCGATCGCCGTGTCGATAGCCGGGGCTGGGCGCGCAAGGACGTGACCGCGACTTTTGCCATGTGCTCTGGCAGGAAACCGTAATCAATCGAGCCCGGCACGCGCTGTTCGGGAGCCATTGCGAAGGTCTCGAGGCTTGCGTCTTGCATGATGTCGACGCGAGCCCGCGCGTGGCGGCCCTCAGCAGCGCGCGCGATGCATTGGGGCAAACGAGTATGCTCATCCTGGCTGGGCCGTGCGTGCCAGATTCGCTATCAGGCTGCCGGCGGCGCAGCGAGTCGAGCCAGGCAACGGTCGCCTGCGTCACGTCGAAGTATGGTGTGAATGTCGAAGAACTTGGAAGAATTTCGGGATGGCCTCACCAGCCGTACATACCCTGTAGCCACTTTTAGCGCCCCCAGCAGGGGTCTAGCCGCCTAGCACCCCACTACCAGGGTTGTCGTCACTCCAGCGAAGCCTTGTGCCCCTCCGCCGCCTTCTTCCCTCGCATCCAACCTTCGACGTCGAAGCTCCAACAGCTTCAGAGCCCTGAGCAACCGCCGAGTTTGGAGACCACCACATCCCAGACGGACGCACTCGCGAAACTGCTCGCCCGTCATGTCCGCCGATACCAGCCCCATAAGCCCTTCGCGATTCGCCGCCGCCCTCAAGGACCTCTCCGTCGGCATGCTGCACCTCAAGGTGCTCGAGATCCGCAACTCCATCGCACACCTTCAATACTCCAACGACCAGCTCAAGCCCTTTGCCGAAGGCTCCGCCACGGCCGTCGACTCGCCTCCATCCTCCACCGCTGCCGAGCCCGACCAGGACTGCATCGACGCCATCAAGGAGAACGAGCTGGTCATCGACCGCATGGCCGAGCGTATCGCTCTCGTCCGCGCAGAGGTCGAGGAGCGTGGCCTGAGTTGGGCCGAGTTCCAGAGCAAGGACGAGGCTGCCAGCAAGGACGAGGCCGACACGGCCAACGGCGAGCAGGGAGCCGAGGGCGAGACGGCGCCGCGCCACTCGGCGTGGACGGATGGGACATTTCAAACAGGGACGATACGCGACGGCCAGGTGCACCTCGACAGCCAAGCCGGCAGACCGAGCGTTAATGGAGGCTCGAGCGCCGCCACTGGCGGCAGCTTGTCCGACGAGCAGCTGAGACGGGGCCTAGAGGAACAGATGCGCAACCTGGGCAACGACAGCGATGATGGCGCCGGCGGCATGCACCTCTGAAAAGGAAACACGACTACGGACACGGGACGGGTTCTGCACGGCCGGCGTTATAGGGAATAGTGGGTATGAATATCATGAACAGGCAATTGAGTTAAATCACCTGCATCGGCCGCATCAGGGTTGCGGGGGGAGACCTGCGATGCTGGCTCCTGCGTTTCAGAGAGCCAGTGTCTGCATTGGAAGACTTTAATTTGACTTTTTTTGGAACCTGAACCTGACGCCTACCTCGAGTAGGCTGCTGCAAGACAATATGAAGACTGATGAAACATGTCGTGTGACAGCTCTCTGGGCTAAATATACCGCCCTCTCCGGCATAGACCAATTCCCCCCGGCGCCGATCCATGTACCCGATGCCGCAAACCCAATAACACCCCGCATGCGCTCCTTGTGCAATGAACCCCAGAGGATAACCAGTACCAGTAGAGCCCCGAATAAAAGAAAGAGCCCTAGAACGCCGTGAACGAACAACGCCGTGAATAGAGCGAACGCGTCTGTTGCGAGCGGATAGACGTGCTGTTTCGTAGATAAAAGTCTACTCCGTGTCGTCGCCAACCGGAGAATTGGCCCAGGTGTTCCTGTTCCTTGCCAATTTTTGCCGATTCGTCGATTTGCGCGACAAGGCACGGCTACTGCCAATGGCGCCAGAGCTGGGGATCGTTTCCAGCTTGGGTCGCTGCGCCGCGTGTGCCGAGGTGCTCGTGTGACTGACGGTCTCCGACATCTGCGTCGGAGCGGCGTCCTCCTCTTCGTCGGATTCGACGCCCGGCGGCGCGGCGCGAGGCATGCGCCGGCTCCTCCTCCGCCTATCGTATTTGTTGTCGAGCGAGTCGTCGGAGTCGTCCATGGATAAACTCCTGCTCCTGGTGTAGCTCGTGGACCGGTGGCTCCGGGTGACGAAGAGAGACTCGATCAGCTCCATCTCGGTCGGGTCGCTCGCTTTCCTCGACCTCTCCTTGACCAGCTTGTCCGTTCCAAACCGACTCAGCTGGTCGTCCGAAACCATGGTCCTCCCGCTCGACTTGCTGGCCGTGCTGATGGCCCGCGAGACGGGAACCTTGCCCTCCATGACCTTGGCCGGCGGGGGCGGCTGGAGCATCCACTTGCGGGCATCTCGGTGGGGAGGCTTGCTGCTTACGACGGGAGGGTGGTAGTCGTTGACGGGCGGGTTCCGGGGAGAGAAGTAAAAGTCGCGCCGCTCTTGCTCCGTCACCTCCTTCTCGATGCCCAACGTCGCGTCAATCAGCCTCCCTGCCGAGTCGCGTGCCTTGGAAAATGCATCCATGAGCTTGTGTCCAGAACCTCCCAACTGGCCCCACAGCTCCTCGTCCTCGCGCTGATAACCATGGCGCTTGTTCCAATCCTCCGATACCGCGTCGTCTTCGGGCATCGCGGACAAGTTGTCGCCGATATTGGTACGGCTGTCGCTGATGTTTGTGTGTTCGGACATGCTGGGAATGCTGCTGTCGCCGCCGGAGCTCGTCAGGCCGCGTTGGCTCGAGTTCTTGCTGACGGCCTTCTTGGGCAGGCTGGGGCCCATGCTGATCTCCTCCTGCCAGTACGGATTGGTGTTGAATGGAGAGGGATGCCGGTACAGCCCCGGCTGCTCCGTCTCCAGCTTGGCCTTCTGCAGCCTCTCCTTCTTGGCTTGTTCCTTTGCCTTTTGACGATGGCGAACCTTGGCGCATGGCGTGCAGGCGACGAAGTAGAAGATGGCAGACCGCACGGCGACCGGGAAAGACATGATGCCGTATCAGCAGGACGCGTCCCGCATCAAGAATGTCTCTCAGTAGAAGGGTGACGGCCGTCGCGAGGACATGGGTAGAAGATGGGAGCCGATGAAGCAGACGGCGGCACTCGGGTTCGCAGGGGATGCAGGCGGGGAGGATCGATGGCGCAGGTCCGTGGCAGACGATGTGGGTGAGGAAGTATATCCGTTGGGTCCGGGCTGGTGGCTTGTCCGGCAGCGGTGGAATGCGAGCGCCTCGATCGAGGTCGTCTGTTGATATCGAATCGGGGAAAGGGGCGGCGCCGAGGCCAAACCCAAATGCTACAGGGCGGCGGCCTGCGACGCGTGCGTTGGCCAGAGAGCGCCGTGGGCGAGCCCAGAAAAGAGCAGGCGAGGGCACGACGAGCGGAGGGAATGATGGGCAAGGGTGGACGGGAGAGACGAGAAGCAGCAGCAGAATTGGCTCGACAAAGAGGGAGGCCGACGCCAGGGAGACCTGGACATGCTGGAGAGGCGGAGTTTGTCTCTGGGCACACGCAATGCCGCAGGCCACGGGGGGGGAATGGGCAGGGTGGCGCGGCCGGGTGCAGCAAACAGGAGGCGACGACCGCTCGCTGGCGCTGGAGCGGCGCCCCAACTCCCCCGGGCGGGTGCCCCAGCCAGCAGCCCCCGAAACGAATTGCGCCGCGCCGAAACAAATTGCAGCGCGGCGCAATTCGTTAGACCCAAAGCCAGCAGTCAGTAGCGACGCTCTGCAGCACGCTACCCCGGTCCGTGTTCATACTTCGTACTCGCCCGACGGGCCAGGCCCAGCCTGGGGCTGCAGCCAACGACACCGCTGGCTGCTTCCGGGGCGCCGTCGGCCAGGGCCCCCCTGTGGCTGCGGCCACGTTAGGAGCCCCTGCCAGACGCCGAGCGCGAGGGGGGAGGGGCCGCAATTACTGTACTCTGAACGTGTACGAGTACGAGTACAACGTGTGGCTCGTCATGAGATGCCTAGCGATTGGGACCATTTCAAATACGGCTTGCCTGTCGAGGCGTCTGGTCTGGACAGCCCACTCGCCCGGCACCGTACTCGCCCAACATAGGTACTACTCGTACGTATACGTCGCTGAGCGCCACTTCTCTCGCCTGCTTCCCAGGTACGGAGCGTCCATAATTAAAACGAGGCGCTGCCGTTGCCGAGCCCTAATAAGAAGCAACCTCATCTCGTTACGGTAAATCCCTAATTACTGGCCCCCTTCGTGTCGTCCGCGCCCAACAGCCAACAGCCAACATCCAACAGCAGCTGGTGGTCGGCCGATGACGCTCTGCCCTCGCGTTTACATACGAGTAAGTCGCGCAATTGTCGGGTTTCAGGCTTGCGCAAACCCGCTGGGTGGGACGTCAATTATTCATAAACGCGCCAACCAACTACGTGCAAGCCGCGGAACAGTCTGCAGCCATCCTCTGCGACCCGCCGTCTCGGGACTACCTCGAGGCTTGCAGGCGGTGACGAGCAATTTGCCAGTATGGACAGTCGGTGGTGTGTCGGGACCTCGCGGCCATGACGGGCTGCTTGCTCTCGCCCCCGTCCACCGTGCCTTTCGCGCTGCCGAGCATGTCGTCCGTCCTTCGCACGGCGCTGCCAAGGGCGGACTGTCGCCATACGGGCAGATGTACTCCGTACGGAGTACCATACCCCGTACTACGTAGCACAGCTAGGCCACGTTGGGCCTTCTGCGGCTCGTAATTTGGTATTGCAAGCCGGCCTCTGCCGACGCCACAGACCCCGAATCGTCCCTGATGATCACCCGGCTCCAGATCGACTAGCGGTCCAAACATACTGTAGCACGTACGAGTACGAGGAGGAGTCGTTCTAAACAAGTTTGGACCAAGCAGGGCAGTTGGGCAGGTACCTCTCAACGTGGGTCCCAGGCCGAGATCCTCTCCATTCATGACCTTCTTCTTCCAGACAATCACTCTGCAGAAGGTCCATTTTCCCAGTAGCGCGAGTTGCCAGCGAGCCTGTCGTGTCCCCGTCCAGGTCCGGGCTCAATGTCAACTGCTTCTTGCCCATCTAGAAACCGCATCGCTTACGCCAATCAATATGGTTCTTCAGGACGCTGGCTGAGTTCCCTAAGTTGCTTCGAAGGATGCTGGGGAGGTTTTCCAACGCAGACGTATTCCAAGGATTGGCATTTGTGTCCGTCCTCGCGCCACTCGTCGTCGTCACCATGCTTCGGCCGATGGGTGTACTCGTGTCCGTGTCGAGGTCCGTGTCTACTACAAAATAATACCTGACTACGTATGCTCGGCTGATCCCATTTGTCAATGCAAAGTACAATACTGTGCACAGTGGGATGCTGCTAAACTGACGGGAGGCCCGGCACGCGATTTGATGCTCTTCTTGGCCGCAGTCGTCAGGGGCAGCCTTTCCTTGGGCTCGTACCATTAGGATCTGCCAACGATTTGAATATCCGTTGATTTGCGGCCAATCTTGCCCAGCTCAAATTGAAACACTGTTGCGTACACAAATGCCCCATCAGCCACAGTACAGCCATCCATCCATAATGCCAGTGACTACTTGCACCGGATCCTGTGGCTCCATACATTCCTCGAATCTCAACCGTGACCTTACGGTGCCCAGCCAGGGGCGAGAGAGTGTACTCGGCAGTCTCGCCGCGGCACCCGGACGAGAATGGCCAGCGAGACACGCCCTTGTAGAGTCAAAATGCTCCTCAGTCGCTTTTGCTCCACTCCAAGTTCTGTTGCGATTCCTCGATATAACCCCACCCGCAGATAAGGAACAGAGGGTACTAAAGGAGAAGATAAGTATAGAGATCGTACTGTGTGACAGGAGGCTTTACAGTGGCGGCCCGCGTATCGTGCAGCCATGGGTCGCGCGTGAAGGTGATGCCGTAAGGTGAGTATCTGCAGTCATCCCCCTCTCCGAGCTTCTCAGACATCCCATTCTTCCTCGACATCGTCGGCGCCGTCATCATTAGTCGTCAGTGCCGAGAATGAGCCACCAAAGTTTTGACCAGCAGCGGGCCTCGCGGCCTTCTTGACGCCAGCGGCGGGTTGCGTGGCTTGGGTCACGGGTTGGGCCTTTGGCTTCTCGTCAGCCGACGATACAGAAGATGCCTTCTTGCCCTTCTTGGAAGCCTTAGTCGAAACTGTGCTCCACTCATCAGCTTCGTGCTTGAGCATCTCGAGCTGCTCCTCTTCGGACGGGAGAGAAGACATCCAGGAGCCGTCGGACTTCAGGGCGGCTGGTTTCGCGGCGGTTGGGGCTGGCTTCTCCTCGAAAGTATCCAGCGGCTGATGGAGGACCTTGGCACCTGGGGCTTCGTTGGCACTGGTGCCGTTGGGCGCACTCTGGCTCCAGACAGACTTCGATCCATTGGCAGCCACGAACTGGGAGCCATCTTTGGCGGCACGTCCCTCGGCAATACGAGCCGCTCGCCGCTGCTTCTCCTCCAGTGTCTTGCGCTCCTTCTCAGCTTCCTCGCGGGCCGCCTTTGCAGCCTCAGCCTTCTTGCGATTCTGGCGCTGTTTCTTCGACTCAACCTTCTCGGGAGCCTTGGCCACCTTTGCCTTTTGCTTCTTGGGCTCCGCGGAATCGGTGATGCGTAGGACTGAAGGGCCGGCAGGAGACGGCTCAAGCATGTCGCTAACACCACTCACATCCGCCAGTCGAGTCTCGGGGGACAAGATCGGCGATTGGTCGTCGTCAGCATCGGCATCGGTGGCGGACGACGGGCCAGACGCCTTGCCCTGGGGCAAATCGTTGCCGGGGTTGAAGGTCTGGTTCGCACGAGATTGCTTGACCGACTTCTCCCGCTGGCTCAGTCCTGAAGCCTTGGAGTCAAACTTGGTGCCCTCCTTGGCCTTGGCCAGTTGCCGCGCAAACTCTCGGTTATCCATGCCGTCGTCCGATGTGTCGATGGCGATACTGCTGGATGTGCGCGGGGAAGCGTCGTTGGAAGCCTTGACCTGGGCCTTTTCTTTGGAGGCTGCCTGGGTTTCCGAAACGAAGCTCTCCATCCGCTGCTTCTTTTTCTTGTCTTCCTTGCGTGGTTCTTGGTGGGAGGTCTTTGGACCTCTGGGCACGGGGCCGGTGCCTCGTTTATTCGGCTTTTGCGTGGAGACGTGGTAGAGTGCATAGCCAACCCCGATCAAGGCGGCGTAGCCTCCAATGGTGTACACATAGCTCATGCTGGAGTCGGCCATGGTGGCAGATGTGCGAACTGAGGCCCTCGTAGAGGCAACAAAGGGGCGGCACGGCTATATGAGGGTCGACACTGCGAATCGGCCGCGCGGGGATCGGAGCAGGCGAGGTTCGATCTCGTACAGGGCAGCAATTGCAAGATGCTGCAGGGGAAGGGGGCGGTCGTTCGACGAAGCGATCCGAGGAGAAGCGTCTCGGATCGGATCCGGTGGTGAGTGCTGGCGCGGCGACGTTCAGAGCTCGGCTTGCCAACCAGGGGAGTGGCCAGGCTGTCTTCAGCAAGGGCCCTTGTCTGTGGTGCGCACCGTGGTTCGTCAACCGCTCCAGAGCACGGGCGAAGAAAAGGGTGGGGTAATAAGAGCTTGAATATGGAAAAGGGAAGGGAAGCGACAGCGAAGAAAATAAATAACAGCAGGAGTCGCAATGAAGTGAAATCACAGGAGACTTCCGGCGAAGGGTGATGCGTGGGTGAAGAGAAGCACGGCGTGCAGGAGGCGTTCTTGCAACGTCGCCAATGGAGAACGTACACTGTCGAGGTGCGTCGAGCCTACCCTTCTGTGGCTGTAGGGAGGCGCTAGCGCTGTGCAGCCCGGAACCCCAAGTTCGTCGTCGCTGGGAGCGTGGCGGAATGGCACAGAGGGCAGGGAGCCTGAGACTGGACAGGGCAGCGGCGTGTGCGATGCGCCACAGTCCACCTAGCTTCGCTAAAAGCTCAGGCCGGGCGGTGGAGCGCGCGTCTTTGGTTGGGGAATCGAGGCGCTAGCCGGCGTGATTTGGGGACAGCGGGTTCCACGAACACGACGAGTTTGATTGGGGGGCCCACGAGAGCAATTTCAGCCGTCTGCTTCCCGCTGTGGGCGAGATGAGAAAGAACTGAACGGCTTTGGGCGCTGCGTCGATTCGCGCTGAGCTGGTGTTGTGATGATGGTGACTGGTGTTGCAGGGAGGCACGGCCTGCTGGTGGTGCAAGAAGGCTCAGACGGAGTGCGTGCCACGTGACGTGCCATGCCTACCCGGGAGCACTACCCGGGAGCACTACCCGGGAGTACGGCCGCAACGTCACGCTGGCTGTCGCAATCACACGTGTGCGGTGGTGGCATTTCGTTCAGAGTGAGATCTGCCTAGGTACCTACGACGAGGCGGGTTACATATTGCTGTCCCAGGTGTCGTCTGTCGTAGAGCGCGGTGGTAGCGGGTGCCAATCACAACGCGTGTTCACAGAGCCCGTCGTACTTAGATTCGACGTTCGAGGGCTACCACTCACGAAACACAACTCGCGCCTGCCTAGCCCTTAAGCTGTCCAACTACCCCAAATGTGCGACTCGTGCAGCTTCAGCCCCGAGGCACCGGCTCCCCGTCGATGTGCAGCGGCGCGGGCTTCCAGTCTGGAGCCTTCGACTGACCCCGGAGTCGGCCGGCCGGGCACGGCCGCCGGTGATGGGCAATTCGGTGCGGCATCTGGGCCTGGGGCTGCTCCCAACCCCACCAGGGCCAAAGGAGGGGCACCACAGCGGCTTCTTAAGTAGCCTAGCAAGAATCCTCAAAAGACGCCGAGAGGCATTCCTCATATCGCACAATATATACCTTCCTGCCTAGTTTCACATCATCGTTTCAATTGCCATTTACGGCCCGACGTAGGTCTGTTGGAAGAACTCCAAGCCACATCTTTGTACAGGATTCACATCGCCACCAGAGACATTAAACCATGGCTCCGCAGAAGATCATCATCGACACCGACCCAGGCGAGTCTCCCCCCGATGCGACTGTGTCAAAAGCGTGGTCTAATCTTCTTGCTAGGTGTCGACGACATCATGGCTATGCTCCTCGCCCTGAGTGCCGCCCCCGAAGAGCTCGAGGTTGCCATGCTGTCAGTCACATACGGCAACGTGCCTCTGCAGAGGTAAGAGGTTCCGTCTCATGATATCAAGAGAGGGACCCGTTGGCTCATTTATCACAGCTGTCTCCGCAACGCCGTTGCCCTCTTTCACGTCTTGGAGAAGGAGCTCGCCTGGAGAAAGGAGACCGGCAGACCCGAGGGCTACGGCGCCATGAAGGCATCCAAGCCCATTATTGCCGTTGGACCTGAGCACTCACTTGAGGACGAATGTCTAATGGCTGACTACTTCCGTAAGTCATGGTTGAGCGCCGAAACGGACGGTGCCGACCCGGTTCATTGGCTAACCTCGGCTACGCTATGCAGACGGTGAGGATGGGTTGCACGACGTCCACAAGGTGCACCCGCACCTCAGCCCTGCCGACACTTGGAAGTCGCTCTTCCAGGCTGATGGGGACAGCTCGGTGGATCACAGTGCCTTCTCGCCATATTTCACGCCGTCCAAGGAGCCTGCCCACAAGGAGATCCTGCGAATCCTCAAGGAGAATCCAGTTGACACTGTTTCGATCTGCGCGGTTGGACCGCTGACCAACGTCGCCCTTGCCGCGGCCGAGGACCCAGAGACCTTTCTCCGAGTCAGGGAGCTCGTCGTCATGGGCGGGGCCGTGAATGTCGAGGGAAACGTCACCCCCGTCGCCGAATTCAACTGCTACGCAGATGCCGTGGCTGCGGCCCGCGTCTATGCCCTCACATCCTTGACGCCAGCGGCGACGATGCCTCCCATCCCCGCCAGACTTTCCACCCTCCCTCCCTATCCGGCTAAACTCTCGCGCCGGCTGAGATTGACCCTCGCCCCGCTGGACATTACCACTCCCCATCTCATCACCAAGAACTATTTCGCGGAGCGCATTCAGCCGCACATTGACGCCGGAAGCCCTCTTGCCCTGTGGACGTCTCACTTCATCAAAGGTGCCTTCAGCAAGATTGAGTCGATGGAGGGCGACGGAAACGAGCCGGGTCTCTCTCTGCACGACCCGCTGACGGTTTGGTATATGCTGACGCATGACGACCCTCAGTGGAAGTTCCCCGCCAAGCCAGAGGATATTCGTGTTGAGACATCGGGCCAGTGGACGCGCGGGATGCATGTTGTTGACAACCGACTGCGGGCGAAGCCTGCCGAGGCCGCGCTTGAAGGCTCGTCGAACCCTCGCGAGGACCCCAACGTGGTCACGTTGGATGAGGTGCCAGGCGATACCCTGGGCTGGCTCAGCGTCCTGAAGGGCAACAGAGTCCACCGCCTCATTGCGTCTCCGGGCGAGGAGATTTTCAAGGATGTCTGGATGAAACGCGTATTCGAGTGAAGGGGCAAGTTGTAAAAGTCTTTGGATACTCAGGTGGGTCAGCAAAACTGTCAATGTAGGATGCGATTCGAAGAGAGCTTCAAGATTAGCCCATACCCTAGAGAATACCAACGCGAATGCCGTACACATCTTCATGCTCCAAACTCCAAAACCATGCCAATTCGCTTCTCGCTCATGCGCAGCCCCAATTTCCGACGATTGATCTCACGAGGCAATATCGGTGTCGATGGGCGTGGCGCACCGGCACTCTAAATGTGTTTGATGCCGCCTATTGTCGACCCTCTAACCTCTGTCCAGTTGATGCTCTCGTCAAGCTTCTCGTCTACCAGCCCGACGGAGCACACGCTGTCTCCGCGGACGAGGTACAGGCCGAGTGGCACCTCAACCGAGGGCTCGGGATCGTCCGCCTCTCGTATGATTCTTTCCACAGCGTCGGTCAACACCTGCAGCAGAGCGCTATTAGCCTGGTGTCGCACGAATGGGAGTTGCACGCCCAGTAGCTACAAAATTCCTACCAGATTGGTCGACGTGTCGGACGCCGTGAGCGTGCCCACCAAGATTCGCGAGTCGGCGGTGACAATCAGCACCTTTTCTGCGCAGAGACACGTTAGCTCTGGCGCGGGGCAGGCTCGACAAGCCAACCGTTTGCTCACTGTTCAGGTAGCCGCCAAGAGTCGCCATGGTGCTGCACGAGGATTGAAAACTGGTGCTGGCGCAAGCGAGGAGGCCAGGAAGGTTGGTGTCGAGGGATTGTGGACGGCGGGGGGAGCTGTCGGAGGTCTCAAAAGTTCTGGAGAGCTCTGGCGATGGAGGAGCCTCACAAAACAGGGCACTAAGCCTGTTCGGGGCCACGACGCGTTGCTGGTGAATATCACAACGAGAACGCTCGATTCGCCAGCGAGGGGAATAGATTCACGTTCGCTTTGGATTCTAGATTTCAGACATGGGCAGATATCGCCGAAGAGAATTACGATATTTTTCTCGTGAGAGAGCGGTATTCCGCGTGTTGGATGCTGGAGGCATCATCCACCTCAACCTAACATGCCGCACATTTTTGGAATCAGGTTGAAGACCACCAGCACCAGAACGCCCGCATGATCCCCAAATGCGTACCGCTAATCCTAGGCACTCAAATCACCTGGGAGCAATTCAGCAGACCATGGGAGACTGCTCGAACCAACAAATACACCAGTCTTTCCGATCTCTTTGGCTGAAGATGTGGGCATTCAAGCAAGGCACCATCACGCCTCGAGATGGAACACACAGCCACGATGGAAGGCACGTCAACGGCAGCCCCATGTCACGACATGCAACTTCAGTTTATCAGGCCAGAGGTATGATCTTCTTCACCTCGCTGGACCAGCCAGCGGAAGCAATGAAAATTGAGCTCAAAGTGTGTTCGCGTCACCTGGAGGCAGTGTAATACCAGGGACACAGTGGGCAGCTCCATGCGCAAGCACAGAGGAAGCCGCCCGAGGGCCAAAAATAAGAATAATCAAAGATAACCTCCTTAGAGGTCTTTCAGAGATTAAACTGAAAAGAACAGATACTACACTTGATCTAAGCCAAAAGGCAAAGAGAGCTAAGGAGAAAGGAAAAAAAGATTCTAAAACTCGGGGAGCCAGTCGCGGTTATATATTTCTGAGGGCGGTGTGGCTGGTGGGCGAGTGGCAGAATGCAGGGCCAATCAGCGTGCGCGGTGCCTCGGTGCCTCAGGTGCTGGCGCCCCCACCACCTGCAGGCCCGCCTTTGCAGCTGCCTGTTCGTAATTCTGCCAGCGTCTCAAGTGAATGAGCTCAGGATCCGGCTGCTGCCTTGTCTGCCCCCCCACTGAGCATTTGATGTTGCCAAAGTTGTGGATACCTCATTTTACGGAGGCACTTGCTTGTCAAGCTTGTCTCAGCAACTCACTGTTGGGCCTCAGAACGCCAAGGTTCAAGTCACCCGAGCAAGCTTGTTGACCATCTCACGAGCGTCTCCGAGCAATGAATGGGCGAAGCATCGTCATCAAATTTGCATGCTAGTCAAGATCCCGACAATAGAGCAAATGGCGGCCTGAGGCCTAGGTATAAAGCAACAATCAACATCACCGTCCGCCAGCCTTAACGCCCCTGTCTCCGTGCCAATTGACGACAGCCAAACAGGTAGTGCCTAACCCAAAGTCCCTGCCGAAGGAGACGACACAAGCAAGACGACCTGGAGCGCCAAACTGTTCCTGTTAACTCACAAACTCCGTAAGTCTTGCGCCGGTCAGCTCTCCACCAGCTCACCCTCGTCCTCAGAAACCCTTGCCCGCTTTTCGGCTCTGTCGTGCTCGGCACTCGAGTCGATGTCGGTGTCCTTTCTCTTGGACGGAGATCTGGGCGCGTAATCGCTCCCGTCGGCTCCTGGTCGAGGCCTCGGTTCCAAGGCTCGGTCCCTTCCCTCAGGCCCCTTGTCTGTGCCTCCGTTTGTCCTCGGGATTGGGCTGCGACTGGCTCGATCGACGTCCACTGGTGTTCCGCCGGTGGATGAGAACATCTCGGACTGACTCAGCATCGTGTCAGCTCGCCGCCTCGTGTTCTCCAAGTCGAAGGCAGGCGATGGCAGCGACGGGTTCTGCTTCCTAAGCGGGTTCTCCACGTAAAACTGCCGCATCACCTCAATGGCCCTGGCACATCGTTCCTCGTCTCCATTCAAAAACCTCCACCACGGCTCCCCATCAATGTCGTCGATCTGTTGATTCGTGTGTACGCTGGCGAAGAAGATGGAGCTGATGGCGACATCTCGAGCCTCCATGAGCAGCGGCAGTGCCGTGACGCAAGCGTCATTACAGAACGCCCAGGCCGACTGCCTCAGAACCTTGTTGTGAACAATGGCCAACTGTCCGAGGAGTTCAAAGAGGTGCCGGTATGGATTGTCGACCATTAGGTCGAATGTAAGCTGCTCCAGCATGGTCTCCTCGTAGGTGAGGATGCTATCTCTCCACCGCCAGTACTCCTTGCTCTGCTCATCAATGATGAGCTTGGCGTTCTTCTGAGCAACTTTGGCGACGGCAACGATGATCTCCTTGGTCTTTCTGCAATTCTCCTCCACTTTGTTGGCAAGAAAGAGCGCGGTGGCGGCGATGTTCTGTCCACAGGCGAATGGTCAGCAGAGCAATCCAAAATGCGCATAGACCGCGAATCCAATGCCCAATCATTAGAAAGGCTAACCGGCGGACTCACATAATGATGGATACCACCCTTCTCTTGCACCATGCTGCACCGCATGTAGAATCGGTGGAAGAAAACTCCGGCTACCCAGAGTGTTATCTGAGGCAGGTCCAGCATGACACCCGCCTGGTAAATGAAATTGACACCCTTGGCTCTCCGTAGCCTTTCCTCTGATGGCGCGATGCCATCGACAATGCTCGGAGTGCTGTGTACTTCGTCCGCCGTAAAGAACCACTGGCTCACAGAGGCCGTGGGAGACTCCCTCCCGGATTGCGCTGGAGACTGTTGGCTGGAAAAGGCTTTCGCTCGCGGGGGAGAAGTCCGTGTGCTCTGCTGGGGAGGAGTCGGAGCAGCTGGTGGCACGTCACGCCGGCGAGGCGGGGATCGCGACGTCTGTTCGTGGCGAGAGCCTCCGGGGAGACTGGGCGGTTGATAGCCCTCGCGAGGAGGCCGGTAGCGGTCGATGCTCGCCATCTCCGGCCAAGACTATGTAAGGTTGGCAACCGGCAGAGTAATGCGACCGTGGCGGTAAATCATAGAAAGAGTTTTGCCCCGGAGGTGCGTGGCCAGGAAGGAGAGAAACAGGCTGGGAATGATGTTGATGGTGGTTACGTCGGACCAGGGAGACGTCTTAGAAGGTTCGCTATCTAATCGCGGAGTCACCTGACCCTCTACAAGTGTCGGGCCGGCTATCTTCTCGTGTCATGCACCAATCGCCCAGCCGCAACTCCACCAAAGTCTTGTACCTTGGCCATTCGGAAAAGAGAAATCGCAAAATTAATTGGGTATCTTGCTTTGGATTTTATATCTTTACTTGACATATGTACAGATGGCCCGCCTGCGTAGCTCAGAGGGCTTCGCCATCATTGCGGCCCCACAACTTGACCGTCCGATCGTGACCGCCGCTGACAATCCATCGCCCATCCCTGCTGTAGTCCACGCTGGCCACAGGCCCCGTATGACCGCTCAGGGTCTGAACCAAAGTCCAGTCATCAGCCGAGAAGACCTTGACATTTCTGTCAAATCCGCTCGACACGAAGAAGGAGCCTGACTTCACGGGGACCCTTGCTCCTTTGTCGTCAAGGCCGGGTGGCGTCCCGTCCAGGGGATCATCGAGCCCCTTGAACCACCGCATGTCCGACACGGCGCTGCTGTGCGCTCCAATACCTCCAACTCTCTGGACCTTTCGAACATCCCAGCACTTGATCCATCCGTCGGCAGATCCGGTCAAGACGCGGTGGCCATCGGAGCCCCAATCTAGGGCGTGGATGGGCTTGATGTGTCCGTCCAGGTGACCGTCAAGAATCATTACTGTTCGGCCGGATCTCAGGTCCCATATCCTGCCGATGCTATCCAGGCCGGCGCTCGCGAGCAGAGAGCCGTCGGTGTTGAAGCTGATGGCGTAGACACCCCGAGAATGACCCTCTTGCAGGAGGAGCTCCGTCGTGGTTTCGACATCCCAGAGGCGCCATGAAGTATCCTCGGACGCGGAAGCTAGGTACCTGCCTGAGGGATGGAATTCAACGCGGCAGACTCTTTGCGAGTGCCCTTGAAGGGTCGACAAGGGCGTGTCCTGATTCAGGGACCAGAGCTGTACCAGACCCTCGGCACCACCTGACGCCAGGTTGAGCGAGTCTGGCGAAACGTTTCGCTCGGGCAGCGTGGCGCCGGGGAACCAGGAAATTCCACTGATCTTGTTTGTGTGACCGCGATAGGTCATCCTCTCCTTCAGGCTTGGTATCTCGACCGTCTTGACTTGGCCGCCCCAGTTGCCCACAGCCACGATCTCTCCGTTTGGAGACAGCCTGGTCATGCTGATGTGCCTTTCTCCCACCGTCTGACTGCCTTGCAACTCAAAGGCCTGCAGCCTTTCCTTGATATTCTTGCGCGATTTGACCTGGGTTCTCAGCGGGATGGTTGCCTCTTCCCTTTGGAACGCGGTCCTTCTCTTTGCACGCGGCAGGGAGAAGTGGGCGATGTTGATGCGGGCTTGCAGCAGCTCGTTGCCACCTCTCGAATAGAACTCTTCCTCGTGCTCCTCGGCGCCCTCCTCTTCCGTAGCGTCCTCCATGGTGATATCGCCGTTCTCTAGGCCTGACATCTCGGCTTGGATGGTCAGAAGCTCGCGCAGACGGTCGCGTCTCTCTGCAGGGCCCTCTCCAAACAGCGTCATGGGCTCCCCCATCTCCCGAAGTCTCGCGCGGACGCGGCCATCGTCGGTGGGCACGGCAATGGTGGCGGCCAGACGCTTGCGGTTGAACTGGCTCAGGATCGCCGAAGCCTTTTGAGAGGTGCCGCCAGCCGAGGCCATCGGCATATCGTAGTCATGGTCATCGGGGAGATCTTCCAAGGCGACGCCCGTGGCGGGCTCGGCCTCCTCCACGTATGCTTGCCGAGACGGGTGCATCATCTTGGCGAGCAATGGCGGGTGCGTCGCCAGCAGCGAGGCCCTCGAGCTCTGCTCAGGGAGGCGGTGCCCCTTTCTCGCGCTGCAGAGGGAAGCGAAGGTAGTCGGGCGTGTGAGAGAATCGAGAGCTGCGGCGTGGAGGGGTTCGGGAGGCGTGTCGCGCAGGCAGCACGCGCGGTTTGGGTGACTTTTGCAGGTGCCGACGAACGTGAAGGTTACGGTACTCGTACAGGTAGGTTCGCGTTAGGTAACCCAAAAATTGGATGGTGGTTGCCAGCGCCTTTGGTAGGCATTTGTGGGGCAGTTAGCGCGCAGGAGACCAGACCTGAGCACCTCCAGCACGGAGACAAGATGCTTGTCAAGCACAAACGGCTGCTCAGAGGATTAAAGGATCAATCGGACGCTTCTCCTTTCCTCTCTTCCCGCATGACATATACCAACCCAAACGAGAGAATATTATCCACCCTTTATTGGACGGGGCTTTCAAGGCCAAGGCTCGGTGATGTGTGTTTGCGAATCCTGAGGGCAGAGCGCATGCCGCGCCGTGTCACAGAGGCACCGTCTACCCAAAAGGGGCGGGAGAGCGCGCTCAGCCGAGCCAAGTCCGAATTCCGCTACTGAGCACCATGCTACAAGCTGAGACTTCTGCTGAGCCTGGAGAGTCGCATCGGCTGGTCGCCGCAACTCGAGGGGGCGGCAGGCGGCGGCAAGATTCACAGTAAAGGCCGCCGCAGGCCCCTGCTGGTGGGTGCGCCGCTGTCGAATCAGGGCCCTGGCCATTCTGACATGCGCCGTACGAAAACCTGGAGCAGGGCTGGCGTCCCGCTGCGTCCGCCCCACGACAGCCGCAGTTTGTGGCGGGGATACGGCGCATGCAACCTAGCTTCAAAGGTACTCTCGTAAGGTAAGGTAGTAAAAAAAAAAAGAGACCCAGCTGAGGCGGTGCGCCGGCTGACTTCAGGCCTCGGGTGTCGTTCTCCCAATAAAAGTCTACTTGCTGGCTCCTGTCGACTCCCCCCGATTCCTTCCTCCCCCTTCACACCGTCTGGTGAACAACGCATCCCGCATTCACACTCCCCTCCGACACTCCAATGCATATACGCAAGCCCTCCCATATGACATCCTCCTTTTTCAAGTACCAGATGCGTGTTGCCAGCCACTACGAGATCCAGCAGCTTCCCTTCGAGTCCGAGCAGCGCGCCGATCCGGAGCGTCGCCGGGGCACGACGTGAGCCGTCCGATTCCACCGAGCCAGGCCGTAGGGTGTTGCGAGGGTGGACGCAGCAGTCTTGCGCTTTGCCGTCGACATCCTTTGAGAATACCTCTCCACTACACCTGCCGTCATGATAAGCCCGGCACCCGCCGCGCTCACCACGGTGCGCGGCTTCCAAATGACGCCCGTCACGTCCGGCGATGAGGATTCCGACCACGGACCCTGCGAAACGCCACGCCTCGCCGCTCGCCGCGGGCGCAACCCCATCGACGACGTCGTCAGCGCCAACTGCAGCCCGGTGCTTCGCGCAGCGCCGTCGCCGAGTGTCTCCGGCATAGCCCAGCTTCGGAAGCAGATGGACCCGCTGAGCCTGGACGGGACGTCGCGCTCGAGCTCCGTGGTCCGCACCGGGTCCGGGATTCGAAGCGCCATGGAGAGTCGCTCGCATAGCCGCGACGGCACGCGCAGCGAGGCCGGAAGCGAGAGCTCGGAGAACGGGTCCACCAGCTATGAGGTCAATCTCGAGAATGACTTTGTTAGCGAGAGTGTGCGAGAGCGATCCATCTTCCCGGACCGCCTGGAGGGCGGCCTGAACCCCAGGCGGAAGATGACGTCGGAGGAATTCGAGCCGCTCCGCTGCCTCGGCAAGGGCACCTATGGCACCGTCGTCCTGGTGAAGCAGCGCGCGACCGGCAGACTGTACGCGCAGAAGCAGTTCAAGAAGGCGTCGCTCGTCGTGCATAAGAAGCTGATAGCTCAGACCAAGACGGAAAGGCAGATCCTCGAGTCTGTCAACAGGCACCCCTTTGTGGTCAAGTTGTTCTACGCCTTCCAGGATCATGAAAAGCTGTACCTGATCCTCGAGTACGGCCAGGGCGGCGAGTTGTTCACCCACCTGAACACGGAGAAGATGTTTTCGGAGTCGGTTGCCGCGTTCTACATGGCGGAAATGCTGCTGGCCATCTCCCACCTCCATAACGACCTGGGTGTCGTGTACCGCGACCTCAAGCCCGAGAATTGCCTCCTCGATGCTGACGGCCACCTCCTCCTGACGGATTTCGGCCTCTCAAAGGTGGCGGTGGAGCAGTCGGAGAGCTGCAACTCGATCCTCGGCACCGTCGAATACATGGCCCCTGAAGTGATCCTCGGCAAGAAGTACGGCAGAGCCGTTGACTGGTGGTCCTTTGGGGCGCTGGGTTACGATCTGATGACGGGCAACCCGCCCTTCCGCGGCCAGAACCACGCAAAGATCCAGGACAACATCGTCAAGCAGAAGCTCATCCTGCCTTACTTCCTCAGCCCGGACGCCAAGGACCTGCTCACGCGCCTCTTGAGGAAGGATCCAAACAAGAGACTCGGGGCGGTGATGCCCAAGGACCTCCAGACGCTCAAGAAGCACAGGTTCTTCCGCAAGATTGACTGGAAGAAGCTGGAAGCTCGCGAGCTGGAGCCGCCGATTCAGCCCATGATCACAGACCCCGAACTGGCCGAGAACTTTGCTGCCGAGTTCACGGACTTGGCGATGAGCCCCTTGATCACGGCCAAGGATCCGTGGCCCGTTGGCGCGTCGAGCCACAAGGACGACATGTTTGGAGGCTTCAGCTTCGTGGCGTCGTCCAGCCTAATCGAGAGCAACGCGTTTCCATTGGCAAGCGGGGCCTGACGGGGTGCCGGTGTTCTTTACCATCTTTCCAGCGTGCGTGCAGCAAGGGATTTATTGTTTTGGCGTTGCTTCGAGAAGAGGGTGTATTGACGTGAAGGATGAGACACCTTCACTTGGCAGATGTGACGGACGGACGTCGTGGGTAGTGGTGTATTGAGCTGGCGTGTTTTCGCATTGCGCACTACTACAATGGTTTCGTCACTTCTTAGAGCGGAGGTCGGCATGTTGATTCCATGAGAACACGACACTTCATTTGACAGGCTGAATAATTATAGCGTTTTACATCTACGTTGCACTCTGATGGCTGATGGTGTGACAACACCATGAATCGAGACTTCGTGTGGCAGCCGCTGTCGTAGCGATGGTTCGGCTTGAGTCAAGCCTGTGAGATGACGGTCCCATGACAGTAGTTCGGCTGAACTTGCTTGGCAGCCGATTACGGCCCAACATGTTCTTGCCTCGATGCGCCGTCATCTGCGACGATGTGCGCGGCAGTTCTCTGCTACGGCCCTCTCTTGGGACGATGCACCAGTAACGGCGTGGGCGTGACTGGGGTGGAAGAAGGGGAGCAGGAATGACATATACGGGTAATGGCGTCATGCCGTTCGCCGTGGGGGGAGAGCCCTGGATTGTCGAGCACTCTTTTGCGGGGAACGCCGAAGAGACATTGAGAAACAGAGAAACACAGGATTTGTGTGATGGCCAAGGCCATCTTGGAGGAGACGACGGGCGCCGTGACGTTGGCCCGCGTCGGGGCGATTGAAGGCGCCGGCGGATGAAAGTATGGGCGGTGGGCGGTGCCCAATATAGCATCGGGGGCTCAGTTGGTGGGCCTCTGGTGGGCGCGATCGTCCCTGGGGCAGGGCCGGATCTGCCTACCAAGATCTCGTCTAGCCACGTCCCCTCGGCAGATTGTCGACAGATTAACTGTCAATCACGACGTCTACGGCGTCTTCCGCAATCCTAGCTTGGGCCTTGATTGCTATTTTTGCGTCGTACGGTCTCCGTGCCCTTGGCAAGCCACCAGAGTCAAAGCGACGCCCGCTGATGGCACTACCCGCAGCGTGAATGGGCTGGGCCGGAGAAACGCAGCCAACCCCATCCACGCATCTCCCGTCATCTCCATCGGGCGCGCGAGACCCTCCCCCGGAAGCTCCCCAACCCGAAACGCAGCCCCCGTTTGCCCCTCTGGACCAATCATCCGTGGCGCAAATCGCCAAACATTGCTGATACCCATGTCTCGGTTCATCGTGGCAGGACGCCCTGGCGCAGTGGTAGCACAGGAGTCAGCTTGCGGCAGTCATGGTAGTGTTGCATAGGTAGCTAACGGCAGTCTCCTAGCTTATACATAGATTGCCCGCCTTTCCCCATGATCCACGCCACCCCTTGGTCATCTAGACGGCCAGCGACCAAGACGACTGCCGCTCCGGGTGAGCTGGATTCCTCTCGGGACCTGGATTATCGTCCCGTAGGAGGCACCTCGGATCCGGTGCGCCTCCTCCCGTCTCGGGCCTGGTAAACGCACCGAGTCATATTATATCTCCGCCGTGGTGCGCCAATCTGATACACGCCTCCCTGTGGCCGCGCCATATTCACGTCACGTTTCGCGCACACCTCTCTGGCTCTCTCCTGCTCTTGCCGTGACTTGAATCCCTTCTGTTCCCACTTCCCTGCCTCCTCTCGAGCGTTGGTCCAAATCCACTGCGACGAAAATAATATCCGCCAGACCCTTGCATGTACAATGAGGTTGACCATGAAGACGGTCCTCGCGGCCGCCGTTGCTACAGGTACGTCGCAGCTCCCCACGCCTGCCCGCCTCGTAGTCCGTTGTGCTTATCACTTTTCGTCGCTGCAGATGTCGCCCTGGTTTTGGGCGCAACCTCCTCGCACTGCCCCGTGTCCCAGGTCTGCTTCCAATGGGGGGTTCCTGAAGCTGCTGCTAAGTCGGGATCGGGAAATGTCTACTTCCAGCTCAAGGCCCCGACCACCTTCGAGTGGGTTGGTCTCGGCATAGGCACGCAGATGAGCGGCGCCGACATGTTCGTCATGTACGCCGACGGCAAAAACAACGTGACACTCAGCACGAGACGAGGCGTCGGGCATGTCATGCCGCAGTACGTGCAGCGGAGCGACGTTGAGCTCCTCGCGGGATCCGGAATCAGCAACGGCCAAATGACGGCCAATGTCCGGTGCGGTGCTTGCACCGAGCTCAACCTCGCTGGCTCGACGGGCTGGCTGGCCGCCTGGTTAGAAGGCGGCCCTCTGAACTCCCAGAGCCCGTCGGCATCCATATCTTACCACCAGGCGCATGACACCTTCTCCGTGGATCTGACCAAGGCAAGCATCAACTCCGACACAAACCCTTTCTTGACTGCCCAGAACGACACCAAAAGCAACGGCACAAGTGGCAGTGGGGCCGGAAATGGGGTGACGAGCAGCGACGACTTCGACGGCGGCTCCGACTTGCCCAACCAGACACTGGTCTATGCCCACGGCATCCTCATGACACTGGTGTTCGTCGTCGGATACCCCGTCGGGTCCATGATGATGCCCCTGATCGGCAACTGGATCATCCACGCCAGCTGGCAAATATTCGTCTTCCTCGGCATGTGGGCAGGCTTTGGCGTTGGATATGTCCTGGCCAACCGCGACGACTTGGTGAGCACCGCTCTTTGAGATGCGTTGATGTCGATCGTTACCCTGACCATGTATCACCAGTTTTTCACGAACACACACACCCAACTTGGTGTCTTCGTTGTTGCACTCATGGGCCTGCAGCCCCTCCTCGGATGGCTTCATCACAGATACTATCTCAAGCACCAGGGGCGTGGCATCATCAGTTACGTCCACATCTGGTACGGCCGCGCGCTCATCATCATCGGCATCGTCAATGGCGGCTTGGGCCTGCAGCTCGCAGGAACTCCCCGGCATTTCTGTATTGCCTACGTTGTCGTGGCCTGTCTTCTCGCGACGGCCTACACCTGCGCATTTGTCTTTGGCCTATTGAGGGACAGACGGCGCCGTAACGGCAAAGCCTCTCCATCAATGTCGGGCCGATCTGGGGCAAAAGAGCAGGAAGCTCCTGCTTAGGGGAAGCGTGGAGATTAAATGGAAACGGGGGGAAATATACATATCCTCAGTGGACGCGGTATTGCTTCGGAATGTGTCTGAAAGTAAGGGTGCATCAGCATTGAGGTCGCGTAGACTTGGAGTGTCCATGTCTCGCTCAGCCCATAGAGCAACGGTCGGCTGCATCCACTGCGCTTATTAATGGCAGCTATCGCGAACCGGCTTGTTACAGGGGAATAGACACAGTACAAACTTCAAGAATATTTCCTGCAGACTGCCGAGTCGCACGAGAAATGAGATGTCGGGAGACCTCTTCGTCAGACCACGCGACACCAACCCTTGGTCACTGCACTCACACCGTCATTGTGAAGCCACTCGGTCTTCAGGCAGCAAGATAATCGCATGCTCGGTCGCCATCTGGCCAAAGAGGCGCATCGAACTAGCGGACACTTGAACCGCTGCATTGTGCCAGGCCAGTTGCATCAATTGATGAATCGGGCTTGGTCGCCGAGGGTGAATGAACCGTGATGTCCCGTGTTGGTGGACACTGCAGGTCACGTGCGACGAGAACCCGCGGCTGAAAGGGGTCGGAACCTGAGGCAGAAACTCCAGTCTAGCCGGGCGACGACATCACGATTTTCACAAAACCCTCAGTCCATCCTCCGATCATCCCCAGGGTTCCCCATTGAGCCACGCCCAGTCATTCAAAATGCTCAGCCAACTGTCCAGGGCCTCGGTGAGTCCTCCTCGCTTTTTTCCCCTGCGCCTGCCGCATCGCTCTCCTCGGCGCCGAAATGCCTGGCGACGTCCGGCTGACTGTCTTTATAGCGCGCCAGCTCGGCCGTTGCCGCCGTCGCTCGGTCTGCGCGACGAAATGTCCAGGTCAGGAGCTTCATCGCTCCCACCGTCTCCCGGCGAGGTAAGACTGCGCTCTCTTGACTATTTTTTCGAAGGTGGTCGATCGCGATGGATTGGATTGGCATGTCATGCCTGGCTGCGATGTTGCCGCTATTCTCCGCCCGCTGCCACTGCTATAGCCGAATCTGTCCTTGCGCCAACTCTTCCGATCCCCGCCGTCCCCGCATCACACCAGCGCAAACAGCACGACTTGAGCATAAACCCAATTCGACAAATGCCCCGGGCGACGTTTTCGATGATGATGATGACAGAATGACGCTAACGTCTCTTCGTTCCGCAGCCGACTTCGTCCAGGAGCTCTACCTGAAGGAGCTCAAGGCCTACAAGATGCCTCCGGTCAAGGACTCCGATGCCGAGGGTCAGGTCCAGACCTTCTCCATGCCCAAGACGCCCACCTCCCCCGAAGAGGCCGATCTCGCCAGCAGCCTGAACGAGTACGAGAACATGGCCGTCGAGATCGAGGGCCAGGACGCGACCGCCCAGAACAGCCAGACCGCCGCCGCTGTCCCCGACTGGCTCGAGCCTGAGGAGGACGATGAGCCCCGCGGCCACTAAATCGTTTCCCTGTATTCAAGAGGATGGCAAGGCGACGGGTGCAAGGGCGGCGGAACGTGTGAGAATTGGGGACGACGCGAGAAGCGGAAGAGCTGCATTGACTCGAGAGAGCGTGTTGGCATCTAGACGAGCACAGGTCATTGATGGTGTCGATCATCCTGTTGTACATTTTCCTCCGAGCAGCCTCAATTAGGTGCAGGACTTCAACCTTGCGCGAAGAAACGACTTCAAATCAAGACTGCTCCATACCTTCCACCAAGTGTTTTCGGCGCGCTCAAGCCACAAGCTGGCCACGTAGTGACGATAAGATGATGGAGCCCGACCAAGTACAGTGCCTTAGATTCAGCTTCTGACTCGATGCCTCAACGCGCTCCCTGCGGCTGGCCGCACGAGCGTAGGTGCAAGGCATGGACGAGCTGATTCAATGCGACGCAGCAGAAACATCGACGAACATGCCAGATAGACTGCTTTCATGGTTTGTCCGCGAGTGGGACTTACTTGGCCCAGGATGTTTCTTCCCAATGCCTACGTTTGGCGATACGCCTGTTTCTGCAAAGTATAGTTTCCTCCACGCACTTACGTACGAAGCCGAACGGACAGCCCGCGAGCATGCCCCATTCATTGCCTTACGTAGGCTACCCTCGACTCATCATGGATGATGCTGTAAGGACAATATGTAGGCGTGCGTGAACATACACACGTAAGAGCTCATCGATTAGCTGGAGACAGTCCTAATCCAAGGCAGAGCCTTCGTAGGTACAAAAATGCTTTGCAGCAAGCAACTTCAGGTGCAAAACAAAATAGCACCAAGCGAGGACTCGTTTCCCATAGTTTCTGGGATTCTTGGAACTTGCGAGCAGCCTGAGACTAATCAGTCTTGGATCAAAGGCCGGTTCAAATAGTCCTCGCAGCCGGAACGCCAAAATCCTCCTGCTCCGCTACCCTTTGGACAATGCAATGCAAAACCTGCCACCCCCTCCTTTGATGCAGTCATACCGTAATTAAATTTTCATGCCAGAGTCGTGAAAACGATGATGGCTGCCGTCGATGGCAACCGAGATGAGACTAGCTGTGGAGCCGCCAGAGTTCTTGTTGATCAAACGTCAAAGTGTGAGCCGCCAACCATTTGCTCATCCGCGTGCGACGTCTTCATAATGCCGCTCATTCGATTGGCCTTACGAGGGTCAATGTCGTCCAGATTGTCCCAGTCGTCATCGTCATGATTCGCGTGGTGCGCGTCGTCCATGTCCTCATCGTCCGTGGTTCGGAATCGATCCCTCATGTGGTCGTCGAGAGCACTCTCGTCGACGAAGGTGAAGCCCTGGAAGTTGGCCTGCACCGACGGAGAAAGAGGAGTGGATGTTGCATATCCGTGCGCCAATGCAGCCGCACGCTCATTCAACGATCCATTTTGCTCGAGAGCAGTTGTGAATTCGGGGTCGAAGTAGGACACATCGGTCTCAGACTTCAACTTTGGCTTGAAAGGAGGAGTGATGAGTTTCTTGGCGAGAATGTCCCAGTCGATGTCGGTGAAGAACGGGTGTCGCTTGAGCTCTTCGGCGTCGTCCGTCGCGCCGAGTCGATGCTTGGGATTTCTGTTAAGCAATCCCTTGACGAAGTTGCGGCCCTCTTGCGAGAGCGTGTCGCGAGGAAAGCGAACTTTGCCGAATGCAATGTTCTTGTACATCTGCTGCGTGTCTTCTGCGTAGAAGGGACTCCAGCCGCAGCACATCTCAAACACCAGCACGCCCAGAGACCAGAAGTCAACCATCTTTGTGTACCCAGACTCGTCCAACAAGACTTCGGGCGCGAGGTACTCCGTCGTTCCGCAGAACGTGTTGGTGGTATCGTTCTTGGTAAGATTAGCTTTGGATAGCCCAAAGTCGCACAGCGCAATATGGCCGTTGGCGTCCAAAAGGATGTTTTCGGGTTTGAGGTCGCGATACACAATATCGCTGTTGTGCAAATGCTGAATGGCCAAAATCAACTCGGCAATGTAAAACTTGGCGCGTCTCTCGTCGAATCGACCCTCCTTCTGCAAATGCCAAAACAGCTCTCCACCAGACATGTAATCCGTAACCAGGTACAACTCTGACGGCGTCTGGAACGAGAATTTGAGGCCAACGATGAATGGAGAGTCGGACATGGCCGTCCGCACGAGAATGTTGCGCTCCCCCACGGTGTGCGCCACCTCCTTCTTCTGAACGATCACCTTCTTCTGCAGCACCTTCATGGCGTAGATGCGTCGCGTGTCTCTCTTTCGGACCTGGTAAACCTGGCCGAATGTCCCCTTGCCAATAAGCTTCAGGATTTCGAAATCGCTAGGTCCGAAATGTTTCCTCTCGGTCCGCTGGTAGAAGGCTTCGACATATATCTCCCCCGTGGGGGCGTTTTCGGCGACGGTGTCCGCGTGGCCCTTCAAGGCAAACCATCCCTTCACGACGCCATCGTTGTCTCTCGAGGCTTGGAAGTCAACCTGTCCCAGGAACTCCTCGCCCGTGGCCGTATGATCGTACACGGAAACATCCACCAACATATCAGAATCGACGACATCACTATTCAAAATTAGCCACTGCCTCGTCAAACACGCGGCAAGTTTCGGTTGGCATACAATACGGCCTCCGCGTCCCACTTTGGGTTCGAAGAGGGGGCGCGAGACGTTCGGTTTCGGAAGGTATTGTAGTCGGTGATACTCGTGTTGCTGCTCTGCCGGCTTCGCATGGGAATGGCCACTGGGCGGCCAGAGTCACTCCCTTGTCGCTGGATCGGGATGCCGCCAACGCTACCAAAGGCGGACGTTGGCGCGCTCAGGTTGTCGTGCTCCTCGGAATGTCTCGGACCGGCAGAAATAAGCTCGCTCCGCTGGAAGACCACCACCACGTACGGGTCACGGCATTTACGCAGCCCTCTTGCCTCGGGGATCTTGATAGTCAGCTTCCCTTTTGGCGCTGGAGCTTCGGCGCCGGACGGGGTCGTGTTCCGGGGCGTCTGCGTCCCACTCGTCTCGGCCCCGTCGTTGCTGGTTCGTCCAGGCGTATCCTTTCCATCTGATTGCGACGAGTGAGCAGCAGAGAGTGCTCTCGTAGGGGTGGATGAGCCGCTCTTGAATATCACACCACGAGTTAGCTCCTTGAGTCCTTCAAATGAATACCATCTGCTAGACATGGAAGCAAAGGTAGCGTTTGGAGGTGGATTTGTGGATGGGGACAGTTCCCGATGCTGGCCTGAGACAGGACGACCGCCTTGAACCGTGGCTGTCTCAGCCTCGGAACAGGTGTCTTGGACCACATCATGGGTAATGGAAGAGTCTGGTCGACTTCCTTGCTCCAGTGACAGCTTGGCTGAGCGAGCGGCGGCCGAGACAGCCGCGCGCGCGGCGCCGCTCGACAAGCTCGAGTCTTGTGTCATGGAGCCCCCCGAGGATGATGATTGTGAAGCGGGAGGGGTTGGATAGGGATGAGAAGGCGGATGCGCCTCCTGGGCAGCTTTGGGACTGAGACAAATGCTGTCGAGCTGCAGGGAAGGGCGGGCATCAAGAGAAGTCTTGCTGCAGCGCAAAGAGTTCTCGGCAAGACCCTGAGAAGGCGGCGCCTCGGACGAAGCAGCCTGGCTCTGCCGGGCTTGCTCGTGGTCCAGGGGTTGTGCACCTCCAGGTCGCGGAAAGACAGACGAGTGCGGTTCGCTCGCAGAAGGGTTTTGACGAACCTGGCCAAAGTAGCTCATGATTCCAGGTAGACGTTTGTCCTGGAGGTCAGGCTGGGGGGTGGCAATGCCGGAGCGCGGCGTGTCAGTGCCGATGTGGTCCACGCCATCCTCGTCGGTAGCAGCGGTTCTAGTGGATCGGTCAACACCCTGCATTGTTGCGGCAGGCAATCAATTGCGGAATGGAGAAGAAAAAAAAGTGCAAAAAGAATTTTCGCGTAGCTTTGACGGCGGGGGAGGCGGCCAGAGTCCTCTGAAAGGACTAGTTCATGGCGGTTTGCCAAGGGAAGAGGGGGGTTGGTTGCAAAGAGACGAGGCCTAGTAGATCCGCGATGCAGGGTAGGTAGGGAAGGGCGAGGAAAACGCGGAAGAAAGGGCTGCCAGTCTGTGAGCTAGCGTGGCTGCCGTGTGGGAAATCGGGAGGACAAATCCGACAGCGGCCAACGTCGCAAAGGAGATGACGAGATGACTGAATTTTGCTCCGTAGGGGCCATGTGGAAGAGTGGGGATGTCGAGCCTTGATGGAGGCCACGGCGGGGTGTCGACGCCGCTTAACGGAGCGGGCCCCGCGGTAGGCGCTGGCAGAGGTCGCGGTCGCAGCGGTCGCAGTGGTCGCAGTGGTTGCGTCTCGTCTCCCAAGGTCCGATGGCCGTGGCGCCATCATGGGCGATTCGAGTCAGCGCGCCGAGTCAGCCTCCGCACATGTGCGTGCGCGGACCAACGCTGGACAGAGTTCGATGCCTCCCGCCGTGGCTGCTGTCCTTCGGTCGCGGTCGACGGCCTCGCCGAATGGCCAGGAACCAGGCAGGCAGGCAGGGCATGTTCCAGACACAAGCACCTCGTCTGCTCGGGTTTCGTTGGGCGAGGCACCTTGGGATCGCACCGTTCCGCCCGTCTCGCCGCGAGAGCCCTGTGCGATCCTTGGGTCGCTGAAGCGTCTGCAGCTGCTCCAAGCGTGCCTAGCTGCCAAACAGTGCTTCCCGAGCGCTGCTGCGGGAGCCACTGGGGGACAACGGGTGAGGGGCTAGCGTTCGGAATGACACGCTGACTCGCGGCGACGAACGGGTCGTTCGCTGCCTGCTCCCGCAGCCGAGTAGAGCCCCAGCAAGACGCCACTCGACGCTGCGCGAAGCCAACGGCTCAGATGGATCATCTTGGTCCAAGGCGGCGAGCGATGTCATGGGGAACGGCTCCTGGCAAACCCACTTGGGCGAGATGACGCTTGATGTACTTCAGACGGACGATGCGGGCACAAGCTGCCAGCTCGATGCGGAGAAGGATGGAGGGGGATTTTTTTTTTGAGGAGTAGGAAACACAACGCCCAACGTACTTTGACATCATCGCCTGTGTAGCTCGTCGGAGAAGGTCAAAACCGCCGCCCGCGTTCGCATGCGCGCCTTCAGCAGTGCTCGACATGGCGGCGGATGGAGTCAGTTGCCCTGTCGCGGGACAGCACGCGGGGTCAGGCGGGTCTCGAGTAGGCAGGGGAGGTCTTTGGTGGCGACGGAACAATAGGGTCGAACGTGGCGCCGTCGTCGAGCAGCCAGCAGAGAGTCGGTCGCGTCGCAAGCTTTGCTCAGGGTTGGAATCGATGCTGGTGATGAAGGTAGCAAGCTCTCGCGGCGGTTGGGGAAGTCGGTGCAGCGGAGGGGGTGCTTTTGGGGGGGCGTCGGGGGGCGCTGGGGCCGCTGGGGGCGTCCGGTCGAAGGCAGCTCACCTCACGCAAGCTCGGCAGCCCGGGGGGGCGAGAAGCTGGGCAAGCTGAGAAATATGGGCTCCAACCATCTGCCTCATTTGTAAAGGTAGGCTTGGTAGGGTACCTACCTCGGCGACGAGGCTGGGAGGGCAAGGTACAGTACTTTGCCTTGGACACAGGTACGAGTACAGGTCGCTGCGGCCCTTTGCATGCGCGCCATATGCGGGGATCAAGATATCTACTCCATACCTTGGGTGCCATGGATCCGTATGGGGGGTCCCTTTCGGTGCGATGCACGCCCATGCGGGCTGCGGTGCGCGGCCGGTGACTATGAACCCTGCGCGACCTGTCTGGCCCAAGCTATTCCAATAGCAATCTCAAAGCTCCCTGTCATTAAGTTGGCAAGGGAGCATCATTCAGCCTGTTCGCCTTCATCCATCTACGAGCACACGGCACTCGCCGGCTCCCCTGTCTACCTGGCGCGGTGACGTGACGGGCAGTATTACTCCGTGGAGCCACCGCTGATCCCTTTTCTCCGCACGTCAAGACAGACCAGTATCTCGGTAGGTATGGTATGCATTCACATAACACCGCTGATTCCAAGCTCTCTGGTCAAACCCCTTTGCGTCAGGATAGGCCTTGGCCAGGACAGCAACCTTAGATATGCCCTCATATCTATTTCAATGGTTCATAGGTTGCTTGACAATTCCAGCCGGCCGTGAGGGGAATGATGCTCTGACGGAGCCCCGCGATCTTGTCAATAACTTGGCCACAAGCCACCCTGGGCGGTGCGCCACCTTGCCCTTTGTGATCCATCCGTTCCCGCTCTCGCACTTTGGCCCGGGACGAAGGATAGCTTGCTCCGTAACGACATTATTCTCGGGTTATGGATCCTGAACCGGGGGCGGGGGGAAGAAAGGCACCGAATGAGCATTCAAATGTTGCGTACGGCCTCACGCCCAGCTCATGACGACCCTAGTTGCATCTTGGAGGCGATTGTACCGGTGGATCCGGCCACAACCGAATGCTGCATCGTCGTGGTAAATCCTGACTAGCAAAGGATGGAATGATGGATCCTCCTGTGCGGGATGATGCGAGCGTTGGCGGGGACCCGTGGATCGCCTCTGATCCGATCTGCTGAGCCAGTCGACGAGGGAAGACATCGTAGAGACCAAATTCGAAAGCCAGATTCATTTGTATCAGCTCGGCCAATGCGCATCATGGTCGACCCCTGTCGCCTGTGTTGGAGCCCGGCTACTGCGCTTGCTGCGAACGCAGAGGGGGACTGGCCAAGGGCTCTGTTATATCAAGCTGGCTCGTGTGCAAGTCGCGACGCTGGCGTGAGACATGGCTGGAAGTGACGCAATGGCCAGCGTCAGAGGCTCAGCAGAGTCCCGGATATCTGGATTGGGCAAGTGTCTCACAATACCTTCGCGGACGATCTTTATTTTTCCCTCGACAGGGAAAAGGTGCTGTCAAAGAATTTTGAGAGGCTGAAAGCTGTTGATGGCAGTTCGGGAAGGCCGAGGTGCTACTGAGAGTCTATCAGTATACGAGGTTCACCCGCACCGGGACGGACCTGGGAAAGCCTATCCTGCCAAAATCCGGTGTCGAAGCGCTGCGGGCGCTCCAGAAAGTTAACCCTGTCTTGAAAATGTGAATACTACGGTAGGTACCTAGGTAGGTAGCCGCTCGAGTAATTGGTCCAGAGGGCCGTATCGCCAGCCGGTTCAAATGTTCAAATCAACCATTCTGATTCCTGCGAGAAAAGCAACCCAGGATGTTGCCGCAGCCAACCACAGGTCGGCCAGCCAAGGCTATCACCCATTGTCCTTTGAGTGGTACGAGCAACTATTGGCTGCGCGTCTACTCGGTACATGTACTTCGGAATAAGTGCCACCATGTGAAAATACGAACGGCTACAGGTCCATGTGCTAATTTGGAGTAATATCAAGGTACGGAGTACAGATGCTTTGTGTCGGCCCCACAGCACCCAGAAGATGACAGCGAAAGCAAGTTCACGTCAAAGCCAAGATGACACGGCTCAGCGCGCAACCTATCAAACACTCCCCGCCCTTGCCGCCCTTTGCGGCTCGTCAAGAAATCAGAGACATGTTGCGGCGGCAGCGATCCGAGCTGATCCTGTCGAGCCAATCAACGGTTACGTTGGGATGCAGCTGCTATTAATAATACTATACCCCGTACTCCGTACTCCGTGGTGGCGATCCAGCTACCGCGTGCAGGGCGTGGAGCACTGAGTGAGAACTAAGATGGATTGAACTTCGCCGACGACAGCTTTAACGCTCAGTTTTTAGAAAAACTGGGATGGATGGGCTGGAGCCGAGCCAATTGTGGACTAGGTGTCAAGTTTTTTTCTTTCCCGAAGGGTAAAACGCTGCAATCAGGGAGGTTGAATGGCTTGGCGAGGCATCGCTTTGAACAGTCAGTCGCGGCAGATGGACGGCTAGTTGTGTGTTCCGCCCGGAAGTATAATTGTCCCATCATGCTTTGGGACACGCCATCAGCAACGGTGCTTGGGATGGGGTTATCACGGAGGTACCCAAGGGCAAGGGAGTCTGTGAGTCCGGAATAGACACCCCCCAGTAATCGGCAGCGATCCTCACCTCGGACTGGACCACTGGCCATCGACGGAGAGAGAAAATGCGCAACTGCTGACGGGCGGATGCAGACAGCCCCTGGATGGCAATTACGGCTGGCCACTCAAGCCGTTCTGATGGGACGCATGGCCAGCCGCAATGCCTGCTGGGCTGGCCTGTGGGTGGTGGTTCGTATTCCAGCTTCCCGAGTCGCTGCTTGGCGTCGCCACATCGACCGTACGAGCCGCACCCAAGCCCATGCTCTGCCGCAGCTGCCGGGAGGCAGGCTGCTCTGGGATCAAGATCGAAAGCCCAGGCCGGCAATCCAGGGTGAATTTCCCAGCGCTTCGCAACGCATTTCAGCTGCCAAGGCTTCGATGACGCTTCCACGACTGCCGGGCGCCGGCCGCATGCATGGACTTACACGGGCGTCACCGCAAGCGACGGCAGCGCTCAGCCTCAGCCCGCCATGTGCGCCTGCGCTGGGCCTGGTGGTGTGGCCGACACGATGCGACGTCGCACCGGGTTGCGGCCGGCTCCGTGGCCGGAAGCGAGCCCTGCCTGCCAGTGCAACTGTGGCGTTCGGCCCTCCCGACATTCTCTCCCGTCGTCTGCAGGGCGGTTGCATGCATTCACGCATTGATAATCGCCGAGGCTTCCGTCTAGTCGCACGCAACGCTGCTTGCCTGGTGCCTGCGTTCTTTCATGCCGGGGGGGACTTTGCTCGACAATATTGGCTTGCTGAAAATTCGTGAGGTTTCATCCATCGATCACAGAAACACTGTGGCACGCAGTCGCAGTTTCACTGCGCCGGTGGAGGTTGCTGCCGCAGCCGCTGCATCTACTACGAGTACGACATACATGGCGAGCCAAGTCGGGACCAGCCGTACGAGTACGTTCCAATCCCGTGGGGCCAGTCGCCAACATTTGTGAACGTTGATGAGCCAGCTCACTTTCAAGAAGCCCATAATTTAATAGCTGGAAAAGCAACAATCCTGTGGGAGAGGGCGCAACAAATCGTGCGGTAACAGGCTGCGTCGTAGATATATCACTGTATCCAAGCAAACAACACTCCAGCGTCATGATGCCCCGTTGCTCAAGCACCATTGAGGATGGACGAGTTGCCTAGGCCTAGGCTGCGCCATCCTTCAACGCCTGGATCCTAGCCAACCACTTCTTTTCCATCTCCAGCGTCACCCCCTTGGGATAGTACTGGGGTTCGACGCCCTGTCGCGGCGCCAGGGGATCCGGGTACCTCTCTACGATTGCCGTCAGCAAGGGTGCCACGAGGACAGAGGGCGGGGCGCATACTGATGTTGAAGCTTTGGTCTGCAAGCCTCGACATCCTCCAGTCAAGGTCTTCCTTGGCCTTCCTAGAGGCGCCGCCGGCGCTCCCTGCCGGGGTGATGGGCTCAGCAGCCTCCATCTGAGATGCGCGAGCGTCAGCAGCCATCGCGGAGGCTTGTCGGGAAGTCCAGGGCCGTGTATGCGAAAGGCGACGCGCGTGAGCCGGCAGCAGTATTCAAAAATAAAATACAAAGGCTTTAGCTGTTTTCACAGACCCTCCATGGGGGACGTTGTCGACGAAAGCAAGCAGCAGCCTGAGCTGACAGCCAAGCAAGATTTCGCCTCTGCCCTCAATGCCTGGCCGCGGCCGTCGAGGCACGTCCGAGGAGCCCCGCCACAGCCGCCCACCCCGCCATCCGACCCCTGCTCGCCGCCGAGGGATCTGATGTACCTACGAGGGCATAAGGGGGACTTTGCGATGCCGCTAGTTTTGTGGACGGATGAAGTAGCGCGGCGAGGGCTCGAGGGTACCCAAAAACGCCGCCTGAGCCACCGCGGTTGAAAGCCCCACGAAACCGAAAACGTGGAGCTGCGCAGGACAGTGGGCGTCCACAGAACCCTCGATGGAGTCCTTTATCAGACAGCTTCGCTTCCTACCTTATGCGCAGACGCCTCGCCTGCTCCCGCCGAGCGCCGACGTTGCACACGCGACCGCCTACAGGATCCTCTGAGACGCGTCGACTCTGTGCCGCCGGAAAACACCGCCTCTTTCGACCCGACACGCGTCAGACGCTCGCTCACGCAGCTCACGATGAAGAAGGCCGCCGCCGCAGTGCCTGATGCATGGGAGGACGACTGGGAGACGCAGGCCGACAACGCCGCACGGGACGACGCACAGCAGCCGAGCGAGGACCCTGCAGCACAGGCGCCGCTCACCAAGTCGGAGCGCCTGACGCGGCACGCCGAGACGAATCGCCGGTTATGGGAGTCAGCGTAAGATCACCGCGGCCGCGCTGTTGCGGGACGAAGACAGTGGTGCTGACGTGTAGTCTTGATCTGTCTCTGCAGCGACGCTCCTCCCCAGACCTTCCACTACCTCGAGGCCAACAGCAACGTGCCTCTCGCGTCCAACTTCAAGCCGCAGGTCAAGGTCCTGAGCCGCAAACCCGTCATTGCCAAGAAGGACCCCGTCACCGGCCTGTCGCAGCTCTCACTCGACGATGCCGACGACCAGGAGAAGAAGGAAGTGCTGCTGAGCCCTGAGGAGATACGCGCGAAGCAGAAGAGGGACCGGGAGGAGAAGCAGCGGCGCTACGACGAGGCGCGTGCCAAGATCTTCGGCGAGTCTGCGCCGTCGTCGGGCGGCTCGTCACCTGGAACGGTGACGCCGCCTCGCTCCGACAGCCGCCACTCGGCACAGGGCCAGGGCCGCGGCCGCGGTCGTGGAGGCGGGCAAAGGAGAGACTTTGACATGAACCGTCAGCAGCCCGACATTCGACGGCAGACCAACCAAAATGGGCCGGCCAGAGAACTCTTCGACCCAGGTTATTCATCCAAGCCAGATTCCCTGGCTCAACGGCGAGGAGCCCAGGGTCCCTCTCCGACGATGAGTCCACAGCCCAGAGACGAGCCACAACAACCAATCCGGGCACCGAGAGGACCAGACGGCAGCGGACGAGGAGGCATGGGCTTCACGCGCCGCGGTGCCAGAGGCAGTTGATGCTCATTTCAACAACTAAGCTACCACCCGCCCCCGATCTTGCCGGCCAGCTGCACCACCTTGTCGGCGTCGGTGGCCTTATCCTTTCCAACATCGCTGATAACCTCACGATAGCTCGTGAATGCCAGTCTATCTATACCTATGCCCGTGATATCGGACCAGTGCGCCAGGGTATCATGAATATACGATCGAGAGATGCCACCAACAACATCTCCGGAGCTCCCACCAACCTCCGACTCTCTCTCCTCGCCAGAGTAGTACGCCTCGTCGACCTCCGCCAGCCAGTCCTTCTGCTCCTGTGGACCTGGCTTTCCAACAAATTTCTTCCGCTCAACGACGATGGGGTCGTCGACTTTTACCTGGCCGCCGCCGTTGGTGCAGCCGCCGGGACACGCCATGACCTCAACATAACCATACTCGAGAGAGGCCGGCTTGCCTGCCGGGCGCCGGGCGCTTCCAAAGGGCTTGCCGCCGGGCATGCGGGACGGCCGAGCAGGCTTCAGCTTCCTGACCAAGTTTTGGATATTCCTGAAGCCATAATATCGCGCGGCCTTGAATACGGGCTCGCCGTTGAGGGTGACGAGGTACTCAACGACGTCGGCGTTGCGGCCCCGGTTCATTTGGATGTCGGAGCCGGGGATCTGAGCGGCTCGGCTCTGCAGGATATGGTACAGGGGGCCACCCGAAGAGCCAGCCGCGCGGGGAGGGTTCCGGGTGCCCCGCCGCGGGAAGAGGAAGTCGTGTAGCCTTGAGTCTGGAAACGGCTCTGGTTGAGGCGTAGAGATTTGGTCCCGGGGCATATCAAGAAAGTTTAGTTCTCTCGATTCGGCGAGCATGAGGATCTCTTTGCTTGTGATGACACAGTCGACGTCGCGAACGCCTCGACCCGGCAATCCTGTGCCGGCCCAGACCTCGTCCGTGAGTTCCTCACGGCTGGCCTCGAGCTTCTTGTCAAAGCACGGCATCACAGCCAGGTGCCATATTCTGCTCGGCGGAATCCCCAGCTTCCGGCTCAAGGTCGTCTTCAGCATTGTCCCCATCAGAGCCTGTGGTGACTTGACCCGGGATATGTGGGGGAGGACGTGAGGATGTGTCTTTTCGGCGTAGCAGACCCAGCCAGGGCAGGCCGAGGCCAGGATCGGCTGTGACGGAGCGGGCAGTGTCGTTGTCGAGGAGCCGAGCACTTCATCTGCGCCTAGGACGAGGGTCGCCTCCCTCGCCACGTTGGTGTCCACCACCCAGGCGAACCTGTTATGCCACTTGCCCCCCTTGGCCAGGCCCGCTGGCCCTCGCAGGAGGTTCTCAATCATGCGGCCTGCATCGCGCTCCGACACATGGCTCCCGCACGCGGCTGCGAGGTTCGCCCTCGATTGCGGGCTCACGCTTGCGACGAACAGCTTCGCGTCCTCGTTCTCCAGCCCCTCCACGGCGAAGCCGCCGGCGGCATCGGGCCCCACGACGCGCAGCGCCGGCGCAGCGTCGAGCGTCGACAGGACTTCGGCGTGGCTCTGGAGGCTGACGAGGACGGCCTCGGCGGAGGTGACGCAGCCGGAGCACGCGAGGCAGTCGGTCAGGGATATCTGCGCCGGGTCGGTGCCGGCGGTGGC
This sequence comes from Albophoma yamanashiensis, assembly GCA_001600555.1. Lineage (NCBI taxonomy): Eukaryota > Fungi > Ascomycota > Sordariomycetes > Hypocreales > Ophiocordycipitaceae > Albophoma > Albophoma yamanashiensis. Next base: position 2,735,013 of record BCKH01000001.1, read on the forward strand.
GGCTTGTGGGGTGCCGTCGAGGATGACTTCTGTCTCGTTGGACTGCGGCGCAGGGTCGGCGGCCGGCAGCGTCTCGATGGGCTTAATGCAGGCGACGCCGGGGGAGATGAAGTCGTTGAGGTCGTCGACGGAGAGGATGGCACTCATGGTGCTGCCTGGGGAGCCTCGCCGGCTCGCGAGGCGGCGTCTGGCTGCAGCGCTGGGCGGTCTTGGTTGCTTCGACTCGACGGCGGTTCGCGATGTTCGCCACGATGTGGGGGTCGAGCACTATGAATCCTCGCGCCTCAAACAAAGCTTGGGTTTGAGGGGTGAGCAAGCTGGGACTTGGTAGCAAGCCGAGGCAGCGTATTTGAACGGGCGTCGTATTGTACCAAGGAGCGATGGTCTTAGCAGGTTCACGCAGCTGAAGCAATAAAAAGTCGGGGATTAGAAATGGCTGACCCAAGTCGCCCCACGCCATGCGAAATCGGCGCGCGGGCGCGGTGGCGTAGCCGCTCCAGGCCGGCACGGGGGATGTCGCAAATAGAGTATAGGGTAGGTGCCTACGGCGCCATAAACGTGCCCGTCCACCCACTGCACATACACAATTGTTTGCAGTTGCTCACACACATAAGTGCTCAAACATGTGTGGTGCCTGAAGTCAGTTTGTTGCCGTGGTGTGATAGCTCCTGGACAGATCTACGAGGTACTGGAATACATATTGGACGCGGGCAATTCACACCGGATACGAAACTAGGTATTAAGTGGTTGAGGCGCACTGGGAAGAGCATCATTATCTCGACGGATCTGTTTCCGTCCTGATCAAGGCAATTGCTGTAGATCAGGATCATGGTGTGATAATAAACAGCTATCAATGGCAGAAAACGTAATAAGCCCACACCAAATAAGAATAACAAACGTAGAGGATCCTCCTCATGGCTCCAGTTGTACACTGCCAAACTCCGTAAACTCCCGTGGTACCCTCGCTCCCCTGTCTTCCGACGCCGACTGTACTGCCACTCTTCTATCCGGGTTCGACAATGTCCAGACACCGCAAAGCAACGCTGGAGTCATCTAGGCTTTCGTAGCGTGGGATACCTTGGCGGTGGAAACGCCGTCGCCCCCTTCGTGGACGCCGTTGGCTTGCTCACCGGTCTTGCCCTCCGCGACGTCGGGCAGCTTCACGTCAGCTGCACCCGCGAGGACGGCCTTGCGCCGACCATGCCAGTCCACCTCGCTCTTGATGACCTGCGATAGCAACACCTCCTTTTCCAGCCATTCCTTGTAATAAATCTCCTCCAGTTCCTTGCATTCCTTCTTGAGCGAGTCGCCGATTTCCTCGGCCCACTTTGACTCCCAGTAGCACTTGCGATATAGCTTGTCCACCGGGTACGCCAGCTCCTCGGCGCTGAATAGCTCGCTCGTGAGCGCCGTGAAGAAGTCGGAATTGGAATCCTCGCCATTGACCGACACGTCGGTGCCGTCATCTCCGCCCGTGCCATGGGATTGTGGTGTTTTAATTATAATCTTCAGCTTGCTCGCCTTGCTCGCCGGCCCAGACTGCATCGACTTCGGCACGGGGTCGGAGGGTCGGAGGGCCTCGGTTTCGTGAACGGTTCGCATGTGCTTAGCAAGAGCGTCAGATCTCGTGAAAGAGCGGTCACATTCTGTACAGGAATCATCAGTATATTTCGAAGGTGTCCAGATGCTTCGGGAGCTTGAGTTGTACCAGGCAGGTAGCAATAGAACGGCTTCTCCCTCGTGTGGCTCCGCATATGAGCCTTGAGGGCATATCCGCTGGCATGAGGCAGACCCTTGCGGCTGCAGCTCCTCCACTCGCACGTGTACTTCTTTTGCCGGTTCTCGATGTGCGAGTTGTGGATATGCTCGACCAGCTTGTCCATGTTCCGCTGGTCGCCGGCTGGGCAGCCGTCCCAGTCGCAAACTGTCACCTGATCCTGGAAGTCCTCCTCGTCGAGCCGCGCATTGACGGGGGAGCTCGGGATGTCGCCCGACGTGTCGGACGAGACGTCGGACATGCCCTCGAGGGCATCTGGCTCCGGGACGGTCTCGGGCTCCGCATCAGGGACGACGGCCGACGACGTAGTCGACCCGGCTTCAACCTTTTGACGCTTCACAGGGCGGAGGGACGTCTCGTCGTCATCTTCGTGGGCGTCCTCCTCGTAGGGCTCCTCTGAGACCATAGATGACAGCGGCGAGTCGGGAGGGGAGTAGTGTCGCGGCATCGTTGCGCGTCTCGGCTGGTCGCGACGGTGAAGGACACGTGAAGAATTCGTCGTCTAAGATCGAGGCAAGAATCAGAGAGCCGGATGAAGAGGAGGTTCACCGTGGTATGGCGGCCATGAAGCGCGAAGAGGGATGATGGGGCGGAGTAGCGGAAGGTTGTCGAGAAGGACCGCTTCGAGTTGCTTGTATGCCAAAAATTGGCCTCAACAGGGCGCAAGGGGAGCATCAGCGACGTACAGTGCGAACACTGTGGCTGTCGTCAGCGGAAAGGGCGCATGTAGTTACAGTGCGGAACACTGTACGACGCAGCCCCCCAATACCTAAGGTATTCTCCAGGGGCTCCTACCATCATCCACTGAGCCAGCCGGCTTGCACTAACCACATGTCCCTTAAACGCATCAGCATTGGGTGAACTCTGTACTGGGTTTTGCAACGGCTCTAAGCCCCTCGAAAGGCTCCGACATTCTTGGCCGAATTGATCTCCAGAACGCTGACTAGTAGGAAGTATTCAATGGTATAAAAGGTTGCCCATGATCTGTAGCCTAAGCCAATCCGAACAATGACCGGCGTAGCAATATTGCGGACACTCATGGCACAATTTCATGGTAGCCAAAATACTGAGTTGAAATTTGTTCCTCTAACCGTGGCATCACTAAATGACATTTTGAATACCTCGCAACTCCAAGCCTCGTCAGAAAAAGCCCTGTTAATCGTTGTGAAAAATACTCGGCGCAAATTCGAGCCGGTATTGTCGCTTTTTAGAAGAGAACACAGCCCGCGACCAAGCCTAAGGTTGGCCACTGGCGCTCAGGACCTTGCGTCTCTGCTTGACGGCGTCGGCGAGCGTGTCGAGCACGGATTCCGTGTCCTCCCAGTTGATGCAGGCGTCCGTGATGCTGACGCCGTACTTGAGACCGGATTTGCCCTCCTCCGGGACCTTTTGGGCGCCTGTTGACGTGTATTAGCACGGAATCGACCGGGCAGGGACGGGTGAAAATGACATACCTTCGTTGATGTTGCTCTCGATCATGACGCCCATGATGGCCGTCTCACCCTTGGCGATCTGTTCGGCCAAGGTGGCGGCGACCTTGGGCTGGTTCTTGTGATTCTTGAGGGAGTTGCCGTGGCTGCAGTCGACCATGAGCCTCTGGCGCAGACCCTTCTTCTCCAGAGCGGCCTTGGCCGCGGCGATGCTCTCGGCGTCGTAGTTGGTGCCCTTGGTGCCGCCGCGCAGGATGACGAAGCAGTCCTCGTTGCCCGTGGTGCCGACGATGGCGACGACGCCAGGCTTGGTGACGGACAGGAAGTGGTGGGGGTGCTTGACGGCGCCGATGGCGTCGATGGCGACGCCGAGCGAGCCGTCAGTGCCGTTCTTGAAGCCGACGGGGAAGCTCAGCCCGCTGGCCAGCTCGCGGTGCAGCTGGCTCTCGGTGGTGCGGGCGCCAATGGCGCCCACGGACAGCAGGTCGGCGAGGAACTGGGGGGAGATGGTGTCGAGCATCTCGCTGGCGATGGGCATGCCCTTGGCGGTCAGGTCGACGAAGAGCTGGCGGGCCAGGCGCAGTCCCTTGTTGATCTGGAAGCTGCCGTCAATCTCGGGGTCGTTGATGAGGCCCTTCCAGCCAACGGTGGTGCGCGGCTTCTCGAGGTACGAGCGCATGACGATGAGCAGCTCGTCCTTGTGCTTCTCCTTGGCCGCGAGCAGCAGGTCGCAGTAGCGGAGGGCGGCCTCGGGGTCGTGGATTGAGCAGGGCCCAACCACGACGAGCAGGCGGCCCTTGCTGTCGGTATCGTTGACGACGGAGACGACCTCATCGCGCGACTCGATGACCGTCTTCTTGGACTCTGGCGTCTGGGCGATCTCGTGCTGCAGCAGGTCGGGGGACGTCAAGGGGTTGTAGCCGCGAACTGGACATTGTTAGCCCGGTCGCGCGGGAGGACACCGGCACACCCACTTCTCCAGTCCTCAGAGTCTTGCTTGTTGCCGACATTTTTATTTTCAATGAAGAACTGCGGCTTCGTGAGTCACCCCGCGCCGAGGAACCAGCCTTTGGAGGGGTCTCTACTTACCGACATGGTGACTGAAAGGGCAGGGGTGCAGGCGATGGCGAGAAAGCAGGCTGCAGATAGGGATTGGCTTGCCCGAGGATGTAGGGGATGCCAAAGCAAGAGCGGAAAATACCTTATAGAGTGGTGTACAGTGACGTGTGGGAAAGTCGAACAAACCGTCGTCCAAAAATTACAGCACCGCCGGCGTCGGCGCTGGAGCTCTGGCGCATGAGTCGATGCCTGAGGGGCGGGCTGCTCAATTGCCCCGCGACCATTGGCCGCGGCGGCGGGACCCCCACCGGGCTTTTCTTCCCATCAGCACGCCACCCTCCGATGGCCCTCTGACGCCAATCTCGCCTAATAACATCGACGGCAGCTAGCCCGCTCCACGCTGCAATCGCTGAACGCGGTGGGACCCTCGCCGGCACTCGCAGCGGTTGCGTCACTCGTCGACGGCCTGGCCCACAGAGCGGGCCGCCAGCAGGGGCGATTTGACGTGCGATGTGGCTTCGGCAAGCACCTGTCCCAACGCGCCCTGTCGTCGACGACGGCGCAGCCAGTTTCGAATAGGTGTATACGACTGCAGATATCAAAAAAGCCCTGGCCTGAGAATGAATGGGTACCGAGTACGCCGTGCTCTGGAGAAATGCTGCGCAACGTGCCCCCGATTCGCCTGCGGACCTCGCCAGCCTGTATTTTTTCTTTACCCCTGTTGCACAACCTAAGGTTGATGGTCACCGATCAGCTACCCCCTACTCCTACAGAATGCGACAGCGTGTGCTTTGCCGACCACGCGACCCTACCCGATGAACTCGTCCTTGATCATCGTTTCCCATGGGCGGCCGCTCTCCCACACCCTTTCCATCAATTGCCTTGCCTGGTGTACCTATCTCCGTGTTAGCGACCCGCAAAAGAAGTCTCCCTGTTTCCACGCACCTGCGCCATGCCGCTCGTCTCAGCGCTCTTGATCCTGGCCAGTATCTTGGCTCGGTGGGCCATGTCGGCCGTCTCGCATCCCGCGGTGAACATCGGGAAGAGCAAGCCCGCCTCGGCGTTCCCGCCGATCCGGGTCTGCTCCAGGCACTGCACGATTTGCTGCACCGGACCCTGGACGTCGGCATGGCTCGAGTCCTTACCCAGAACCCGACGGTGGAGGTGCACGATCCCGGCCCAGTGAAAAGCCTCGTTGGTGGCTGCCATCTCGGCGAGGTCTCGCATTTGTATGTTGCCCATGCGCACGTGCATGCACGGCCGCGACGACTGCTTCATGCTTTCCAAGAGCTGCTGCTCGAGGGATAGGGCGAGCTCGACCGTCTTTGGGCGAGGGACCCAGCCCGACAGCACGTGGTGATTGGGCCCTATCCGTTCCCTATCGCACAGCTTCGCCATGCCCGCGACGTGATTCAGGAGCCGGGCGCATCTTGCCGAGAATCCCATGATGCAGTCGACCTCGTCCATGTCTTTGATCAGGACATCCATGTTCAACGGGTGGATGCGAATGGCAGAGTCGTCTCTCGGGGCAGGACTGAGGGTGCCCAGCATGTTCAAGTTGGCGAGCCAGCTCCGGATGAACAGACACTCCTCGTCGTGCCCGTGGTCCAACAGACCCATGTTCAGATCTTCTAGCCGCCGCGCCATGAGCTCGCCGGCCTGCTTCAGGTGCTGGCGCCACGATATGCCGTGACCCAGTGCCCCTGGCGATACGATCTCCAGGGACACCAACATGATTGACATGGTCAATGTTATGTTGGACAGCGGTTGCTGCTTGTCGACCAGACCCTCTCTGAGCGTAGAAAAGACGGCTTGTGCCCACTGAGCCATGCGCATCCCCGGAATGCTGGACTGCATTGCCTGTGCCCGGTGTGCCGCTTCTGGGGTCAGCAGACGCTCCTTGACCGTGCTTGCGAGGGACCAAGACTATACCAGAGTAGGCGAGGATGAGGCTCATCAGCCCATCGTTTTGCAGGGCCATCCGTGGCAGAGTCCGACTCATCGGGTTCGACTCCTGCTCATGGTACGGCACGAGTACTGCTCAACAATGTTACGAACCGTCACGGCAGAACTCGGCGAGCGGCGTACCTTTGGCGGTATGATCAATGAAATGATGCTGCAGGTACATGGTCAACATGGCGGGCCTGAAATCGACACCCGATGTCACTCACGAAATACTGCGCGCGCGAGCGGTCAGTTGACGATCCGGACACGTTGGCATCGAGTATGGGCTTACCAGCAAGTTCATCTTGTTGTTCCTCAGCCTAAAGGCGCATGCTCGGTTAATGCCTGCCTCGTCTTGGTGGCAGCCGCTCGCATGCTTACTTGTCTGGGAGTGGCTCCAGCTCCCATGGGATGAGGATAGAGACGGCCTGGTCATAGTAGCCACCTTCCTGGCCGGCATTGACATGACCGTGCCCCATCCTACTGACATCGTCGGAACTTGCAATCCAGTTGAAAGGCTCGCGCCCCGCGGGGGGGACGAGGGAGATGGCATTGTCGTCATCATTACTGCCCACATCTTCATCCCACTTTCCCAGGTCGTATCCATGAAAGCGTCGACCGCCGTCCCTGTGCTCGGCCTCTGTCCCAAGGAGCGATACTGGAAGACTATACCAAGACAACAGGTCGTGCGCGTCGATGACGTCGCTGCTCACAGAAAGCCGTGAGTCTGGCGAACCCAGCGGCTTGTTCTCCAACCAGTGCGGCTGCCAGAGAATGTCATCACTGTACGAAGACGCTGCAGGGGTCAGAGGTGAGTCGAAAAGAGCCGGGGACGCGGGAACGTGAACCAGGCAGGGGCTCGACGATGGGCGCGCCTCACCGAGGTCAAGCTCGTTGAGCTCGGTGAAGGACTCGGTCTTTTTGTGGCGTGCATGCAGGCCAGGTGACACCGCCTGCGTCGCGTGCCGCGGGGAGCCGCGGGCAGTCCCAGCACCTTGCAGATCGTCGACAAGTCTTTTGGCAAAGAAGCCCGCCTTTGACGGAGTCTCGTCGACAATGGTGAGCTCTTCGCGCACCTGATCTCGCTCCTCGCTCCTGGAAGAGAGCTGCGGAGAGCCTGCCGACTGCGGCGTCTCGTTGGCGAACGTGTTGAACCATTGATCTTGCTTTACCGGCTGCCGCGACCTCCCAACGTCATTTGCACGTGGAAACGAGCGCTTCGTGCGGCGGCCTTCCCAGTTCAGGCGGATGCTGTAATCGCAGACGTCGCCCGTCTTGAGGCAGCTGCATGAATTTTGGGCGTTAGTTAGCAATCCTCGGGTGGAGGCATGACAATGCGTCCTACTTGTTGCACGCCGGGTGCTCTTCTCCGCATTTGACCTTGCGTGATTTACACGGCCTGCAAGGCTTCGTTAGCCCCCACGTCCTCTCACGCCGACGTTCCGAGCTCGACGGGAGAGAAAGACGGTGACTCACCAGCATCCCTTTCGGCTTCGACGCTTCCGCTCTGACGCGCCAGATGGGTTGGGGCGCGGCATTCTGCGGCCACGCCTCGTTCGCGCGGGGAATCACCTCGGAGGTTGAGACGATGAGTTTCTTGCTGGGAGATGGGCGCTGCTCCGTGAAGATGGTATGGTCCGTGGCTCGTGGCTCCTCCTGGAGGAGTAAGAGTGACGGCAGGCTGCTGTATAACAAGGAATCGAGTTACGGGTCCGATCCATGGAGCTGGGTGCGGGCGCGCCAAGAAGCAGATGGGAATAGGGCCGCGATAGCCGTCACGTCCAATGGCGGGAATATTGATTCATATACGTCCTCTTATACAGGCTGCCTTCGACGACGACCCTGCCGCTCTCGAGATGGTGTTCAAACGTCTGCTCAAACTTGCAAGGGGGGTCTCCTCAGCTAGACGCGGGTCACGGAGACCGTCCGATCGGTCTACAGCAAACGGCTGGCTCCATTTTCGTCGTAGCTGATGGCCCGACGCACCGAGTCCCGATCCAACGGGTTGGGGCTGCCAATAGCAGGCTGGGACCCGCGAGGCCTGGCACAGTAGCCGCGCAAGGTGACGGGGGAGGAGCCCTGGCTCGCTATCCGCGGCTGAAGGGGCAAAGCCGGCTGGGAAATGGGGGTGCTCGGTTAAAAAAAAATAATTACCAGCAACCGGCACTTGGTGCTGCGGCTGACCGGCTCTGCCCGACGCTAAAGTACCTACTTACGCAACATCAATGTTGAGGATCTTGATGTCCTCCTCGGGCTTCTCCTTGTGAGTCCGCGCGTTTTCAATCTTGTGGATAACGTCAAAGCCCTGGGTGGCTCGCCCGAAGATTGTGTGTTTGCCGTCGAGCCACGGCTGCATGACCCAAGCCAAGGGTAGCGAATTAGCCTTGCGTTTCCGTCACGCAGGGGTGCCCGTGAGGCCGGGGGGTTGCGTGACCACTTACCGTCTTCTCCGTGGTGATGAAAAACTGGCTGCCATTGGTGTTGGGCCCCGCGTTGGCCATGCTCACGGTAAAGGGCCGGTCGTGCTTGAGGCTGCTGAACTCGTCCTCGAACTCGCGGCCCCAGATGCTCTCGCCGCCGGTGCCGTCGCCGAGCGGGTCGCCGCACTGCACCATGAACTTGCGGATGATGCGGTGGAAGATGGTGTTGTTGTAGTAGCCGCTCTTCGCGTGCGTGACGAAATTTTCCACCGCCTTCGGTGCCGCATCGGGGAAGAGGCGTATGTGGATGTCGCCGTAGGTGGTGTGGAGGATTGCAGCGTCCCCTGTCTCTTTTCGCCTTGCATTGCCCTCCTTCTTGGGTCCGCCCAGGGTTGTCGGTCTCTCGTTCTGGACGTCTCGGGTCGACTTGGAGATGTCTTCTTCGTTGGTGAACATGTAGAAGCGCCCCTTGCCCACGCCCGTCGCCACCAGCACCGGGTCGCGCGCCTCGGATTCCTGCAGCAGCGGATTGCTGGACGCGCCCATCTCCACCGACACGATGCCCTTCTTCTGGGGTTGGCCTTGGTACAGCGAGATGTTGACGGCGCGCAGGTTCTCGTCCCGCCCGTAGACCTTGACGACCTGGTTCGTGTACGTGTTGAGCACCTTGATGCCGACCATGGAGCCGTACATGATGAAGTTGCCCGACTCGTCAAAGATGATGTTGGCCTTGTCGCGCAGCGTCTGGGTCTCGAGCTCCTTTTCCTGGGCCAGGCGCCGTCCGAACTCGACGCCGTCGAGCTTCTGCGACGCCGCGCCGGCTTGCTGCATCTCCTCGATGGCCTGAAGCGACTCGTCGTAGGTGCGTTGCAGCTTCGCCGTCGCGAAGTCGAATATGCGTATCTTGCGGTCGGGGAACGAGAAGGCGGCGAGGCTCTTCCCGTTGGGCGATATCGTGAGAGACGACGGCGTCGTCTTGGACTTTTTGAAGTCAAACAGGTTCGTGGAGCTCTTGTACTCGAAGACGTTGTCTGGCTTCTCGTAGGTTCCGCTCGGGCGCCAGTACTCGACCATGCCGTTCTCATCCGCCGAGACGGCGCAGTCGTAGACATCGTTGAAAGCCATGAGATGCACCGGGCTCCGGTGCAGGCCCTTGATGGTGTGTATGGGCTCCTCGCGTTGGCCGCGTCCATCGTAGACGTGTATCAGCGGCTTGGCGGCCTCGGAGACGGCCAGCTGCGGGAACGACGCGCCCTTCTGGTGGACCCAACAGACGCACTTGGGCACATAGTCGAGGGAGATGACGGACAGCAGGTCGAAGGTGACGACGTCGAAGATCTTGACGGTCTCGTCGGCACCGGCCGTGGCGAAGCTCCGGCCATCCTGGCTGATGGAGACGGAGGTGATGTCGCCGTTGTGGGCCTGGAACTGCTTGACGAACTCGATGCCCTGGGCAATCTTCTTCCAGAACTTGACGACGCCGTCGACGGACGAGGTGATGAGGAAGTCGGTCAGCGGAGTCCAGGTGGCGAAGAGCAGCTGGTCCTTGTGCATGAGCGACCGCGAGTAGCGCGGCGACCTGGGCAGGGCGGCGACGTAGAGCTTCTCGTAGGGGAGGACGCGGCGCTTCTTCTTGGGGGCTTCGGAGGGCAGCTGAGGGCCCATGTCATCGTCGGACGAGGAATCTAGAGCTGCGTGAGGACCGACGTCGCCTCGTCACCCAGGGGGCCTGCGCGAACGTACCTGCGCCATCTTGGTCTGCGAACTGGGCGTGGCTGCGCTTCTGCGAGCGATTGTCGTCGTCTGCCGCAGAGTCTGCCATGGCGGCGGCGTGGTGTCTGTTATGGAGCTGCGGCTGCTGCTGCGCTCGAGAATGAGCAAGTTTCTGCACGTGTCGGTTACACGGACGGCGCGGTGGGTGCGAGGAAGCGGAATGCTGGTCGTCCGGATTTGGAGCTGGGAATTTTCAGCCTGGCGATGCCGATGCATGGGGAAAGTTGGAGATCGGCGGGCTTGCGGTACCTCGGGCGACCCCACGGGTGGTGGCTGGAGCTTGCCGCAGCCCATGAGCTTCCCGAACGGTTTGGACAAAAAGGTACATAAGGTAACTTGCATACCTCAACCCCAGGTTTCCTCTTTTCCTTGTCCTGCTTCTGGTGCTTTGGATTGTTCCATTACATCGTGCCGGGCCTTACCAGCCCATGCCGTACTACGTACGTAGCTGCTGGTCGGAGCTGAGGCACCGTAAGGGGAACTAACGCCTAGGCGACTTACAGGGGCCATCTCCGCATGCAACGGGTCCCGTGGACGTCATGACCAGCCTGTGATTCCCATACGAAACGCTCTTGCCGTACTGCTCGTAGGTTGTCAAAGGCCCTGCGTCGTGAGCCACTCTTGAGCGGCCTCTTCTTCCACCGCAGCATCATCGCCTTCGTCGTCCCCGTCCTCGTTCACGCATTGCCATGGCCCAGCACCGCCTTCAGCGCCAGGCGAGCCCGGCGCCCTCGTTCTCGCTGCTGCTCCACCTGCTGGGCATCGCCTCTTTCGGCTACAACTTCTACTTCCTGACGGTATGGGACACGCCATTCACGCACGCCTACGGCTGGCACTTTCAGTTCCTCACGATCATCGGCCTCGCTGCGGCGCTCGTCTCCTTTACCCTGGGTGCCCTGGCCGACGTCACGCGCAGCCCTGGGCTCTTCGCTGCCAAAAACGTAGTCTCCGTCGTCGCGACGCCGCTGGCGGCCGTCATCTCGGCGCTCTACTGGGGAATCCGTGCCATTGACCCCGAGCTGCTCGTCCAGGAAGGCTTCGAGCTGCCGTGCCTGGTGGACGTAGGGTTCCATCTGGCTCCCGTGGTGTTTCTGACGTTGGACCTCGTTTTGTTCAGCCCCCCGTGGACGATCCCTGCATACGGAACCATGGCTTTGAGTACGGCGCTGGCCTTTGGCTACTGGTACTGGGTAGAGCTTTGCTTCACCAAGAACGGCTGGTAAGTGGTCTCGCTCCACAGTGTTCCCGCGAACGACGTAACCGACTCAACCCGCCAAGGTATCCGTATCCTCTGTTTGGGTTACTGTCCACATCACAGCGCATCCTCCTGTTTGTCTTCGCGGCAGCACTCGTCACGGTGTCATCAGGCATCCTCAAGTGGATCTACGCCAGCGTCAATGGCTACGATGAAGCCCTCAGGGAGCCACACAAGCCTCTCAAGCCGCTCAACAAGACGGACTAAGGGAGCAAGTCAAATTTCCCGGTGAATGAATGTCATGGTTCAGGACGAAAAACGCCGACTATATCCAGCAGCTACTTAGCGAGCGGCCAATCATAATTACACCTTCCGCGTGATAGCATGTATTCACTTCCCACACGGCACCAGTGACCCAAACATTCATGCAGTTTCAATCTTGGCCACCTCATTTTGGGGGAAGACGGTTTAGCAAGCAACCTCGATGAGGCCAACACCGGCAATGGTATTCTCGTCATTGGCCTTTGCGCTCTGTCCGTCGGCGGTGTTGAGAGTGACGTAGACCTGGCCAGCTGGCGCAGGCTGTCCAGCCATGGTGAAGTTGACGCCGGGAATCATGGCAGTGTACTGAATAGTCATTAGCAGGCGCATGGAGACGAATGCAAATCACACTCTACTAACGTCGGTGTTTCCGTTGGTCCCGACGGGAACGTAATAGGTCTGCAAGCCGGAGTAGAAGACAGCGAAGACCTTGGTGCTCTGCGTGACCTTGCCGCTCTTCAAGGCCTGTGCGAAAGCCCCGGCAAAAGTAATGGTCGTCTGGCCACAGATCCCCGTAGCCGGTACGACCTTGAGGGGCGGAAACGCCATAAAGGGCAGCATAGTGCCCGCGGGGAGGGCGGTGATGAACTGGGCGGCCATGGAGAACACTTGGTTGAAGTCAAGTGGCGTCTCGAACGGATTCGGGAAAGGTTTCTCGCCAAGTGCCGCGCGGATGTACGAGGCATGACGAGCCTCGACACCCAGGATAGAGCCGGCGGCGGTAAGATAGGTCTCATTGACGATGGCGGCAGCAGCACCAAGGTAGGCCGAGACGCCGACGCCCTCAAGGACGCTGGCGAGGCCGACAAAGGATTTGGCGTCCTTCACGGGGAAGGCAAAGGTCGGCTCGGCGACAGCTTTGGCCCCGAGGACGGTGGACAGGAAGGTGACGTGAGTCTGAAGGCATGTCAATGCTCACGGGGCCTCACACGTGGAAGTAAGGAACGCAGATTGCTCACCATCTCATCGCTGTACACCTTCTGAAGGTTCGTGTAGAACTCTGGCGAGAAGCCGGCGGCTGCAAAGTCATTCTGCGTGTAGTTCTGCAGGCCCTCCTGGTAAAACTTGCGCTCGAGATACTCCAAGGTGAGGGCATAGTTGAGGATGTCAATATCTCCGTTGGGGGGCGGGGCGGGCGGGGCGAAGTCGCTTCTCTTCTCAAGAGGTGCTGCCACGCCCAAGGGGGCGAGACAGACCGCGAGGAGGGCCAGTGAGCGGTGCATGGTGCCGCGATGTCTATGTCTCAGTGATCCGACACGACGAGCGAGACGCAGCCGGGTTAGTGGACTAGGAGCCGCGTGTGAGATTTGATAGCTGGCTACTATTTTGACAGAGGCGCAGAATAGGAAGTCGAAGTCTTTTCCTTGCGAACCAAAGCTGCTGGACTCTTGATATAGACTCTTGATATAACACCTCCGAGCAGCCAGCTTCCCGCACCGCGTCGTTCTACACGCAGCAGCCACTTACGCGCAATGAGGACAGTCGCCACAGCCCGGCGACCCGTCCGGAACGAGACATGCAAACACCAAAAATTCACGAGTTCCTGCTTTTCTTGCCCCTTTGAGCCATCAGATAGACTCAACGCTACGGGGCGTTGCCGTGCTCCGTCCCAAAGTGATCGGTTGAGGGGTGCGGCGGGCTTGACGCCCGTTCGCCGCCACGCCCATCGGCTGTGGGGTATGAGAGCCCAGAGTCAGCCAGCGTCGCATTCAGTAAGTTTGGATTGGCGCTCTTGGAACCAGCCATGGCCTCCCGTCCTGATGCTGCCGTGCGCGCGCCGCGTGGCGAACAACGGATGGCGGCCATCCGACGCACTAGTTAGCTGGCGACGACGACGACAATGGTGAACTGCGGGTAACGCCGCACCGCGCTCAGCCTAGGCGGCCGGAACGTCGTACAGCCGGCACATACTCCGTCATCATTTGTACATACTTCTTGCAACACCATTCCCCAACATTTGCGGCCAGAGAGAGGCGCGCTCACTTGAAAGAGGCGCAGCGAATCAAGTATTCTGTTGAAGAGCGCCATGCCCAACGGTTACAAGTTCGACTTGATATCCCCGGGATACTGTGCCCGCCGGAGAATAGTCCTCTGCAGCTCTGCGATGCTCTTGAAGCCGGAGAGGCCCATTGTAAGATCGAGATCAGCCAGGAGCCCAGCCAGCACGGCCTCGGCACCTGCCGCGCCGTCGATGCCCAGCCCGTAGACGACTGGCCTGCCAACGAAGACGGCCTTGGCGCCGAGGGCGAGAGCCTTGACGATATCCGCGCCGGTGCGGATGCCCGAGTCGAAGAGCACGGTGATGCTGTGGCCCACGGCATCCACGATTTCCGGAAGCATGTCCAGCGTCGCCACGGCGCCGTCAACCTGCCTACCGCCGTGGTTGCTGACGACGATACCGTCCATGCCGTACCGGACGGCCAGGCGGGCGTCTTCGACGCTCAGCACGCCCTTGAGGACGATTGGCCCGTCCCAGTGCTTGCGCAGGAGCGCGAGGTCCTCCCAGCTGCGGCTGACGCCCGGAAAGCTCTCGCTGATCCAGTACATGGCGGCCGCGATCTTGTTCTCCTCGGGCGTCTCGCCGTCGCTCCTCTCGGCAAACTTCCTGCGGAAAACAGGGTCCTGGAAGCCCACTTCGTCCCCGTCGCCGACGATGAAGGGCACGTTGGCCGTGTCGAGGTCCCACGGCCGCCAACCCAGGGTCCAGGTGTCGAGGGTGACGACCAGGGCTTTGAAGCCGTTCGACTTGGCGCGGTGCAGGATGGACGCGGTGATTTCCTCGTCCGCAGGCCAGTACAGCTGGAACCACTTGGAGCCTTGCGGGCTGGCCTTGACCAGCTCCTCGATGCCCGTGGAGGAGGCGGTGCTCAGCGTAAACGGGACGCGGAGAGCCGCGCAGGCGTTGGCCGTGCCGATCTCCTTGTCGGGGTGAAACAGCGCCTGCACGCCAACAGGCGCCATGAGAACCGGCGTGTCTGCTCCCTCTGCGTCAGTGATGTCGGGTCTCGCATCTCGTGCGGGCTCAGGGGCTCCATACCGTACTTCTCCCCGAAAAGGGTAACGCTGAGGTCCCGAGGGTTGGTCGGCCTCAGCATCCTGGGGACAATCTTCCACTGTCGGAACGCGAGACGGTTGGCGTCCATGGTCGCCGACTCGCCGGCGCCGCCCTTGATGTAGTTGAAGCCATTCCTGGGCATTTTCTCGAGGGCCTGCTCCTCGAGGCTGTTGGGGTTGGTGGTGACGACGGGCAGCTGGCCCGCGAGGATGCCCTTCTGCATCACCGTCTGCAGGTAGGCCGCGTAGGGAACCTGCTCGCCGTCGTCGTCGTTGTTGCCTGACATGTTGAAGACGTGCTCACGATGAACCCGGTGGTGACTACTTAAGGCGCAGGATACGGGACAGTGTAGCTTTCAGATATTAATTTGGGCGCGAAGCCTTGACGGCGCTGATATACAGGCGAAGTGAGGAGAAGCTCGGGCGAATGAGCCTCGGCAACTTGCAGTGGCCGACTTACTGTCCGCCGCTTACCTACCGCACCGAGCTCCTGTGGTTCGCGGGGCCAATGCACAAGTGCCGTCTGTCGGCCGTGTCTGCCCGTCTGCATCTGAGGACGACTGCACGCCATGCCGGGGCTCTATTCGTCGTCTCGCCTGCGTTAGGTACCCTGTCAATCGACCTCTCTGGCGGCTGTACATACTCGTAGCTGCTGTGGGGGGCTTGGGGGGGCACCGCAGGCCCCTCCAAGCTCCACCATCCCCAGAGTTGATGCGCTGGCTGCCAGTGCCGTTCCTGCGAGCAAGGAGAGCACATCGCGTCATTGTCTTTATTTGCCCCAGCTGCTTGGTCTTTTCAAGCATTGGGAATATGGGACATTCTCCCGTATTTAATAAGCCTGCGCTGAAATCGTCGTTGCTGAGAACAAGGGCGGCTTGGCAGAGGATGGCCTTGGACCACTCTACGCGTGCTGTGTCCGCAAACCCCACACCGAAAAGAATGCGCGGAAACCGCATGAGACGCTCACCTCACTGCCGTACCCCTTTTGCGCCCAGGAAGCCTCACCCAACTCATCCAGCCCGAGCCTCGAGGCCGCCCCCGCGCCATGGACATTGACGATATCCTGCGCGAGGTCGACCCTTCCTCCCATGGCATCCCCCAGGGCACCCGCGACCTGCAAGCCCTGACGCGTCACTGGGTGGCCGAGAGGTCGGCGCCCGAGCTGCTCGAGTGAGTTTGTGGCCTGCTCACAGTCGTCTCCTCCGAATTGGCTGGCTCGCTGACGTGCTGCAGCTGGCCTGCCGACGGCCTCTTTGAGCGCGTTAGCGACCGCGTCAAGAGGCAGATCGAAAAGGTCGAGGACATGACGGGCGACATGGACCCCAAGACGAACTTCGCCCTCATCGTCATCCAGACAGAGCTCGAGCGGTACAAGTTCCTCGTGCGGAGCTACCTGCGCGTGCGCATGGCAAAGGTGCCTTGAACCCCGTCCACGAGACACAGAGAGAAAGAGAGGGAGAGCCTCGCGGCCACTGACCACCTCCGACGCAGATCGACAAGCACACGCTTCACTACCTCTCGTCCCAGGAGCTCCGTGACCGCCTCTCGCCCACGGAGCTCGCCTACGCGACGCGTCATCAGGCGCTGCTGCACAACCACTACCTGTCCTCCTTCCTGGCCTCCTTCCCGCCCCAGTTGCAGAACCTCAACGACACGGCCGGCAACGTGAGCATGATCGACGCGCCGGACCTCGACACGGCCGTCTTCGTGCGGATGCTGCGCGACCGCGACGTTCACGGCCGCGGCACCGATGCCGACAACACGCTGCCCGCTGAGAACGGCGATGTGCTCATCCTGCGGTGGTCGAGTGCCAAGGAACTGGTCGATGACGGCGACGCCGAGCTGGTGTGAAGCGCCTGAGCTCCGTTGAGTTTTAGTGCACCTGTGCTGGGCCCCTGAGTCTTCACCAAGGACTTTCTTGGATGGGGCGAGTATCCGAGTATGGGCTCGTCATATTCAGACAGCTCACTTCGCTGTTGACTCGTTGTCGGTGGGAAGATGAGTTTCATCACTGCCCCAGGATCTGCTGACGCAAGTCCGGTCTGCCGAGAGGCCAACGGCGCAGACATGCGCGGGATCGGCTCGTCGGCGGCAGGCCATCGAACGCCACGTCGACCAACGCCGCCTCGTGAGGCATGAATGGCGGCATGAATGAGGGAACGGGAGATCAGCCGCGGTGTGTTGCCCGCGATGTACGAAAGAGGTGGATGGTGACAAATTCACCCTGACGACTTGTTCACGCAGCAGCACGAAGAAGCATAGCCTCGAAATCCCCTCAGAGGGGCCTATATAAAAATGCAATGCTACTTTCATGCCTAATTCCGAATGTTCCACAATCGAATCTTTCCAGCGTCGTTCCCCACGGCCAGCAGATCGCTCTCCCTGCTAAACGCCACCGCCGTTATCCGCCCCAGCGGCGTTTGCTGCGTCGGCCAATTCCTGTACACGGTGCAGCTGGGCAGGTGCACCAGCCTCAGCGCGTCCTTCTTCTCGCGGCTCCCGAATGCGAGCAGCTGGCCGTCCGGCGAGAACGTCAGCACCGTGATGGGCGTGACGAGCTGCTCGAAGGTGCGCGTCGGCGTCGGCCGCTCCTTGATGGTGAGCTCGTCGCCGGGAACGATCAGCTCGCTCCGATCGTATATGTTTGTGATGCCGCTGTTGGAGCCGACGGCGACCCACCGATCGTCGCCGAGCGCCGCAGGACCGCGGTGGCCGCCAAGCGCGATGACGATGCCGCCGACGCAGCCGTCGTCGTGCCAGATGGCCAGGAACGTCTTGCTCTCCATGCTGTACTCACCGACCTGGCCATCTCTTCCCAGGATGGTCATGCCGTCTCCAGTGCTCCACCAAGCAAAGTCGGCGATGCCGTTCCTGCTCTGTAGCCTGGCAGCAGCAATCCACTGCATGGTGGTGACGCTCAAAATGTTGATGATACCGCCGCCCTTCCTCGTCGAGGCGACCACCGCCATATACCGCCCGCAAGGGCTCAGCTTGAACCGCTCCATGGACTTGTGCTCCAGTCGGTGGCCGAGGATTTGTGAAGTCTTTTGCACCGCACCAGAAGCCAGGTCCCAATGGTGGAAGTACTTGCGCCGCCCGGCAAAGAAGATCTTGTCGCCTTGCGGGTACAGGAACTCTGCCCTCCGCACATCCACTTGGCTGACTTGGACGGACGTCAATTGCGGGTTCGGCGGCTGGGCGTCGGGCGCGACGTGGTGCAAATACATGACCGACGCCGTGCTGGCGGAAAGAAGGACGGGGTATTCGGGGTGGAAGGACAGGCATTCCACGGGCATCTTGTGCTTGTCGGGGATCTCCCGTGTGCGCTGGATGTCGATGACCTCGGGCCGCAAGAGGCGTTTCCTGGAGCCACCCATGCCGGCGAGCTGGTTGACGTCGCGCAGGAACTGTTCGAGGGGCTGCGCCGAGACGTCGGAGCCGGCGTCGCTGTCGGAGCCGCTCGATGAGTCCGAAGCGGCAGAAGAGCGCCGCCGCCTCTTGGCGGGGCGGCCGTCCAGCTGCTGCGCCCACGCCGGCGCGGGATTGAGGCGCAGGAACTGCTGTCGCAGTCTTCTGGAGTACTCCGTGCCGCTGACCACGTCTTCCGCCTCCGTCGCCCGTAGCTTTCGCAGCCTCGTGGCGCCCGCGAGCGAGATAGCCAGCCGATCATCGTCACTGTCTTCCCAGGCGGCGGCGTCGCCCGTCTCGGTCGTCTTGGGGCCCGGCGGGGGCTTCGCGGCGGCAGATCCTGCGGCGGCAGCACCCGTATCGAACATGAACAGGTCGGCATCGTCGACGTCCTCCAGGCCGCCTGTGTCGACGTCGGCCAGCTCCAGCTCCTTGCCGTAGGTATCAGTGCCGTCAAATAGACCGCCATCCTTGAAAAGATTCTCCCGGAAACTCGTGGCGTTGCCCAAAACCAGCCGCTCCAGCTCCTCCTCGTCCGAGTCCTTGTCAAACATGTGCGCGGTGGACGTATCGTTTTTCGTCGTGGCGTGGCCCGATTCAGAGTCCGACGAGAACTCGGCCTCGGAGTCCTCGTGGTCCGAGGTCCATTGGTCTTTTTGCGCCGCCATTTTGTGCAGCCCGCGTCAATGGTGATGAAGTATTGCCGTGTTGCAGCCTGCACGACATTTTTTGGGACCAGTTGGAATTTTTTGGGCGCCTGCTTCAGCCTTGCGGCAGCCCCGCTAGGGTGGTGGGGTCCAGCCACAGCGACCAATAACGGACACTTACCGGCGAGGCTGAGCGGCTCCAAGCTGTAACGTAGTGTGTACTCGTACATCTCGATGACTACTTCCCGTCATGCAGAGGGAAAGTCATCGCTGCTAGAATTACGACCGCCTTACTTCTATTTACGAGACGCTGCTTTGGCGAGATCGCGCTCTAGTTGCCCTAGATTCGGGCTCACAGACTCCTGGCACTTGAGCGAGAAGACGGCGCCCCTTTGCGCCACGTCCACCAAGTTCTCGACCCGGCCACCTTGTGCCAGCCCGGAGACCAAGACGCCCAAGAACGTGTCGCCGACCCCATTGACGGAGACAACATCCTGCACCGTCTCCACGGACGGAAACATCCTCATGTAGATGCCGCCTACGGAAGGGTGGTCGACGGCGGCCCTCGTTAGGATGAACTCTTCGGCGTCCCGGTCTCGCATCAGAGGATCGTCTCGCCCCACGAGCGTGGTGAGGAGGACGCCCTTGGGCCCGAGCTTCGTAACGATAGTGGGTATGTAGGGGAGAAGCTGGACGGATTGCTGCGGTACGCCGGCGTCGGTGAGCTCGGTCGATGTCAGACTTGTGAATCTGTCCCGTGCACCTCGCATCCCAAACGAGTCGATGATGTCGAACCAGCCGCCCAGCTCGAGATAGCTGTTGTCCATGGCTGCCGAGTACATGGCCGCCAGCTCGTACGTGTTTGGTGAAGCGAGGTCGACGCTCGCCTGGGGGAAGACGCCGAGCCTGGGAACCCCTTTCTGGGGGCAGAACAGTCTCTTTGACTTCTCCACCGACACGGGCTCAAACGCAACCCTAGAGTGGTGGTCCTTGCCCGTCCGAATCCAGGCCCTGAGATCCTTGGAGCCCCAGTTACCGTCGACGACCAGCCACTTGGGCGATGTCGCCGCCACAGTAGACTCCATGTGGTCACGATCGCAGTGTTGCGTGAAGATGTCCATATCTGCCATGGCCATGACGAGGTTTCTGCTCCCGTCATTGACGGCGACATACTGCGCAGTGCGGCTCCCGGGATGAGATTTTGGATCCAGCCGTCTGACGAAGGCGGTGTCGAGCCCAGCGGTCTGCAGAGAAGAAAGCACCGTTGATCCAGCCCTAGAGTCTTGTCAACGCGCATCCTGGAGCTATGACCCAGGGGACACTGCTTACACGTCGTCGCCGACCATGCTGCAAAACTGGACTCGAGATTGTTTGCTGGCCAAATGAGCGGCCAGCGCGACGTTGTGGCCGACGCCGCCAATAGACTGGCTGATACGGGCAGGGTTCGAGGTGTGAGGTTGAGGGGCCCTCTCGCCGGCCGCAGTGCTCGTGTAATCACAGCTGAGATCGACGGCTACGGCTCCAGCTACGAGGATATCGGCTTTGGGGTCAACAGCTCTAGCTGGCTTCTCCGTGGTCTTAAATGTCTTGTATGTACTTAAACTATCTACAATTAGAACTAAATTCGATGTCCGGCCACATCAGCACTTACGAGCTCGCCACCGGTTTCGCGTCTGCCGACAAGAGGCGCGACAGCTCCACCGAGATGTTGGTCGCCCGGATGATATTTGCTGTTACCAGAGCCTTGTTTGCCTTGACCGCCTGCTCCCCCGTAAGCTGCTTGAGCCGCTGCAGCACGTACGGGGTGTTGCTGCTTCCGGTGAAGCCCTTCTCGACCGCCTCCCGCACAGCCAGCTCGATGGCCGCGCCCATCTCCTTCGAAGGCACAGCGAACTCCTCCGGGATGGGGTTGGCGAAGAAGATGCCGGACTCGATGCCCAGCTGCTCCTGGGCGAGGATCATGGCGGCGGCCTCCTTCTCGGTGTAGACGACGGATGGACTCTGCGTGCCGCTGTCCCTGGCCCAGAACGCCGGGAAGTCGACCTTGCCCGTGCGTCCGTCGGCAAAGGTCGACACCAGGCAGCCCTGCGTCTCGAGGTACTCTAGCGTCCGGGGGATGTCGAGAAAGCCCTTGCAGCCACTGGCAATGACGGCCACTCTAGTGCGCCCCAGCTCCGTGAGGTCGGCAGACACGTCCATGGAGCTCTCGCCGCCGCGGTGAACACCGCCCAGGCCGCCGGTCCCAAACACTCGGATTCCGGCTAACCTGGCGAGAAGCATGGTGCCTGCGATGGTGGTGCCGCCGTGAATCTTCCGGCCAGCCAAGCCCTGCGTGTGGATCAGAGCTTGTTCCGCGTCACAGGAACATCCAGGGAGGAGGCTTACCATGCCTGCAAGATACGCAATGTCCCTCCGCGAGGCCTTGGTGGTGCCCTCGTCCTCGATCATGCGGATGATTTCGTCGGGCGACACGCCAACCGTGGGGACACCGTCGACGACGGCAATGATGGCGGGGATGCCGCCGTGGCTGCGGACGAGGTCTTCATGCTCTCGAGCAAGACCCTTGCCCATGGCGCCGTGGGTGTAGATTGTGGATTCAAGGGCCACCACGGGCTTGTTGCCATGGACCGCTTCGGCCACTTCATCGGAGACACGCAACAGGCTCCGCAAGGAAGGCGACGCGGACGCCTTCGAAGCGGTCGCGAAGCTGCGTCGGGGATATGGAGCTCTATCTTGGCTGCACCGGGTAACCTGCTGACTGACGGGATGCGAGCATCGCACCGAGCCGGCACCGAGCGCGCGGCGGCCCGCGGGGAGTGCGAGCCGAGCCACCTTCATTGTGGCCGTGTTGAGCGCGCGTGACGCCTCGTCGCTTCTTGTCCGCTGACGCAGTCACTCAAAGCTCTGGAATGTCTGTCTGCAAGTGTTGGCGGGGTCGGAAAGTAGCTCCTAGCAATGATGCGCTCTGTGGTCAACGGGGAACGAGGAGACGCGGTGTTGATTTATGAGCGACGAAACCGCCCGGACCGAGTTGTGAGGTTGTCGTTATGTCACGCCGGCCCACCCCCTGTATCGGAGGGGGCCGTTAGTGCAGCCAGCCCAGCCCGGGGCTCCGTCTCGCCTCCGACCACCCGGATCGCTGTCCCGCTCTTTGGAGGTAACGCGAGCAATTGGCTTCCTCGTGGCGAGTATGCTGTGGGCAAGTACATCTGCATTGAGAGTTTCGTGTGTAATCTGGGCACACAGGTACCGGCGAAACAGTTGTCAAGCGTTGGGCGCCCGCGAGATACGGCGCCGGTGACACATTCGGACGGACGCCGCCCCGCCAGCGATCCGCAACAGCAGCGGGCTCAGAGCACCTGCGGCTAGCGTTGCTTGGGCAAGGTCGGGCCACGGAAGGCGCCGTACCAGTAATTAGTTGCTGGTCAATTGAGAGGCGCCGGCGAGGCTCCAGTGACTCTTTGCCGCACTCAGATGTAATGTATGGAAGCCGTTTAGTCGTACGGCTAAACCAGCGAGATTCCCCACACACCGACATCCTCAAGGAGTCGAAAGCAACCTCGCTTTGACGAACTGCCCCGGAGATGGTGTAAATCCAAGGCTGCGTTTCGCTGATAGATCGCGCATCATTTGAAGAGCGCAAAAAATGGAAACTTAGAATCCGTATAGAGTAATATTCTAGGGGTATTATGCTCGCGCCGCCCATGCCGCCTCCGGCACACACGCGATCGAAACCATTGCGATCATGCCGCTGAGGAGTACAGTAAACAGCCCGGCATGAGCGTTGCCCAATCTTCCCAAACCCGTATCATTCCCGCGTCAAGGTTGGCTGGGAGGCTACTAAGACTGACGAAAAGCAAGCAAGGATGCTAGCCCGTATGGTGGTATGTCCGGAAGCCCGCCAACCTTCTAGGTGTTCCCACAAGACGCACCTAGGCCAATTGCGATGACGATGGATACCGTAGCAGTCTCGCGCAACAACGTAGTCGGCTGTTGCTGGATCTAGGGGTGGACATTCCCTGTCGGCGACGTCTACTCGTAGTTGAAAGCCAGAATTGTCGTTGTTCCTAGTAAGGCGCCGGCATCGTACAGGGTAGAATCACGTTTGAGCAACTGTACACCAATAAGAGTGTAAGTTCCCTGCGTAGAGCTTGACGAAGTCAGCCTTCAGTCTTGCACTAGTCATACTTTTTGTTCAGCTCATACCTGACTGTATTGTATATTCCAATTGATCCCATTGTGACCTGTGGTCATATCACCAGGCGCAGGGCGGCATGGTGCACCGGATCGGCAGACAGGCCGTTTCCAGACACCACCTGGTGCCGAATGCTTGTCGCATTTGTGCACACGGACCCAATACTGGATATTATTGAGACGCGACTAGCCAAAGGAGAGGATAACTAGATGACCCGAGACGCCGAGCAACGCACGGCTCGGGCACCAGATGCAACGAGGCCAAGCTACCCCGGATTTTGAGACGGCGAGACGGCACAACCTCGAGCTTCCCCGCACACCTCTAAACCTCGGCTCGCACCCGCATGGTAGACACCTGGCCTCACATTCAGCTGCCGGCAGCATGGATGGATATGGCGGAAGGCGGAACGGAGATTTTCTGTTGCGGGGGATATGTCTGGAGCTTGACGCTGCTCGCGTTCACGGACAGCTGTGCTTTCTGCTACCAGGCTCGACAACTCCGTCCTAGCTGCCATTGTGCGTGCACATCTTACCCATTGCCTGACAGCCTCAACGCCGAGTGCGTGAACATCTAGTCTCATCACCCGCGAGCCGAGCATCGACGCCAGAATGCCCATGTACAGCGGCATCCTTCCCCGAGAGGGCTTCTGCGCGGACGTCATCCTCAAGCTCATACGTCGGACTGCCCTCAACCCGGCCGTACTGCTGCCCCTCGTCCTCCTCGCCCGACTCACCAAGAAGGGTCAGGACCTCTCGATCCTGCACCCCACGGCCGCCAGGCGCCTTCGCATCCTCTTCTACTACGCACTCGCCCGCCGGGCCAGCGCCTGGCTGTCCGACCGAGTCCGCAACAACTGGTCGGATGATACGTACGACTGGTCCAGGGAGATTGTCCTGGTCACGGGCGGAGCCGCGGGCATCGGCGGGTCGATGGTACGATTCTTGGACGAGAGAGGCATCAAGGTGGTGGTGCTCGACATACAACCCATGTCCTTCGCGACCTGTAAGACTGACGTCGTACCGACTTGGTGATGATTCTTGGGAGAGCCCCATAAATAACACATCACAGCATCCGGAGTCCGCCATTTCCCCTGCGACATCAGGTCGCCCGAGAGCGTCAATGCCGTGGCGGCTTCCATCAGGGCCGAGGTCGGGCACCCTACCGTCATCATCAACAACGCCGGCGTTGCTCGAGGCAAGACACTGCTGGACTCGGAGCCCGGAGATGTGCGCTTCACCTTTGACGTCAATGCTCTGGCACACTTCTGGATCACCAAAGCATTCCTCCCCAACATGATTGCGCGCAACCACGGCATGGTCGTCACAGTCTCGTCGTTCGCCTCGTGGCTGACGATCCCAAACATGACCGACTACGGCGCTTCCAAGGCAGCCGCGCTGGCCTTCCACGAAGGGCTCACGTCGGAGCTTTCGACGCGGTACAACGCGCCCAAGGTCCGCACCGTCTCGGTGCACCCGGGCCACACGAGGACTGCGCTCTTCCAGGGCTTCAACCAGGGGTCGGGCTTCCTGCTGCCACGGCTGGAGCCGGATTCGATCGCCGAGGCCGTGGTGCGGCAGGTTCTCACCGGACGCAGCGGTCATGTCATCCTCCCGAAGGCCGGGGGTTC
Source organism: Albophoma yamanashiensis (assembly GCA_001600555.1). NCBI lineage: Eukaryota > Fungi > Ascomycota > Sordariomycetes > Hypocreales > Ophiocordycipitaceae > Albophoma > Albophoma yamanashiensis. The sequence goes on from BCKH01000001.1 coordinate 2,759,863, forward strand.
ACTCGCGGCCCTGCGCGCCCTCCCGGACTGGTACGCGATCCGCCTGCGGGCCAAGGCGCAGGGCAGCATGGTGCACTGGAGCGGCAGACAGGTCGTGGAAGATGTCGACGCCTCGTACGACGGCAGGCACGGCCAGCAGGGTGAGGCGAGCGAGAGCACGGTGCTGGTTGGCGGCGAGTAAGGGCATGGGCGCCGCCGCAGAGGGGCCGCACCGCGACCATTGATAAGGCAGGCGTGTGTACTCGTAACTCGCCGTAGGTCTTCCCGTACGAGTAGACGTGCAGGCAACCTGAGATCGTTGGATTTGCGTAGCCGCTTCAGTGGGATGATGTCCCCCAATATTGGGTTGGCCATGTGCAGGCCGGGGAGGAGGCGGGGCGTCCCGTAGGGGTGCGTCGCGGCGCCATTGGCACGCCAGGATCAAGGTTCTCCAGAGATCCCACGTACATAGTACACGTTACTGGTGCATGAGGGTGGAATGAGACGCTGAGATTATTGCTGACCCGACGTGACGGCGGTGGGCTGATTGCCGCGTCAGTCGTCCGTTGCCGCAGACTGGCTCTCGTCGGTGCCACGACGGACGGGCTGGGACTCGCCTATCGGCTGGCGGCATTAACGGATCGCGCCGGGAGGCGGCGGGAGGCAGAATCGAGCAAAGCGCCGGGCGGTGGCCGGCGACTCTGGGGTTCCCCAGCGGGCGGGCTCGTCGACGTGCGCGCGCGCGCCGCCACGACTCACGCGTCGTCGCGGTTGCACGAGACGGCCGGCGAGGCGCCCGGACGAGGAAGAGTCGGGACGACACGGCGGGTGCGTGCATGCCGGCGGGCCGGGGGCCTCGGCGCCACGGTGCCACGGTGAGACGAGGTTTCGAGCAGCGCGGTGAAGCTATAATTATTCGCAGCCCCGTGAGACCCGACGAGCCGTGCCTCGCGCTCTCCCACCTCGCACACTGCCAGGCGCAGGCGCAGGTGCTGCCAGCAGAGCCTGTCTGTCCAAGGAGTGGGGTGCAGAGGAGGGCTGGGCCTCGCCGGCAGCGAAGTGGCGCCACTCTCGCCCAAGAGGCCCAGCCTGGCTCGCCCGCGATCTCAGATGCAGCCAATCGGGGGCGGCTGGCGTGCCCAGCGGAGCCCGCCATCCCAGAGCATCCCAGAGCATCCCAGAGCCCCCCGTCAGCGAGATCAGCCCATTTTGCGGCCTCGCGAGCCCATCCGCCTTAGCAGCACGCAATCGTATCATGCCACTTTTGCCGCCTGGGCGCTGCTGAAACCGGTGTGCGCGCGCGCGTGTGCGCGTGGGTGTGGCGGCTCGGGGGCCCCCAGCGCTGCGGCAGAGGCCGGGCCGCGGGACGAGACTCGCTGGCATGAGGCGCAGGCGCGCTGCCTCGACGGCGAGGCACGGAGAGCCCGTCTTGTTCTGGAACCGAGTATATCAGATCCAAGGGGCCCGGCGATCCCAGCCCGCCGCTGTGTCACGCGAAGGCCCGAGCTAGCGAACCGCCGCCGTGCAGATTCCCTCAGTGCCACTGCTCGTATCTCTCAGATCCCGTCCCTGGAGAGCGTCGTCGTCGCCGCGCCGACCTGCCTGTTGCTGCTGCCGCCGCCGCTGCTGCTGTCCAGCGCCTCGCCCTGCCTGACCTGCGGGACCTGCAGACGGCGACGAGGTCCCACGAGCAGAGTCTTTTCGCCCTCCCTCTGCTCTGCCCTGCTCTGCTCTGCTCTCCGTCGTGATTCCGGGCCTGATCGTCAAGGCCAGTCGCCTTCCTCCTGACTGACCCCCAACGACGACGCCGAGCATCTTGGCCGCCCCGCCTCGTCGACTGGAACACGAGACTCTTCTCGCCAACATCGCCAGGCCTCGTCCCCTCTCGCGCACCGTGACCACCTTGTCCCAGGCAAGGCCCGGCACCTCGCTCACCGCCAACACGGCCAGCCTCGTGACGCCTCACTCGTCTCTCCCGCGCTTCCGCGCTGCCGCCGGCACCATGGCGCCTGGCATCCTCGACGGCAGCACGCCCTTGGACAGCCCGGCCATCGACGTCGAGCACCAGCTGGCCCCCGTCAACGAGGAAGACGACGAGGACGCCGTTGCCGATCTGACCCTGCTTCGAAGCTTCCCCGAGCCCCCCACGGAATGTCAGGTCTGCGTCGTCGGCGCCGGCCCCGCCGGCCTGATGCTGGCCGCCACCCTGACGCGATATGGCATCAATTGTGAGGTTGTCGATGATCGGGCGGATCAGACTCCTGTGGGAAGGTAAATAGCCACCTCGTTATTTTGCTCGAGCGCCCTATTCGCGACGCCCCCTTGCTGGCCGGGAACGCAAGCGCTGACCACCGACGTGCGCGCGCACAGAGCAGATGGCCTGCAGCCAAAGACCATCGAGACGTTCAGGCAGCTTCGCATGGCCGACACCCTGCTCCAGCGCGGTGTGCGCGTCTTCGACATCTCCTTCTGGCGTAGCACCGCAGAGGAGCCCCTCCACCGGCTGGGACGTGAAGTACATTACCCCCCCGTCATCGACGTCTTGGACCCGTACATCCTCTTGGTGCACCAGGGCATCGTCGAGAGTCTCTTCATCGAGGACATGCGGAAGCGTGGCAAGGAGGTTCGCAGGAATATGGCTTTCGACTCGTATGAATTTCCTGCTGGGAAGACGGGCCAATTGCAGGTTAACTGCCGCACCAACGTGACACAGGACAAGCGAACCGTCTTGACCCAATATCTAGTAGGCTGTGAGTATCCCCGTGGTCTTCGCGTTCATTTCCATGCCCGGGGCTGACCCGCCAACCAGGCGATGGAGCGCACTCCAAGGTCCGCAAGAGCATCCCCGACGTCGAGGCTGTGGGCATGTCGCAGGCCGCCATCTGGGGCGTTTTGGACGGCGAGCTCATCACCGACTTCCCGGATCTCTGGTCCAAAACTCTGGTCTACTCGGAAGAGTATGGTTCTATCCTCATTATTCCGCGGGAGAGGAACATGACCAGGTTCTACATCGAGCTCAAGTCGTGTGTTGGCGCGGACCGCCAGGCGCTGGGACAGCACTTTGTCATGCAGCAGGCGAGAAAGATCATGGCGCCCTTCAGCCTCGATTGGAAGTACATCGAGTGGTTCGGGCGCTACCAGGTCGGCCAGCGCGTGGCAAGCCGCTTCGCGGATGCCAAGACCCGAGTCTTCCTCTCCGGTGACGCCAGCCACACCCACTCCCCCAAGGCGGCGCAGGGCATGAACACATCCATGCATGATTCATGGAACCTCTCGTGGAAGCTCAACCTGGCTGTTCGCGGCCTGGTCAAGCCCGACTTCCTGGAGAGCTACGAGGAGGAGCGGCGGAAGATCGCCCTGGATCTGGTCAACTTCGACTACGAGCACGCCAACCAGATCGCCGGAGGAGACGCGGTGGCTCTGGCCCAGAACTTCAAGGCCAATGTCCGCTTCATCTCAGGAATAGGGGCCGAGTACTCGGCCAGCGCGCTCAACAAGGACGATGCGGCCGACCTTGCCTTTGCGGCCGGCGATGCCAGGCCAGGATGTCTGTTACCCCCGGCCAAGGTGACACGCTACATCGACGCGAACCCGGTGGATGTGCAGCTGGACATCCCTATGCTGGGCCAGTTCCGCATCTTCCTGCTCATGTGGGACGTGCAGCAAGCGGCGCCGTTCTTGACGACCTTTTGCCGGGCAATCGCGGCTCAGGAGTCGTTTGTGAGCCAACTATCTGCGGCTGCCAGCGCCTCGTATGCCGCGCAGCCGAGAGTGGGCTCTGCGGAAGACGTTTACATCCGCCCCGAGCGGTACACAGCCGTCAGCCATCTGTTTACGTTTGCTCTTATCAGTAAGTCACCTCAAGCCGAGGCTCCCGACGCGGCGCTGACCCTAGAACCAGCAACGATGGCCAAGGCAGAGATGGAAATCTCGGACCTCCCAGCCATGCTTCAAGACAGCCGCTGGACCATCTACCTCGACGACATTCCCGAGCAAGACACGAGAGGCCAGCTCTGCACCGACAAGTGGCTGGGCACCCTCGAGCCGGGCGACGTCGCCATCGTCAACGTGCGCCCGGACGGCTATGTCGGAAGCGTGGGACGATGGGACTCCAACGTAGACGACTCCGGAGTTGACGCCGCACGGTGGTTGGATGACTACTACGCGGGATTCATGCAGATACCGCCGTCAACGTAATGAGTACTGAGGCGGGCACAATTCTTCCCGTTGGGTTACCATCGCAGAGGTGTCGCGGCCAAGGTAGTTGATGAGCTTGCCTGCGCTAGGCATACATTCCTTCAGTACATACGCGGTTTCATCGCAACACGGCGTCGTTTGGGTTTGAGCAGACGGGCATCGGGCGGAGTTGGCACTGGGGACCATAAAATGAAATGGAACAGAGGAAATACTGTACGATGACATGCAGCATACTCGGAATTACAAAGAGTCATTGCACAACTGACGGGACATTGCTCGGTGGCCATCGGAGAAGAGTTCCACATCTTGTTGTGGTAAGACGCGAGCCACTGTGACCGGTTCTTCGGGCTTGCATGAACGGCGCCGTTGGTAGGCGAGCCGTTGTGAGTCGCGGGCGAGGATCCATTCTGCTTGATCGAGGCTCTGCCGGAGACTTGTTGCAGGGATAAACAAAGCCGTCGAGGACCCGCTGCCTTCGTCAATGCGCGAGACGGCGTCAACGTGTTTTTAGGAAGTTTGTGATTATACTTGGAGCTTTGCCGAACCGTAATCAGAGAGGTTCGGCTGAACAGATGCTACAAGTACTTGTCGCTCAAGCCCCAGGTGTTGCCTTGATCGCCAATCGCAAGGGCTACCTTACCCACCTACGGAGGCGGTCACCCCCCAATCTGGCACAATAGACGACAATGGGTTCCATCCAACCGCTTGCACGGCCCGCGTACTCGCAAGTACTCGTACATCACATGCGCGAGTAACTTAACTCTGGTCTCGATATTGGCTTGCGGGAAATACCGCCGAAGTGAAAGGTGGTACTACGTATAGAGCTGGCATATCCTCGCCAAGCCAGGCAGGTCGGTATCGTGCGCATCGCATCGTGAGGTGGGCCCCGAGGACGTGCGGAAGTGGCAAGGTGGCATCTAGTACATGTTTCGTCGTCCCTCGACAAAGGGCGGCGCGTCTGGCAACGGCTAGGCGGACGGCGATGGAATGCGGTCGGATGCCCACCCGCATCACCGTACCGACTACCTATGACGCGGTTCCTCCCAAACGGCGGCACAGAAGTGAGGAGTGGTCTGCAAGTAATTACACATTGCATTGTCCCGAGTAACGTACGGGTAGTCCGTGCATTCACGTCGACGAGATGTCGTCGCCGGTTTCTAGACAGTTCCAGCGACGGCTCCCATGGCGCGCTAGCGGTAACAGGTGGGTGTAGCTGCCGCCTGGGCACTGTGGGTGTCGAAACCAAGGCCCCACAGCAGGCAACGTGCCTTGCATTACTGTGCTTAGTCGTTTCGACCGCCCCCGCATTGGCAGGAAGGCTGGGCTCCCCAAGCTCGGGACCCTGGCCTGAGGCGCTCCGTAGCTTCTACGTGTCCTCAAGGCCCGCCAGCTACCTCGCTCGAGGCTTAAACTTCTCTGTGAAGCACCCGTCTCCGACCACGACTCTCCCCCCCCCTCACCTCGATCCTGTTCGAGCACGCCCTGGGATAAACCCATTGGCTTCCTGTCTTCCCCTCTGCATCTCTGTGCACCTGCGCTGTGCGCTCGATTTCTCCGTGTCTTGACCGACCTAGCTTCACTCGCCATGAAGTTCAACGCTGTCGCGGCCGTGGCGTCGGCGGCCTTCCTCGCGGGAGCCGCCCACGCTGAGGATGCTGCCCAGGAGTCGCCCGTGGTCCCTGAGCTCCCGACCTTTACTGTGAGTTCTTGCTCTTCGCGCCTGGTTGATCGCCGTCAGCCTGGAAAAGCTTGCATGGGCACACAGAACGAGTGCTAACCGAGGCTCTCTACCCGTCAGCCTTCCAACTTGAAAGCCCCCTTCCTCGAGCAATTCACCGACGGCTGGGAGAAGCGGTGGAAGGCCTCTCACGCCAAGAAGGACATGGAGGGCAGTGGCAAGGACGAGGAACAGTGGGCTTATGTCGGCGAATGGGCCGTCGAAGAGCCCACGGTGTACAAGGGCATGGATGGCAACAACGGTCTCGTCGTCAAGAACCCAGCTGCCCACCACGCGATCTCGGCCAAGTTCCCCAAGAAGATCGACAACAAGGGCAAGACTCTGGTTGTCCAGTACGAGGTCAAGCTTCAGAGTGAGCACCCCCGAGCATCTCCAAGCCATTGGCGGCGCGCTGCTGACACACTCTCTTCCCAGATGGCCTCGAGTGCGGTGGCGCCTACATGAAGCTGCTGCGCGACAACAAGGCTCTTCACCAGGAGGAGTTTGGCAACAAGACTCCCTACGTCATCATGTTCGGCCCCGACAAGTGCGGTCACACCAACAAGGTGCACTTCATCATCAACCACAAGAACCCCAAGACGGGCGAGTATGAGGAGAAGCACCTGTCGTCTCCTCCCACGGCCAAGATTGTCAAGACCTCCGAGCTCTACACCCTCATCGTGCACCCCAACAACACCTATGCCATCAGGCAGAACGGTGAGGAGGTCAAGACCGGCTCCCTCCTCGAGGACTTGTCCCCGGCCATCAACCCCCCGGCCGAGATCGATGACCCCAAGGACACCAAGCCCAAGGACTGGGTTGACGAGGCCCGCATCCCTGACCCCGAGGCTACCAAGCCCGAGGATTGGGACGAGGAGGCGCCGTTTGAGATTGTCGACGAGGAAGCCACCATGCCCGAGGACTGGCTCGAGAACGAGCCCAGCACCGTCGCCGATCCCGAAGCGCAGAAGCCCGAGGACTGGGATGATGAGGAGGATGGCGACTGGATCGCGCCCACCGTCCCCAACCCCAAGTGCGGCGACGTCTCTGGCTGTGGCCCGTGGACCAAGCCCATGAAGAAGAACCCCGATTACAAGGGCCAGTGGACCGCGCCTTACATTGACAACCCGGCATACAAGGGTCCTTGGGCTCCCCGCAAGATCAAGAACCCCGACTTCTTCGAGGACAAGCACCCCGCCAACCTGGAACCCATGGGCGCCATTGGCTTCGAGATCTGGACCATGCAGAACGACATTTCCTTCAGCAACATCTACATCGGCCACTCCATCAAGGATGCCGAGCAGCTGGCTGCCGAGACTTTCACGCCGAAGCACGCCGTCGAGGTGGCGCTGGCCGAGGCCGACAAGCCCAAGCCTGAGGACAAGCCCAAGTCTCCCTCGGACCTGGTGTTCCTCGACGACCCCGTCCTGTACATCAAGGAGAAGCTCAACCTGTTCATCGCGATTGCCAAGAACGACCCCATTGAGGCCATCAAGTTTGTGCCCGAGGCCGCCGGCGGCATTGTTGCTGTCGTGGTGACCCTGATTGCCGTTGTGGCTGGTCTGGTTGGCCTCGGTGGCTCTTCACCCGCGGTCCAGAAGGCTGCCGCGGATGCCAAGGACAAGGCCAAGGAGGTGACGGACAAGGCAGCGGAGGCCACCGCTACCGGAGCTGAGAAGGCCAAGGCTGAGCTCAACAAGCGCACCACCCGCAGCAGCTCGTAGGCGTTTGAACGTCGCGTGCAAGGCGTCGGAGCGGCGCTCACACCGGACCAAGATGAGGGTTTCGGAGTGGCCACGGGCCACGGGCACGGGGGACCGTCAAGTGTGAAGATGCGGAGGAACTCGTGAGGAAGCAAGAGATGCAATAAAGAAACATGACTGCTAAAAGTCACTCGATGTCAAATTGCTCGTTGGACCAGGCTGCAAGGACAGAAGGTCTTTTTTGGAGGGGCCTGGGTCGACCCGGCACGGCGTATTGAATTTGGAAGGGTGACTTCGTTGCCCAGGATCCCGAGGTGCATGTATTCGTGTAATCACAAGTAGGCGAGAGCATGGATGGGTCCAGAACGAGATGTATCCAAGGCAGAGAGGCGAGGTGCCGCGTGTGGACACGCTTATCGTGAAGTTGCAATATTTAGCCTGTAGCCTGAACAAGTATTCAGTACCCGTTGCGCATGCGGCAGTGGCAGGCCGTGGACAGTAGGCAATACTGCGGTCTAATGCAAAGGTCTAAGAGTTTGATAAGGAAGGCTGCGCTATGACTCGTCGACCCAGCCATGGTGATGTCGGGACGGCACGTCGCAGCCAGGCAAGGCGTCTAAGTCGCTGCTGGCCTCGGAAAGGGCCTTGCCAGATCCGAGGTCTAATGCAAAGGTCTAAGAGTTAGGTAAAGTTGGGGGCCGCGACGGGCGGTGCGAGAGGGCGTCGGCAGCCCGTCGGCATTGGCGGAATGCGGCGGCATCGGCGCAACGGGGCCCGCGGTCGCCTTGATTGGTCAGCGATGTATAGGTGGCCTCAGGAGGACTCCTCGCCTGCCGTCTCACTCTCCCCACACCCCCAGCTTCCCCGGGGACTATCGAAGCAGCCCCTCTCCACACCCGCCTGTAGCCGCTCCTCATAAGAGGCGAACATCGTCGACGGCGTCTCTGCAACGTCGCTGACGCAAAACCACCGTGCTTCTCCCCCAAGCACGCCCAGTACGTCAAGTTCAAGCCCGTGTCTGACACGCCCGCCTTGTCGTCACCATGCGTCGGCTCATATCGCGAAGCGTCTCCGCCAGCGCCAGCGCCGGCCGCTCGCCCGCCACCTCGGCTGCCCCGCGCTCGACGCTCGCCGCGTCCAAGATGGTCGCCACCGGCTCGTCGTCGTCGGCTGTCGCCGCCCGGCGCATCCACGCCACGGCCCAGCAGCTCAAGCCCGTGGCCGCCCTGGCATCGACGGCCACGAGCTTCCCCACGACGCACGAGAAGATCGAGTCGGTGGAGAACACGCCCTACTTCATCGACAACAAGTTCGTGCAGTCCAAGACGGACAAGTTCATCGACCTGCCCGATCCGGCAACCAACAACCTCGTCACGCGCGTGCCGCAGATGACGGACGAGGAGATGCGCGCCGCCGTGGCCAGCGCCGAGAAGGCCTTTGAGCCGTGGCGGAATACCACCGTCCTGGCTCGCCAGCAGATCATGTTTCGCTTCGTCCAGCTGATCCGCGAGAACTGGGACCGCCTGGCCGCCAGCATCACCCTCGAGCAGGGCAAGACCTTCGCCGACGCAAAGGGCGACGTCTTGCGCGGCCTGCAGGTCGCCGAGGCCGCCATCGCCGCCCCCGAGCTCCTCAAGGGCGAGGTGCTCGAGGTGGCCAAGGACATGGAGACGCGCACGTACCGCGAGCCTCTGGGTGTCGTTGCCGCCATCTGCCCCTTCAGTGAGTCGATCCTGATCCCCCCGGCACCTTGCCGTACCCCGTCGAGTGACTGACACGCGTAGACTTCCCCGCCATGATCCCCCTCTGGTGCATCCCCATCGCCACCATCACCGGCAACACGCTCATCCTCAAGCCCTCTGAGCGCGACCCCGGTGCTGCCATGATCCTTGCCGAGCTGGTCCAGAAGGCCGGCTTCCCCGAGGGCGTCGTCAACGTCATCCACGGCGCCCACCGCACCGTGGACTTCATCCTGGACGAGCCGGCCATCAAGGCCATCAGCTTCGTCGGTAGCAACAAGGCTGGCGAGTACATCTTCAGCCGCGGCTCGGCCAACGGCAAGCGAGTCCAGGCCAACCTGGGCGCCAAGAACCACGCCGCCGTGCTGCCCGACTGCAACAAGAACCACTTCATCAACAGCGTCGTCGGTGCCGCCTTTGGCGCCGCCGGCCAGCGCTGCATGGCTCTGAGCACCCTCGTCATGGTTGGGGAGACCAAGGAGTGGCTGTCCGAGGTGGCCGAGCACGCCCGCGAGCTCAAGATCGGCGGCGGCTTCGAGGAGGGCGCCGACCTGGGCCCCGTCATCTCCCCCGAGAGCAAGAAGCGCATCGAGAGCCTCATCGCGAGTGCCGAGAAGGAGGGCGCCACGATCCTGCTTGACGGCCGTGGCTTCAAGTCGGAGAAGTATCCCAACGGCAACTTCATCGGCCCCACCATCATCTCCGACGTGACGCCCGACATGACGTGCTACAAGGAGGAGATCTTCGGGCCCGTCCTCGTGTGCCTCAACGTGGAGACCATCGACGACGCCATCGAGGTCATCAACGCCAACGAGTACGGCAACGGCGTGGCCATCTTCACCCGCTCGGGTCCCACGGCCGAGACCTTCCGTCGCAACATCCAATCCGGCCAGGTCGGCATCAACGTGCCCATCCCCGTCCCGCTGCCCATGTTCTCCTTCACCGGAAACAAGAAGAGCATCGCGGGCGGCGGCGCCAACACGTTCTACGGAAAGCCCGGCATCAACTTCTACACGCAGCTCAAGACCGTGACGACGCTCTGGCAGAGTGCCGACGCCGTAGCCAGGAAGGCTGCCGTGCACATGCCGACGCTCCAATAGAAACGCCTCTCATAATGTTTTGGGTGTGCGGAAAAAGGAGAGGGGGGAGGGACGGACGCGAGTGATATTGTGACGTTGACGGTGCATTGCTTTGGTCCAAGCTGTAATTAGTACCACTGCCGCAAGATTCTACATTTGCAGTGCTCAGGACTGGCTGATACGAATCACACCAAAATGGCATATGGAAGTTGAAATGCTCCGACACACAACTTACGAGTAGATCTTCAATGCACTGTGACGATCGTTGAACCGTCTGCCCGTTTCCCACAACGTCTCCTCCATCTAATTGCACGACAACCAATCACGGTGGAGGCTGGATTTAGTATCACGCCGTCAAAAGCTCCACGATCGGGTGCTCATTCCGGCCCGGGCAGACCCGACGATGGGGGCGCCGATTTGATTGACCGGTGGCTCGGTGCCCCAGCCGAAGACGCCGCGACAGCAGCCCGGCGACTGCGCGACGACAGGAACACAGAGCTGGAGTGGTCGAGGTGAGATCTCAATGACTTCCTCTAGCAAAAGGTAGACGGCTGCGCCAGGTATCCAGGCGACAGGGGGCCCACGATCCGGGCTGCAACGTGGAGAAGCATTCAACAGCAGTCGACGCTAATGAAGTAAGTAATCAGCAGAATCGTAACCGCGAGAGCCCGGGCTGGGTCGCGAAAGACCTCGAGGCGTAGGAAAGGGTGAGAGGAAGGTGACGCGGTTCACAGCGGACCGAGAGCTAAAGAAGGTACTCCGTAGAATGAATGGCTTCCTACCGAATTAAGGGACACCAGCAAGAAGTTTCGGCGAAGGGTATCAACCAAAATAGAAGCTGCGAGCACTCCGTAATTTACCTACCAATCGGCGGCAGACAGGCAGCAAGAGTGCCCAGCTCCTGCTACCGTGGAAATTATACAGCAGTGCCGCCGTCGTGGGCAGGCAGGAGTCAGTTGTCCGTACGTACAGCAGCAACCCTACCTACCTGGTACGTACAGAAGCTAAGGTAGGTTCCACGTACTTGTAAGGTAGGGTCGGTAGGTTGCCACTAGTAGGCGAACCAGCCTGCGAGGCGGCAGGGGGAGCAGAAGCTGCACCTGCCTGCCCACCCACTCGTACTGGGCCGCTGGCACCTGTTGGCTGGAATGCGCGGCGCGCAACTGCCGCGCGGGCCGCAACGCTCCCTGGCTCCCTGCCCACGGGTGCCGACAACAACGATGGTAGGTAAAGACAAAAACAAAAGGGACGCAGGGCAGGGAATTCCTCGCCACTGTTGTTGCAAACATATGGCGGTGGCTGAGACCAGATTGGGCCAGCAAGCCAGCCAGCCAACGGGCTGCTACTCAGCCCCCTGGGCCGCCGGCGCCGGGGTGCCGAGGCGCGGTATTAGTACAGTACTCCGTAGGTCGAACGGTTAGCAGCCGTGCTGGCAAGGGGAAAAGCAGGGGCACCCAGGCGGCGGACGTCATGCGCGGTGGCGCCAACACGAGCTCTGAGCTTGGCTGGCAGAAAAAACAGGGCGCCCCGCAGCTCCAAACGCGACTCGGCCAAACAACCGCCCGCGATGCACGCACGCACACGACAACCTCCTCTCGTCGTCGAGCGATCGCCCAGGTGCGCGGCTCGTCGTCGCCAGAAGGGCCAGTCGAGACCGCAGGCGACGGGCGAGCAGAGCAGAGCCGTTGCGGGGTCGGCCGGTCTACCACGACGTTAGTTGGTCGGTCTCCCGCTCGTATCGTAGCGGGTTGCGGATCGTGGCACCGCGCCCCGTGCAATTTGGCGTTCCCCGGACGAGGAGCTAGGCATTCGATCTGCATCGGCGTCCCGCAGCGCGTTCAGCTCTTCTCAGACACGAGAAGGGGGACCCGCCGGGGGGGGCCTGCTGTGTGCCCTGCCCGTGCTATGATCGGAGTGGCCGCACCAATGCACCCATCCATGGCCTCCACCCATCCCGTGTCAGTTGTGAATAACATTCGTTCACGGACATGCCATCCCTGCTGCCCTGCCCGAGCCGAAGCCGCCGCCCAGCACCAGTGCCGGCCGTCCATTGGCCTGATCCCTGTTTTGTCCTCCTCATAAAAGAGACGCGACCCGCCGTCCTGCTTCTCCTCCCTTCTCCCAACCCGTAACTCTGTCTTCTCTCGCTCGCTCGTTGCGTTCCCCAGTCACTCGCTACCGTAACTGCTTCCTTGCCCGGCGCCAACCAATACACCGTTGTAATAACATCACCCTCTTCGAACACCAGCACCGCCGACATGCGTTTCTCCGCCCTCGTCGTCTCTGGCGCCTTCGCCATGGCCGCCGCCCAGAGCGCCACCGTCTCCCTCACGCCGGCCCAGGAGTCCCAGGCTGCCTGCCTCAAGACCTGCAAGGGCGGCGACGTCAACTGCCAGGCCCACTGCGTCGGTGTACGTTGCGCTGCGAGCCCACGCCGGTCCCCAAACGTGCTTTGCTGACCTTCGTTTCCCGAGCAGGTCCCCAACCCCAACGACAGCCAGGTCAACGCCAACACCAAGTGCGCTTCCGAGTGCCCCCAGGGCGACGGCTCGCCCGACCAGACGCAGAAGTTCGCCGACTGCCTGGCCAAGTGCCGCGGCGAGCACTACTTCACCTCGGGCGGCACCCCCCAGGCCACCGGCGGCTCCGACAGCGGCTCGGGCGCCTCTAAGGCTGCCGACGTCACCATCTCGGCCGGCGCTGCGTCCTCCATTGTCGCCAGCGTCTCCTCCGAGGTCACCTCCCTCGTCGCCAGCATCTCCTCGGCCGTCGGCAGCGCCACCAGCGCCGCCGGCTCTGCCGCCACCACGGCTGCCGCCTCCGGCTCCGGCTCCGGCTCCGGCTCTGGCTCCAGCGCGACCACCTCCACCTCCAAGGGCCTGGCTCCCGTCGCCACCGCCGCCCCCGTGGCTATCGTCGGTCTCGTTGCTGCCGTCCTGGCTCTGTAAATACCCTCATGCTCTTTGAGAAGCGTTGTGGAGCCGGACCACGGATGGGCGTTGGATTGGACATAATGACGCGCGTGTTCTCCATCACATAGGGACCGGGACCAGGTACGGAGTCACGTCAAGGGCCAGGTGGGACGGAGGACCATGATTGGGTATGAATGGGATGGAGATAATTGGGTATTTTCTTCAAAATAATGCTGAACCAATCATATTTCTGTCCTACATGCGGTGTAAGCGCACTGTTTTTGTGATCTTTGACGGCAAGGGATTCAGGCATCGCTACGTTTCGGTCCGATGTCGTAGGCCGATCACGTCTCGTAGCTCGAGCGACGTGCCGTATCGTCGTCGAATGCTCGTGTATACTACGTATGGCCGACCTAGCGCGATGCACAGCCTTTGGCAGAAGTGACGAGCTGAATGCAGGCTGCTGTGCTGAAGCTCGTCTCTGGAGCTTCACTTACATTGGGGCTAATCAGAGGCCGGCCGTTGGGCCCAATGTCCTTGCGGATGACGCCAACTCAGACCCACCCAGCCCGCACCGTCGCCCCCGTCACCTTCAAGCTTTCCAAGCCGTCAAGTTGTGACATCCGTTCATAACGACACCTCAAGCAGATCAACGGCTTCGCCCGCAACCTCAAAAACCACCAGGTACCTGGTGGCTGAACATCGCGTCCAGCTGCACAGCCGTCACAGCAATGGCGGCCACCGCGGAGCCCGAGGGCAAGCGCCCTCGTCTCGACAACCTCGACGACCCCGACCAGCTCATCACGTCGTCTGACCCTTCCCACCCTGCCAACCTCATCCCATCCCTCTGCGCCAAATTCTGGACCCTTGGCTGGGTCACTGGCACGGGAGGTGGCTGTTCCATCCGAGACGAGTAAGCAGCTATTTGTCCCGTTCCTTCGTTCACCATTGCTCTCTCTCTCATATCACGTTGCTCATCCTCTCATAGTGACCTCGTCTACATCGCCCCCTCGGGCGTCCAGAAGGAACTCATGAAGGCCACCGACATCTACGTCCTCTCTCTGGCCGCTCAGAACGCCTCCCTCCAGCAGCGCACCTACCTGCGCTCCCCGCCTTGCTACAAGCCCTCGCAGTGCACGCCGCTCTTCCTCGCCGCCTTTACCCGTCGGGGCGCCGGCTGCTGTATCCACACGCACTCGCAGTGGGCTGTCCTCGTCACTCTGCTGCTCGAGCAGTCACAGGGGAACAGCAAGGTCTTCGAGATCAACAACATCGAGCAGATCAAGGGCTTCGGCAAGGGCTTTACCAAGCAGGGCAACCTCGGCTACCATGACACCCTACGCATCCCCGTCATCGAGAACACGCCGCACGAGGAGGACCTGACCGAGTTCCTCGAGGCCGCCATGGACGAGTACCCGGACACGTACGCGGTGCTCGTTAGGAGGCATGGCGTCTACGTCTGGGGCGACAATGTCCACAAGGCCAAGACGCAGTGTGAGAGGTGAGCAGGCAAAACCGACAGAGCGCCCACCAGGCACATGCTAACGTCGACTCAAAGTCTCGACTACCTGTTCCAACTCGCCGTCGAGATGAAGAAGCTCGGCCTCCCCTGGATCAGTGATATCCCTCGCATTGCGCCGGACAGGTCATGACACAATCGCGTGGTACCTGGACAGGAGGCGGCGTTAAGAGTAATGGAAAGCTAAATCGAAACGTTCAATTCTGTGCTGGGTATAGCCTGTCCTCTGCAGGACCATGACACTGACGAGATTGCTGAGCTCACGTAAAATTCAGTGGAGTTATCCACTGGTACTACAGCTCGTCTCTACTCGGACCGTCACCGCCCACGCCTTGTGTCTCCTCCCACATTCTCTTCTTGGTATTCCCCTCTTGCTCGCTCCCGTATGTCTCGCCACCGGTCGCTTGCGACGCAGCAGCCTCATTTGCAGCATCTATAACCTTGCCTACTTGGTCAATCATGGAGTCCGGATCGCCATCCTCTGAAAGGCTCCCCTTTTCATGTCCCACCTGAGCGGTCGGAAGATCGTCGTTCGGTAAGCCTTCGACGGGGATGCCGCCCCCTGTTCCCCCCAGCTGCACCTTTCCAGACTCGCCGGGACCGCCTCGTCCCTGCATGACCGCGTTGCCAGCCTTCGTCCCGATCCCGAAGAGCATCCGCATAGGCAGCCAGACCAGCCACCACATCGGCCCGTAGAGAATGCGCCGGAACAGGAGCCACGCACCCGTCACGAGGAGCATGTAGAGCGCCGTCTGTAGATACCAGGTGTCGCTCTTCTGCGAGCGCAGCAGCGTGCCCAACAAGTCCCTCGAGCTTGCGAGCATGGAGTCAAGCGATGTGTACGACTCATTCAGCTGCTTCAGCGCCGCAGACGACTCCGTCAGTGTCTGATGCGCAAATTCACTGCGCGAAAGTTCCGTGGCTATGAGATCGTGCGTCCGCCGTAGCGCGTTGGTGACGCTGCTGCTTGCGCCGACTGTCTGCTGGTCCTCTTCGGAGAGACTGGACTGCTGGTGCTGGCGCTGCTGTGAGTACCGTATTGGACGCGAGGCCGCCAGCCCGGAGGCTTCGTCATTTGAGGGCGCAGGAGACGTCGCGTCGGGGGTGGGAATCGAAAATGATCGTATGAGGAGCTCCTTTTCTTGCCGTTGTGCCTCCTCGAGACTCTTCTTTGCCGCTAGCCGCGCTTTTCGGAAAGCTCCCCGATGGCTGCACACTTGTCAATATGCTGGCTCTGCCGGTTCACATCACTGCCATAAGCCTTACCTGGCCAGTTCGTTGCCCACCCTGCCCACTCCATCCTGCACTTTCGCCTTGTCGTGCCCGTCCGATCGCACATACTTCAACTCCTCCCGCAGCAGTTCCTGCTCTTCCAAGCCGCTTCTCAGAATCTGTCCGATCTCGGCGCTGAGCTCGCCGCTCACGCTGCCCTCCTCCTCGGTGCCCAAGGGAACGGCGCCGGGCTGGAATTTGAGATTCGCGAGTCGATCAATCAGGTCTCTGAGCTGCGTGGTCGTTTCTTGCAAAGCCGTCAAGCGCTCCTGCAGCCCCTCCAGAGACATTGCGGGCGCGTTTGGCTGTGCTCGTCGGCGTGAGGGCACGATTTCAGATACCGAGTACGTTGCAGTGACGAAATGCTGGGTTTTGGCCGTATGCTGAGGCCAAGTTGAGACAGCTCGCTAAGGGAGCTATGAATGTACCGGGGCTAGTGACGTCCCTCAGCAGCTGAGGGGGACAAAAGGCGCTCGGCAGCTACTCCGTACTGTAGGTACCTTAACTCAACACCTAGAGTGGGCCGTTAGTGCTGTCCAATCCTCCACAACAGTCGTGCATCATGAACTTAGATGGCATTCCAGCTTTACTCCTTCATGATATTCGAACTAACCCCTCAGAAGCATGGCAGCGTTGGAGTCATGTTTGCGAGCGGTATTAGATGTTGTGGAGGCGGAACAGATTGACGCTACGCTGCATGTAGGCCCTCAACAAACGTATGCTGAGTAGACAAGTAGAGTTCCTCACCATACAGGACAGGTTCGCAGGGCGTCCGGAAGAGTGCATAAACCGTTCTAGGGCAGTCATTAGCCGGAGCCGGAGCCAAAATTAAGGTACGGTAGGTACGCCTTCACAGGACCAGCATGGCATTTGAGGCCCTGTCTGGCAAGTCCACCACAGAGCAGTATCGTGAAGGTTGATACAAAGGTTACACACCAGCCCAGTTTGCGCCACAATTCTAAGATGTATCCAAGCTCTTCCCGTCTCTTCAAGAGCACCAGGCCTCTCTGCCTTATGCACATACACCTTTCACGAGGCACCACGGCTACCACGAGAACACTCACGGCAGAGTTTGCGACATTTCCCCGTAAAACTGAAAATCAGTCACGAGGCGAGCAATCCGACGCCAAACGATCGGAGGCTCGAGGCTTCGTGTGTGTATATTTATATATAGAAATATTCCTTGCAAGCTGCCTCAACTCTGACAGAAACCAGGATTTCAAATCCAGAGATGTGAATGTGGGCTTGTTCCCTAGATTCGTTCAACATGGATATCGCTGGTCACGCCTCAATCTCGTTTCGTTACCTCGCAAAGATCAAAGAAGGGGTGCGGCGCCTTTTGCAGTGCATCGGGCGTACCAAAAAGAACCCCGACAGGCACTCTCGGAATCTTGAACCCCTTGCTGAAGGGTCTCCAAATCTTGAGCCGCCTGTTGAATCGTATCCGGCTCTGGCTCCGTCTCCTCCTCTGGCTCCGTCTCCGGCTACGCAATCGGTTGCCTGCTGAATCGGCTCGGGCCCCGGATCCGGCTCTTGGGCCGCATGCTGAATCGTCTCCGCCACCTGCTAGAAAGTTTCCGATCCTTGAACTGCCCATCGAGCTTGTCTTGGCTGTCTTGGCTCATCTGCCCTGGTACAGCCGGATATTTCTCTCACAGAGCTGCAACAGTCTGCGACGCATTATCGTCTCGGCTGGTCAAGTCTATCGCAACCCATACACGAGATTATATCAAGATATGCTCTGGTGGGAACGCCTGCAATACTTATCCGACCGGGGCCGTCACTTTCCCCACCGATGGACTTACGCATTCTGCTTGAAGCTTCATCTCGTCGATATCAGGGATCTCCCTTCGAGAACGGGCTCGAGCTTCCCTGACTGCCCCGTTCAACGGCAAAGAACAGAATTGCTATTGAGGCAAGCAAAATCTGTTAAGCGGCCATTCTTCACTGAGCACCGTCATGTCCAGCTCACACTGAAGTACATGCGAATCATGGGGCAGCGCCAGAGCCTCGACAAGGCACTGAAGAGATATCTGGAAGAGCTCATGGCGCCCACGTTTGAATTTGTTTATACCACCGGACTGCTGCAACCTCAGCCCGCCATAGCTACAATAGCTATTTACCCCAAGGTTGTGCGCGGGCGGTACCTCGTGCACACCGTGCGCAACTATATTCGGCACCGCAGGCCCGTGACGCGAGACATGCTGGGCACGTTCGGGGCTTGCTGCCACCAAGGCTATATGTACGGATCCTTCAGTGAACTAGAACAGAAAGATATGCGCTGGAGATTGGCTCGAGGGATTCCCTCGCAAGCGAGGGGAGCGGCGCTCCGCGATGTCGTGGACGCGGCTTTCGACTACGGCGATGATGGAGAGGGAGCGGGGATCGAGAGGTTTGGTCACTGCGCATCTTGCTTGACAGACTTCTCTGTCTGGGCGACGCCGGAACGGGTCGTCATAAGGGTGTGGAGGGATTATGGGGGTGAGGCTTCCGAGACAAACCCCGTGTGGATGTCGAGGTTGTCCAAATTTTGGGTCCCAGGCTTACCAGAATGGTTACGAAGCCAGCCGGGGAATGAGCCGGGAAGCCTACGCGAGAGATATTCTCAGGGAGAGCAGAAGCCGCTGGCAGGATGGGATGGGTCCAGGTACCCCGAGGACCATTTACTCTTAGAGTGAGCTTGGAGTTGATACCGAAACAGGACTTGTTCAGAAGCGTCCGCTTTAGAATAGTTTTAATTCAGCATGCCCTAGCTATGCCGGTTGTTTCGTCTCACTTAGGTTAGGTATCAAAGCGTCAGGTAGCTCACCCAAGTGCTACGGCTCCAGCTGGCGGACAACTAAGGTGTATGAGGCCAAGCTGGCTTCGCTCGCCGGATTGCCTTTATTTCCTGACTCAACTGGCGCCACTAGCTGTTGCTTCCTTCACTGTCGTAACTAGATAGAATTTGACGCTTAAACACCCGGCAACCGGCTCTGTTGAAGCGAATCTCAGGGCAAAGGTGTGCTTTTACCGCAGACCTACGGGTGTCGGGAATGCCGCCTTAACCACAGTCGAATGAATTGGTCTTGCGCCAGGAAAAGGCAGAACAGAACCAGCAAGTTTTACTAATGCGCCGGGGGTTGGCAACACCTTTGTCGGGGAAGTCTGCTCTCACATAGCAAATTGTGAACTATCACTTTCGAAGCCGTTCCGTTGGCTCCGTCCCGTGTTGAAGGCTTGTGATAGTGGCGGCAGCAGTATGCGCGCACTTTCGGCTGTCAGGCTCACACGAGTGCCGCGAGTTGCAGTCTAGCAAGATATGCGGCACGACATTGTCCTTCTTGCAGGGTGCACCGCCAGCAATGCAGATGTTGCCTGAGGCTGTGACTCATGGAGCATAGAGACTGGAAACTTAAAACACAGTGACAATTGGGATGCATCTGGGCCATCAATATGTTGTATTGCTGCCAAAAACCACGTTCGCGCCCCTAACCGCAGCAGATTCGTTGCCATCCTCCAACCCTTCGCCGTCCCATCAACCAGTCAACCACCACCACCCCCCCCTTCCTTCCACCTAGAACCCCTCTCCATATGGGAGGAGCGCCCATTAGTATTGTCCTCAGCCACTGGGATGCACCACTCACCGGAGAGAAATTGAAGCATCGTCCTCTAAACAGAATAATCGGAATCGAATCATGGCTTCCGCCACGCCACGCATCGCACTCAAGTGTCAAAACACAATCTCCGCAACGGCTTCCCATAGGGTATCCCCCTTGCGGAGGACCCTGCCATTTCTGATGCCATATTGCTGGCGTCTAGTGACGCCGAGCCCTCACGGGCAGACCCGTCCTCTCGCATGCAAGCGAGCGACAGCGGTGGCCTTCCCACGAGCCCCCTTGCCGCCCAGTCCCGAGGGCCAAGGCGACAAAGGTGCGTCGCGGGCGCGGTGAAGAGTTACTCCGAATTTCTCACATGCGAATAAAGCACCCTCCTCTCAACTGCAGGGCAGGAAAGAGGAGGGCTCGAGATGCCTGCTTGCGCAGGTTTCTCTGTTTGGAAGCATGGAAGCGCGGCGTTGTTTAGAGGACGATGCTTGAAGGAAGCAAAAGAGAGTGTGAGAGCGGTCCGCAGTGGGATATTTTTATTCTTAGCGCACTGCCAAACGCCCGGGCTGGGAACAGCGGGTGCACGTGACGTCGACTTTCGGCTGGCGCCGCAGCCCCATGAGGCGACGTCCAAAAGTTCAGCGACCAGGAGCACTTCCAGGCAAACGACCTCAATCGCTCCGTCGGCTTCCTCGCGCGCTGCGCCCTTGTCGCCACCATGATCACCAAGTTCATGACCGAGGTCACGGCCAAGTTCAACCCCTTCTCGGCCTGCGCCAAACCCGCGCGCCTGTTCCTCACCTTCCTGCCGCCGAATGCCCGATCCACAGGCACCGCCATCAGCACAACGCTGTTGCCCCGAAACTCGACAGAGCCCAGCTCCGTAAAGGTCAAGTTCAGTACGTCGGACCTCCTGTCACGGCTGCGAAGCCAGGCGCTAACAGGCAGCAGAGGACGGCAAGGAGATGAGCTTCAATTGCGGCAAGATCAACATCAAGGGTCTCGTCGAGGAGGTCGACCGACACTCTCGCCAGCTGCAAAAGGCAGCAGATCTCTCGGATTGAGGGACCCCATATCATTGTCTATATATATGCATTGGCGGCGTTTCACGGAGCGGGATTGTACGATGTAGTCCACGTACGGCAGATGTGTACGAGTACGATATTGGGGCACGGTGCGGGAATATTTGTGTATTATCCATGAGGCGGCCTTATGCACGCAGCCTAAATTTTTACTCTTTGATGGTCCGTGGGCTCCCATGTTCTACCAGTCGCAGACCCCCCCTCTAAGCGGAGGCACCGCTGATGAAGAACCACTTGTCGATGGAGCTGTCAATCTTGGCCGGGGGGAGCTCCTGGTGAGCAGGCAGAGGCGGCAGCTGGTCCGGAGACTGGCGGTGCGGGGAGTGACCGACAGTGGTGTTGACGCTGGAATAGTGTTAGAAGTTGGCCAATGCGGGCGGAACTCATGGTACTCACGTAGAGACGCTGCCAGCGGGGCTCTTGCCGGTGATCAGGCGCTCCCAGGCTTCGGCGCACTCACGAACAACGTCCATGGCGTAGCTGCAAACGCACTGTCAGTCTTGAATGGAGCTTGTGCCCAGCAGCGGACGCTCACCTCTTGTTCTTGCACTCTCCAGTGAAAGCGAACTGGTTCTCGGGCTTGCCATCGGGAATCTTGTAGATGCGGAACCATTCGTTGGTAGCGCGCAGGAGACCCGGAAGGTGGCGCTCGACGTCCTCGATGTCGTTGAGCTTGGGAGCGAGCGGGTCGTTCACGTCAATAACAATGACCTTCCAGTCGGTCTCGTCCTCGTCAAGCAGAGCCATGACTCCGAGAACCTTGACCTGCTTGACCTGGCCAGTGTAGCCGACCAGCTCGCCGATCTCACAGACGTCAAGAGGGTCGTTGTCGCCCTTGGCCTTAGTCTCGGGGTGGACAACGTTGGGGTCCTCCCAGGTCTATGGAGTCTCGGTCAGCGACAGCACCGACGCACAAGACTCATGCATGCAAGTGCTTACCTGGGGGAAGGCACCGTAGTTCCACAGGTAGCCCTTGTGGGGGAAGCAGTTGCGGACGTAGCGGAGCTTGCCCTTCTTGATGTCCTGCTTGATGGGGTTGAGGAGCTCCTCCTTGGAGATCTGTTTGCAAATTGGACCGTCAGCAGCTTCTACGATGACAGGGTATCGGAGGCAGAAGTGGTAGAGCAAAGAGACCCTGGCTCAGGAGAAAGGAGGAAATGGCAGGCGTTTGCAGCCTCTGCAGGGTGGCAGAGCTGACGACGGGCAAGGCGTACCTCAAGCTTGGCATTGGTCCACCGAGGAATCTCGACAACCATGTTCAGGATGGTCTGCTCCTGGTTGGCATAGAGAGGAATGTCGTGGAAGGGCGAGACGGCGACGCCATCCTTCTCGATGTAGACACGATGCTCAAGGGTGTAGGGCGCCGCCACCTTGCGCAAGCTGTACTGGGAGGCCATGTTGGGCGGTGGTGAGGATGACGATGAAGATGAGGATGAAGATGGCACTGGCGACGACGATGATGAATTGGAATGCAACTGGCGGGCCAAGGTGTGCGCAGGGGATCTCGAGAGGTGGCGAGCGATTTGCGCGGTTCTCTGGAGCGAGATTTGGGAGGAGGTGTCGATGCGGTGGGAGGAGGGTTGATGAGAGGATAGAGGGGGCGGGGCAGCAGGACCCATCTTCGAATGGATCCGTGTGGCCGCCGCCGTCGCCGCAGTAGCAGCAGCAGCGCTCGGGGCGGTGGAAGCTGCGCTGCAGGTGGTGTCGGCAGGCTGCGTCCGCGTCCGCGTCCGCATCAGTGGTCCCGCCAACGGCCCAGGCGCTGAGCAGGCCGCTGTCGTGATCGCTGCCGCGGCTGAGTGTCCCGGGAGCGAGGCGAGGAGGCCGTGATTGGCCCGGCGGGTCGCTCGAGGCAAGGCCTGCAAAACCTGCCGGTGCTGCTTGGGACCAAGGCCGTGCCGGAGGGACATGAAAAAGGCGGCTCGGGAGAGAGGAGAGGGTTCGGCAGCCAGGGGCGGGCGCGGCTCGCTGGTACAGAAATACGTACGGCAGCGGGCACAGGCACGCACGGGGGGCACTGGTGTCGGAAGCGTCTGGCGATGGCAGGCCGAGGTAACTATCCACAGTGCGGTCAGGAATCAGGATGCCGTGCTTCTTTGCTTCGGCCGAGCGCCTGGCGTTGCCATCGTGGACGGCGGAGCGGGAAAAAAAAGGGGGGCCCTTGAGCGAAGCCATGCAGGGTAGGCCCATCTTCATCCCGAATCGACCCGCGCCATGGTGGGCTCCAGTGCCACTGTGCCACTGAAATCTGTGGGCATCTCTGGCCTCCTCTCGTCCCAGCGTTGTCCCTGCAACAGCCTCCCCGGTGTCGGCTTCAATGTGGCGCCTGGACTGTGTATTGTTTTTCTCTCCCCCCTCCTTTCTGCCTGCCCTGTGGGTGGCATGCGACTAAATGCCCTATCCGATCAGGCCTTTGTGCCCAATGTGACGAGGCTCGATCTGGGTTAGTGGGTGCGGCAAGCTACCAAGCTGGTGCCACTATCACGCACGCCCCATCGACATGCACATGCCATGCACAGTCAGCCAATCTTGTCAGCAGCACATAGGCTCGGGCTTACTCAGTCTACAAGTACTGGGGAACATCGCATGTACGTAGTAGAAGTATCAAACTGCCATATTGGATGATGTTGAGAAGTCGACGTGTCGTCAGTGTTGTTGACAAAACCTCTCGTGAGGGGCTGCCTACCCTATCTCGGGCTATGAGGGCACCATGTGTGGACTCGGGACGGCAGCACTTTTGCAACCTTAATCAAGACTTGAAAATGAAACTTATACCTAGCTAACGCAACTATGTCGTAAGAACCTCGTCCCCCCCCCAAAAAAAAAGAGACCAACAAAAGCAGTCGTGCATGGAAAGACAAAAAAGAACACACGGTCGGAAGGCTATGAAATCCCACGAAGCAATACAGAGCACCTCAGAACGACCGAGAAAACTATCCCGCGCGTAGAAGGCATCCCTTATTTTCAGGTAGCAGCGGAAGCTGTCTCCTCTGTTTCCAGGCTCTCCTCAGTGCCGGCTGTCTCCTTGTTCTTCCCCTTGGCCGCGGCGTCGGGTTCCTCAGCCTTACTCGAGTACACGTCCTCTTGTTCCGGCTGCCAGTCCCTGAGATCGTCCTCGCAATCATTAAGCACCTGACGAGCCTGCTGGGCCTCCGAGTACGGCTTGCGGGTGTCGCCTGGCACAACCGGCGTGTCGTCCAAGAGCTCAAGGAGCCGACGGCCGTGCTTAGCAAGAATGATTTGCTTTTCGGCACGCTCAATGGTGGCGGCAAACTCGGCCTCGTATGCCTCCTTGAGCTTCTGGCGTGTCTTCAAGGGGATCTGTTAGCATGAAGACCTCTCTGTGCCCATGGCTGTCCGGGTATCATCTGAGTGGGCACGTACGATGTTGGTCAGCTGCGCCTCGGCGACCAGGTTCTCAGCCTCGGCCCTGACGAGTTCCTGCTCCAGAACAACTAGCCTGGCGCTCTGGGGCTCCTTCATCTTCAGCTTGGCAATGTCGTCGGCAATCTTGGCCTTGCCATCGCGACTCGGCTGCACGCTCTTCTCCGTGTTGCGGATCGACTTGAGGAGGCCGCGCGAGTCGTCGAGGGCGTGCGCGTACGTGTCTTCCTGCTCGCCAATCTCGCTGAGGATGACGCCAACCTTGTCCGAGATATCGCTGAGGCTGTCATCGCCCGTCTGCTCGCCCCACTCGGAGAGCTGCACCGCGATGGATGACCGCTCGCGACCGGCCGTCTCGTATGCCGTGATGAGGTTGTTCTCCGACTTGATGAGACGGTAGAGCCTCCGAGAGAGTTCCGGCTGCACCTGGCCGCGCAGCGACAGCAAGGGGAAGCTCGGCCGGCCCCCCGAGCCCCCGGAGCTCGAGCCCTTGGACTTGTTTCCGGAGCGGATAGACAGTGCGCGGTTCCTAGAGGGTGGCGGCGAGTTAGTCGTCGCGGTGTCATAAGGGTGGCAGCGGCGGAAACCGGGAAAGAATTGCGAAAAGGAACTGTCAAAACTGGACCGAGACATGGTGATGGGTGCTCTGGAGAAGGCTGCAACAACTACGGGCTGGGAGCAAGCATGAAACCTGCGTAGCTGACGCTCGCTCGCTTACATGATGACGCGACAAGCTCCAGATACCTAGGTGAGGTGCTACTCGTGATCGGATCCGAGTCTGCTCTTTCCACGCAGGTGTTAGCCAACACTTTCCGCTGGCAGTTCACCACTAGGGAATAGGTAAAGCTACCCAGGTAAGGTAGTGGTATTACGGACGTACATGAGCAAAGGTACCCCAAGGTAGTGAGAAGCAGGCAGTGGTCCAGGACGGATCTCGTTCCCTGGTCGATGAATCGGCACCAGCTACAGATATCGCACGCGCTTGACGAGGGAGGGTGGCGGCGAGGGGACGGGAGCTTCAGGATTTAAAGCTCTGCTCGAGCCAGAGCGAAGACTACCTTCGACTACGTAGCTACCGTAGCTGAGGTAGGTACATAGCCCAGCTGACAGCTCGGGCGCACAGAGTCGACGTTTCTGGTGGAATGCGACCTGCCTGGGCCTTTGGTCGCAAGTCGCAACAGTGACGGCATTCGCCCCATGATGTCACCAACTGGCCAGTGAACCCCGCCCCCGCCAGCTTGGGTTTGCATGGGGCTGCGCCGCTGATGGACGCGCCCGTCGGCACGCATGACGCCGCTTTGCGAGCTTCAGTGTGATGTCTACTGGTACCGGAAAATGCTCAGTTTCATCTGCCGTGATTTAAGGCGGCACAGTGGTGCTAAACGCTCTGTTCGCAAGTTGCTATCAATGATTTTGATTTGCGCCGGTCCGAACCGCCAACGCCGACAACGACACCAAAACAAAACTCGGCCGTATGCTCACGCTCCGTCGCGAATGTTTATCCCGTCCCCTGAAGCGTTCGGCACGCACGGGCGTCCCACGCTCACACCTGGCCGGGCCATCCGGTGCAGCTCGGCGGTCGCCGCGTCTAGTATCGCGCCTGGCTTGTCCGCTCGTAGACGACGGCGCCCGGCGCGGCGGGCCGGTAATAGGTGGCGCTTGTCCGCGGACTGCTGCTGTAGTGCTGCCGCGTCACGCTCGTGTAACTGGCCCGCGGTGAGTGGCCGTGGTGATGGTGATGGTGATGGTGGTGGCCGTGGTGGTGCCGGTGCCGCCGCGCCGGAATCACCTCCTCGTGGTAGTAGTATTTTGTGTTTGGCTCGCTCGAGAAACACATGGCTGCAGTGTTACCGATGAGGTGTCGGGGATGCAGGATGCGAATTGTCGAATTGTCACTGGAGTGGAAGCCGGTGCGGAACACTGGCAGGCGGTCAGGCGTCGCAGTGAACTCAGGATCGAGAGGACTTCGTCGTCGATAACTCCGCCTCAGGTGAGAGCGAGACGGCCGCTCACTTATACCACAAAGCCCCAAGGCGCATGGCGGCCCCCATCGGCTTGACAAACGAGGCGAGGTGGCTGTGGCCTCCGCCTTGCAACCGCCCAGCCTACCTGGCTCGTATCCCTGCTGATTCGTGTTGGCGACACGGCATCTCTGTGCGCTGCCGTCATCCCGAAGGCGCACGCCGAGCTCCTCCTGGCCAATGAGCAACCTAGACCCAGCCTCATTTAATGCGTGCCCTGCCTACGGTGACGCAGCCCTGCATGACTCTCTTCGTCTTGCTGTGGGGTGCTTGACAGCAAATTGTACGTCCCAAGTCAGATGTTACCAGAATGCTTCGTCTATCTGTTCATCTACAGATCGCCACAAGTTCCATACTGCAACCGTGTTGAGCCTCGAGTCTGTGGGTTTGTTCACTCGTCTTGCCTACGGCTGGCCGGAGCTCCTCGGACGCTTAGCAATATCTGACTGAAGTCACAGATGCTGGCTCTATCATGTCAATTCATATTCTTCGAGAACGCCAGCTGATATTACATGGTACCATTTTCCCAAGTCGCCCCTCTTGTTTCATCCGGCGCCGCCTTGTCTAAGGCACAGGGCGTCTATTTATTTCTTTGCGAATCCAACCTCCAGCTTACCGATTGCCCAGGCGGCAACGTAGACGGTCATCATGCTGGCAAAAACGATGAAGGGTTTTCGCATGGCGTCAAAGAGGGACGTCTCGTATGAGATGATCAGGTCGCGGTCCCGAAATTCGTCCACGAGGTTTCGCGCCTTGATTGTTACCGCGGTGCGGCCGATGGTGTCGAGGTACGTCTTGTGGACGCCGACAGAGGATTCGGTGATGGCAGATTGCGGCACGCCCGTGAAAATCTTGACGTTGCTGCTCGTAATTGTCAGTCAAAGAGTGCTGCTTGAAGAATCCGATGACACCTACGAGGCTCCCTCCGGAAGCAAGACACGAATATTGACCTGCTCATACTCGACGCCTTCCACCTGCTTGGGCCCTTCCATGAAAGGCACCCTGAGTACGTAGCCGCCGGAAGCCGTCTTTCGCAGCAGATTGGCAGCATTAGTGTTCCATCCGATGGTGAAAGGGTACTGCCAACCACCAAAGATGGGGTAACGCGGCTTGAGCTCGAGCAATGCCTCTCGCTTGTTGCTCCTGAATCTCGAGGTAGATACGTTTCCAATGATATCGGTGAAGTAAGGATCGACGCTGCCAACCTGGAGCGGGAAACGCATCTCCTTGAGTGCCGCAGATGACGGGTTGAAGTACTGTGACTGGGCCCATTTGACCCTGTCGAAAGGCGATGACAAGTTGGCGCCCCGGTGGATCAGGGCGTATCTCTCCTCGAAAGCAACATTCCCTCCCCAGTGGCTGACCTCGATGTCACGATCAAGTTTGGAGACGTGGCTAACGGGCTTGGTGAATTCGAACCGAACCTGGGCTGGGGATGCCGCGCCAGCGGGCTTCTCTTCAAACGGGCCGTACGTGAGCTTAGTGCCCTGTTTCAGAGGGAACTCGTCCTTGCCATTCTTGCCGGCAATCCTCGTGTAGTCGGGAATGGAAGACGACGAGGCCTTGATCTCGGTCTTTTGCTTCAACGTGGGATATGCGGATGGTGCGTAGACGGAGAAGTCGTAGATGAGGTACTGCTGCTCTTGCTGCTTGATGGATGCAGGCAGGGGGCTGTACGCCTTCAGGTAGTAGAACGAGATGCCGAGAGTCTGCTGGGAGCCAGGCTTGAGCGGGACCGGGAGTTGGATTCGGTAGTACTGAACGTCACTAAAGACAAGGCACTCGTTAGACAACGGCGAGCAAAGAGCTCGCTGCTGGAGGGCTTAGGGTACCTGTTCGAGTCGTAGTCGACTTGCTCCGCCACAAAGGGCCCGGCATTGGCGTCCTTGCGATCCTTGACCTCGAAGCCGCCGACACGGGCCATCTGGTCGGCAGTGAAGGGGAGGTAGTATGCATCTTGGGGCTCCTTGGATATGTTCTCGACGAGGACATTGATCTGCTCTTTGGCGTAGTTCTTCTCCAGCGAGATGACGTGGACGAGGTTGGCGTTCTTGAAGACCTGCGGCGGCTTGAACTCGGCGGGCTGGGCGCCCTTGGACGAGGCGGGCTGCGAGCCGGCAACGTGCGTCGCCAGCAGGCCCAGGAGCGCCGTTGCGAGGGACAAGGGCTTCATATCGGCGAATGAGCGGAGCGGGCGCTCATTGACTGAGTGCGTCCAAGATTGAAGGATCGGGAATGCGCACAAGATGATGCCGTCGGTTCGCGACACAGCTCCACGGACGCGGCCTGGAAAGGCATACGTTGCAGCTCAGCATGCTGAGCTGCCAGGGGAGCTCCCGGCCAATCAGGGGAGGGGTCGCTGGGAAGCTGCGGCGGCAGGTTACTCCGCCTCCGTAGGCGGCTCAGGCTCAGCCAAGCCAGCACTGATCGACGGGTGGATCGGGCCCCCAAGACACCACCACTCCTCCGACACTTGACGCCGAGTCTTGATGTCAGAGGTGGGCACGGACCCGTTCAGTAAGGTATTCTCCGTGTGTACGAGTATGTGATGCTCGATGCTTGCGGCTGGCATCTGGCTAGGCTGCGCTACCTATCGTACGAGGAGGTGAGCAACAAGATTTAGAACGTGCCGCCAGCTTGCTCTGGAAGTGCCACGCGCACAACGTAGCCCGTACGTTCTCAAGGGTTGGCGTTCGCAGGCATGCGGCTGGGAATTTGACCCATTCGCAGGATAAGCCATGGCGAGAATACGTAGTACGTACGCATCCTTCGTGGTATCGCGGCCTCCACGCAACTAATAAGGTCGAGTAATGATTAAATCCAGGCACCACAGCAGAGGGACTAATGGTGCCCCATCCCGCATGCTAGTGGAGGGTGGCGACGGAAGGGCCTCCACTGACTTCAATTGGTGGCTTTGCTGGCCGTTTCTCGCTGACCGGTCCCGGCGGCTCCAACTCTACTTGAGCGAGTAAGGCAACTTTCAGGCGGCTGCTCTCACCACCTCTCACCACACCACCACGTCCAATTCTTTCTGCCCCGTGCATTCATATATCACTCCTCAACATCACGGCCCCCTACGGCACCCTTCGTGCTCCCACACAACATCATCCTGCTCACCGCCCTGCGAACACCTCTGCCGTGGCACGACCTCTGGCCCAACAAGTTCCCGACACGAGCTACCCCTCCACACCCCGCGAACATCTACCAAAATGGTTGGTTTAGGACCTCGTCCGCCGCCCTCTAGGAAAGGTGAGCAAGGACCGCGTGTATCTTCCTTTCCGTCTCTATCGCCACGTCGCCACGGCTCCAATGAGCCAATTCCACTCTCTCAATGCCTGCTCTCTGCCTGGCCCCCTCGGCACCTCTTCTAGGCGATGCCGGCCCAGGCCTCACCCGGGCAGCCAGTGGCGCCACGATGCTCGACGCCGGTGACAGCTACGTACTTAACATCCATGCCTAATAAGTCCGATCCGTCACTTGATGATGTTTTCAATTGTCGTGCGGCCAGGGTTTGCTCCATCCGTGCCAGATGTCACGCAGCGAGGGGCGAGGATGCTGTTGGACCTGTTCGTTGATCCTTTCACTGCCCACTGCCCACTGCCCACTGCCCAGCCCCTCCTGCTTCTGGCGTCTCCAAACTCCTCGACCCCGCCCAGAGACGTCGCACGGAAATGATTACTGTGGGAGTTCAAGGATTGTTCAGCATCTGGAGCACTGCTGGGGGCATGATGTTAGGATGTTGGTGCCCGTCAATGGCCACCTGGTCCAATGAGCCACCACCAAGCACAGGCCGCTGCATCTCTCATAAATATTGAACACAGCCGGCCACATCTGAGCTTGGGGCCCTTAAATTTTGCGCCAGACTTCCTTACACCTGCAGAACTGGTTCGAAGACCGTTGAGCAGCTTGCTAACAATCGATCATAATGGCAGGGTCCAAGGCGGACATTCCCAAGGACCTCCTCAGCGAGATTAAGAGACTCGAGGAGCTCTTCACGGTTGATCAGGAGAAGCTTAAGCATATTACGGACCATTTCGTCTCCGAGCTTGCTAAAGGTACGCTTTGCCTGCATCCTCCCTTCTTCTGATTAGGTGCTGACGGTGCATGCCAAGGGTTGAGCGTGGAAGGCGGTAGTATTGTAAGTTTCTAACATAGATGACATGTGTATTGTGCTCCGGTCTAATATAGAAACAGCCCATGAACCCTACTTGGGTCATGGAATTCCCCGATGGTTACGAGACTGGCACGTTTCTAGCCCTTGACATGGGAGGCACCAACCTGCGAGTTTGCCAGATCACCCTGACCGACCAGAAGTCGGAATTCGATATCCTGCAGTCAAAGTACCGCATGCCGGAAGAGCTCAAGACTGGCAGCGGCGATGAGCTCTGGGACTACATTGCCGACTGCCTGTACCAATTCATCGAGACTCACCACGGCGATTGTGCAAAGATTGACAAGTTGCCTCTGGGCTTCACGTTTTCCTACCCCGCCACCCAGAATTACATAGATGAGGGCATACTGCAGCGGTGGACCAAGGGCTTCGACATTTCCGGCGTCGAAGGAGAGAATGTCGTACCCATGTTCGAGGCAGCCCTCGCCAAGCGTGTAAGCCACATGCAACGCCGCGATCGATGGATGCAATTACTGAACCTCACCAGGGCGTGCCAATCAAGCTGACTGCGTTGATCAACGACACCACCGGAACCATGATTGCGTCCGCATACACTGACACCAAGATGAAGATTGGCTGCATCTTCGGAACTGGCTGCAACGCCGCCTACATGGAGGACTGCGGCTCCATCCCGAAGCTCGCGCACCTGAACCTGCCTCCACAAGCTCCAATGGCCATCAACTGCGAGTGGGGCGCCTTTGATAACGAGCACAAGGTCCTCCCGAGAACAGATTACGACAAGATCATTGATCGAGACTCTCCCCGCCCCGGACAGCAGGCCTTCGAGAAGATGATTGCCGGTCTGTATCTCGGTGAGATCTTCCGGCTGGTCATGGTGGATCTTCACGACAACAAGGACGTGCATTTGTTTGAGGGCCAGGACATCTCCGACTTGCGCAAAGCTTACAGCCTGGACTCTTCCTTTTTGTCCCTGATCGAAGAGTGAGTCTTGTAATCGCTGGCCAGCTGGAAGCCCGATTCGCTGACATCAAGTAAGGGATCCCTTCGAAAATTTGCAGGAGACATTCGACCTGTTCGCATCCAAGTTGCGCATCGCATGCACGCGTCCCGAGTTGGAGCTCATTCGGCGGCTTGCCGAGCTCATCGGCACACGTGCCGCCCGGCTATCCGCCTGCGGCGTGGCTGCCATCTGCAAGAAGAAGGGATACGGGTCGTGCCATGTCGGTGCCGACGGGTCGGTGTTTAACAAATACCCGCACTTCAAGGTCCGCGGCGCCCAGGCCCTGCGCGAGATTCTCGACTGGCCCGAGAAGTCCAATCCCAAGGAGGAGGATCCAATCGAGATTCTTGCGGCCGAAGACGGTAGCGGCGTCGGAGCTGCGCTCATTGCCGCGTTGACTCTCAAGCGAGTCAAGGCAGGCAACATGGCCGGCATCCTGCACCCCGAAAACTTCAAGTAAAGAGAAAGCAGATTCACCTTGCATCTTGGGGAATTGACCACATGAGCTGGTCATGTAAGCCATACGTGGTCGATCATAGACAGCAGCCCGTCAGGATATATAGCTGATGATAAGTCTCGTCAAGAAGCCTTCTTTGTTCTCGCGCTCTCATGTAATTGGCTGCTAGCCC
Organism: Albophoma yamanashiensis; assembly: GCA_001600555.1. NCBI lineage: Eukaryota > Fungi > Ascomycota > Sordariomycetes > Hypocreales > Ophiocordycipitaceae > Albophoma > Albophoma yamanashiensis. Next base: position 2,791,815 of record BCKH01000001.1, read on the forward strand.
ATGAATGTACATATCGGCAACCGGTATTTGTCCAGCGTCCAGTATCGTCGACGCACCCCTTCCCAGTCCCCCTTGCCTTCTTCCTTTAATCCAGCCATATCGACATCGCTCTCTTCCCACTCCACGTCGAGGCCCGCATCGGCGCAATGCATCTCGACCACCTTGGTGTATACGTCGTAGCATATCCTCCGGTCGGCGCCCAGTCCGTTGAAGAAGCCGAAGCGTCCTTCCTGGTCGAGCAGACCCGGAACATACTCGGTGAAGAACATGCGCAGCTGCGAGTAGTCCTCCCCGAACGTATCAAAGTAGATGGCATCGTACATCTCTCCCTGCTCAAGAAGCTTTGGCACCACATTCTGCCACTTGCCGGCGTGGACCTTGTATGCGCCGTCCTCGGGCCCGCTTGCCTCCCAGCCGGGGCCGAAGTTGGATGCGGGCGTAGAGATGTGCTCCAGGACGGATGGGTGTGCCTCGATGATGTGGTGCCGAGAGGGCTTCAGGTCGCCGAACATGCCGTCGATGATGCCCATGCCGAATCCAATGTTGAGAACGCGCTTGCCGGGCTCGGCGCCGGGGATGAGAGCGGCAACGGAGCGGCGCATGATGTCCGTCTCCCACGCCATCATGACGCCGTTGAGGTCGGCGTCCAGTAGCTTGTCGGCATCGTATGTCAGGCTGGATTTCAGGTACTCGTCGCTCGTGACGGGCTTCTCCTCCGCGTCGGGAGGGACGAAGCCGCGTTGGTTTGGCTCCGCTGCCTCTGCCTCCTCTGCCTCCTCGTCGTGGGGAACGGCATCTTCGGCACCGTCGACCTCTTCTGCAACGTCCTCGCCAGCCTCGGAGCCGGAATCAAGCTCCTCATACTCCTCCATGAGGCCAAAGAGCAGCTCCGCGCGCACGCCGGCGCCGACACACATGTCGTACAGCGCAGTGCGGCCCAGCCGCTGGGCCACGCACCCGGGGGTCTCATTGTTGCTGTCGACGTCGTTCCAGATGGCGCCGGAGTAGAAGAGCTCCTGCATCACCTCCTTTGCCTCCTCGACGCAGCCATCCTCGCCCTCGTCGGCACCGTCCGACTCGGCGGCCGGGCCGCAAGCCCGGATGGCAGCATGCAGCGGAGTCTCGCCGGTCTGGGGGTCCTGCACGCTGGCTCTGCCCTGGACGTCGAGCAGCTTCTTGAGGCCGGAGACGTCATGGCCCCAGGCGTGGTACAGAACATCGCGGATGTCTTGCGGGCACTCGGACGAGATGCGCGCGGGCATGGAGTCGTCGAGGGATGAGGTCGCCATGGCGGGCAGGGCAGGGCAGCCGAGCGGCAGGAAATCTAGAGGGCCAATCGGCACGGCACGACAACTCGGTATGCCGTTACAAGTCGTGCTCTAATGTCGCGCCGACGTTCCGGCTGCCGCTGGACCTCGTACTGACTGGTCCATCAAAATTTATCGAGCCGGATCTGGCTGGCCGTCGCCAGATCCCACCCGGGCCGCTAGCGGATGGGAACCACTTCACGTTCGCCGAGCGACAGCCCACTCCAGTGGACTCCTAGACCTTGTCCGTCTGCCCGAGCCCCTCCCACGTTGCAGTGGCCGCTACACTGATTCGCCAATGGGCTGCTCGCAACCGCTGCACCAATGCGGTTGCTCCAAGCAAGGTCAACCACACTGACATCGTGACCCTGCATTGCCTTGCCCTTTTGCTGCACCTGCATGCTTTCGTCGATGCTGCTGCGGGCCGTCATCTCGCTGCGGCAAAATCCCCCAACTGGTGAGACCCTACCCTGCTCCCTGATTCCGCAGCTTCATTCCGCAGCTTCGCAGACGCCGCGCGGTGCTGCTCCTCTCCATCACCGTCAGCTCTGCGCTGCTCCTCTGGCCTTCCCTCCCGCCCGCGCCGTCGTCTGGTCATGGTCGCCCATGCTGATTCTTAAGGATCTCAGGACACAGGACAAGCCTTGGACACCCGTAAGCCCCGGCAAGATCCAGGTTCGCCCTGGTGTCGTGGTCATGAAGTTCGGCGAGCAGCTCCGGTCGAGCGTCATCCGCGAATACCAGTGGTACTACATCGACTACAATGGCCTCAAGGCTGAGCTCAAGGGTGCCGGCGGCAGCGAGTGGACCGAGGACGATGAGACGCGTTTCGTAGGAAAGCTCGAGGCGGAGCTGGAAAAGGTCCACACCAAGCAGCAGGTCAAGGCCATGGAGATCTCGCGCCGCATCGCCGTCAGCGAACGCGAGGTCAAGGACGTCGTCAACCGCCTCAACGAGCGCGGTCTGGGCGAGGGCGGGCCTAGCGAGGAAGAGTTCATGCTGCTCGAGGAGGACCTCAGCGACATCATCGCCGACGTCCACGACCTCGCCAAGTTCGTCCAGCTCAACTACACTGGCTTCTACAAGATCATCAAGAAGCACGACGTAAGCTGCTCCAGCCCGTGATTCCCGTGCAGCCGCCGCATGACTGACTGACGCGTACTCTTGCAGAAAATGACCGGGTGGCACCTCCGACCCGCATTCGATACCCGCCTTAAGGCTAAGCCGTTCTACAAGGAAAACTACGACGCGTCCGTCATCAAGCTGTCCAAGCTGTACGACCTGGTCCGGACCCGCGGCAATCCTGTCAAGGGCGACAGCGCCGCCGGCGGTGGCCAAGCAAGCTTCGTCCGGCAGACCACCAAGTACTGGGTGCACCCGGACAACGTCACGGAGCTGAAGCTCATCATCCTTAAGCATCTGCCAGTGCTGGTCTTCAATGCCAGCAAGGAGTTTGAGCAGGCAGACTCTGCCATCACCTCCATCTACTATGATAATCCGGACACCTGGGAGCTGTATGAGGGCCGATTGAAGAAGACCGAGGGTGCCGAAGCCATCCGCCTTCGCTGGTATGGTGGCATGCAGACCGAAACCATCTTTGTGGAGCGCAAAACTCACCGAGAGGACTGGACCGGTGAAAAATCCGTCAAGGCTCGTTTCGCCATCAAGGAGAAGAACGTCAACTCCTACTTCAAGGGCGAGCTCCTCCCCGCGGCCATCTTCGAAAAGGCCCGCAAGGAGGGCAAAAAGTCCGAAAAGGCCATCGCTGAGGATGAGCGGCTAGCATCCGAGATCCAGTACTCGGTCCTCAAGAAGGGCTACAAGCCCGTCTGCCGCTCCTTCTACAACCGAACGGCGTTCCAGCTCCCGGCAGACGCCCGAGTCCGAATCTCCCTGGACACCGAGCTGACAATGGTTCGGGAGGATAACCTGGACGGCCGCCGGAGATGCGGTGACAACTGGCGACGGATGGATATTGGCATCGATTATCCCTTTTCGCAATTGCCTGCCGAGGACATTGAGCGCTTCCCTTACGCAGTTCTCGAGGTCAAACTCCAAACGCAAATGGGACAGGAGCCTCCGGAATGGGTTCGCCAGCTCATTTCCTCCCACCTGGTGGAGGCGGTCCCCAAGTTTTCCAAGTTCATCCACGGCACGGCTTGCTTGTTCCCCGACCGCATTAATCTGCTCCCTTTCTGGATGCCGCAGATGGACGTAGACATCCGCAAGCCTGTTGCACACGACTTCGGTATCCACCGACCCGGACTGTCAGGAACGACAACCACGTCCGACGACGATGAGGAGGACATGGACTCTGATGACGAAGACGATGTTGTCCGCAACGTCCGTGCTGGCACGTCAAATGGACAGTCGAGCGCCCAAGGGCTGCAAACGGTCGCGACCGACACCGAGGGCCAGACGGTGGACCTTCCCACGGCCATCGAAGACTTCCCCATTTACGACTCTGAAGACGAGTACGACGAGAATTTTGAGTTGGAGGAGGCGCGAAGGATCGGCGGGTGGCACTACTACTCAACCCTCATCGCGACCAAGGCGCGCAAGTTTGGTGTGGGCACCGTCAATGTTCTGAAGCACATGGTCCCCGCTCCCCGTGGCACGCAGGTGCCTCGAAGTGACAGGCAGACGATGCTGTTTGGCTCTCAGGCCATTCAGCACAAGAAGTTCAAGGCCCCCAAGGGCAAGAAGATATACGTCCCTGTCCGCGTCGAGCCAAAGGTCTTTTTTGCCGCCGAGAGGACCTTCCTGGGATGGGTATGTCACCAACCGTGGGATTCTTTGCGGACTACCGTCGCTAACACAGTCTCCAGCTCGAGTACTCCATCTACATTGGCACTATTGCGGTCACGCTGCTCAACTTCGGCACGCACCCGACCCCGCTGTCGTTCTGGACGGCCGGTATCTTCACGCTGCTCGCCATCTTGAGCCTCTGCTACTCGGTGGGCACCTACCTGTACCGGGGCAGGTCCATCAGGAACCGCAAGGCCGCGAGGTACTACGACAAGTGGGGACCCAGTGTGCTCTGCAGCGCCCTCGTCGTCGCCGTCGCGCTCAACTTTGCGTTTGAAGGCCGCTCCAGGAATATCTGGTAGAGAGGGCGACCAAGCTGTACATGTACCGGTGGGTGGCGGCCAGGGGGGCCGAGCCGTGGGTAGGGTTGTGAGCATGCAAGGGGACGGGAGTTGGGTACTCGGCGCGGATTTTATTTGTAATTCAGCATAGGGATCAAGTTTCAATGGCACATGCACTTAGGTTGCAGTATCCTCTCGCTCCGTACCCTCGTAAGGATATATGGCTCACATGTCTCCGGCGTGTCTGACCGTGCCAGCAGCCCCCCTGATCGTAGGTGTGAAATTTCACGTCAAATTCATCAAGTCTTTGCAAGAATTCTGACATCTCTAAATAGTCCACAGAAAACACCGACGCCTTTAAACATGCCCCATGTCCTCCCAAGTCCTATATTCGTCAACCTCCCCGCGTTCCTGCTCGGACGCTTTACGCAACCGCCGTTACCCTCCTCACGCTTCTCCTGGCACCTTCGCCCGTGATCATGATGGCGTTCTCTGCCTCGAGGGCTCGCATCACCTCATTGAACTCGGACGTCTCAATGGGGACGCTAGCGCCTTCGGAGAGGCGCTTCGCCACGTCGCCCCAGCGCACCGCGTTGCCGCCGACGGTCATCTCGTCGAGAAGCTGCAGCGCCGCGTCCTTGAGCTCGCTTCGGCGCTTGCGGTCTGCGGCGCTGGTGCCCTCCGTCAGCAGGCTCATGTCGATACGGCCCTGGGCGTCGGTGGCGGCTGTCTTGAGGGCGCTCTGGATGAGGCGGTTCGCCTCGCGGACGTCGTCACGCGTGACCGTCTCGGAGAGGCGCATCTTGGCGTGCGCCTCGGCGAGGCGGATCATGCTCTCGAGCTGTCTGGTCGTGGCCGTGATGCGCTTTTCCGCTGCGCGGACGTCCTGGCCGAGCGCGCGCATGGCGACGTAGCACTCGACCAGCTCTTGTGCGGCCTCGGGGGAGATTGTTGGGTTGATGTTGGCTCGGGCGAAGGAGATGTACGACGTGAGGAACTCGACAGGCAGGATGTCGTTGGCCGTTGGAGCGGACTGTGGCTTATCCTCGAGGTAAAGGGACAGCAGATGCTTCGCGAGACGCTTGTCCGTCTTCTCATCGACCCGGTCGAGGATGAGGTAGACGAGGTCGAATCGCGAAAGCAGGGTGGGAGGCAGATCAATGTTTTGAGGGACGGAGAGGTCGGGGTTGTAGCGACTGCCGATGGGGTTGGCGGAGGCGAGGATGCTGCTTCGAGCGTTCAGGGTTGTGATGATTCCAGCCTTGGCAATGGAGACGGTCTGCTGCTCCATGACTTCGTGCAGCACCGACCGGGTCGCGTCCGACATCTTGTCAAACTCGTCAATGCAGCAGACGCCGCCGTCGGACAAGACCAGCGCGCCAGACTCGAGGACCAGCTGCCGAGTCTCAGGGTCGCGAGTCACGTACGCCGTGAGACCAACAGCCGAAGACCCCTTGCCGCTGGTGTAGATGCCACGCGGAGCGATCTTATGGACGTAGGACAACATCTGTGACTTTGACGTTGACGGGTCGCCGCAGAGTAGGACGTTGATATCGCCTCTGTACTTGGGGCTGCCTCCCTTCTGGAACGTCTTGTTGGCGCCGCCAAAGAGCTGCAGAAGAATACCCTTCTTCACATCATCCAGTTCGTAAATTGAAGGTGCCAAAGATCTGGAAAGCAGCTCGTAAATGTCGTCACGAGCCGCAGTCTCCCGGATCTTGGCTTCTTCTTCCGCAGAGATGACACGCGTCTCCTCCATCTCATTGCCACCATTCGCAGCCTGCTCTTCTCCCTCGACGCCGAGCGTGGAGGGGTCCGCTCCCAAGCGCTTCTTGTTGGTCTTTTGCACATGCAGAACGTCGACATACGTCTTGTACACGCTCTTGATGTTTCGGTGGCGGGGGTTCACGCGCACGGGACTAACACGGAAGATGCCGGTCAGCTCGACGCGGTCGCCAGCCTTGCAGAAATCAACCAGCTCGTTGTAGACGCAGACGGAGACAGAGTGAGGTGTCTGGCCGGCAGGCACGGCATCAGGCGTCTCCTGCAGCTTGATGACCTGCTTGTCCTCGAAGGAGCACCTGTTGTGGACAATCTGCATGGAATTCTTGGAGTTACAGATGGGGCGAGGGCATTCCCTGGGTTCGCGAATCTTGCCACGGTCGAGGCCGACGTTGACCGAGTGGTTGCAAACGTTGCAGCGGAAGAATGCATCTTTCATGTCGGGAATCACGGGCGTGGTCCGGATGACGAGGCCCTTGACGCATATCAAGCGATCCATGTCTTTGGACATTGTTAGCGTCCAGCACAGCAGCGTGCAGGGTGAGCCACTTACCAGTCGGATTCAGATCTCTCAGGTTGGTCTGAATGTCGAGACCGAACGGCCGCACGACGTAGATCGATGCAGCAACCTGGTCCTCCAACGATGCCTGCTGCTCCTGCGGGGGCCGAGGCGTTGCCGGGTCTTCGGGTCTGTCGGAGCTAGGGAACGCAGGCTCCGAGCTCTGCGTACCTTGCTGAGCATCCCCGTTGCCCGCACTGCTCTGCGACGGCCGATTTCTGAGGCTGTCGTTGCGAGCCAGCTCAACCATCATGTCATGCACCGACTGATCCATGACAGGGACGATTTCCTGGGGGTATGCCTGGATCTGATGCCACAGCTTTCTCGTGGGAGGATACAGGTTCAGGTCGGCGATGTCGAGGTAGAGCCTGGTCGTGCCCAGAAGCAGCATGTTCTCCAGGGCATCCCAATATGGCTTCGACTCGGCATCAGGATCCATTGCGACATCTTCGTCCGAGATGCCGTCGCGATACATGCGGTACTTTTGAGTAAAGTTGCGCAAGAAGTCCTTGAAGGAGGCAAAGGTATCGTCGATGGACACAGTGGTACCCCAGATAAGGCTCTGGCCTTGGCCACCGAGAGCATCAGCCTCAGAAGTGTTGGGGTCTCGGTTGGCGAAGGAAGCGGCGTCTGATCCGGGCGCTGTGCCTTCTCGCACGACTCGGCCCGCATCATCTAGGATGACTCGGCGTGGAGCACGAGGAGTTCTGGCGGCGTCTGAGTTGATGTCTCCGCGCCTGTAGGCCGCAGAGCTTCCACGCTGCGATCCAACAAAGAGGCCGCTGCTCTCACTGCGCAGCTCAGAATGGTGCCTCAAGGAGCGGCCGGGACTGGAGCTCGGCTCGTATCGGATAGGGGATGACTCTGCAACAAACGTCAGCACCAATCATTCGCAGCTTTCGTCGAAGAGCAACTCACCGCGGCCGAGGCCACCACTGGCGCGCGGAGTTCTCTGGGGGTCGTCGCGAGGCGTCTGCGACTCGGACATCTGCCGCAGCGGCGAGCTTGGAGCAGCGTCGTGGCCGTTGGTGTCCTGGCTGTCCGTCATCTGCCTCAGAGGCGACGAGACGTCCCGGCCGGCGCCATTCTGCCGCCCGCTCCCGCTCTCCGGGCCGGGAGAAGACTGGTAGAAGAGCGGGCTCGAGGCGAGCTGCGAGGCCTGGCTCGGGGTGTTCTCTGCCTGCGACTGCCGCGCAGAGCGACGCGGAGTAGCTGACTGCGAGCTCCGCTGTCGACGATTCGACGGCGACGACATGTTCGGCTGCAAAGGAGTGGCAAGACGGCAGCGGCTGCTGGGGATGGTGCTGCTGGCGAGACCTGGCTGAGATCGAGAAATTGAGGGGCAGAAAAGGGCATGCGATGCACGTCGACGCCCGGAGACGCGTAAAGTGGTTGCTTGGACGCGCGCCGCAATTAAAGCCCAATCAAGGCGCGGCTGGCCCGTGCGCACGCGTCGGCGGCCCCGGAGCGGCCAAAGGTTCTGCCGGGCTGGCGAGGCGAGGCGTGGCTTGTTGCCAGTTAGAGGGGCCGTCGTCGACCGTCCATGTCGATGCCAGCAGGTCAGCGCCGGCATTCGCACAGCAGACGCAAGCCGCCACCATGTCTCCTGGAATGACCCTCTTCTCCGTCCAGGCCGTCCTCATCCTCAGCACCGAGGACGGCTCCCGGATCTTTGCCAAGTACTACACTCCGCCGCACAGCGCCGGCACTGGTGCGTCGACAGCTCCCCGGGACCCCCCTTGGCCGATGCGCCGCTGCTAACCACGACGACTCCAGGCGGCGCGAGCTCCTCGACGAACCCGTACCCCGATCTCAAGGCCCAGAAGGCCTTTGAGAAGGGCCTGATTGACAAGACGGCCAAGCAGAATGGCGACATCATCCTCTACGACAACCGGATCGTGCTGTACAAGCTCGAGTCGGACGTGATGATCTACGTCGTCGGCAGCCTCGACGAGAACGAGATCCTGCTGTACAACACCGTCCTCGCCCTCCGCGACTCCCTGCACCTCCTCTTCAAGTACGCGCTCTACCTTCAAGCGAAGGCCCACGATGCTGACACCGCCCAGGCAATCCGTCGACAAGAGGACAATCGTCGAAAACTACGACCTCGTCTCCCTCGCCATCGACGAAATTGTCGACGACGGCATCATCCTCGAGACGGATCCCACCATCATCATCCAGCGCGTCAGCCGGGCGCCCACCCAAGACGTGCCCATGGGCCGTATTGACCTCAGCGAACAGGGCGTTAACAACCTCGCGCAGCTAGGAAAGTCCAAGCTGGCAGACTGGTTACGGCAGGGGCTGTAGTGTGTCGGGCTTGGGGGKTTATTTTCTACGTTGTTCTAGCGCGCCGAATGGATGGCGAAAAGAAAAAAGTAATCACGATGTTGGGCGGCTTGTGGGATGAATGATGATGGCAGACCGTCTCCCGAAACGGGAAGTCATGCGATTCTATATATTTCGCCTCATACTCTAGTCTCTAGGGCCGCCTTGCGGAGGCGGTTCATGACCGCCGCGGCAATGTCCAGCTCGTCCTCTATGCCGTCTACGTATATCGTGTCTGCGCCGCGCCGATCGAGCTCTCGCAAGGCCGAGAACAGCCCCTGTGCTATCCCTCTCGTGTCCGTCCCCAGGCTGAGGTCGAAGACCTGGCCGACCACCTCTCCGTCCGCGTCTTTCAGATCACCCGTGAGAACATCATACGATGTCTCGGGCTGTTGACCTTGTGGACACCCACCATCAGCTGCTACAGAATCGCGGCGCAACTCGCCGCTGTTGAGGCCGGCCGCGGGCTTCCAGCGCTTCGTTCGAATGACGCCGACCCTCCTGGCGGCATGGCCATTGGCCTGACGTGAACCGCCGTCCGGTGTCGCTGCGGACTCAATGTCCGCTGGCAGCAGGCCTTCGGCTCCTCTCTGGTACGTCGATTCGTAGAGCACGACCCTTGCTTTGGGGCTGTAGTGCTTGTACTTCATGCCCGGCGCCCGCGGCGCAGCCTTGCCCTCCTCGCTCTGGTCCTTGTAGGCCTTGACCGCCTTCTCCCAGCCAGGGCAGCTCCGCAGCTCGTCCATGCCTATGCCGCCCGGCCGCAGCACAACCGGAGGGTCGCACAGGCCGTCAACGACGGTGCTCTCGACGCCGACCTGGCACGGGCCGCCGTCCAGGATGAGCTCGATGCGCCCGTCCAGGTCGTCCTTGACGTGGTGCGCCGCCGTCGGCGACGGCTTGGTGGATGCGTTTGCTGACGGCGCGGCCAGGGGGATGCCGGCGAGCTTGATGAGGGTCAGGGCGAGGGGCGACGAGGGCATCCGCACCCCGAACGTCGCGAGGCCGGCCGTGACCTCGGGCGCCAGCGGTGAAGGGTCCGGGTTGGGGAGCAGGATCGTCAGCGGGCCTGGCCAGAAGCGTTCTATCAGAGGCCTGTATCTGGCGGGGATCCAGTCGTGGTCGCGTGCCTCTCCGCTCCCCAGCAGCCCCTTGAGCATGTGTAAGTCGGACACGTGCACGATGAGAGGATTGTCCGACGGCCGGCCCTTGGCCGCATAGATGCCCTTGACGGAGCCGCTCCGCGTAGCGTCCGCACCAAGCCCGTAGACCGTCTCCGTGGGGAACGCGACGGGAGTGTCCCTGGTCCTCAGATAGCTCGCCGCAGGCTCCAGCGCCGCCATGGCCTCGTCGGCCTCACGATGGACGCGCCACTCGTCCAGTCTCGCCAGGCCCTCGGCGGCGGCGAAGTGGCCCAGCGGCTGCTCGCCCCTCGGGACGGCGACGATGCGCGTCTCCATGGCGGGCGCCGAGGCAGTTGTGAGGGCTCGAGCCAGCGCTGCTGTAAGTCGTCGCGGCGGTCGCAGGTGCGCCAGGACGACCCGGGTGCGAGGTGAAAGGGCTTCGCAGAGCCGCACGGTTTGGGAGGTGCAGGCGATGCACGGCTCGTCCCAGTGGAAGCAGGTATTTGAGCCGGGGATCAGACGTTAAGTCGTTGCGTGGGCAGCTTGCGGTGAAGGCGACTGGAAAATTTCATGTGTAGATAGGCAGCTTAACTTTTTCTCACTGTCGCGGCGCTCATCGGAGAAGCGGCGTCCACCTAGTTAGGTGGTGAGTCCCAGTTGGGCGGCGCCGATTGACTCGCCGCCGTCTCCACTAATTTTCAACCACATCGACCAGGCCTCTGCGCCCGTCGCTCACCCAGCAGGAATCGACTTGCACGCCTGCTGCACAGGGTCGTTGGATTGTATGTCGCGATGGCTCCAGATCTCTATCTGCCACGCTGTCTCTCTTATACCAAGACAGCCCGCTCCACCAACAACGAAGGCAGAGTCTCTGCTCATCCCTTGGCCACCACCAAGCTCCTCGCTTTCCTTCTCTCCTCCTCCGTCAGCACCCATTCCATGCCCCCGTCTCCCTCCTCGGCAACCAGCTCCTCCCATTCATCGTCCTCCATGTTGGCCACCATCAGCAGCTGCGTCACCTTGGCAAACGCCTCCCGGACGCCGTAGTCCCCCCTCGACACCGTGTTCACGATCCCCGTGAAGTCCCTCTCCATGCGAATCGCCCCAAACGCCGTCGTCTTGCCGCTGTAGCTCAGGATTCTCTTCTCAAGCACCTTGGACAGGTACCGCGCCGTAATGTCCAAGAGGCCGCTGTACGTCCCTGGCGTCATGACCCGCGCGATGGCCTTCATCAGCTGGTCCCAGCCGTGCTCGAACCGCCAAGGCACCTGGTCCAGGAGGTCTTCCTCCGTCTCGTCGTTTTGGTGTGCAATCTCGGCGAGCTCGTCCTCCGTCAACGTGTAGTCGGCGTCGCGGAAGGTTTCGCTCAACACCGGCCGCAGGCGCTGCTTGACGACTCGCTCGAAAAGCACTTGGATTCCCTCGTTCAGAAGTTCCGTCGACTTCGCGATGACGCTCGACTCCAGCGCGTGCAGGGCGTTCGCCACGAACGCGACGTCTCGCTCGAACGGGAACGAGTCCTTCAATGGTGCCTGCAAGGTTACCTCGTCCGCCTGGCCATCGCTGACGCATATGCGGCCGCTGACTATCCTGTTCAGGTATTCATTGGCCATGTCGAGGCTGTTGATCAGCACAATGAACTGGACGATCTTGTCCTCCGGCGGGAGGCCGCCCTGGACCACCGGCTTCGGATACGACTCGTCGCGCATCTTGCGCTGGATCATGCCGATGAAGTCCCCACCAAGGACCCGACCGATTGTGGGGATGACCGCCGCGATAACATCCCGCTGCGACGTAGATAGAGACTTCTGTATCACAGTGTTGACAATGTACATGACATCATCCACCGCCAGAATGATGTATGGAGCGTTGCCCTCGAGATGCTTGTTCAGGTTGAGCGACAGGCCGCTGGGGTATTCGTCTAGCTGGAAAGCCTTCTCCACCGACCGACGGAAGAAGAAGGTCGTCATGACATTGTATGGAGTAGTCAACTTCGCCGAAATCTTGCGGTACAGGTTCGACCTGACCAGCAAGTCGGGAATGACAAGAGGGCCGTCCTCTGTGCCGGGTTCCTGTGAATCGTAAGCAAGCCGAGATTCATCGGGAGGACCAAAGTGTCACGTACCATGCATTTTCCAGAGAGAAAGCGTGTGTATAGGGACCATCGCCCCAGCATCACAGCAATCTCACTCAGCAGCCCATCGACTTCCTTCATGTTCACGCCCTCGTCTTCACTGTTCCGGGCGTTGCCCCCCATCCCAATCGCTGGAGAGCTACCCCTGGGTGTGCCTGACCGAGATGGTTGTGGCAAGAAGCTCTGGACGAGGAATGAAAATGGGTAGCTCTTGACGTCGGTCAGCTTCCTGTCGACGCCACGCTCGTCGCTCCACGTGTCGACGATGATGCCGCCCTGGACGTCTGCCTCCATCTGCAACCTCTCAATGACACGGACCATCTTTCCGGAGCCGTAGTGTCGTTCGACTAGGCCTCCATGTCCATCGACAATCTGCGCGATGTGTTCGAAGAGCTTCGTCAGGGCGTTGGCGTAGAAGAAGCCCTCCTTGCGGCCGTGCCCCCCCACGCTGTCCTTCAGCGTCGCCCGGGCCGTGCCGGCGACGCCCTGGCAGACATATCTCCCGTAGACGTCCAGGCCCACGTCGGTCCTCCCAATGAGGGGGAACAGCTTGAAGAACCGGGTAACGTTTGCGCCGTCACCGTCACCGGCGGCTCTTTCAAACTCTCGGAGGAACAGCCCGCACAGGCTCTCTCTGGCGCTCTCCAGCGTCACCCACGGCGGGTCGGGCACCTCGACGCTCGGTACTATGCTCGCAGCAAAGGCGCCTCGTGCAATTTCCTCCGGGACTTTGCTGGCCCGGAACAGGTAGCCAGCCGCAGCCTCCCAGTCCTGAGGGGCGCCCATGGAGCCCACGACGCCATTGACGCACGCCTTGAGCTCGGCAATCTGCTCGACGAAGCCCAGTGTGTCCTCGACCCTGCTCTTCTCCAGATCTAGCTCCTTGACCCTGTTGCTGAGCCGTCCAGCCGTCTCCGCGGCAGACGACAGCATTTCGTTACCGATCGACCTCGCCGCGATGACCTGCGCGCCAAGTCCAGCACGCAGGAGGTCTAACCGGCCGAGGTCCCGCGAAAGGTCGGCCTGAGAGGCAACCAAAGCATCGAGTTGAGCCGTTATCGCCGATTCCCGCTCGTGGAGGGCGGCCAGCGCGGCGCGCACCTCGGCCATGTTGCTGGCATCGTGGAGGGTGCTGTTGCTCGAGGCGGCGGGGCTCACGGCATCGTCGCTGTGGGAGCGATGGGAAACGCCGTTCGGAAGGGCAGACATTGGCGCGGAGGTGTCGTGGCCGAGAGGCGCATAGCTACCCGACCTCTATTCGACTGGACGAAGCCCGGCGTTGGAGGATGCGGGTTGCGCAGGGGTCGAACGAAGCGAGGTTCTGGACACGATGTGGGTTGCCGCAGCCACCAAAGCTCCAGCCCACCTTACGTAGGTACTTGTACCAACTGACTACCCCGTTTGCCAGTGCCTCGGACGGCATCCACAACGGCGCCTCGCTCGTACTGCATCGAGCCACCGCACCGCCGGGGCTACCGGCGATTTAAAGGCAATGTATGAGCTGCAACCGTGATTTTCTCTTGCCATGCGTCGCTATGCAAGCCTGTAATTTCTCGATAGATGATCTACATACACACGTTCCGCCTGAATGTACACCAGCCCACAATGTCACTTAAGTTATACCGCCTGGCTGTAGCCACCGCCCAAACGCCTCTTCCCGTACTTGAGATATTTTCGCAACTCATCCGCCCAAAAAACCATGCTGCAAAGTATGAGCAGCCGTATCAGATCGCCGAAACCGAGAGCCTCTGTTTGGAACACCTCCTGCAGCCAGGGTAGGTAGATGACGAGCAGCTGGCACACCAGGCTGAGCGACACGGCCCAGTTGAATAAGTTGTTCGCGAACAGCCCGATTTCTCCGCGGAAGATGGATTTCGATTCGGACCGACAGCTGAGCGCGTTGAACATGTCGAAGAAGACGAAGCAGGTGAAGGTCATGGTGGTGTCCCGACGGGTGACTTGACCATCCGCCAGCATCTCGCGGCTGTAGATCAGCATGGTGCCAATCATGATGATGGATGCCGATGTCAGCACTCTCATGAGAAGTGCGCGGGTGAGCACAGGGTCATTGCGCTTTCGCGGCGGACGGGTCATGACGTCCGGGTCCACGCTCTCTACGCCGAGCGACTGTGCGGGAGGACCGTCCATGATGATGTCTAAGTCTGGTCAGCGACTGGCTTCCTGGCTTCAATCTTGGGTCAAGCCACTTACTTATCCAAAGGATCTGCATCGCGTTCAGAGGGGACTTGAACCCGAAGCAGGTACATAGAAAGACGAGAGACAAGCCCGCGGCGCTCGTGCTCAACTGGAAGGTCAAGAAATTCTGGATGTTGTTAAAGATGCCTTTGCCCTCCTCTATGGCGTGCAGGATGGTGGAGAAGTCGTCGTCCGTCAAAATCATGTCCGCTGCTTCCTTGGCCACATCAGTTCCGTGACGGCCCATCGAAATGCCAATGTCTGCCCTCTTCAGAGCAGGAGCGTCGTTGACACCGTCGCCGGTCATTGCCACGATGTCCCCGCGGGACTGAAGGGCTCGGATAATTTTCAGCTTGTGCTCGGGGTTCGTCCGAGCAAAAATGGTTGTATGTTGCATGGCTTGTGCCAGGTCTTCGTCAGACATCCGGTCAACTTCGTCACCCCTCAGCACCGGCTTGACGGTCGTCTGGCTTGTCGAGTGCACGCTTGGCACGGCAATGTTCATCCCCAGCTGCTTGCCGATGGCAAGGGCCGTTGTCTCAGCATCGCCTGTGATCATGATGACCTTTACGCCTCCTCTCATCAATCGCCTGATGGACCGCCCGACTCCAGGGCGCGGGGGGTCGCTCATACCCACCAGCCCAGCAAAGGTTAGGTCCCTGTACACGTCGTCCGATGCCTGAGAAGAGGAGCTGCTGCTGCTGTCTTGGGCGGGAGTGCTACTCCGGGGTCCCCCCGGAGTCAATCGACCCCTTGAAGACCTTGAAACAGTGCCGCTGGCAAAGGCGAGGACCCTGAGACCCTTGGCCGCCATGGATTCTGCTGCTGCGAGCGCATCCTGGCGTCGGGCAGAGTCTAGCACGATCTCCCGGCCATCCTTTTCGAGATAGGTGTCGCATGCAGCAAGGACTTTCTCGACCGAGCCCTTCATGTATGCGTAGTCCTTGTCGCTCTTGGCGTCGGATCCTATCGTGACTCCCATCCACTTGCGTTCGGAGCTGAATGGTGTTTCGCTGACTCGGGGGCCAATTGAGTCTCGAACATCATGCTCGTGAAATTTGTCAAGCAAATCTAACATGGCGACATCCGTTGGTTGGCCTACCCATCTGGTGTAAGGCGCCCCATCCTCACGGCCAAGGGTGGACGACAAGACGGCCGTCGCGGCTGCCCCATTCTCCGTGTACGTCTTTGCAAGCCGTGCATTGTTGGCAATATTGCCGATGCGCATGATTCGCATCGACGCTTGGCTAAGCTTGGCCTCGACAGTCTCGGAGTCTGAGGTTACATCGAGCCAGCCGCCTGCACCAAAACACCACATCTCAGTTGTCGTCATGTGGTTTGTGGTTAGAGTTCCTGCGGATAGACATAATTAATATTGCTCGTTGACTGCCGCCAATTCCACACGTACCTGTCTTGTCCGTGCAGACAACATTCACGGAGCCGAGAGTCTCAACCTTGGGCATCCTGCGCACAATGGCATTGTGCCTGGCCATGCGATGCACGCCGAGGGCCAATGTCACCGTCACAATAATGGGCAGCCCTTCAGGAATGGCCGCAACAGCAAGCGAGATGGAGATAGTAAATATCTCAAGTAACTTTTTGCCTTGCAACCATCCCACAATGGAAATCAGGCCAATCACGACGAATGAGGCTTTGCTCAGCTGAGTTCCCAGTACGTCCATGGAGAGCTGGAGCGGCGACCGCGGGCTTTCGGTACCGGAGACGCTCGTGGCGATTGCGCCAAAGTGCGTATTGCCTCCCGTGGCGAAAACGATGCCTTGGCCATGACCGGATTTGATCAATGTGCCCATGTAAGCGATGTTATGCGTTTCGTTGGCTCCGTCGTATTCATGGCCGGCGTCGGGGGGCAAGGACGATGGCCGTGGAAGCTGGAGATGGTTGATCCCGAGCGCATCTACTCGTCGCGGTCGTGCCTCTGCCGTGATGCTGACAGGTTCTGTTTCCCCCGTGAGATTCGAAGCGTCAATGGTGAGATCCGCCGCCTTGGTCACGCGGATGTCGGCAGGAATGCGGTCACCAGTGGTGAACAGTACCAAGTCTCCAGGCACAAGCTGGCTAGCCATGACCTTTGTTGATGCCGCGTCCAGGATATCCTCCACGGGCGTCTTCGTTCCCGGACTGCCCACATGGTCCTTGATTTCTGGGATAATCGGGGGCCAAGAGGGCGACTTGGCCGGCAGAGGCTGCTTGCTCACACCCCCACGTACCAAGTGGGCGTGGTTTGGTACCAGGTGGTTCAAGGCTTCAATTGACTTTTCCGATCGGTACTCCTGAACAAAGCCCACAGACACGACAATGGTGACGGCCACCGTGATGCTGACTGCATCGTCCATGTTGCCCAGCAGCAACGAGGTTCCCGCGGAGACGAGGAGCAGCATGATCAGGGGCTCCTGGAACTGCTTGACAAACCGCAGCCACAGAGGCTCCGGCGGTTCATGTGGTATTTCATTGGGGCCGTAGCTGCTAAGCCGCGTCAAGGCTTCGGTGGGGGGGAGGCCATGGGTGAGCGAGGTTCGCAACTGCGCGGCGGCTTCGCTGGGCGTCATGTGCGAGAATTCGTCCGCCACTCCCTGGTGGCGAGTTAGTCTTGCTTTCCCCTGATCAATTGGTCCGAATTCTAATTGCGCCTTACCCTGGCCTGTGTTGAGGATGCCCGTACATGTCGAGGCCGGGACGGTGGCCTGTCGCCATCTGGCAACTCTGACGAGAAGCCGCCGGCGACGCTGGGGGTGGCCGAGGTAGGGAGGAGAGACTCGCCGGCTGAGCCCTGGCTGCCCTGCCAAGGCAGCTGCATCGTCGCGCACGCGGAGCCGACGCCGTCGATGCACTAAAGGCGAGGATCACCGGGCAAGGAGGGAGCGCATACGCTGGCTCATGAGGCAGGCTGGCTGACGAACGAAGGCGGGCGGCCCATGCGGAGGCGATTCGGTCGTGCGCGTGCAGGTTTGGCGGCGGCTGGGTCTCGCTCCAGGCTCGATGCGCAGCGAGAAGGTCGATGAGCTCGCGGCCGGACCAAGGTGCAAGAGTTGGCAGTGGAATAATCGTATGGGAGCGAGCGGCCAGGCGAGAGGCAAAGGTGTCGTGAGGGAGGACCCACGTTGGCGCATGGCTGCCAGCCGCAAGGCGCCAGGGGCATGTTTGGAGACTGGAGCGGCCAGCGATGCCTCGCCCTCCGCGGTGGGCCTGCCGGGAGCGACCACCCGCAGCCAATGGCGGCGCCCGAACGCGTCGTGGAGCGGGCGGTCGGCCGCTGCGAGCATCACCTCAAACCACTGCGAGACAGGCTGGACAGGTCTGTGTCCGCGCTGGTGCTGCCGCTGGCGGTGCGACCTGCGACCTGCGACCCCAGAGCATTCATTCCACTACGGAGGAATTACGGAGGATTGCACCCGACCCCAAGCAATGCGAGTGCCCACGGCGACCCGCTGCTTGGGCGAGTCGAGGGCAGCCTACGCCTTGGCATTGCCAAATACAGTACTGTTGTTGCCCGCAGGATACGGGCGATGACGCCCTCGTTTCTTTGCCTGCGCAGTCGTGTCTTCAATACGGACGAATAAGCAAGGTACCTGAGTTACGGTGGGATACGGTCTCCGTTCTCCGTACTCCGTACAGAAGGCATCGTACCTTGCTGTACAGAGTAGCAGCCTGAACCAGGTAAGTGGGAGGGAACGCGCCTGCCACGGGCTCTCGGAGGCGGATAAACCCCGTTGCCGGGCCATTCCAGGCTCGCCGCGTGCAGCTACTGGCCAAGAACGCAAGCAGTGGAGCCCTGCCTGAAGTGGCCTCAGCCACGCAGCTCCCAGCCACGCCATTTTAGTCAGAGGTCGTCCTCCAGAGGCGACGGGCGACCTTCCCCCCAGCCGGCGCCCAAACTTGCAGCTCGCATCAACGTTGCCGCTGCCGCCCTCGCTGCGTCCATCGCTTCCATCGCATCGGCTCCCGTCGCGTGCAGAGACGCTCACCCTCTGGCGGCCGTATCCATCTGCTTCATGCCGTTGCGCTGTTCTTTTGCGCGCGTGAATCTGGCTTGACACGGCCCCGGGCGCTTGTTTATCCACCCGCAACGCGCACCCCTGGTCCTGTGTTTACTCACCTCCACTCGCACGCTGCACGTCCACCACCGCATTCTTCCTCAACCGCGCCGTCGATCGCCGCGACAACCACCGCTCGCCGTCGTGCACTGTCGAGCCCTAGCTTTCGCAGTGCTGTAGTGCCGCAGCGCCGCCGCGCGTCGACACCATGTTCTACTCGGAGACGCTGCTCAACAAGAGCGGGCCGCTCGCCCGCGTCTGGCTTTCCGCCAACCTCGAGCGCAAGCTCTCCAAGAATCACATCCTGCAGTCCAATGTCACCGACAGCGTCGAGGCCATAATTACGCCAAATCAGGCCCCCATGGCGCTGCGTCTCAGTGGCCAGCTCCTGCTCGGTGTCGTCCGGATATACCAGCGGAAGACGCGTTATTTGCTTGATGACTGCAACGAGGCCATGATGAAGATCAAGATGGTTTGTCTACCCACGCTGAGTCGCCGCGTATTGGTTCCGTGCTGACCCTCCCCTCCCAGGCATTCCGATCCAGTGGGAACAACGACTTGGCTGCCAACCTGCAAATGCCCAACCGCGAGGCCTTGCTGCTTCCGGACAAGATAACGCCCTATGATAACCTCGAGCTCCCACCTCCCCCCGATGCCTCGTGGCTCTTGTCGCAGGTCGATGACGTTGCGGCAACGCCCGTCGGCCGCAAGGGGCGCATCAGCCACAACAGAGACATCAACCTGCAGGAAGACTTCGACAACAGCCAATTTCTTCAGCGCGCCACTAGTCTGGACGAAGATGACCTCGCTCCGATGGACGATCTTGATCTGGAGCTCGATTTTGGTCTCGACATGGACGGTGGCCCGAGCCAGAGCATCGAAATGGGCCGAGACGCGCCTGCTCCGCGGGATGTAGAGGATGACATATTCAGCGAACTCGACATCATGCCGCGGCACAAGGACCACGCTGGCAGAGACGAATCCCTCGCTCTCGACTTCGGTGACGACGGTGTCCGAATCGTGGACGGAGAGGGGGACATTGCAATGGGTGATGACGAGTTCGGCTTCAACGCAGGCGATCAGTCTACCATGCCGGACATGACCGGAGTCGCCAAGATCAACCGCGCGAGGATATCAGAATCCCCGCTGTCTGACATTGACGAGGCTTTTGCCCGGGAAGTTGAGGCAGAGTATTCTCACCACAGCCATACCGACCTGTACGAACCCCAGGAGGATCTTGAGCACACCCTTTCGCGACGGCCCGCGCAGCGCGCCAAGAAACAAAAGGTCATGATGCCTGATAGCGAGATTGCGCTGTCAAGCAGCCACATCAAGCAGCAGCAAGCCGACAGACACAACATTATCAAGCCAGCGGCGTTCCTCCCCCGCGACCCTTTCCTCCTAGCTTTGATGGACATGCAAAAGAATGGCGGGTTTGTGACGTCGATTATGATGGAAGGACGGAGTTTAGGATGGGCCCCCGAGCTGCGCGGAATGCTGTCACTCGACTCGATTCACGGCTTGAGCGAGCTGAAGAGGAAGCGCGATAGCGGCATCGCCGATGTCGACAGCGACCAAGGCGCCGTCAAGTCACCCCGCCTCGAGCTCGGAGATGATACTGACCTGAACTTTGATGGCGATGGGCTCGGCAACCAGAGCGTGGCGGCGGACGGCACGATCCTCGAGATCCCCGCAGATGACGAGCATCGGGACAGGGACATGGGCAGTCCCATGCCTGAATTTGACGAGACTACGGCTCCCCTGGTGCATCCCGCTGATAGCGGGCCTGTGTCTATTGGCACGAAGCATGCCGTCCACATCCTGCGCGATCTGTTCGGATCCGAAGCCGCTACCAACGAGGACAAGAGGAAGAAGTCGTCGGTGGTTTTCCAGAATTTGCTGCCTGAACAGAGGACGACAAAGGCTGAAGCCACGAAGATGTTTTTTGAATGTCTTGTCCTGGCCACCAAGGATGCAATCAAGGTCGAGCAAGGTTCCAAGCTTGGAGACCCCATCCGAGTACGGGGAAAGCGCGGCCTCTGGGGCGACTGGGCCGAGCGCGAGGCCGGCGGGGAGATCTCGGACCAGAACGAGCCGTCGCCCGCAGCCGTTGGCGCACACGCCGTTGCTGTCGAGGCTTGAAGCGCTTGCTCGTCGGCGAGCGTTCTACGGTAGTATGTTTTGACGATTGACGCGGCCGCCATGTCGGCTCGTGTATCATTACTGGATGCGTGCATTGTTGAGCATTGGCTTGTTGGACCACTTCAGGGGCGTTGCAGGCGTTTGGTGGGAGATACCATGGATCGCGCTAGGGTATACTGTCAAGAGGTCGAAAAGGAGATGATCTTGGGGCCCGAGAAAGGCCGATCGGGGAATCAGGGTTCGCTCGACCGGCCCGAGTCGGATGGTGTTTTGGGAATGGCTTTTAGCTGTGACTAGTGTAGCTGAATGAGTAAATGTACAGCGCCGCAAATCTTCGCAATGCACGGATTGCCTCCAATCTCAGTTGACTATCCGGATTCTGGACGGTTCGAATTGTCTGTTGAGTTGTGAACGAACAAGCGCAACCTCCGAGCGACGGCACGATGCGACGCCAGCAACGGTAGCTTAGGTAGGTACCATCATAAGCGGTTGGCGGCAGCGCATTGCCCCGCCATAACTCAATTATCAGTGCCCCACGTCAGGAGTGATCTCATCTGGACCAGGCACCGACAATTCACCCAAGGCAGCCGTTCAGCTTCGACAATAAAGACACCACTGGAGCCTGGACCTTCGCTGCTCCCCGACTACAGACTTCAAGACTTTCTCACATCCCAAACAACGAGCCGAGATCGCCAAGGTCGCCGAAGCCGACAGCCATGCCCGCCCCCTCGCCCCTCGCCATCGCCTCCAGCTCCGTCCAGCGGCTGCGCAAGGAGGAAGCCTCCTACCACAAGGAGCTTGCGGAGCAGGAAGCGCAAGTGAAGACTCTCGAGGAGCAGATCCAGGCCGGACAAGGCAATGAGGACGGCAACGCCGAGTTCATGTTGAAGCAGCAGGTAAGACGTTCTCCGGTCCGTCTCGCGCACGAAGCTCCTGCTTGCGCTGGACCCTCCCCTTCACCCTGGCCGGGAGGTGACTGACTGCTGGGGCAGCGACTCGCCATCGAGCAAACCAAGGGCGTCTTCGCGCCCCTCCAGACGCGCATCGCCGAGGCCGTCGCCAAGCTGGAGGAGCAGATTGCAGCAAGCGAAGGGTCTGGCGCGCACGCGGAAGACTTGGAGCGTGCAAAGACCATTCTGGCGGAGGCTAGGGCTTCCTAGGGAGATATGACTCGCAAAGGATATTGAAGGTGTGCCATGACCGGAGAGAGAGAGAAAATGTTGCGTGTGTGTGAAGCCTAAAGTTTGAGAGCTATACCATTTGCGAATCATGAATTATATGTTTATGAAGACCGCACTTTGGGACGGTGTCTTCCCTCGTTCGTG
The DNA here is from genome assembly GCA_001600555.1 of Albophoma yamanashiensis. Taxonomy (NCBI): domain Eukaryota; kingdom Fungi; phylum Ascomycota; class Sordariomycetes; order Hypocreales; family Ophiocordycipitaceae; genus Albophoma; species Albophoma yamanashiensis. The sequence continues at coordinate 2,813,850 of BCKH01000001.1, forward strand.
GTATCTATAAGGCACGGGCAGTCCGTTCCAGGACACTTCCGCCGAACCTGGTTCTCCTCAGCTAGCTATCCAACTCCATGGTGTCCTCGTTCGTCGCTGGTTGACCATTGGCACCCCCTCCAGTCCCCTCGTTCTCGTCGTTTCCCTCTGCATCCGCCGCTTCTTTCTCAGGCTGCTCGCCGTCCTCCATGTCCACGTCATCGCGAGACCCGTCTTCCGCAGCCTGGTCCGATGGCGTAGGAGCGTCTTGCTCCCCGAACTGCAGCGTCGAGTCCTTGGACAAGGAAGATTTCGCCTTCGGCTTGTCAGGCGCCGGCGTGCCGCGTGACGGGGTTAGCGCGCCGCTGGAGGAGACGGGTCGGGGAGTATCGCCTTCGCTCTCAGCAGCCTTTGGCTGGCTGTCGCCATCTGGGCGCGGAGTGGCATGGTCGCTTGGGGCGTTTCTTGGTGTCTGGCCTTCCTTGTCACCGTCGACGTCGTCCTCGCCTCCCTCGTTCATGCCCTCCCGTCTGTCAACCTCTTCTTTTTCGTCTCGTATTAGTCGTCGCAGCATCATGCCTTCTTCCATGATCCTGTTGAACTGGTCTCGCCGCTCCCTCCAAGTCTCGCTGTACGTCTGGCTCTCGCGCTCGAGCTCCTTGCACTCCTCCTCCAGCTTTGCCAGGTTGACGATTTGATCCTCGCGCGGCCGGAGTAGTCTATTTGACGTGATCTTGTCGGCAAGCTCGTCGAACTTCTTCCGCTGCGCTAGGGTCGCGCGAGCAGACTCCAGTTGCTCTCGGAGCGCGGCGTTGTTTGCTCGGACCGCCTGGCATTCGGCAAGAATTCGCTGCTGATCGGCTGTATACCGCTCGCGCTCCCGTTGGTTCGCATCGTGGAGAAACTGGTACCGGGCGATGCTGCTGTCGAAGGCGGCGAAGTCGAGCGTCAGGTCTTCTTGCAGGGACTCGGTGCTGGCGTTGGCAAGGTTGGGAGGTTGGGTGCCGTTTCGGCCTTCCTGGGCCCCAGAGGCATTAGAGACGGTAGAAGAGATCAAGCCGAGGCGTTTCGTGATGCGCTTAAATGGTTTCTCCTCAACGTTTAGGAGACGCGTCTTGTGAAGATCAGACTCGCTCCTCTCGTCGAGCAGGTCCCATGTAGCCATGACTTCGAGGGTCCGGCCTGACTTTGGTTGGCCACTGGCTGAGTCCGGAGTCGGTGAAGTTTTGCGAACTGCCGACAGGAGCTCCGATGATCAAATAAAAAGGAGGGCCAGAGACGGTTGTCGTACTGACGCGTGTGTGTAGTCGTAGTCGCGAGAGTTTCTCGGGGAAAGTTTGGCGTGAGCTTGAAAGAGATGGAGCGTCGGCTTGCAGCCTCGTGTAGCGTAAATGGATGGCCTAAGGTACTGTTCTGGCGCGGCTGGCTGGTACGTACCAGCCTAGCCTGACTCCGCGGCACAGTGCACTGGTCCCCTTACGGGGCTGACTAACCCGTGTTTTGCCTGCTTCAACTTCGCACCCGCGCGCTTCGCAGAGCATACATCACATCCCGTCACATTACATCACATTAAGCACCGTTGATTGTCGTATCCCCCCGTACCCGCAAATCTCGCAAGTGCGCAACATGTCAGACGAAGACAAAGCGCTCCTTGCACGCATCGGACAGCTTGCCGGTACGACCTTTCCGTCTCCCTCATTCTCCCCGCTGTCGCCACTGACTTGACCAGGGCAAATAAACCGGCACAAGAGCCAACAGGCAGGGTCCGCGCCAAGTGCGCATTCGGCACCCTATCGAGGTACGGTTGTCGTCAAGTCTACCTGTCACCATCTAACTGACTCCTGCAAAAGGCAACGCCTATCGGCACGCGAGCGCCCCCTATCCGCGCTCTGGATACAGAGGTGGGAGGGCGCTTGCTCCTCACCGCCACCGAACCCTCCATCTCAACAACTCGAAGGCCGGCTCTGAAGCTGATTCATCCAACGATGGCACTCCGCCCGAAACGAGCAACTGGGTATCTAGAAATGATCGCCATCGCCAACTGATCAATGCGAAGGTGTATGAAAAGGAGGCTCAGAATCGGACAAAGGCCATCGAGGAGACTCGGCAACGGAAGCTCAGACACCAACGGTTCAGAGAGAAAAAGCGATTCAACGACTTCCTGCGCCGCCAGGCTCCGACATCCGACGTAGCAGCTAACCCGGAGAACCCCGCGAACAGGAATGAGATGATGATTGAGGGCATGCTGTTCCGCGTCATGGACGGCGGAAAGAAGCTTGCCAAGGTCATGGGTCAGTTGGCTGCTCCAAAGAAGCTTGTCATGGATCTGAAGCTCGCCGGATCTGACAGGCCTACAGATGACCTCCACTCCGCCCCGGCGACACCGAAGAGCGCCACCGTTGCAGGCGTCACGTTCTACCGAACGAAAAGCGGCAATCTCGTCGCTAGCCGCGTCGTGCAAGATCATCGGTATGTTCCCCCGTGCCATGTGGGCACCTCGCTGACACGACGCAGTCGATCTGGCGTGGTGAAGAAGAACGAGCCATGCAAGATCTTCTCAACGACGGGTAATTACTTCATCTTGAAGCTTGGATCGGACAAGCTCTCTACTCTCTCAGAGCGTCGCTGCAAGACGCATCGAGCACGGCTAACGCGTCAGTCTAGGTTCCTGCCCCAAGGGGCCTCTGTGTCGATACCAGCACGACCCAGCCAAGGTAGCGGTTTGCAAAGACTTCCTGAAAGACGGGAAGTGCGCCCGAGGCGAGTCGTGCGACCTCTCCCATGAGGCCACAGCCGAACGCATGCCGGACTGCTTGCATTTTGCCAAAGGTCACTGTGCCAATCCTGACTGCCACTATACTCACTCGAAAGCAGCTCCAGGTGCCCCCGTATGCGAGGCGTTCGGCTTCCGTGGCTACTGTGAAAATGGAGCGTCGTGCACCGAGAGACATGTCTTTGAATGCCCCGACTTCAGCAACACGGGCAGCTGCAAGAACAAGGGATGTAAGCTTCTGCACCGGGAGAGGGCAAGCGTCCTTCGAACGAATGCCAAGGCAGACGACGACATGGAAGACGTTTCGAGCGACGATGAGCCTGCCGATTCAGACGACGTTGATTCCGACGAGGTGGCCGAGTTTATCGCCGCCGACTCGGATGACTCGGAGTTTGAGAAAGACATGGACTTCATACGCGTATAGATTCATTTGCCGTCTTGCGGCTATGCCCCTTGCTCCTTATGCCGCGCATACGGACTGACCCAGGATACTGGCGGAGGAGGATGTTCAGTCTACATACCAAGCCTCGGGCGTTTGGCGTCGACGCTGCTTCCCAACGTAGGGGAACAGAGCGCAGCCTTGCCTGGCGCTGCGCCTGGCTCTGCTCACAGGGCCGCTGCCCATGGCTGCCTGTCGAGGCGTGAATATATGAAGAGCGATAGCAAACAGGAAGAAGTAATGATTATGAGCGAGAGGTGCGGAGAACACCTCCGGTATCATAGCACGATAGAGAAGAAATAGCATATTCATTGGGAAGCTGCTTTGGCTTGTGATTGACCGCGAGAATGCACACGTACAAGTTCCTTACCCTGGTATGTCCCGCCACGGCCGCATGCCATCACCAGGCAAGGTACGAAAGGCAAGGCGGACAAGCTATGTACCTTGCCCTACCTTGGATACCTAGAGTAGTAAGGCGCCTTGCGCAAGAACGAGTCGCCACTCTTGTTGCGATCGTCTGCGAGTTGCGACGACGGTCCGACAGTCGGGCGAAGCTGGCTCGCTGGCGTCGCGTCGGCTGCCCCTCCCCCCCTCTCCGGCGCCCCGTCCTTTGCCTGCCCGTGGCAGAGAGAAGCGCTATTTTGGGATACTAAATCAAGCAAAACGACGCCTCGGGAAGAGCCATGCGGGCGCGGGTGGGTGCCCACCCCCCCGTCGACTCAGCCGCCGTTGCTTTACCTGGGATTCCTCGTACCCGCTGGACCCTCCTTGCATCCCGGCACGCGTAGGTGGCGGCGGTGGCATGAAGACAACCGCTGCTCCTCTCTACCTCTACCACTCCCAACACCCACTCCCTCCCAACGACGACATCTCTTTGTCCTTTCGTCGTGGCCCCCTGCCGCCGTCGCCGCCCGTCTGGACAAAGGACGGATTCGCTAAATCGGTCACAGCAGCTGCGGGTGGGAAGGGCATGAGCGCTGTGGCAGCCCGTCTAATGCACTGCCGCCACGACTCAGCCACTCTGTGATCCCTCCAGCTCACTTGCACGCGCGCGCTGCGGGCGAGGCAGACGTGCGCAGCATTACCCCGAAGCAGGCGGCCACCTGAAGTGGTGGCAGGCTCTGTCGCCTCGCCTTTGGGAATTATATTTGCAGCTGGGAAGCGACTGGTGGACGCTGAACGCCGTTCCGAGCCTACGAGCACCTGCTATCTTATATCTAACAATGGGCTTGCGAGAGCTTCTCAAGAAATCGGACGAGTCGGCCAGGCGCCCGGCGGCGAGGGATGAGGATGAGCCGACGGCGCATACGAGTAGCCTAAACTCAGGGCCCGAGTTTACCTTCATACGATCCGACACGGTGTCGCAGGAAGTCATACTTCCTCCCAACAACGATGCCGGCCTGCTCTCCGCGACGACGCCCAGCAGGAGCAGCAGCAGCCGGTCGCCACGACGCAGTCTGGACGTCCTCCGCGGTCGCAGCTCACGCAGCGCCTCCGTGTCCTCGACGGCGAGCCACTTGTCGTCACACCAGCAGCCGGCCACGAAGCGGCGCCTGTCACAGCGTCTGCATCTCAGCCGTCAGCCCGAGGCGTCGGACAAAGTGCCACAGAACCTGCCTGAGATCATCGTCCCGGCAGACCCTCAAGACAAGGAAGGTGCCGAGTCGCAGTGGGAGAAGCGGGCGACGATCCTGGCCGGCCAGAACGAGCTTGCGAGGAGCCGGCCATCAACGCCTGGGTCGGCATCTTCGGTGACCCCCGGCATGGCGCACATGAGCCTCGACGGCAGTCCCGGCAGCCACGCGCCCGTGTTGTCGCAGCAGACAGACCAGGACATCCAGGAGGCCATCCGGCTCCACGAAGCCGGCCACTTGGAAAAGTCGACGGTCCTGTTCGCGCGGCTGGCAGACCCCCAAGGCGCCAACAACCCGCTGAGCCAGGTGCTCTACGGCCTCGCGTTGAGGTGAGCCTTCTTCTGCTGTTCTGCATCATCATGCAGCATTACACGTAGAGTATACTGACAAGGATTGCCCTCCCGCCCAGACACGGCTGGGGCTGTATTCCCGACCCCGAGGGCGCCGTGCGCTACCTTTCGGCCGCGGCATCCAACGCCGCCTCGGTCGAGCAGTTGGCGCTCCAGGCCGGCCTCAAAAAGGGTGGCGCTGCCAAGGGGGAGCTTGTGCTGGCTATCTTTGAGCTGGCCAACTGCTTCCGTCACGGCTGGGGCATTCCGAAGGATCCAATTGCGGCGAAGCAGGTTAGTCGTCCGGTTCTCACACTTCACTACACCCTAGAGATATTGGGAGGGGAGGCGGAGATGCTGATTCCGCCTCATAGTACTACGAAACTGCGGCGAACCTCGGCGACACAGGTGAGTTCCGTACAAGCGTCCGTGCATTCTGGGGCTTTGGAAGGCTGAGTCGTTGTGCCAGACGCTATGAACGAGGCGGCTTGGTGTTACCTCGAGGGCTTCGGATGCAAGAAAGACAAGGTACGCAGTCCCCCGCCAGTCCCTGGCCTACTCCCCATGGCAGCGAGGGCACGACGTACAACGCTTCAAGCCGCCGGCCGACGTGATACGTGGGTTTGTAGCGAATGTGAGGCGGCCGTCTACATGCGTTGCTGCTCTACGCAACCCACCTACGCATCACGAAGCATCATGAGATGCAGCCTCCATAAAGCAGCTGCGTCTCCCATGCTCCGCACGTGCCTTGGCAAGTCGTATATTGTCGGGTCATGCGATGCTAATATCGGATTCTGTACTCAGGCTGCGGCGGCGCGATATTATCGGCTGGCTGAGAATGCAGGCAACAAAACACTGGGGAATTCTTGGTACGTTCCATGAAGCCTTGTGCGACGGCTGTGTGAATCGCCGGGGACCATCCTAATGCTGATGCTCTGCAGGATATGGAAGCCGAAGTACGATGCGCCGGGAGAGGCCACTGGCAAGAAGTAGAATGCTGCAAGTCGGCATGTTGACCGGGAATGCCGACCGTAGCGAACGGACTGTTCGTAGAATCAAAGCCAACGCACGGTGCAACGGGCAATTAGGGATCATGCGACCGCCCCGGCTGGTCGTCATCCATGCTGGCTAGATGGTGGATCATTCAAGGAGCTAAGCAAGATATCATGCATAAATAGCGAAAACAAAGGTTCATTTTTCTGGAGACGAGTTCGTTGCAGATCCCGTCTGTGGGCGTCATCACTCGTCCGTCGTCGGCCGACGGAGACGGCGCCATCGACATTTCGGCAGCCCCGCATCTCCCGACGACCTGCGCACGAGCATGTAGTCGGTAGTCAACCAGGATGAATCATGAAATGAATCATAGTGGCTCACCGCATCAAGTCAGATCACCCTAACCGTCTTGGTAGCAGAGAGCGCGCAGGACAATTCCGGGGCCCAATGGGTGGTGCAGTGCAGCGGAGTTGGGGACGTCTCGAACAGGCAATGCTCATGTGCAGTGAGTCACGGGACGCCACCATCCATCTGAGCCTTTGACAGCCACAGCCGAGAAATCATCCCTACGGCTACCAAGAGCTCTATCTGCCCTCGATCTTGAAATCAAGAATATATATATATTTATCAAACGCCCACCTCTCTGTGGTTAGATCAATTGTCCATCCCAACCCTAAGCAACAGCTCACTTGCCTCCGTCACTCTCGCCTCGCTCTCTCACTGTCACTTACACCCCCAAGCAGCTACCAAACCGCCAAGATTCCAGACGCCGGAGCTACCTGCGACCAGCTCCCACTGGCAATGGAGGACAAATCGCCCTCCTTCTGCAGGCTCTGCAACGTAGCACTGGCCAGCCCAGCCGTGTGGCGACAGCATTTAAAGAGCGATTGGCAGTACGCCCTCCAATTTTGATGAAAACGGAGGGGGGGGCCAGATGTGAGATGCTGACCCTTCTCACTGCAGTGTCTATAATCTTCGGGTGCGGGTCGCAGAGCCCGGGACCGTCGTAACGCCGCCGTCAGCTTCACCAAGGCCTGAAAGAGCACCAAGCGCAGAAAGGGCTGCCGATGTAGAGAGCAGCACGCACTCCGACGCTGAATCAGACGACGACGACACGGAGCTCTCGGCCGAGCCGGAGTTTCGTTCTGAGCAGTGTCTCTTCTGCGGCGAGGAGGAGAGCACCTTTGATGACAACCTCGCGCACATGTCCAAGGCACACAGCTTCACCGTACCCTTCCAAGACAAGTTGACCGTCGATCTCGATACGCTCGTCCGGTACCTGCACCTGGTCATATATGGGCATGGCGAGTGCATCCTGTGCGCCGCGCGCCGCAGCACGGTCGAAGGCATCCAGCACCACATGATGGCCAAGGGGCATTGCCGGTTCAACGTCGCCGCGGACATTGCCGAGTTCTACGACATCCCTGCGCCGGAATACCACGCTGACGAGGAGTCGCTGCGCCTGCCGTCGGGCAAGCTTCTCAGCCATCGTACGCGGGCGACGGGACCAGCCGCGCCAAGAACAGCTCGACACCCAGCGGAGCGACGCCTGGAGCCTACGACATCGCCGTCGGCGAAGCCAACGGACGAATCGGCGCTGGTTTCAACGCAAGGCGATGACGCTCCGGCGGCATCGTGCACCCAGCTGTCACGGCTCTCCCGAGGCGACCAGCAAAGCCTCGCGCACCTGCCGGACCACGAAGTGCGGTCCTTGCTCGCGACGAGTGCCAGGCACATTGAGCAATCGCAGCGAGAAGAGCAGCAGGCACAGCTCAAGCTCGAAACGGCGGGAAACTTGACCTTGTTTGCGCACTTTAGAGCCGATACGTCTAAGCGGTTCAGAGGCCCTTGGGGTTAGGCCTTCGTCGAGAGGGGTGTCGGGGCTGTACGGCAAGGGGCTATTTTAAGGTAGCAAGCGTTCGGTACTGCGTTTACACATGCATCTCCAAGAAAAGCGGTTGGCCGTTGGAGCTGATACTCGTTCCGGCCCACGTAACCCCGGGTGTGCACACGCTCGACGCGTGGTGCCATCGTCTCCTTGTGTGTGGGCGCACTCGCAACTCCGTCAGGCAATGATGCAACGCCGCTTGCCTGACACCGGCCGAATCCAGGCCTCTGGCCCCGTCCGCTGTCACCTTTTATCACCCGTGCCGCGCTGCCGATGCTCGCTCGACGCACTGCCGATCCTGTCCGCGCAGAGGCTTCTGTGAAAAGCAATGCACAGCACCTCACTTCCGAGCACACAGCCTCGATGGTGCGTGCACACGTCATTGCTCAACCGATGTTGCGACGGCGGCGGAATATCCTTGCCGTTGGGCTCGCTTCCTCCGCTTTGCTACGTAAAGCGAGGCCAGAGGAGCGAGGCGACGGACATCGGTCGCCAGCGAAAGCATCTACATAGTACGACTGATCATCTTACGGAAGCGTCTTTTCGTGAAGCCAGGCGCTCTTGCAGAGACGCTGGTGATATCACGGCGGCGTGTACGGAGTAAGTCCATCCGATGCCCGAAGACACCTCCCAAGCCCGGCGCCAGCCCCTGCCGAAGGAACGACTCCAGTGAGAGCGTTCCAACGGCATTCCAACGCGTGTTGGAGAAACCTTGCTTGGGTGTCAGGACTCGTGGCTAAGCGGTGTGAGACCCCCCCATGTCTCGTCCTGCCGCCGGTGGCCGTTGTCTCGCCCGCGACCAACCAACCGCCCACCCAGCTTTGGGGGCCATGGGGGCCGATACCGATGCATCTGACCATGCCGGGCTGGTCAAGCTGCGACCAGGCATGCATCTCTGTGCTCCTCACTTAAGCACCAGCGAGATTCCAGAGAATCCTTGATTGCGCCTGTGGCTCGAGTGGCGCGCCGCCCGCAGCGCAGTCCGCTTCTACCCCTTGTCACGTTGCCTTGCGCTTGCTGCTGAGGCTTAACGGTAGCACCTCTCACGAGCTAGTCAAGAGGTTTGCCGATGCGGGCCTTGAGCTGTCTGCGTTTCTTCTCGCTTTCTAGGTATCGGCAGCATCGTCGACGCCGCAGATGGATGACCAATAAGGGCTCAAAGGCTCATCTACTTGGCTAGCTACCCTGCTTCGCTTCACTCAACAGAGGAAAGAGAACACTGGTGGCATCCTGGCCACACGTATGGAAATTCAAATCAATAACAGGTCATCGCCGCTTCATACATCGTTATTCCATCATTCCACTCGTAGATTGTTCCGTTGTCGTGACGCAAAAGCCCGCATCCTGCCAGGTCTCCTTGATTGTCATACCCTCCCACTCAACCTCGGTCCTTTGTTTCACCATTTCCCATCCCGGAATCAACAAGAACAGTGCCGGACGAATATACAAGCTCCTTGGACTGGTGCCTGCTTGCAACACGTTCGACCTGCCCCGACTTCCATTCGCCATGGCTGCCCCAGGGACATCGATGCGCGAGTGGCTCAGAACTAAGAAACCTAACCAAGAACACATCAGGAGAACGACACATTAAAGATCCAAATGCTCTGCACGCTTGCTTGTAAATCCAAATCGAAATGAAACGAAACGTCTGACATAAGTAGCCAGGGACGAGGCATGAACAGAGGACACATGTTTGGTGCGTGAGCAACTGGTCTGAAGAAAGGCGGACATTGCGTGAGAGCGGCATCAAGAGCATGGCATGGCACGAATTGTTGAGTTGCAAAGAAAAGCCAGGTGGGGTAAAGCAGATGGCGAAATGAGGGCATTAGCAGTGGGATAGGCCGTAAAGGAAGTTCATCATCGTGAGAAGATCGTTATTCTGTCTTTGTTCGTCATCATGTCGTTTAGTTGCATTGCTGCTCATTCTGTGCGTTTGTTGCATTCCGCAAACATTTTTGCAAAGTCTCGAACAACTTCGCTGGGGATTTGATCCCAGAGCAAAGACCGTGTGTACACCTCAGCGGCACCGGTCTGCTTGTTGGTGGCTCGCATCGATGCGAGCGCTTCAGCCAGGTTTTTGCGACCCTGACTGGTAGTTCGTTCGGGAGGATTCTGGAGGAAGTCTTGGTCGTTCACGACGTTGTACTGCGCTGCTGACAGCGAAAATATCTGGTCGTTGGTTTGCTCCTCCGTCGGCTGAGTCAAGGCGTCGCCTAGCTCCTCGAGCATCGACGGCGACACGTTCATGCTGGGCATGGCTCCGCTAGGGGCTTGATGCGCCCAGCTGGTGCCCGATGGTTGAGGGGCCACGGGCTGCATGCCGTGGGACTGCGCACTGACGCCAGCATCCTTGAGCACGTTGTCTAGTAGAGTCGCCGATGCGGCTCGGATGGCTTCGGACATGGGTGGAATGGCTGGTGTGGATCGGCTGGACATTACGAATGCGCCGACGAGGAAGAGCATGAAAAGTAATCCGCCCTGGTGCGACGCGCCCTTATCGCTGTCTGTAGTCATAAGGCTTTCATTCTTCCTGGCGGGAACCATGGGCATTTCCTGTTTGATTTCAGGCTCGACGGCGGCGTAGTCGAGGAAGTTGGCATTGTCCCAATGGCCAGCCATATCAATGTCGTCCATGTCATCGTAGTTGCTGGCGAAGGGATGGTTGATCTGCGGCGCTGCGGCCACGAGCGAGTTGCCGCTCTCGAGGCGCTGGACGTGCTCTGTGAGGACACCGACTTTCTTGCGAAGCTCGCCCGTCTCAATGGTGTGGGCTCGGATCATTTCGTCCTTCTCGAGAGTGAGAGTCTCAATGTAGTCCACGTAAGACTGTTTTTCACGGAGGAGGTGCGCCATCTTCTCCTTCAGAGAAGCCATCTCGTCTTCCAGATCAGCAATAAGGGTTGTGTACTGCTTTTTGTCCTCTTCAAGGCGCTCCGTGTGCTGCTTTTTCCTCTGCCTGGAGTCAAGACTGGCGATCTATGCATTAGCGCTGTATTCTTCAAATTCCAGGTTTTGTCTTCACTTACGCTGCTTGGCGATTCCGCAGTAACCGCTTTTGCTGCTTGAGCTCCTTGATTTCCTGCTCATCGGTGGATTGAGAAATCAATTGGTCGATGTTGCTCAAATTGCGCTCAGCCGGTATCTCGAAACGGGCATTCTTCTTGCGGATTCCGTCCCCGCGCCTGAGATCGTTGTGGGATCGGATGGCGGGGCTGCCCGCGCGCATCTTTTTGCTGCCAGCCTGCGTTGTTGCCATCCAATCCTTCTGTGGTGACGTGGGGATAGATTGGTCGCCGTGGCTCAGAGGGGCAAAGATATTTCCGGCACTGCTGAACGGTGTCTGACCCTGCATGGGCCTGTGAAAGATGGACGCACTGGTATCGTAGTCTGTGGGGATGCCGGCGTCAAAAGGCTGAAAGGGAGTGGCGGAGCCGGAGCCGGAGACGGTGCCGGTGCCTTGAGCCATCAACCAGGCGTTGCCTTGTGATGCGAAGACGTGGGCCTGACTTTGATCGACACGTAGAAAGGGATTGTTGCTTGTGTTGCTGTGCTCCTCGATGAAGGGGTTATTGGAAGGCACCGACTGCATGTCAACGGACTGCCAGTCCTCAGTCTTGGGTGAGAAGAGGGCACCGTTGACGGCGAAGGACTCTCTCCGGCTGTTGGCCATGGGGGGTGAGAGCTCCAGGCCAGAATCTATGGCGCTGTGGTCGAGAACGTTGTCGTCAAGCACGCTCTTATCCTCGTCTTCGAAATACTTCTGCTGGGCATGGTGCGTGTCCACCGTCAGGTTTGCAGCTCGGTAAAAGGGCTGCGCAGGGAACTGCGACACCATGGCGGAGGTCAGCGTCGTTGAGACTGTCCTGGCTCAATGTCCCGAGCAGGGACCGCTGGGCCACTGAAGGCTCTCCGGAGCGAAGCGAGCAAGAGATCAGATGGCCGATGTGAGATGGAGTCGCTGGTTCTGACAAGACGGATGTTAGCGGCGGCGATCAAGGGATATTTTTGGCAGCTGGACGAGAAAAGCGAGGTGGGGTCGATTTTGCGGGTGGCTGGCGGAACCGATAAGCGACTCCCCCCAACCTAACCAAGCTTTCGAGGGCGCGCCTGTCGCAAGAGGGGAAACGAAAATAACTCGAACAAGGAAATGTCTCGTGCTCTGCTCAGAGAGGTGGAAACGCGAGAAAAATTTGAGTTGCAGCCGCTTCGCTTGTGCCAAGAGCACATGGACGCGGCAGTCTTGGAAGACGGGGCGGTCAATTTGAAGCGGTGTAGATAAAACAGACAGGGTTCGACGAGGGACGGCGTGCAGTGGCAGAGCCGCTTAGGAAAGCTTTCGAATTTGAAAGACAGTATTCAAAGACAGGCGCAGTCCGTAGACGAGGTTGCGAGGTTCGAAGGGACGCGAAGTTGCAGGTGGCGGAGGAAAGACATGACAGAGGACAGAAGAGCGGTGCCAAGCAGCACGGCCGGGCAAAGCAGCACTCACCTGCCGGTTGTGTGGGCTCGGGCAAGGGTTCACAAGGAATGGACGCCGCCAAGTCGTGCCACAGAGCGTGCTGAAGAGGTGAGGTGAGGTGAGGTGAGGTGAGGTGAGGTGAAGTGAGGTGATGCAGGGCGCTGCACTGTGGCGAGCGATGCAGACGGTATTTGTGCGGGGAGACGACAGGTCGATGACAGCGGATATGACGCCGACGTTTCGAGGCGAGCGAATAGATGACACAAATACTGCGCTGGCCACGGGCAAGCGGCGCTGGGGCGACAGCAGACAAGCAGGGGACAACAGAAGAGGCTAGAAGACAAGAAGGAATATATCGCAATGTACGGGCCGTCGTCGGTGTTTCGCTCGGGATGAATGACAGACACGACGCGGGAAGCAGCGCGAGGGGAGGCGGGTGGTTTAGGTTATGTACTCGCCCAGGGCCGCATGAGCAATGCATGCACCAGACTTCCCGTCTCCTGCCCCCTCCCCTCCGACAGGCGCCGCGGGGGGAGGCAGGCAGCGCATGCAAGTACCGGGCTTGGAGGGCGGGCGGCCACGGAGGTGTCGCGCGCTGCGGCCGACGCAGTGGGGGTACCTCGATCCCCTGGTCATCGACGCCAGAGGGTACCTTCCACACACTGCCGACAAAGGTAGGTAGGTACTCGTCCCATTCGTAGTAACTCGCCGCATCGTCGGTCCGTCCCCAATGAAGCGCCTTCGATTGCCCAAGGCGAGGTAGCCTTGCTCAGCAGCAAAGGCAACCCTTACAATGACATCGTCCATGGCTCCCTGGGACGCGGCCTGAATGCGCGGCCCATCCGTTGCGATGCCACGCCGGGGCTGCTCCTCCACCGCCCGGCTATCCTCAGCCACTGCTTGCCCGCGATCCAGGGATGGCTCGTGGGCTCGGCTGATGAGGGTTGACGGTGGGCGAGCGCGCCAGCCATAGCCGCCCATCATCAGCACATGGCCAGGGCTTGGGCTTCCATCTTCGACGCGAGGCTGCTGTCCGCTGATGCCCAGGGCCCGGGCAGCGCGACCGCCGTGCGCACGTCCGCTCTGGCTTGCATGGTGCCATCCAGGCCTCTGCCGCTCGTGGTGTCCCGCGCATTCACCGCTCTGTGCGACAGCCAAGCTTATGCCCGTGGAACGAGCGCTGGCATGGCCTCGCACACCACCACTTCGACATACGCGCACAGGCACACAGGCACACACATCCATAAAGCCCTCCACGGTCCGCTCAAACAGGCGATACAAATACGCCAGGCCACCCATGCCATGCCATGCCTTACATGCCATCCATCCCACGCACCGCGGAGCAGCCTATCTAGTGCAGGCCGTATGCTCACGCTCTCCCGCAAGACCAAGACTCTCCTTCAACCATCGTGATCGGTCACCCACCCCTTGCTGATCACGACTCTGGCGCAGTCTCCGTGTCCTCATGTGGCGCTGCATCTTGGAGCACAGGGATTTCTTCAATTCGCATCTGTTGCAGATGTCGGTTCCCGTCTGAATACGCAGACTACCTCGGGCACGTAGAGCTCTGTCAGTCCACGTGCGTCCGACCTCTGGGATTCCCTTGTTGCCATGTCTGTCCTTCTTGGGGGCGTTTTCCCTATCGCGACTGCTCAGAGGCAGAGCGGTAGGTACCAGGTCAGACGATGACGGTGCTGCCAACAGCCCATCCGGGTAGTTTGCGTGCTCATCCTCGCCTGTGCCTTGCCCGGGCAAGGCACCGTACGGTGCGATACGGTGCGGAACAGTACGAAGCCTCGCCCGCCCTGGCCATGTTCGTTGACGAGGGACGATGTGCGAATGGCACCCGCCACTGGCTAGGCTGAGACTTCTCACCCGAGGCGGTCGTCCCAGATCTGTGCAACACCTGTGACGACCCTCGCGGCCTCGCCGGAAGTGACCCGCGAGACCAGTAGCGGCGGCCCAGAGGATCACGATAGGACCAGAGCTCCCGAGGGGGAGTCCCACGGGTCAGATGGGAGCGCTTCATGAGGCATCGCGGCGGCGACGGCGTCGATAAATGGGTTGGGCAGCAACCGGCCGCTACCTGATCTTACCGGCGCTTCATGCTCGTACCTCCATCTCGTGGACGCAGGCGGGGATGGAATCTGAGATGAGCCACTCCCAGCCCAGCTTCGGGATCGATCACAGCCAGCGGCCGTGGTGCGACTGCGGGGCCAGCAACACCTACGAGGACTGGCTAGTGACTGGCCTCGGGTTGACGCTGTTCCCGCTCCCATTTGGACGGAGCCCGGTGGCGCGCCCGACGTCCCTTTGTTTCCCGTCCAATGCCGCGGCCGCTCCCCCCTCTCGGCCCCGAAGCCCGTTGAGGGCAGCCACTGGAAGCTGTCACAGGAGCAGCGTCGCAAGCGTCTATAGGCTCGAGCAGATGTCGCAGTTGGGGATGCCTCCACGGCGCCCGTCAGGCGGAGAGCCGTTGGAGGGCTGCCCTTGCCTTATCGGGCTGGCCCTCCCGCACCTGCGACACTGGCTGCGGGCGTGGCGTCTGAGGTAGGCGCCAAGTACCCGTCCCGCGATCCCGTGCCGCCAGGTACAAACTTCGCGACCCGCAGTGACAACCTTCAGCGGCACCTGACCTTCTCGACGAGTGCGTCGTCCCCGCGACCAGAATGCGACGTGATGGCCCCATTAGTCTTCCGGCACCACATCAAGTGCAATACGAGACAAGCCTTTGTGCCGCTGTGTCTCCCCATCGCAAAGCCATCTTGGTGTTTTGGCATGGATTGTCCTGCCGTGGGCAGGCACTGATGCGTCTTCCAGGAAGACCTCGCGCAGCCTGCAACTTGTGCTGCCTATTTTGGGATGCGATGATCCGCACGGGCTACAGGAAACTTCAGATGCCCCCCCACCCGGGGCGGTTGGCTGGGCGGCTCGTCGAATCCCTTCTCGTACCCGTACTACGTACTGCGTGCGTAGCAGCAGTGTTGTATGCCTGGGCAGCGAATCGTCTGGGCCCGTTGGACCGCGACGCCCCACGATCCAACCAGAGTCAGGTCTCAACATCAGCAGCTCCACCATGCTTTGTGGCCGCATATCGAGCGGCCAAGCCCCGTCCAGCGAACCTCTCATAGTCTTTTACTCCTTGGTCGGTGTGTTTCTGCTTGTGGCAAGAGGACCTTCACGCGTTGCGCGTCCTTCACGTCACTGTTGATAGGTGTCGGGCTCAACGCCTTTTGCAGCCACGATTCGAGAGTCGAGTGAATCTGGTTTACATAGGTTCGCGACGCTGTCCGGCTTTGCCACGAGCGTGGAGCGGTCCGCTCCTCCGTAGGGGCCGGCAACAGGGACCTGTGTATCGTCGTACTTCGCAAAGCCACCACCATGGCAGACGTTCCGTTGCGGACGACGCTTGTGCTGCATCGTCTGCCAATCAAGTTTATAGGGCAGCCCGCCTCGCTGCATTCCAACGCTTCCCCCCCGACTTGGCCCGCGATGACCAGTCTCACCCTCTGCACCTTCAGCTGATGGTGTTCTTCAACAGCCTACGGAGTACTCCGTACGGAGTGCATAACGAGCCAGGCTCAGCTCGCATGCCAGGCGTTGCCCCTCTTTCGTTCGCCGCGTCTGGCCTGCCGAAGAGCTCAGCCCGCCTCAGTCACGGATCAGCGTCTCCAGCAGAAATCCCATGCTTTCGTCTTAGTCGCATATATTGGAATATCTAGGGCTACTCGAAGTAAAGTCTCATGCCAAAGTCATCGCCGACATCTCCTGGACTCGCTCAGACACAGCCACCACTTGTAAACACGCCATCTCCCACCTAGGAAGCTCCATCCAATCCCTTCCTGATGACACATCGAGGGCCGATGGTCCGGCATAGGCAACTAGGTCACGAAGGACTATAGCACCAGGATTAGCGGTCCAAACTTCTTGATTGTGGTGCCGTAATGGACGCAGTTTTTGGACCCTGACTTGAGCCTTCGCGGCCTCATAGATCGCCAGAAAACTCACATGACGATATCCAACCAACATGAGTGAATCCCTGGTCTCAGCGGTGCTGAGTCAACAAAAAGCCCCAAAACTGGGTCTGGCCCCGTTACCGTCCCCTGCGTCTGGTCCATTTTGCGGCATGTTTTGGAGAACGTGGTATGTAGATCAAACGCCCTACTCCTTCTTGAGAAGGTTCAGACGAGCATCGTGGACAGAGTTTCAGGATGGGTTCGACATTCGGATCACAACTAAAGGCTCTTCATATTGCCACTAGTAGCTCTCACGTAGATCAACGTCAACTGCACCAGGATCCGCTACTAATGAGCGGTCAAGGCCAGTCCGTAGATACTCCACGCGGTGTGCTCGCCCCGGAGCATGTTTGACTGTAGCGACTTGGTTGCGGTGACAGTAATTCGTGTCTTTGCGGTGCCACATGCAGGCTATCATAGGGCTTGTGTGCGCCTGATGAATGTTGTT
The DNA here is from genome assembly GCA_001600555.1 of Albophoma yamanashiensis. NCBI lineage: Eukaryota > Fungi > Ascomycota > Sordariomycetes > Hypocreales > Ophiocordycipitaceae > Albophoma > Albophoma yamanashiensis. Next base: position 2,830,808 of record BCKH01000001.1, read on the forward strand.
GTCGTATGTGATTGGGCTTGCTCGATAGCGCAACGTTACCCAGCTGGGCAAAAATGTTTGGCAGCACGGGTACCAGCGGCTTCCCTCCTCCAAATTAGGATTCGGCAGCTTTAACTGAGATATTTCGAGAAAAGGTCAAGGGAGTCTCCTAAAGCCCTTGCAGCATTGGTAAAGGATGTTCGTGGTAGAGGCTAGGGTGCCAGACCGGTTGAACCTTCGACTGTGAATCGCCCTACCAGAGGTGACCCTGCATGCGATTGATTTCATTCACCCTGCAACGAGATGAGCAACCGATATGTGATGTTCCCTTGATGCCGGCAGTTTCCTGCAGGTCGGTCAAGCACAGAGAAGAGGCTGCAGTGCAGATGCAATGGAGTACTGTCTGCGGGTGAGCGCTCAACTTCGTACTGTAAGGTAGCATACATCCCGTTGTCGTCTACCTAAGTACAACACGAACCCCCAGTTCTTGAAGCGTTAACAACCGCAACATAAGAGCCATCAAATCACGTAGCGCTTGAGAGGTGAAGCCACACCCCGTTTCGCTGTTTCTCGTCTGAAGCCATCCTTCACTCGCACGGCGCATTTCCTATAGCGAGTGTACGAGTATTTCACCCACTATGAATTCGTACGCCAGGTGGTAGAGGAAGGTGCGTGTGCTCGAGGGCAATGTGTAACCTTTTTGTGCAGGGTCCTGCTGTTGATAGTCGAAGGAGATACCCTTTTGACCCGACGCGACTTGCAGTGCTACGACTTCGTACAGAGTACTCGAAGCCAAATACCAATAACAATACTCACACCCCATCGCCAAGTTTCGACTGTGTTGCTGCAGCACAGCGCCATAGACTCTGCGCCATTTTCTATTCGCCGCGTCTCCATGTGGAGAGAGGGTACGAGGGATCCCTGCGTCTCACAGCCGTTTGCTCGAAGGGGTTCGGTCATTCAGGTATGTTGAGCCTGTTCGCGGACCATCAAGACGGCGACTGGGAGACCGGGATGCAAGATGTCTATTTTCGGGACATTATGTTGTCCGTATTGCCAGGCAGACTAAGAGAGAGCGAGTTGTCTGGCATCTGGTGACCGTTGATAAGGCTCTGCCGCTGTGACAGCAACGACAGGGCTCACGGGCTCGCCGTACCCCTTTTGATCCTTATCAGGTTTTTTTGGGCGTTCACTCTGCGTGATTTGCACTACCAGGGGTCATATGATGTAAATGTACGGGGCATGGTTGGTCTTCTTGACCGGGACGCTGGGCTTCGCTGAGGTGTGATAATCATTCCTGCCCAACGAGCAGCCCAACGAACGATGGGCCGTGGCATGGAGAATTATTATGGGCGCAAGGGGGAAAGTAGTGGCAACGCGGCCTCGAAGTGCCTTGATTTGATCGAACTCGCCCTGCGTATCGAGCGATTCGCTTACTGGCTGGCGATGTCGTCTGCCGGGCTTGTACATCGTAATGCGCAGAACGTCGAGGCTCAGCCCCTGGATATCCAGCCCAGCAGGGCTCACAGTCCGCTCTCCAGTAGGGAACAATGACCATCCACCGGTATCTGAGCCCGATAAACATTGTCTCACCTCCCTTTCGGCCGGCGGCCCATCTTCGCGTTGATCCAGGAAGATGAATGGGCAACGGCCCAGCTTCACCACGAGATGCACTCCTCATTTGCTCAAGCGACCGCCTTACGTTGAGCCTTACAAGAACGCACTTGCTGTGACCTTGGCTGCACATCTCACCTAGGTACCTTGAGTACTACAGCTCTCGGCACAACTGCGCCGCGACGGTCACGCACCGCCTTCGATGGCGGAGCCGTGGCCTCGCTTGTTGGACGTCGCGCCTTCTCGGGAAACCGGGCGAGCCGAGCGAGGGATGCGGTTAGGAAGATACGGTAGACGACCTTCGTCTGTAGGTCATCGCAGGCGAGGCTGCAAAGCTTGCTGAGGCGAGCGGGCAGGAAGCGTAGAATGGTGCATGTTCTCCTGGATGCGTCCTCAGCCTCAGCGTCTGAACGCCTGGACGTCGACACTCGAAAGAATGAAAGGAATCGAATTCATGCGCCATCATGAAGCTCGCCAATTTCCCCATCTTGATTCCTGCCTTCACTGCGCAGGTCCGTCTCCTCTCCAACTTCGGTCTTCCAAATATCCCGTGAGCTTAACCTCCGACCTAGATCTACATCGACGCGCCGCTCCCCATCACCGCCAACCTCCTCGCCATTCCCTTTCTCCCTAGGAGCGGCCGCCTAATCTCGGAGCGCTCGTACCCGTATCCTCTTTGCGCCACCTTCGTCCATGGCAGCGACTACCTGCGCCGCGACCCCGACGGCCGCCACGTCCGCCTTGACGTCCGCAGCGTCGCGCGCGACGACCGCTCCGGTGCTCTCGTCAAGTTCAGCTACAACGGCATCGTCGACGTCACCGGCGATGCGGGCAATGTCATCACCGGCAACAAAAACGCCTCGACAACCCCGTTTGGCAGCGCATGTGAGACCTTCCCTCTGTTCTGCAGGCGCGATGGCTGGTCAGCCATAAGAGATATGTCTGAGCCTGGAGCTGACATGTTGGAAACACTAGTTGTGCAAGTCAGGTTCGAAACCCAGGATTCGCGGTTTAAAGACATCGAGAACAAGTTGTACGTGGGATCGGGGAGGTTCATCGTGCAAGAAAGCCGGCCTATCGTGGTGGAGTATAAGATAAGCGAGGTCGCCGCCTGCGGGAAGGGGTAGCGAATGGATGCACTATATCAACTGATCGTGGCCCATGGCGACAGTGGGTGACGCCGTAGTCGCTGGCTGCGCAGTGCTGCGGCACGCCGCTTTCGTTTGCCATTCCTACCTATGCATTCTGCCGAGATGGCAGTACGGCAGCATCTACCTCCGTCCGCCCTGTCTCCCTAGAAATTCTGGAAAATGCCCTGTATTCCCGCTCAATGTCATCGTGATGCCGAACCAGTCTACAATCCCACACCTTCTCGACCCCCCTCTGTCCTGCAATGGACCGGTCATCAACATGAACAGTTGGAATGAGTTCATCAGATAAAGCCATCGATTACTTTCGCGCGTCCTTCCATGGCATACCAACAAACCTGGCTCCCTGTGCCACCTCTATAGCACGAACGGACAAAGCCTTCGCGAAAGCTTTTAACGAGTCTCTAGGTCGACACCAGCCAGTTCGAGGAGTCGCTCACCCGCGCGGAGGTTGGCATATTCGTAGGCTTTGGACTCGGGAGGGAAAGTGCCGTTCGCCGCCCAAATGTCGAGCAGCGGCTGCATTGGCTCCAGCTCCTGGGGCTTGAGCATATCAAGAGCAGTAGCAGTCAAAACAAAGTGAGAGAAGCAGCTGTTGAGCTGCTTCTCAAGGTTAAGATGGTAAAAGGGCTCTGTGAAGTGAGCCCAGTAGAGGTGGGCGTAGACGCGAAACATCTGGCGAAAGATCATCTGGCACACGTCGACAAACTTCTCCGGGAACCCCGATCGTTTGCCGACCCATTCCGGCTCGCCAGGGTTTGATAGTTGCGAGAGAGGGGTGGTGGTTATGGCCGGGTTGTGGGCATAGGACACCCCGGATGCATCCGTCGGAAAGATGTTGGTGTCGTCGATTTTGCCTGAAATCCATCGCTGCATCAGCGTCATATACTCAAACGCCGGCAACTCGACCGGTTCTCGCCGACTGTTGAGCCAAGTGAAGGAGTGATTGCTGACGAACATATGAGCGAGTGCGGACGACTGAGAATGGTTCACTTTACTCACGCTCCAGCTGACATGCGCGGACAGCTTGTGGAATTGCAGATTGAGGATCCATCGTCTTCCTTTTCGTGCACAACGCGGACAAAGTTCCACAGGTTGCGGTAGTGCTCGACAACTAGCAATGCCCTGTCAGGAAAACCTAATTCAGTTGACATGGGGGAAGGATCGCATACTCTGGTGAGCAATCCACTCTCCTTGCTCCACCGTCTTTGGGCGCGCGCTAAGAGTCATGAAGTTGCCTTTGACGATATGTTTGGTGTACTGGCCGTTGACCCAAAGAGGGAGAGGCCGAGGCAAGTGGTAAGACCCGATGATGTCGTCGCCGCTCGACAGGACGCCACTCGATTCGTCCATGCCGATGGTCTGAGCAAGCGACGGCGAGTTTGGCAGGGGTGGGACCTTCGGAGCAAGGTTTGAGGATGACTGGCTTAATTGAGGGAGGTTGTCCAGAGAGGGTGCCGCTGGTTGAGGTGCTGTCGGTGTGGAGGGGCTTTTTGGCTGTCCAGGCGGTTTGTTCGACCCGCCGCCTCGAAAACGGGCATTTCTGGAATTGCATTTTCATTAGTAGCTGATACCGAAGGCTCGAAAATGCATATAGTGTTTAGCACCACGGTGTGGCAGGTAGCAAGAGCTGCTGGTGAGGCAACCACGTCGACGTGACCGTATGCAGTGACAGTAAGTAAGGGCATGTTCATCACTAATGAGCCAATTGATAGCAGCTGAAGGCAAACAGTAGCCTTTCCGCAAGTGGTGATGATTGCAAATCAGCCCTTCTCCTTGAGAGGAGCCTCAGACATGGGGAGCTCAAGCTGAGCCAGTTGCGGAGGTGGCTGGTCTCACCAAGACGCCCCGTAGCCCCAGCTCGAGCTTCTGCAAAGCGCAGATGTCTAGTGACCAATAGTCCCGAGAAGAGGAAAGGGCTGGCAACAGCATCTGCGACGATAGTGGGTGCGTCGCCTGGGGATATGCCAACTGCGGCAGCTCGCGCGAAGGACGGTAGCAAGCTCCGGCAGCTGAAGCAGTGCCACGAGGAAAGTGCTGCAGAGCTCGACTCAACAAGATCATGAATCGAACACTGTCGCCTCTGTGCTTCCGACTCCCCAATCGAACCCTCTGTTGGGGTAGTTGGTTTGATGGGTCGCATCAGGTGCGAGTTCATAGAGCGAGGTCACTTGCCCCTCACTCAACCCACCGCTGCTGCATGAAACCAATTGCCCCTCACGTGCAGCCAGGCCGCACGACGATGAGGCCAAAACACCGTACCACGCAAAGGAAGAACGAGCAAAAGAAATTGTGATGTTCACTTACATTCCGGAGAAGAGATTGGACATGTTTGAAGGAAGGGCGGAGAGAAGCGGCAGAGGGGGCGTCGACAACGAAGCGAAAGGACGGCCGAACAAGCTCCGTCACGGGATCTTATGCGAGGCGACGCGGCTCCTGCAGGATAGCCCGGCTTGACAGGGTCGACGGGATCTCTGCCGGGAGACGAGATGCGGATGTCACCCACTGAGCTGCGGGCTGAGCTGAGGAGGATGGACCGGCGCGTCCAGGCTCGTTGCGTGCTTCTGGAAGAAAGAAGCGCAGCGGAGACCAGTGGTGAGTCCAGGGGCGAGTCCAGCAAGGGCGTCTGTCTGTCAGAGTGTGCAGATGAACCTCGAGGGCTTGCGTTGGATTGCAGAAGAAGGACAAGAGGTGTCTACGGGGTCAGGAGTAGGTAGGATCAGGGATCAGGAGGCGACGGGAGAGGGACACCTGAGGCGGCTAACCCGCTTCGGGACACCCAAGCGAGGGGGGAGTCTACATCACGTACACGGTTCGAGGCGGACATAGGTTGCGGCACCAATGGGGGCCCGTGAATGGCTGTGCCAGTGGGCCCAGCGGCTGTATCCCGCGCTCCTGGCTGTGCCACACTGTTCTTTTTGGCGCCGAATCGCTCGGCTCCAGACCACGAATCGACGCAGCTTCAGTCGCCCGGTAGATTCGCGAATGCGTGAGGAAAGAGGGCAGAAGGCACTTCGAGAGCACTTCGAGACGGTGCGGATCAAGTTAGCCAACTCTTGAAGACCGCAACATCAGTTTCTCAAGAATTTGGAGATGCAGCCAGCTAGCTGCACATACTCGTACCTCCAGTTCTAACAGGTACTCGTAGGCGGTCAAGACGGGCACTGTTGTGGCTGGGGAGCATGCACCTAGCTCCATGTGGCTCAGCGGAACGGGCTACCCGTGCTGGCGCGAATTGAGCCTCGCGCAACTCAGACAAAGTGCTTTTCCACTTCCAACACACCTCCTAACGGCGAACATCTCGAGTTTCGGCAAACGACGGCTGGCGCATCGCCACCCGTACCTCTTCAGCCCCTCTGCGCCAGTTCATTCAAGCAAATCACCATGTCCGACTCTGAAGACCCTCTCGATGTCGTCGACGAAGGTGGCGAGGACCTCTTCGGAGACGAGGGCGAGGACGACGCTGCTTCTCCCCCTGCGCGCGTCTTGGACGATGACGACCTAGCCTCGGATCTTGACGAAGACGCCGTGGCCCAGAATCGCGATTACGAGGATGACGGACCACAAGAGAACCGAAACAGGATGGTCGCGGAACTGACCACCTACCGTCATCGAACCCCGAAGCCCAAGGATGGCATGGTGAGCGCTCTCCGTTGCTCGACCCTATCTGGCACTGACATACTACAAGCTGCGAGTCATGCGAGTCCCCCGGTTCATCAAATTCATGCCTGAAGTATACGCGCAGGACACCTTTGAGCCGAGCGAGTTCGACATTGCCAATGCGAAGGCCGAGCAGCCTAGAAATGTCGCGCGGGTCCGGCGAGACCCGAGTACGGGCGAGCTTCAGAGCAACACCAACATTTACCGGTGGAGTGACGGATCAGTCACCATTTCCGTTTGCGGAGAGCACTATGAAATACAGAAAAAGCAGCTCGCCAGTGCCCCCAACCAGCCCTACAATGAACTTCACGATGGGCATTACTACGCGGCGGCGGCGGAGCTGGGGTGCAACATGCTCATGACGGTTGGCCACTTGAAGGAGCAGTACAATGTCAGGCCGAACAAGGCCGTCGGAGACGACGCCCTGTCCCTCTTCGCGGAGCGCATGGCCCAGGCCAGCAAAGCGTACAAGGGAGAAGACATGATTGTTCGGACCACGCGAGACCCCGAGCTGCAGAAGAAGCAGGCTGAAATGGCCGAGAAGGAAAGGATGAAGGCGCAGAGGCGGCGCGAGAATGCTGCTCTGAAGATGGACGGTGGTTTGGGACGCTCCGGTCGAGGTGGACTGTCCATCGGAGATCTTGAGGGTCGCGGTATTGGCTCCGGGCGAAAGAGAGGAGCACCAGGCTCTGCTAAACCCAAACGGCGGCGACCCGAGTACGACTCTGACGATGATCTGCCCCAGGGTGTCGGGCGGCACGAAGACTACGATATGGATGATGGCTTCCTCGTGGGGAGCGATGAGGAGGAGTTGGAGAGTGGCGCAGACGAGGACGAAGAGGAGGATGAGCTGTCTGCGGAGGAGGACAACAGCCGCCGTCGGTCTAAGAAGCAAAGAACTGCAGAGCCCGAAGAGGACGAAGATGCGGAGGGAGACGAGGTCGAAGCTGAGCCGTCAAGCCGAGCGAGGAGACGGAATGTCGTCGACGATGACGAGGAGTAGCTGAGGTCCTGAGATTGAAACGCGAGGTTAATTTGGCGTGGGAGGAGCGCTTCTGGAGGCTTGCGCTATGTTATTCACAAGCTAGGGCGAATGCGAGTTACAGCACACCGCAAACTCCCGACTTTTTGATCGCCCACCGCGGCACTACCGCCATTTTGACGAACTCGTGACACCTTGTGCCAAGTCCCCAACCAGTTGGGAAATTCAGGCAAAGCTTACGTAGGAGGTCTAACATCCAGCACGGGCTGTCCCATAGCGGCGTCGCTGGTGCTCAACCCGTGGGACTTTATCAGGGTGTCACAATAGCACTGTGCGTCCTTGCAATCCCTGTTGCGGCGGTTCATCTGCAGCTTGGTTGAGGGCAAGTAGGAAGAAATATGATGTGCGCGTGTGGATCCATCCTTCTGAAGTTGGCAGCAGGATCGCGACAATCAAGGGTGGTGAACTGTGACGGCGTTAGGAGCGGGCAGCGGCTCAGGTGCTGGTGGGGCAGCCGCCGTCGAAGTGGTGTCGTCGCCACCATCACATGTCTGACTCAGCGCCGTCCCCGGGTAATGGCGGGACGGCAGCCGGAGCTCCCAACATGTGTTCGAGCTCGACCGCAGCAACCTCACCACTCAGCGGGCATGCAGCCTACCCTCCCACAAGCGGCGCGAGATCTGCAGCTCCAGAAGATGCCCCCAAGTGCGCGCCCGGCACAAGGCACAAGGAAGCTCGAAGCAGCGTGACCCACCTCGCCGCCCACTGGTTCTTGTGCTAGCAGGCAATCGTGGGGTCGAGGGTGCTTGTGATCGTTCCTCGGCACAACCATGGGGGCGGTCCTCGCTGTCTGGAGGGTCTTTGTTGACGTCGTCTCGTTCTGGCGCAAGGCAAGCAAGCTTCCCTCTCGCCCTCACCCTCGTTTTGGCGCTGAACATGTCCCTGACCCCGTTGCAGAAACTCCTTAGTTGGTACCACCGCAGGAATCCCGTTGTGCTATGGCTCGATCTGCTGCACAACGCCGAGGCGTTCGAGGACTGGGAGGAGGCGGCACTGCACCTGGATAGTCTCCTGGGCCTGGATCTTTGGTACCGGGACCTCCCCTCTCCTCCAGGCTGTGCCAGGGATGAGGCGCGTACTGACGTTCGCGGCACAGGAGAAACAACCCGACGTCCAAGTACTACGACTGGCGGCTGATAACGGACCGCCTTAACTCGCTGGTCATAGCTCGGGATGAGAACAACTTTCAGCTGCTCGTCAACCTTCTTCGGTCTGGCCTTGTGCGAAATCTTGGCAACATCACCGCGCCAAAGCTCTACAACCGCTCCTTTTCGGGTACAAAGTACTTAATCGACGAGTACATCACGCAAGTTGCCGAGTCGGTCGAGGACCTCAGTACGCTACCGACGACCTTTAACGCGGGCATGCACGGCAGCGGCGCCAGCGGGCTGACGAACCAAATGAAGCTCGACTTCATCCACGACACTCGGCAGGCGTTCGGGCGCAGCACACTCGTCCTCCAGGGCGGCGCCATCTTCGGTCTGTGCCACCTCGGCGTCGTCAAGGCGCTCTTCTTGCGCGGCTTGCTCCCGCGCATCATCACTGGCACGGCAACGGGGGCTCTTATTGCAGCGCTGGTGGCGATTCACACGGAAGAAGAGCTGCCCAATATTCTCAAGGCTGATGGCATCGATCTGACGGCATTTACCGGCAAGGCCGGCATGGAAGGCAAAAATCCGCCACGTCAGCAGACGTTCCGGTCCAGGTGGGACACGCTGATGCGTAGGATCCGTCGCTTCTCCCGCGAGGGCTACTTCTTGGACGTCACGGTGCTGGAGGATTGCGTGCGGGCCAACGTGGGCGACTTGACTTTTGAAGAGGCATACAACCGCAGCAAGCGGATCCTGAACATTACTGTTGCGACGGAAGGCCAGGGCGGCGTCCCGACGCTGCTCAACTACATAACAGCACCGAATGTGGTACGTTTCGATCTGTCGTTTTCTTCCTTGGTTCTGAACTGATACGCGTGCACGGAAGTTGATATGGACTGCTGCCGTCGCATCCAATGCGTCGTCGTCATCTCTGTACGGTCGGCGCAAAGTCATGATTCTTTGCAAAGACGCCAACGGCAACATCGTGCCGTGGGCGGCAGCGAACACGGCAGACTTTCACCACTGGACACACGCCTCGTACTCTGGTCGAGACTCTCCTCTGCAGCGCATATCGGAGCTTTTCAACGTCAACCACTTCATTGTTAGTCAGGCGCGGCCTTATCTCATCCCCTTCCTGCAGTCCGACATGCACGGCCCGTCCTTGGTTGAGGCACGGAGCAGAACGACGCAGCTATCGGCCTTCTTCGTCCGGATGATTGGCTTGGAGGTCAGGCACCGACTCCGCCAGCTGGACACGCTACGCCTCCTACCTTCCAGCATACGCCGCTTCTTGGTCGACGAGCAGGTGCCGGCGGCGTCCATGACCCTGGTGCCGGAGGTGACGGCAGGGGATTTCGTGCGATTGCTCGAAACGCCGACGAAGGAGACGCTGAACTACTGGATACTCAGGGGAGAAAGGAGTGTGTGGCCGGCTGTCGCGGCGCTGCGCATCCGGTGTGCCGTAGAAAACGAGCTGGACAGGTCGTATCAGGTCGTGAGAAAGCTCAAGGCTGGCGACCTGAGAAGGAAGGGGAGTATGGCTCATGCGGTGGAGCAGGACCGAAAGGCTATGTGACAGCTCGCAAGGCGATCATGCGGAATAATGACTCAAGTGCCCGTGTGGTGTACAGGACACGTCCCTGTACATCTGTGAGAGAAGCATAAGAGATGTTTGGCAACGTGGCTGGTGGCCCGAGCTTTGCCATGTCCTGCATTTGCTGGTGTGTTGTGCAACCCCGAGCATCATGGCGGACAGCCTTCGCTCTGGGATGGCGCAGGGCTTGCATTAGAAGATGCAGCGTCATCGCCGTTGCCTGCAGTCGTGAGCGAGGCTTGTCCCAGCCAGCCGGTGCCATACGGCGGCGGTCTCCGCGGAGGTGTGGGTGGTCGCACCAACATGAGTACATGAGTCCAGGCCCTAAGCCGAACTACCTACTTCTCGCGAATTGCCCCATTCCATGCTCTATTTTTGCATCTCGGCTGCTCACGCGACTACAAGTGGGAGTTGACAAATAATCGAACTTGCCTGAGGTGAGCTGGATCGCACTGACCGCGTTGACAGAGGCCGAATCGTTTGTGACTGTCGCTAAAAAGCCCCGAGACCTGTCGGCTCTCGGGGGGCACAATGACTGGACAACAGCCTTGACACCTGACATGCAGGGGATTGCAGGGATATGTATCGTTCAAACACTCGGTTAGCCTCCTGTTTGCCGAGCGAAAAGAGTGGTGATCCGACGTCGATTTCCACAGACGGATGACAGGTCCGAGGATCGCAGTAGATTACAACGCTCGCTCCCCTGATATGCGACGCTCGCATGCCGCACACTGCCTCACAGGTATCGCCAGGGCCAGCAAAGACAATAAAGCAATTGGCCGATCTAAGCAGCCCCCGAGACAGCATCGCCAAGGGGCCGTCTTGGCAATTTTGATGATTAGTGATGGGTTAAACAGTGATGCCAGACAGGCCCGCCCCGGGAGCAACGTTGCCTACCGCGAAAGCCTGTCATTAAGCCACTTTCGAGCCTCATAGGTTGAAGGGCTGTTCCAATAAGCGAGTTGAACTGTGCAGAGGTTGGCTCAGTTGGACGTGCGCTGTCCCTTGTTCGTTGGCAGCAGTGCTGGTCTGTCCAGAGTGCACGAGTGCTTCTCTGGGGCGGGACACTCTCTCCGTTAGCGTACTAGGATGCAAGCAAAGAAGGGATTCAAGCTCTTTTTTCTTGGTAGAGACTCGAAGCTATGTGGCAATTAGGTACGAGTGGGAATTAGTGGTACGCGTGTTTGGAGTAGGGCCCAGGCTGGATGGAGTGCTATGCGTCGAGGACGAGGCCTGCGAGGGTATCCTCGCAACCGGCCAACCAAGCCCCGGGATGAGTGGGAGCGCCCGTAGGCCCACTCACAGTGATTCAATCAATCTGGGACAGAGCAGTGGCTCCCAGCTGAGGCCGGGATCGCGGTCCAGCGCCGCGGTTTGGGGAGAGGCTGGGCGCCACAGGCTCAATTAGGTTGCTGCTTGGTGCCTGCTAGCATGCCACGGCTGCAGGCGCCCCAGACGCCCGCTGCTGCTCATGTGGTGATCGCATGGATTCGGCCGAGGCATCGACACCGAGGCCGGTCTGTTGCGTGAAGGTTCGCGCAAGCTGGACGGGGACAGGTTGCGCGTGCAAAATATAGATAAAAGAGCCGCGCCGGATGCTGCTTCCACGTTGGCGCAAGTGGGTGGCCACCTTACCTAGGTAGGTACGGTAGGGACTTTGAGAAGTTGAGAACAAGGCAACCGAGAACGCTCCCATCTGCTAGCCATCCTATCGCAGCCATCCCATCGCTCGTCGTCCACCACACCCCGAGAAAGGCCTGGACCTTGAACTTGGGGCTGCACTCCCTTGCCTCGTCCCCACCGCATCTGCCCCTCCCGGGCTCCCGCACTCCCGCATCCCGAGTGCCGACCCGTCTGCCCGTCCCGTCCATCTGCTCGTATCAGCTCCCCTCTTCGGGCGCTCTGATCCTCCGCAACCGAGGACTCCTCGCTCGCCCGCCTTGACGATTCCCACGGTCGAGCAGCTCACCAGACGCATCTTGGCCAAGGCTCCGGGTCGGAAGACAGACCGAGCCACTGACGATGAGCGTGAGCATGAGCGTAGGCGCCCCCGGCGCGGCGGCGGCCACGGCGGGCCCCGCTGGCTACAACCGCTCCGCCTGCACCGAGTGCCAGCGCAGGAAGCAAAAGGTGAGCGAAGCGCCTCGGTTCCTTGCATTGCCATGGCACGGGCGCTTGCGTCAATCTCCACGATCTCGTGCTGCATGTGACATCTGATGGTTGACTGACGGCTCACGCCCCCACCCGTAGTGCAATCGCGAATGGCCGTGCGACCGCTGCCAGCGCCGCAAGATCCCCGACGAATGTCGGTACATCTACTCGAATCCCCCACCCGTCGCCGCATCGCATCAGGCAAAGGACAAGGGCAGGGACACGTTGCCGCGCGTCAATCAGCACCTCGAGCCCGTCACTGGCTCCCCAGACGCCGCTTCCCCGGCTCCCGAGGCCCCCGGGTTCGATGCCCTGGCCGCCGCGCGCGTCTTCACCACTCTGGGCATCGAGGCACAGGTGCGTCGTTCCCGCTTTAGAGGCACCGCCCTGCCGATCATGCCGGCTCCCGAGCTGCGCAATCTGTGGTGCCTCTCGTCCCTTGCGTGCGTTGCAGTTATTGACTAGACTCCCGCGCAGCCGGAGCCCTCCAAGACGGCCCAGAAGGAGGACTATGTCGCCGCCGACTCCTCGCCTCAGATTGAGCGCGTCCTCAAGTTGCTGCCCCAGCGCCAGTCCATGGGCAAGTCTCGTCGTGGCCTTCGCTCGAGTCGTGACGCTGACCAGACGGCCCAGAGAAACTCATGAACAGCTTCACCCACGATGTAAACTACCACTACTACATCATCTACCCCCCAGACTTCTTTCTCCACTACCACATCTGGTGGGAGCGACGGACCAAGGCCCGGCCCGTCAGCCTTCAGTACACATGCCTCCTCGCCACCATCTGTGCTTGCTGCGTCCAGCATGCAGACGGGAGCATGCAGCGAGAGCTGCAGCATGCGTCGGGGCTAGAATCCGACGAGCTCTCCGAGCAGCTTCACAATGCCGCCCGAGAGCTCGCTAGCGTCGCTCCTGTCGGCCACTACCACATGTTCAACGTTCAGCGCCTGCTGCAGTCGTGCTACTGGTACAAGGCTGAAGCCAGATTCCTCGAGGCGTGGCACGTTCTTAGCGCCGCAATCCTCGAGGCTCGGGAACTCAGTATGCCACACTTGCCCACCAGCGCAGCTGCACACCTACACCCATTCGCTCACTCGCACCCCTTCCGATCCCCAGCATCGCCCGCGGTCGACGGCTAACCAATTCCCTCTACTTAGATTGCCACAGAGAACCCCCCGCTGGCACCGAAACGGAGCATGAGCGTGAAATGCGACGGAGGCTTTGGTGCATCCTCGACACCTGGGACTGGTAAGCCGCGCCGCGATCCTGATGCGTGACGACGTTCTCACCTCTCCCACAGGCAAATTTCGTCGGGCCTCTCCCGCCCAAAGATCATTGACCGCGTCGATTGTGACGCTGAACTCCCCTCCCTGACGTTGGAGGGGTACTCACCGTCTCCGTTGCTGCATATGAAGATGCAATCGGAGCTGACCCGGAGGTTGACGTCTCGGTTCAGCGCGCCCAAAAACATCATCAACCCACCGGAAGTCCGAGAATACCAGGCATTGATCGAGGACTGGGTGCGCCGGTTCCCCCGCGTGTACGACTTCGACAACCCCGACACATCCAAGGACTCGCAGTATCCCTGGGTGCTGCCTCACCGCTACTATGTCTATACCATGGCTTGCCTGTTGATCCTGAACCCCATTAGGCACTACATGGTAAAGTCGTACAGCTGGGAGTCGCCCCAAGAAGAGCTGAGCATCCGGGGGGTTGGGGTGTCGTATTCTCTCAAGTTGATGAAGACTCTGCGGAGCTGGGTTGATAAAATTTACAGTCGCGATGGCCGACTGCATTTTATCATTTTCTCAATATTCGACACGGCGGCGATCCTTTGTACCGCCATCATCAAGGATCACGAGAACACGCTTACCGAGAGAGAGGAGATAGTGGAGTCGGTCACCGACGCCGTCGCCATGCTGAGCCAGCTGAACTCGATATCAAAGACCTCGAGGACGTCGTATAACCTCCTCGAGCGGCTGGTACGGAGGCTGCCGCAGCCCGCCACTCCTCGGCGCGACGCTCGGCACAAGAAGGCCAAAGTCTCAACACAGCCCGCCATGCCCATACGTGAGCCTGCCGTGGCGCCGCAGCCAAGCCTCATACCTGCGACCATGACCACGGCATCGGTTCCATGCGTGCCGGTGTACCATGATCATGGCTTCGGCCCTCAAGCCGAGCTCGAGGCGACCCCTCAGATCAGTTCCTTCCCGACCTCGGATGTTCCTGGTGGCCCCGTTGAGCGCACCGGTGGCGACAGTCAGAATTTTTCCAACAACTCTACAGGCTCGGATCGCACGACTCCCAGCTTAGACGGCCACATACCCTCGACGTATTCCACCGACAGCGATGGCGGTGTGTCCCTCGATGGATTTGGCCAGCCCGTCATGGGCACTGATAACTTCCAAACGGCACCCGTTAATGACGCCCCTGCCGAGTTTGAACTCGAAACGGTCACCCAGGCTCAGCTTGGAGAGCTAGCGCCCTTGTGGAATTGGCACTCAGGGAATCTGGACTTCGCAAGTATGCCCCGCGTTACCCCAGTACTCGTGGGGCCAGGAGGGACGGGCGGGCTAGAATACGGGTCACCGGCTCCTCCACCCTCTCCGCCCCAGGGTCCGTCCCTCCCGGCGCGTCTTCATTCTCCTCCTCGGCCTCATCATTATCCCCTCTCCCACCCTCAGTCCTTCTCCTCTTCCCATCCGTCCTCTTCCCATCCGCCCCTGTAGGTCACGTTGCTGTTTTGTATTTGTCTTTTGGTTTTCGGATTCTGCAAGTTTGTTATGACTTTGTCGTCCTCCGGCTAAGACTGTTTTCCATGGTCGACTGCGAGTGACCCGACTCCAGAAGGTGCCTGAGCAGATCAGCAGGTTCACATGTGTTCACCGGCCCATAAAGATACCCATGTTCCTCTTGGTTATTTGCTGAATACTCCACTGAACGGAGCGGTGTCGAACAGCAGTCTTGTCTCTTATTAGAGTGGCAGTGCAGGGGAACAGCCTGGGCAGATCTTTGGAATATCTTTCGATTGTTAAAAGAAAAAAGAAAAGCGACGGGGGGGGAAAAGACATAACCAATTACCTTACGATTCAACAGAAAGTCAGCTCTTCGGCCGCAGATGTGAACATTTTGCGTGGCGTCTCGCGACAGGCGGCTGCTGTCGCCATGACAAAGCGTGCCTTAGACACAAAAGCAACGCGCAAGCCAAGCCATTCAGGAATGATTGACCAGGCTGTTCCCGGGCGAACGAGCTGGCCGCTAACTTGTCCCGTTGCGGGCGGCTTCTCGGCATACGGGCACGTTTACTCGGGATGCCCGGCTGCCGTGCCGTGTCGCGATGAGCTGGCAATCCCTACGAGTACCTGGCTTGCCTGGTAATTACGAGCATGCATCTTGCATGGTAGGCGGGTAGGTAGGTACGTACCGCCCGCACCCGCCCAAGCGTCGCAGCGGGGCGTCCGGGGAGCGGCTCCAGCTCATTCATTCACACCAGTAGACATCATCGTAGACACCACA
This sequence comes from Albophoma yamanashiensis, assembly GCA_001600555.1. Classification (NCBI taxonomy): domain Eukaryota; kingdom Fungi; phylum Ascomycota; class Sordariomycetes; order Hypocreales; family Ophiocordycipitaceae; genus Albophoma; species Albophoma yamanashiensis. The sequence continues at coordinate 2,846,603 of BCKH01000001.1, forward strand.
CATCAACGTCACGAGCTTGGCTTGATAGCTACCTATACATATATGCTCAGTTACATATTTCAGTCAGGTAAGCGTGCGTCCACGAGTACGTAGTAGAGGCGCGTGAGCGATTTACCGGCACGAGAAAGCCTCGCGCTGCTGCAGCTCGCGGAGGCTCCTTGGCTGAGTCTTGCGCCGCCCGCCCAATGCGGCAATATTCCAGAACAGGGCGTGGGCCGCGTGGCGGTCGATCGTCCGTCGAACAGCGTCACACCGCGCCAGAAGCCAGCCAACCCCGTCGACGCAGGGGTTCAGGTCGCACAAGCGTGGACTGAAGCGCTAGCGGGCGCGATGTGCGCTGCTCTACAGGCCACGCCGTGTCCCTCAGGGTGCACGACGGGTCCAGCCGGGGGCTGCTGCTGCTGCTGCTGCTGCCGCCGCTGCAGGTCGCTGGGTGAGGCTGCTGCTCCTGGGCTCGGATTGGACTCGGGGGACCTGGATGCTGTGCATGAACCAACCACCTCGGCGGGCCCTTGTGCCGCAAGCATCTTGCCGTGTCTCACGCAATGGCCATGGTTGGAGAAGCGCAATCCCTGCGACTACTGGCCGCTGCAGATGCCCGCCGCCTTCGAGAAGGGGTCGTGGAAGCATGACGCATGGCCTGCAGCCCATCCTAGCCCGCCCCTGGGTCAGCTGCGGCCGGGGAACGGGGAACGGGGAGCCGCGAGACAGGCGGCTCGCCCGAGTTCTACTGGGGCGACGTGATGCGCCATGCCAAATCGTCCTCGCGGGGGTTAGACTTGATGGGAGATCGCCGTCGGTGGTCGCGGTGATGGCACGAGGCGGGGGCCGGCGATGGTGCGTCGCCAGCGCAGCGAGCGGTGACGATGCGTCGGACTCCTTGCGCAGCTTAGCGGCATGTGGCAAGCCGCAGATGCGAGCGTTGATAACCTTGGAGGTCGTGGGGCGCGAGCGAGGATGCGGTGCGACTTGTTGCGTGGGTTGGCAGGACGTTGTCTCACGCTGCGGCCGACGTCTCGCCAACCTCACCATTGGCGTCGAGCAACCTTGTCGTACCTCGACTTTCTCTCTAGGCGGCCGGCGCGATCTCTCTGCAGAAGGCCAAACAGAGACGCAAAGCAGAGACGCCGAGCAACTACAGCGCTTGCCCGTGCGGAAGCCCAACAGCTTCGGCACCTCGTCAGACAGATTCTGCAGTTCCATCACGACCTGCTACTACAGTATGTCCCTCGTACTGTACGTAGTACAGTACACCGGCTGCAGTCCGAACTAGCGTCTGTTGGGCCAGGCCCCCCCCCCCCCCCCACTGGCCGGCCGGGAGCCCTGGGGACCCTCCAGCTGGCTGGGGTGAGGACGAACGAAGCTACATACCTGGTAGGTACCTATCAAGCGTCACTCATTGGATGTCTGCAACTGCGACGCACGAGGCGCGTCAACACAATGGCTGCTGCGTCCGGTTGGGGTTGGGGTGGACGCCTCGCGAGCGTGCCGGGCACCGTGGGCCTCGTCTCGCAACGCGCCTCGCGGAGACGCAGAGAGCGGCGTCAACTCCCGCCGTTGCGACAAGGATGATGCCCACCACGCGCGCCGTCGGCCAACCACAGACGGTCAGTTGCGATGCACACACTACGTAGGTAGTATCTGGCACCGATGCCGGGGGGCCGACCCGCGCCCGTTTGGCTAGGCAGGGCCAAAGTAAGGCTGGATAGACGCAGGACCGCCACCCCTACGCGGCGTCTGGTTGGCCGCGGACCTGGCAGACAACCTACCCGTGCCTCGTGACGAGGGTTGCTTTGCTGAATCGAGCACCGAGGCGGCGGCGTCCGATAGCCGCAGCGCGCCCATGTGTCGTCTGCTTCCCAGCTGCAAGGTGCGTCGTGTTCCGATGCACGGCATACCTTACGCACCTAGGCTGCGTGTATAAAGAGAGAGGCGATACCGCCCACTTCCTCCATCCGGCTTCTTCTCACTCATCGTCTCTCCATCGACGCATTCGCCCCTTTCCTAGCAAGAGTCCTGGGCCTCCAGGTTGCCAACCCTCGGCCACGAGGCTCGTTCCTAACACGCTGCTGCCGCTGGACACCCTTTGGTGTCCCTGGTGCCCGAGACGCATAATCTTCCTCCGAAATCAAGTGGCTCTTGTCTCGAACCATACCCCCGACGTACCTGTTCATGCAATTTCGTAACGCCAGTATGAACTTGCAGCCGTTGAAGAAGATAGCCATCACCCTTCGACCGCTGTCGAAGCCAAGACGAGCCCATGCCCACTTTGAAACATTGGAACAGGAGGCAAGGGATTGGAAGATCGACAACGGCCACTTCATTGGGCAACTTGTTAATAGAGCACGGCAAGCGTCTTCGACTACCAACAGTGATGTCAGTGACTGGGTGTTGGTCCAGCGCAACCACGTTCCCAGCCCGAGCTCTCTCGCATCGGGCGACTCGTTTTCCATCAAGGGCGTCGGCCCCGAGCTCACGGTCATCAACATGCAACTCCACGACGAGCTGTTCAAGAGCAGTGTGGCCTCCTCTTTGGACCAACGCCTCTGTTACCGTCGCTGCCCCGACTGCCACGACGAAGTCGCGGTGAAGCGCGGGTCTCCCTCACGACGCAGCTCGGTCGGCACTGACGAGAACCATCTCGGCCCGTGGACCCCTATGAATGCGGGCCGGTACGAAAGCGACGTCCGATGCATTGGGGATTGGGCGGCTTCGGCCGAAACTCAGCCGTACACTGACCTGACTTGGGACTTCTGATCCGGAGCCGAAGACGTCGAACACAAAGTCCAACGTCGATTTCCTTTGCAATTCCTCGCCAGCCGGATTGTCTGGGAGACGCTTCATAACTTAGAGGGTCGCTGTGTAAGGTTAGCGGACTGAGCCTGTGACAGAGGCGGGGAGGAAACAATTGGTCGTCATTTTAGAACCAGTCCGGGGGGGCGATGGCGCACGGCCTTTTTCTTTTGTACTAGATCTGGCCCCTGAGTCCGCCGCTCTGATAGAGCTCACCTTTCCGTCAATCTCTGCAGCCGTTTCACGCAATCGACATGAAAATAAAACTGAGACGCAACCAATTCGTATCGCTGCGTGACGTGTGACGAAATGCATGTTTGACAGGCTTGGCTGGGAAATGTGCTCCCCCTCCACATCGCCTCTCCTCGCAAACGATTGGGCGTTCGTCCACACTTGCTCTCAGCCAGCGACAGCCACTCAACGGCTGCTTCGTATTGCACGACACGAGCCGTCAGAATGCCGAGAGCCATGCAGCGAACAGATCGGACAGCCGCGATCGAACACGAGGCCCGGTCCCACAGGTTGTTCCCGGCGATCCATGACCCACAACCCCAGATATCGATCTGCACGAACGGGAGTGTCTGCGTCGCTGAACCCATCCCTGCAGAGGGAGCTGCTGCAGACCAGACTCGAATCAAAGACAAGCATGGCGTACGCGCGACGACAGTCCGCAGAGCCACGTGCAACTTGTTCCAACTCCAATAGGACTGGAAAGACGAGCCTTGGCTGCAATGAGGGGAACGCTCGTGATTTGAGGTGGTTCATTCTATTACATCTCCTAAGAGTAATAAGGGAATACTAATATACTTTGCCATCATACCAGAGACACAGCGACGAGATGACCATGATACAACGGATTCTGAAGAGTGTCGCTGTACAGGATCTCGACCCCGAACCACTGGCCTGGACTTGCTAGAAATTACGGAATGCTATACTCCGACGCCCACAGAAATTGCATTATCTCCCGGCCAATTCGGTGTAGGCGCTCAGCTGAGGTAGGCCATGGCGGCGACGGCACCAGCGACGAGAGCCAGGGGGGAGGACAGACGGCCAGCACCGCTGCCGGGGATCTTGGTGGGGGCGGTGGTTGCAGCCTGGGTAGTCGACGAGGCCCCTGGAGCCTCGAATTAGCAAGCCGCGAACACGGCGAAGACTGGAGGAGCGTTTGGACTTACTGGAGCTGGTGCTGGTGGCGGAGGTGGTGCTGTTGGAGCCGGTGGACACGGCCGAGGAGCTCGACGCGTCGCTAGTGGTGACGGTGGTCATGGAGGAGATGGCCGTGGTGGTGGTCGCGGCGGAGGTGGAGGCAGCAGCGGTGGTGGCCGCGGCGGTGGTAGGCGCCGACGTGCCGGAGCCAGTGACGGAGCCAGAGCCCTGGTAGCTGAACTGCGTGCTGTAGTTGTTGTCATTGGGGTTGCTGTTGTCGACGATCTTGAAGCTGTAGGTGTTGGAGGGGAGGTTGTCGGGCGTGAAGGTGAAGGAGCCGCCAGTGGCGCTGGCTGCAAATGGCAACGCGTCAGTCCAGACTCACGAGACAACAAGGCGAGTGTGATCTTACAGGTCAGGGTCTCGACGTCCTTCAGGTTGTTCCTGCTGCCCGTCTGGAGGATGATGGTGCAGCCAGAGGTGCAAGCGCTGAACTTGAGGGTGAAAGGCTCGCCCTCGGTGACGTCGAACTTGCTGTTGAGGAACTTGGGCTGCTCGGCAGCAGCGACGGCCACGAGGGCGGAGAGAGCAGCGACGGTGAACTTCATGGCGGCGGTTTGTTTGGCAAATCGATGAACGAGCGTCGAGAAGAATTGACTGCAGACCAAAAGTGCGTCAGTGGATCAAGGTTCGACAAGGTTCGACTTGTTTGCTCTCGCGTCAGGCAGCGCATGAATAAGTACGCTGGGGGCTGGTGCGTGTGGCAAATGGGACATGAGCAGACGGTCAAGAGCGAGGCCGCAGACGAGACACGGCAGGCACCTGGAAGGCATGCTCGCAGTGCGCGCAAACAGGGTTTCGGCATCCCGTGACCCGTCCGTCGATCTCGACTCATCGACCGTGCCTCCGTCTCTTGTTGGTGGCGAGAGAGCGACGCAAATCCCCAGCAGTTCCGCGGCGCAGGGCCCAGCGCGACCCCGGATCAACACAGCGGGCAGGGAACGGGGCACCTCGTGCTCAGTGTGCCAAACACACGATCGGGGGCGGGCGGTTTCAGCGGGAGAGCAGACTTACACAATGCAACAAGCTGCGGCGGCGCAGAGCAGGAGGAAGCGATGGGATGCAGGTTTGCGATGGAGCAGGAGGGAAAGAGAAGGAGAGGAAAGAGAAAGAGGGAAATGAGCAAATGCGCGACCCCGGCGCTGAAATACACTGGTGCCGTGGCGGCCCTGGCACGGTGGGTGGGATGAGGCGGCAAATAATCTGCACCAGCGGCGCGCGGCCAGGCCGTCGTCTGTGCCAGCATTCCGTGCCTCGACTGAGCCAAGGCCCCAGAGCCAGAGCCTGGATGCCTGGGAACCCGCGGCGACGGGGTCAGGGAGGCCGCTATCGCGCCAGAAACCTTCCGCCCTTTGCCTGGTATTCCCCCCCAGCCAAGCCGGCAAAGCCGTGCTCTGCTCCTCCACCGTCCTCACCGGCGACGAGGAATAAACAGCGGCGGATGGGGTCCGGTGGGTGCCCGTCGGAGTCATTGGCCAAGGTTCCAGGCGGTTCCCATCCGAACCCCAGGAGCTCGACCCTCCTGGGCCTGTCTGTGCAGCCCGAGTCTTGTGGGGCCCAGTCCGCCCGACCAAGGGCCAGATGGATTCCCAATCTAACACGCCCTCGCCCTGGAAGGCAATGATCCCTGCAGCTGCTCGGCAATCTCGTCCGTCGCCTCTGAGCAGCCCGCGCTGTCCGTCGCGAATCGTTGGTCAAAATTTTTTTTTTGGGGGGGGGAGGGGGTCGCCCTTCGGGGCCCCGAAGAGCAGAGCCTCAATTACGAGTTGCGCGGCCGCCACACGCGCCCGTTGCGCCAGGAACAAAAAGGGGGACACACGCAAAGCACACGATGGGAAAGGAACAGGAACAGGGCTGCGCCAGCGCCCCGAAGCGGGTGCCGCCGATGGTGTGCCCCCGTCCTGGAAGTCGCCGTGATTGGCCACGTCGACGTGTTGGATCATGCGCAGCGGGCAGTCTCCATCGTCGCCCATCTCAAAGGCCGCTCAGCCGGGCGCCACCGAGGAGACCGCTGTCCAGCTGCGAAGACGGTGTCACGCTATCTGTCCGTGCCATCTACGGAGCACCATCCTTGAACATCCACCCACATCCCTCCCTTCTCGAGCGGATTGGTGCGAATTGCCTGCTACAGCTCCAGCGCCCAGTCCGGGCGTAAGGGGGGGAGAGATGTTTTGCTGGAGAGTGGCCAAGAGCACCAGTGCAACGCTCTCGAGCGCAAAGTGAATGCATCATCGTCCACCTCGTCTGCACCCTGCTCTGCTCTGCTATGCACACACGGCACCCTCGAACAGGACGCGAGGCCTCCCCCTCCTTCTTCCGTTGCTGCGCCTCGCGCCCAAGACAACATCGATCGACGGCCTTAGCTGAAGAATGATCGAGTCCCGGGGCTGTGTTCCTGTTTCCATGGCTCGCCCGCGCCGCGCAATCGACGTTGGTCCCAGGCTGGCAGTCATCCATCGCGGCTTGCGAATTGCGAGGGGCGCTCTGCCCTGGTTGTAACCTCGAGCCTCGAACTACTGTATATGGCAGGAATTATTAGCCAGCCCAGGACCTAAGTAAGGTACGCAGTAATTATATGGTAAGGTATGTAAGCTTCCAAGGGTATCTGCCAAGCTGCCTGGCTTCTTGGGTGTGTTCCCCTGCATCAACAAACAATGCATCTTCACGCTGCAATCGTGCGAAGCGCGGCCACATGAATCTCCTCTTTCGCAGGTCTGCGTTCACGGACTCTGCAGGTGTCATCTGAGCGTGACGAGTCATCACGGTCTGCCATGTCTCGTTCACAATGGCCCAGTGCCGTAAGGAATGCTCCTGGATTCCCCCGCTTGTTTCCGAGCGGGCGAAGGCTCTCATCGCTCGAAAGCCACCGTCTGTGACCGACGTGCTGGTGTCTCAGAACCCAAAACCGGCTTCTCATTGACATCTGCCCAAGCCCAGACAGCTTTCGTCATTGCCTGTCATCCTGTCCTGTCAAGCGTGTGTGCTCGGAGTGGCCTGGCGCGTCGTCGGCTGCACTCCTCGAGTGGCGCATTCCTCTGCGTTATGAGATCATCATGCGCGTCTAGCCATCAGCCTGGTGCCCATGTGCCCTCTGCTGCCCTCTCAGAGCCGCGACTATGAGGCTCGCCCTACGTCATGCTCAAGGCATGATGCAACTTGAAGCCGCGCTTGAAGGGCGTGGCGGGGCAAGGAGTTGTGTCCTGGAGGTTGTTGTTTCGTAGTCGATCGATCAAGGTGCCTAGGCTAGGCTTAGGTAACAGTTGCCTGGATGCCAGTCCGCGCGAGATTGGCAAGATTGGCCAAGGCGCGCCAGGGGGGGCTTTACAACTCGTGCCTTTCAAAAAGTGACGGAACTGAAACAGTCGTATCATCGCTGACTTGGCGCATTGGCGCATCGTTACCGTCAAAAGATGTCTCTTGGTATCGTAACCTAGAGTTACACACACTACAGCACATAAAGCGCGCTCCGTAGCCCAATAAATGTCCGTCAACCCGTTGCCCATCCAGCGCAATAATAATCATAACGGATACGCGTCCATTACTTGCTGCCAACCATCTATGATGTGTACCGTTCCGATTTCCGTTCCTGGAGGAGACAGGTGCCAATTCCGATGTTCTGTCCCTCCGGCGCCATCGCCACCGCCGTCTGCAGCGCTTTAATGCTCCAGCAAGCGCAGGCTGCCCTGCACAACCACGTTCTCCAGGATAGAGCCCGGAGGGATGTCGATGGTGCTTCCCTCTGTCGCCACAATGATGACTGTGCCCTTGAGAGTGACTCCCCGGCCCAAGTTCACGGCGCCGGTAATGGTCAGGTGGTCCAGCTCCAGAACCTTGGGGATCGAAGGGATGCGCTTCTGGAAGTCGGAAACCTTCTTGAAGTCGCCGCCCAGCTTGATGAGAGGAGCGTCGCCGAAGCGTGCCGCACTCATCTGGAGCTGGCCGTGCTTCAGGGTATACAGGTCCGACTTGACGAGCATCAGGTCGGAGCAGGTCTTGACGGGCAGGAAGCGTCGGCGAGGCACGTTGACGCCGTGCGCGTTCTTGAAGTGGCGGATGGCAGCGCCGACGGCCGTCTCGAGCTGGATGATTGAGATGTCCGACTCGCCCTTCTTGTCGCCGGGAATCGTCTTGCCGTTGGGGATGATCTCCATCTCCAACTCGTCGTTCTCGACGACACGCTTGATGGCGTTGAGGTTGAGCCAGATGTTGTTGGTGTTGAAGTACTTGAACTTCTTGATCGACTTGAACTCGTTGACGTGCTCTTTGGGAACCTGAGCAATCTCAAGCAGACGAACGGAGCCCTCGTAGTCGATGATGGTGCCACCCTTGACGTCGGCCTTGGTCTTGTTGGTAAGCTCCATGATGTATTCGGCCTTGGTCTCGACCATGTGCTGCAGGATGCGCAGGTCGACGACGGCGCCAAGGTTGTCCACGTTGGACAGGAAGATGATCTCAATGCCACGCTCCAGCAGCTTGTCGAGGATGCCAGAGTTGTACAGGGACTCGAAGACGTCACCGTGACCGGGGGGGTACCACTCGGTGATCGACGACTCGAAATCCTTTGGCACAGGCAGCAGCGAGTCCTTGTAGATTCGGGGGTATCGGGACTGGTTGAAGGTGAGGATGTCGACGTTGTGACCCTCGTACTTCTTGATGATGGCGGCCGTGTCGTCGTTGGTGTTGAAGGAGTTCATGAGCAGGAATGGGACGTTGACGTCGTAGGTCCGGTTCAGGAACTCGATCTGTCGCACCGACAAGTCGAGGAAGGACATGCCATCACGGACTTCGATGACGGATTTGGGGCCAACGCAGCCCATGGAGGTTCCCAAGCCACCGTTGAGCTTCAGGACAGCAAGCTTGTTGAGGAAGTTGACGCTTTCAGAGTTGGCAAGATCCTCGTAATCGACGACCTGGCCCTGAGCGGGCGGGGCAATGCGGTCCCAGTCGCTGGGAGGGAAGCATGAGCATAAGGTGCCACATTCTCTTTGGCGCAGCAGGGGCAAACTTACACGGCGTTTCCTTTGGCCTTGTCGTTAAGGTAGCGACGGAACAGGGCGAAGAAGTTGTCCATCTCGGTTTCGAACAGCTTCGCGTTGCATTCGTCAGCAATCGCGCCATGGCGCATGCATGGCGAGTAGCGGATGGATAGCACGTACCTTCTTCTGCTGAGGGTCCTCGACAGTCTCGGCAAGGTTGGTCAGGGAATTGCGCATCTGAGCAGCGGCGACATTGGTCGAGGTGTTCTCAAACGCCTGAGTGCATTTTGTTAGCTTTCGCCGGTGCACAGTCAAGTGAGGCATTGCGGGACAGTGCGTGATGCGCGCCGGCAGCTCGGGGAGATGGGAAAGGGGCGGTTGCGGGATAGGGGTTTGAATCAAAGCCAGGCGAATGAGCGAAGGAATTGGTGTTTATAAGGCGTGGGGGATTCGACACGAGGATGACTGCTCTGGAGCTCTGCCCGGGGCCGAGTGTGCGTAACTCAACGCTCGCACGTCACCCAAAGCTGATCCAGCAAACAAAGAGCAGTGAATTGCGTTGGCCGATGTCGTGAACTGCCTCGTCGCCGCCCCTGCAAGGCCGCCGTCGCAACGAACAGCAGAGACACCTTGCGGGGGCAACCGTGGCCATTGCACAGCCACAAGGCCTTGGCAAGAGGACGCGGATCAAGCGTCCGGGGTAGAGCGGGAGCAACTTTCGCGTGATTGACTAAATGACGCTCGTTTGCAGCGAGGTGATTTGCGACACGGCCAGGCAGCAGGCCGAGTGCGGCAAGAGCGAAGTCATGCCAGGTGCCAGGAGGAGGGCAATTACAGAGAGACGGGGGGGTTCAGGGAGCGAGGAGAGAGGAACAAACGAGAGCAACAGGGTGGACTTGCCATGTGGCTGCGAGTCTTGCCATGATGGCGCTTCTCAAAGCCGCCGTCCTCGCCGCCCTCCTGCGAAGGCTTGAGGTGAGAAGGCAGCGCGCTCTTGACACCGGCCATTGTGTGTACGTTTCGCGGACGTCGGGGGTGCGGGGGAGGATGCAGAGTATTCGAGCGTTCGTCGTCGATTCGAAGCTGTCGCAGCGAGTCGATGGCAGTAAGGAGAAGGCTGCAATCAAGGCTGTCGAGTTGGAGAACGCAATAAATGGTTACGATGGGGAGCAAAGGCGGGGCAACGAGGTCGCAGTGGGGAAGGGGGGGGAGCTCCTATCCTGGTGGGAAGTTGGCGCTTGGGGGGGTTGGAGCTGCTGCTGGCGGTGTCACCCAAGCATGCAGGCGCTTGACGTCAGGGCGGCAGGTCGCGACGGCGTAGGACGGGAGGCTGCGAAGGCACCTTGGGTTGCAGCAAGTCGGCGAACACGAGACGCAGAGAGGGCAGGCCGCGGATATGTACTCGGGGTGTCTGCACGAAGCAGCAGAGACCATTCCGGTTTATTTTTATCGCGCCGTCCCGGGATCGTCTCCGGGCGGACGAGTGCAATTTCAGGCGAGCAGCTCATCAAAATCGGGATTTCGCCTCCCCACCCGCAACCAGCCCGTCGCAGTGGCGTGGGCGTGGCGTGGTGTGGCCCAGGCAAGCGTGGCCTGGTCTGCAGGCCGTCGAGCTCCTTGGCCGTCCAATAATTGCGCCGCATCGCGACCTCAGACACCAGCTTGCGCGATATGACGGCACGCAGGCTGCGCCTGTTGAGAAAAAGGGTGGCTGCATCGCGGGCTCGCTGCGACGGCGGAGAAATCCTCCCCTCACCCCGACGCCCGCCTCGCGATTAGCGTGCCAACATTGATCTCGATGAGCGACGAGGCCAATCTTTGCAACCCGTTTGGGGGGGCGGCCCTCTGATTAAGAAGGTCCACAGTGGTGAGAACCAGGATAGGGGCCTGCCCTGATGTTGGACTCAGCCTACGAGTACTACGTACTACGTATTTATTGATGATTTGGCATTTTGAAAATCTAATATCCATGTCGATCGTAGGGTACGGAGTACTCTACGTCTTCTGCAGGTCGGAGGCTGCGCGAGCCGTTCTTGTTGCGGATCGCGTCCGACGGCTCCATGGCAGCCCAGGGCATTCCCAAGCTCCCAGGTACAGAGTAGACTCGCGAACCAAACCCCACGAACGATGCGATGCGATGCGATGCATTGAGTTCTGCCGAGGAAGCACACGTGGGGACGGCATTGGCTGTTCCTGGACCGGGGGCGACTTGGGACGACGGTTGCGGGAGCACGGACTTGACAGGGGCACTACCGGCTGGCGTAACTCTGTGCTTCCAGATTCAATCTCGCCAACAGCGTTCCTGGATAGACTCTACGAATAGAAAGTATCATTTCGGATCCGTTTCGTCATTTCGAGTGCCTTCCCGAACTCTCGTATTGTCGAGATTGACTCCGGATGAGACGTCCCAACTTGCCTCCGGTTTGCGTCAGCTACTGCCAAGCACCCAGGCTGCCGCGGCGCCAAGGTTTGTCCGCGGCCAGCCCAGCCCTACGACAACGTTGCATCTGCCTCCGGCGAGAAGGCTCTCCGTTGCGTGCACCTGGACCCCATGAACTCGATTCGTCGGTGTTGATTCCTCATACGGACTGCACTGACAACGCCAGGCCGTGATCTGTAGCAGGCAGAGAGTCTGGCCGTGTGAAGTCGTGGCGACATCGACGTGCTAGAGCCATGAAGCGGTGGGAACCTCGCCCGCGGCGATCGTTTTGCGGCCTTGCAGTCCTGACGCCCTCCACCTCTCTCATCTATCACGTACTGCAATCCTGGCCGAGCTCGGTTCACTAGTTGCTCGTCGCTTCTATGGGGACCCCTCTCGGTTCCAACAGCATCGGCTCGTCAATTCCTCACCACGTCGAGCTGCCAGCGTCACCATAGGTGGTGTCTCAGGATCGTGTCGGGCGCCTCAGTCCTCTGCATATCTGTCGCACCGCATCGCGGTCGCACTGCATCTCAGGTGCCGCGGCTGCTGCGACTCCCTCGACTTCACCGCGGCTCCTCGGCTCCACGGTATTACCAGGTATACAAGTCCACACTCAATATGGGATCCCTCACACGAGCCGTCCCCTACTGGCACTACAACGTTCCGGACAGGGAAAAAACGGCCGAGTGCCCAGACTTCTTGCGCAACCTGACCAACAAGGACCGCCGCATCATCGGCTCCCCGGATGCCGCCTACAGCTTGCTCACCTGGCCCGAGGTTTGCGACATTGTCGCCTCCAACCGCCTCGAGGCCTTTCGGCGAATCCCCTCCCAACTGCGCCGCTACAAGGCTTTCTGTCACCGCCTCATCCGGCAGTACGGCTCTGTCGGCGAGTTCATCCTCCGCGAGCGCCTGCTCTGGCAAGAACCGATCCTTGCCCGCGGCAAACCCTTCCAGTTCCCCGACGACATCAGGATACTCCACAATGATTGGCCCTACGGCCTGGACACGCGCATCGTGCACCTCGTCGTCTGGACCAAGTTCGAGCTCGAGACGGACCTGGCGACCGGCGACTTAACGCCCAAGGCGCGGGCCGATGTTGATGCCTTCGTGTCGACGACCTTTCGATCGCGCGTTCCGCCAAGCCAGGTTAGCACATTTGGTTGCCGCCTCCACTGTAGAGATGGTATTGACTCGTACCAGGTCGTGTGGTTCAAGAACTGGCAGGCCCTCAAGTCTATTCACGCCGTCGAGCACTTCCACGTCATGCTATTAGACCCCGACCCCGACTTCGTCAGTGAAGTTACCAGCGGTGACATCCCGCAGTGCAACAAGGAGGATCTCTAAGTTGCCGGAAACCGTATCTTGATTCTTACTTCTGGATTGCTTTGCGCGGGTACAGCCGGAGTTGAGTCGAGGGTTAGACGATTGCTTTCGAAGTGGGTTTGGCAGGCTCATGAGCCATCTGATGTCGATTCAATGCGATCGTCAATGAGCCACGTCCATTAGGGTTGCAAGACTATTCTCAGACTATTCCAAGACTTTGTCGTGATTTGTTCCAGTTCCCAGTACTTCAGTTGTACATGGCTGGGAGCGGTACATCCCTCGTGTTCGTTCTCAGCTCCACGCAGGGAGCATCCGCAAAGGGCACCGCCAGTGGCTTTTCCACCGCAATCTTGAGCTGTGAGCCTGTTCCGTCCCGAGGCTCTAGTTCCTCCACCCTTAGGTACAGCGTTATCGTCTGCGAGAGATCCACGACCAGCGCCTCGAGTGTGCCAAAGGACGTGTTCTCCATTCTCTGTTTTCTCGGGTCAGCCAGACAAGTTCACCGCTCAGGGAGGCTTCTTCTCGCTTGCACTCACGTCGACGATTTTCGCTTCCAGAGAGTTGAAGATGTCGTTGGTCGCCTCGAAGTTGTCAAGCTCCACGTTCACCACGGCTGCCTGCTTCGCCTCCCTCTCGTTGTCGTTTATTCCAATGAGTGTCGGCACCCGTAGGTTGTGTAGCTTCAGTGTCCGCCCGTACACACGCATCGTCGTGCTGTTCAAGTCGTTGCCAAAGACTCCGGTAAAGGTGTAACTCACGCCATCGCCCACCAGTGACGCTTTGGGCAGATGGGCCTTCATCTCCAGGCAGCGCACAACCGACGTATCCAGGAACGGCTCCTGGCCCTCGTCGCGCTCTCCCGTGGAGTGGAAGCCGGTGAGGTCCAGCCAGACGTACGTCAAGACCTGAGACAGGGAGAAGGGCCACGGCTTCCTCTCGGCGGCTGTCTCTCTGGCCAGGCGATCGAGGCTGGTGAGTATGGCCTTGCTGAGCTGACCATAGTGCACCGTGTCGGACGCGAGGGCGTCGGCACGCGATGTGGCGCTGAAGGGTTGCCGCAGCTCGACCTTGACAGATATCTGTAGCGGCTGCGGCCTGTTTTGCCTGCCCCAGGCGTCCTTCGGTCCCTGTACTGTGGCTTGCAAGTTGTTCACCCGCACGACTGCGGGGGCCTCGCCCACGGCAACATGGATATTCCACAGGCTTCGCGGTCCAGCCGACATCTCTGCCTTCGGTGAAGTAAGAAGAGCGATGAAAATTCAACCACCACGGGCAGCGGACGAGCGCAACGGCTCTCGTAGTGTCGTCTCGGGCCGAGAAAGGTCTCTTAGGGCACACGCGGGTCCTTTTGTTGATGAACCGTGTCGAGTCGAGATGAAGCGCGGGTGCATGTGCGATCAAAAGCTGATTGAAATTGGTGAATGAAGCTCATGATGGATCGAGGCTTCTTGCACGTTAGGTGCGGGGCACTCGCGATGCGAGAAGACAACCACCGTCACACGTCAGCAATCCTACAACGCGAGCTTAATCCCCAGGCAACGAAATCTCAGCACAAGATAGAAAAAACAATAACTTCCAGGTTCGTCGGCAAAATGCAAGCTGATTCTGGGGCATCAGGCGCCACGCAGTGCCTTTTCAGCGAAGGTTGGCGGTGCCACAACGCCTACCCTATAGCCACTTCGCTCGAGGCTCACTCATCTTCCACTTATGGTAGACAAATTTGCACCATCCGCGACGAGCTCTCTCTGGACATGACCTGTAATGGACCATTTGAGCGTCTTTGAGGCTAATACTGTCCCTTGGAATGTAGCTTTTTATTATTACGACAAGAGGTGTTTTAGGGTAGCGATGACGCTGCGCCTCATCGTTGCCATTCTAAGGTGTTACTATCGGAAGGGAAGCTTGAGAAGGTATAAGTCGAGAGCTCGTAATATCTCTACGTTCCACACTTATGCTAACCAAGAAAATGCGATCACCGGCGTGCACGGTACAGACTTGATCAAATAGCACATCGGGATCGTCTCGCAGTATTCGAAATGAGGCAACATGAGCACAGTTTCTACTATAAGACATGACGCCTCATCTGACAGAATGCGATGCTGCCACGAGCGAACACTCCAACTCGTCGACAAAGAACCGGGAGCTTGCTTTCGTTTGCGGCAACTCAATGCCGAATATCTCTCGCTGCAACCCTCGTGATGCAGCGAGCAACGCTTCTTGTTTCAGTGCTCCGGGCATCTAGCTTCCTCGGAACAACCCCTCGAATATGCAGGTGCAAGATATCGGGAGCAAAGGCACGATGGCCGGGGACCATGAAGCCACGTCGCGCCATGGCCCGTCAGGATGAAACGGTTGAGCAGTGCCAAGCTTCGTCGAGCGTTGTAACGGTCCCCTTCCGCAGCGACCGCCGCGGCTCCCACGTCGCACAGACTGGCAGAGAGTATCATTCCCGTCGGCCCCTCCCGGCCTTTGATTAACAGCGTCTCACCAGATCCCCTGCGCTGCGACAGCGACCAAGAAACTAATTTACTCGTATGTAGGCAGGACCCTCAGTGACTGCCCCGTGTGAGCAGCCAACGCAAATGACCCCCTTTCCCACAGCGGCATTGGACGGCCACAGAAGCACGACAAATGCACATCGTGACGATCGGGGTGCCGACAAGGCTCAGAAGTCAGGACGCAGCCCAGCCTTAGGCGACGACTCTAGGGGACACGAGTAATTGATCCGCAAGCCTTTGTACCACGACGATGCTCTCAAGACGCCTCAGAAGACCCGTGGGTATCAAGGCTCGGACGACATGCCCAAACGAGGATAAGTTGGCCAGCCGCCAGGGTTGCTCCACTGCAGTTCGCGGTGGGGTTTGCAACCTGCTCAGAGTCAAGATGGTGCAAACCGCCTTCAGCCGCAGCTCGCCGCCAGGCCGAGGGCTTTTCGGCGTGCTGGGTGATGCCGCCAAGGCCGCCCATGCCGGTACGTGCCAAGATGACCGTCGTTGCTTGTGCACGGGTGAGGGTGGCCCCCAAATCCAATTCCAACGGCGTCGCGATCGGCGTGCCCCAAGGTATCCTTTCCAGACTGTTTCGGCAAACACGTTGCCGGCCCCGGAGCCGGCGCCGGCGGCCAGCCTACATAGGAATGGATGAGCGTACCTAGGCTACGCAGCCCGTAGTGTCGATTTCACTCAATACCGCACGTACCATTCGAGGTCCTAAACGCGGCAACGGACTTCTCCTTGGGGCGGGCGTCCGCTAAGCCCCTTCTGTAGCTCCCCCCATGCCCCAAAGGTAGGATTCGGCTCAGTGGGAGAGCTGCGGCCGACAGCGAGCACCAGCTGAGTCGGATTGCGTCACTTCTTGTGAGAGCCTCGGCGTCGCACGAACCAAGGCTTCGGTCATAGGGCCGATATGTTTTGCAACGGCACGAGCAAATGGTAGGTATTGCTACGCTTTGCGGGCCAGGGGATGGCTTACATGTATTTCGCGCACGGTTGGTTTCTCGAGATGTCAGGTCCCCCTTCCGTCACGGCTCCACGACCACCCACAGCTTCGCACAGAGTGCATACTCGTACGACGTCGGCCGCTATCTTACAACTATTCTCCGGAGGCCCATGGTTGCACAGAGGCGCGTCGTCATAGCGCTGGGCGTTCGGCTGTGTCAAGGTCTCCAGGGGACCGCCGGAGAGAGCCGTTGCCGTCTCGAACATTACGCCTTGTGGATCGATTCTGCCGCTTTGATAACAATAGCCGCGGCATGGACCCAGCGCCGTGGAACGTGGTAAAAGGTAAGTGGGCTAGAGGCTGTCTGTGCGGAAAAGGCTTGTCTTCTTCGAGTTTACACCAGAGGAAAATCGTCGTCGCTTTGCGCCTTGGTCCCGGAGCTAGTCCGTACCAGTAGCAGCACGCCCCCAAGGATCCCCTTGATAAGGTATGATGGACTGGGACCCATTCCGCAACCATTTTGGAACCCAGGACCAGGGTCTGGGATCGTCAACGAACTGGGGCTCACGAGGAGAGAACGTCAACGTAGCCGGAGCCGCGGCGCTCAAGAGCCTTGCCCGCGACGTTCTTCCCTAACCCAGATGTCGTGACCCATCAAAGTGTCGAGGCCATCCATGCAGACCCAAGTGAACCGATCCACTGCGCAACGAGAGCTCCGTCGAGCGACGCCTCAGCTGCCCCAACCCACGAGCTTCCAGTGCGACTACCACGTAGTAATTGGCCCCGCCGCGACCCGACGTGCCAGCCGGAAGATAATGGATGTGATTTGGATACGGCAATGGCTCAAGAACCAACGTATGCCGCCGTGCTGCTTGGTCTCGCAGCATCGCCGTGTCACGCGAGTGATTGTGTGAGGAACCAGTGATGGCGGCTCATCAATTCACAAATCGCCTTTCCGTGACAACTGACAGTGATAATGTGGGCCAAATCCGCATGTGGGTGGACGAGCAGCGTCTCTCACGGTCGTGTGCTTGCTGAGAAAGATTGAGACTGGCTGTTTTCGTGGCAGCGATGATAGACTCTAATAGCCCGACAGGCATGAACATGAAGCCATAGTAATCGCAGCAGTGCAGAGATGTTTCGCCCAGTATTCAACCCCAGGGGGTTGCGGACCGGCCGCACTGCCATTGGGGCAGTCAATGGCAGAAGCCGACGTAAGTAACGGGCAAGTCGATGGCATGACACCATCCTCTGAATGGCATGAGGTTCTGCAGAGCAGGCTGCCGCCGTCTGCCCCCTCCTCACGCCCTTTGACGTTTGGCAAAATAACTGGAAAACTGGACATGCAGGCTGCTTCCGCTCACAGCCGCATAATGTACACAGTAGTAAACTTGATGAAGATCCAAGCCTGAGGCAGCACTGGCTGCCGGTCAGGGGCCCAGCACAATGCAAGCGACTTTCCTGAAGCCGGCCAAGGCGTGACTCTTCTGCCGCCAGCTGGCTTAAATGCAACAGTGCCCAGCGAAACGTCAATGCTGGAGCTTTATCCAGCCAAGGCCGACTTCGCAGCAGGCGGCGGCTCGTTTCCGCTCGCGAGACGAAGAACATGTCTGTTGGGCGGAGGCGACAAGGGGTGCAATGCACATTACCGGTGATGCAACGGCGCAATCGACGGCGACTCGAGGATGTTCCGCGCAGAGTGGCTCGACCCAGGCTAGAATCCTACCATAGCACCAGCCGAACGGATCGGCCGCGTGGGGCCACCGTAAAAGCTGCAAGAAGCTCATTACAGCAGTTTTGTAACTCGTTGGGCGACCAACAGGCAATTTCACATCCAGCGAGGCTTGAAAATTTGAAGAACTTTGCAAGCAGTCTCCCAAGCCGAACCAGAGATGCGTGGCGGCAAAATCTCTCCCCGCCACGCGCCATCCCTTGTGGATACGTCGCCTCGAGCCATCATCGCCATGGGGTCAAACATGGGGTCGAAGACTCAACCGTTAGGAGTGTTTGTTTAGGTGCCACTCTTCCTCTCCTCTGCTCGGACGGGGACAAATGCCATTTCGTGATGGCGTACTGTGCCCAAAGCTGTGACATTCCGTACGCAAGAGGCTGCGGTTTCCCGCGACGACTCAAGTAAGGTGGTGATGACGGCGGCGAAAACGACGGCCTGCCGAGATGCAAGCATGAGGAGTTCTTTATGCAGCAAGGGGGGAATGCACGACTACTCGTACTGTAGACCAGGGGCGGCCAACACAACTGCACCTACCCAAAGGCAGCAGCCATGCAAGGCCCCTCTGGTCTCACCCGTGGGGCTCTTTGCAGCAACTCGGCTGCCGCACCTCATACGTAGTAGTTCAAACGAGAAATTTGCAGGTGAGCCGCTGTGGAGGTGCAGGAGAACGGACGGACACATACTCGCACCGCAGCGGTGCCCTGTTGCCATGAGAGGGGATGCGGGAAGTGTGTCGGTAGGAAATTACCTGCTCTACAACCGCTACGCTTTTCTGCATGGAGTCGTGGGTTTGTCCCGTCAGTCGAAGTGTTCTAGAAGGAGAATCAGACCTGCTTTGAATGCCGCTCACGTGCCATAGCAGTACTGCGCACTTCTCACTTCGTTGCAAACCTTCTCCCATGCATTGGGAGCGGCTCCAGGTTCCGACCTTGGCTCCGAGTGTGATGCTAGTGAGTTGGCGTATAAGCCAACTAAGGGAACCCGCCGCAGGCTTCGACATCCATCTTTTTCTTCGGCACGACGGATGTGGTGGCGCAACCCGTCTTCGACTCACATGTCAGAGCACCCTTGACTAACATGCGAGCCGCTGGGTCCATGGGCCAGCGCCCCCCCTTCTCCCTCCCCTCCCGAACCAAGCGCCGCTGCGGAGGGCGGAGGGAAGGGGAACTACATTGTGAGATGCATCTGCAAATGTGGACTCGGCCAGGTCGATAGTCCGGAGACCCCAGGTTTGTCGGACGCCTTGCGATCGGCCACAGACGCAAAACTGGGGTGATCACAGCCCGGCTGGGGCAAGACGCAACCACCACGTGTAGTGTTCTAATGCTCGGGGAGCAGTGCGGTGGGAAAGTCACTCAACGCACATGGCATTCGTGGTCCATATGCGATGCCGTTCGGCTCGTCGCCAGGTTTCACTATGCGAGCATGTAACCTACAGAGGGTTGCGCGGCCTCGGCCATCATGAGAAGACTTCATTTGGCACGTCTCAGTTCCAATTCCCCTGACCCAGCAACCGGGGGCGCGGGGTGAAACTTGAAGCCAAGGTGCCGTTGACGGCCTGCTTGGGGTCGCCTCGTTGTCCTTTCTAGAATACATGACGCCAGCCATTGTCCGCAAAACCTTTACCCCATCCGGAGTAATCGCACGGATTCTTCGGGCACTTACGACGTTGGAGGTTCGGGTGGCTGACAACCCCTGCTAACGGGCCTTGAAGCCTCTTTGGCGTACCGAGGTTGCGAGGTTCAGGGCTGGTAAAGCATGTGCTGCCAGCTAGGCACATCCTCGAAGATTCTTTTGGTGGCCCGGGGGTGTGGGAGCCCGTTTACGGAGCGAGTAATTAGCTCAGATGCCAGCCGTCGCCAGCATTGGTCAGCGACGCATTCGCAGAGTTCAAAACTGTCACAGTCGGGCTCGAGGCGAACGTTTTGGTACAGTACGTAGTAGGAATCGGGACGAACGTTTCCGCAAGGCCTCAGGTGCCAGTCTGAAACAAGCATGAGCTCTGGGGCTGCAGGACTGCTCCTGGGAGGACTGATTGAGGGTCGACTGGACGTGGCCGGAATTGGGACTTCCCCGGACGGTTGGGATGGGCGATCTTGCGTGCGCATCGTCCCCCGCAAATTATCAGCCACCACCCCCATCCCAGCGCACCTCGGTTGCAAGATCGAACGATTGCCTGGGGTGGATCGACTGACAAGAGACACGAACTTCCGCCTCACGACCAAAGTCGAGGGACAACGCACGAGTCTCCCATCCTTCAAGAACTTTGCACGCCATCGCGCGTCAGTGAAGAGCCACCACAGGCGGGCGTGGTCTCTACGTGGGCCCTTGCATTGGCCCGTTGGTTAAGAGGACGTCGAGTGCACGCCGAGCCTCCCTAGTTAGGTACCTTGCATGCTTAACTCTTGAGAAGCGCTGTCACAGTGCGTGCAGTCGGCCGGGAGAGAGCCCTAGCGTGCTGGTGCGTGTTAAGTCGCCGGGCCGCATCACATATATTCTCAACTTTGATCATGTCGATTGACTGGCAGCGGGCAGTCGGGCTCGTCGACCCCAGGAGCTGCTCTGCAGTTGTCTTAGACACCGGTGCACTGCTTAGCCCTGGGGTGGCGGGAGGCTGCGGGAAGCATTGCACGGGCCCCCGTGGCACGCGAGACTGAGCTTCCAAAGCGCCACGCGGGACCTCATCGCGGGGAGACTGGGGGACGAGACTGCCGTCCAATTTCCATTCCCGAAGTGAGCGCATCTCGCTTGACACGGCCGAGATACAGGTAGCCATTGGCCAATGCACACACCGTCGCAATGCCCACAGACATGTCAGCTCAACCACACGCACGCCGTACGAGCACATGCATAGGTATCTTGGCATCCCAGCATCCCAGCTAACGCTTGGTGCTGGTCTTGGACTCCTGGTGCTTACGCCTGCTAATGTGCCGCGATTGGCGCATTCGACGACCCATCCACCCATCCATCCTCACAGTTCGGGTCCAACTGCCGCCGGCTGCGACCAGTGAGAGGTGATGGACCGAGGTGTGAGTGCGCTCATTTTCGTCGCCGACCTGACGCAGCCGAACGCTCTCTGCGATTTGCGCACATGTCCGGCGAGCTACTGGCTGCGTGTCTCAGCACGCCAGACGCCTGGATGTATTGGGGGCGATTGCGATCTGCGACTGCCGACTGGCGCCACCTCGGAGCCTCGTCCTTGTTCGTCGGCTAGGAAGACTTCGCGCCAATAGATGGGGACAATAATCAATTCAGCAGAGCGCATGGCTGTCTGGACACGATGACTGGCAATAATGCAGGCGATACCAGACACGGGTACAGCAAGGGCATGGGCACTCATTGGACTGCGCTGACGAGAGCGTTGGACGCGTTGAGAACGCTACTGGCCACTTACACGCACGATCCAGGTGCTCAGAAGGGCCCCCGCCAGCACGCATAACGCGAAGGCCCAACAAACGCTATCTACCTTAGGTACCCTAGCTGTACTCGCCATCAATCGTCGAAGCCTCCTCGTACCTATTTTACCGGAGGCAGCTCTAAGTGAGGTAATCATCCATGGATGATATCTGCTCCCTCTTTCCTTCTGCGGTCGGCATCTGGAAGCACTGATGCGATTGCACATTGGTGGATCAACGCCCGTGCGACAGCACCTCGACTAGGGCGACGCCTCGGCGGCACAAGCGATCGACGCCCAGCAGCCCCGTGGACAAATCGCCTTGCGAAGCGACTGCCCCAGTTGCCTAGACAGGGCGTGGGGGGACGTTGAGCTCTGCTGCGTACTACGTAGTACGTACGAGTACTCGTACCCGTTCTCGTAGAAGCTCCGGGCCGGGGCCCTCAATCTTGAGAGCGCCTTTCGACGGGGCCGAGCGGTGGCTGTTGAGTGAGCGTCGACGGGCAGAGGACGCGGCGACTGTTCGAGCCCAGGCTGGCCGCACGCCCAATACTGCACGAAGTACCTTGCATGCGTACCTTACGCGAATGGGCTCGTTCCTGCGTGCCTGCAGTGCGCGAATCCGGTTACGAGGTGCTGCAGCCCGCAGCCGCATTCTGCATTCTGTGTCGTGTACTTGCGGGATCCAGCCGCCTACCATCGCTGACAAAGGAACCAGTCCCAGGCACACAGGCAGGCAGGCCAGGCACCTGCAACTCCTCGTACGGCACGGGTGGCACCCCTGACCCCTGTGGCGCCCGGATTTGCAGGCAAGCCCCGCATCTGCGTGCTGGCAACGAGACTCACCAGCGCCGCTCTCCCCCGGTCCGCCACGAGTCGACCATGTCCGTGTCTTGTGGACGGTTTCGGGCCCTCAACTCCAGCGTCCGTTTCTTCAAGTCTCAAGTGGGTGGATCGTTCTCGCCGTGGAGCTCTGACCAACTCCGACGGCCATGATTCCGCGCTGCAGCATGCACCTGTTCTGGAGATCAGGGTCTGGGCAGGCCGAGGGGCGCATGCGTTTCGTGTTCTAGTCGCGCCCTCCTGCAAGCACATCTGACAAGGCAAGGTGAGGTGCCCAGCATTCATCAGCCCGCTGCACACATGAGTTGCGGCGTCTGCAGTCTTCTGGCTGACTGATTCGAAGCACGAGTACTCCGTACGTCGTGCTCCGCGCTGAGCCGAAGAGCGCACCTTTGCTACTACGTATGGCGCCCCGCTGCGTCCTCCACCACCCATCACCCACCCGCGCCACCCACGCGTGGTCCCTGTCAGGGCGATGCACAGTCTGGCCCGCCTGGCCCGCTCCCCCCCCGACGCTCCCACCCCCCCTGGTCCTCGAATCCCCACTGTCGGCGCCCGCCTCGTGATGGATGCGCCCCGGTCCCAGCGAGAGACCGCGCTGGAACCCGCCAGCCGCGAAGTGCTACCACACCCACCACGAGTCCATTGGGCCTTGTGCCTCGCCTCGCAGCGCTCCGCTAGCGCGAAGCCAAGTGAAAATTACAGTGTGGAGGCCCCGGAGACCAACTTCGAGTGGTCCATGTCGGTACCTTACCTTCGCAATCGTAGCCCTGCCCCATCCAAGCATCCCCATGCCGTGCTAACCCTTTGCGTCCAGGAGTCCAAAACCCCTGCTCCTCTGCAGATGTAGACATTCTTCCCGTCCGGACGAATTGTCATGGACCGGGTCTCTGGCTGTATTACCACTAGTACGCGTACTTGTCCTTGTTCAACCAGCCGACCATTTTAGGAGAGTGAGAGAGGCGGACTAGGGGGGGCAGAGTTCCGCCCACACACCTGGTCTCTCTCCACAACTTGATCTCTCATGTCCATGCCATCCAAGTACTTTATAGCCCGCTTGCCCACCCTCCCACAGCTGCTTCCATGCCGTGAACCGGCCTGCTTCTGTTTTGGTCCTCATCCGGCTCTATACTTTCATCGACATCAGCCTTTGCGAGCTGTCGGAACGTGAGGCGTATTCCTTGTCTCCGAATCTGGGCCATGACTCCCAGCATGTTGAGATAAACGGCCTTAGACGATTCATACCTTCTTGGCCAGGATAGCCTCACGAATGTGGCGTATCTAATTTGAGTAGCTCGCGAATCGGAAACAGACACACCGTCAAAGTTCAACGTATTAGCGACGAGACCGCCGCCGCCGCCGCCGCCGACGACGACGACGAGACATCCACTGCCCCATCGCAAGAAACACCGGTCGAGGCCTTCGCAATAGGATATAACTCTGGGCGACTCGTCAATATACCCCCGCGCAATTTTCAAGGCATTTCTCTAAAGGCTCGAAGCCACAATGGTAAACCTTACCGGGGTCAACTTGTGCCCCCCACCGTTCTGGGACTCCTCGCTGTTCAGCGTTGATGGTGGCTGTAAGTTGCTAGGAACCGGACCTGAAGGGGCTGCTGTGCTGACTTGGACGGTAGATATCGAGGGACGGCTTTGCCAGTCCATTACAGACGAGATGAAATGCTGCCTGCCATGTCCCATGGCGGACTGGGTCTACCCAGACAGTTTCGGCACGATAACTGTGGCCGCCAACTGGGTAGCGACCGTCAGCGCCATATGCTGTCTCTTCTTGCTGGCGTCATGGGCAGCTCTTCCAGTCGACAAGACGAATCGCCATTACCTCAGCATTTGCTTCGTCCTTGGAGTCTTCCTCATGAATGTAAGTCCGGTGCGCCGACTCCGGGACGGATCCGCCATGTGCTGACTACGCAGCTTGGCTTCGTCATTCCGCTGGCGGCACAGCCTGATCAGTGCTTCGACAAGATCACACCGCACAGCATGCACACCAGCAAGGTCTGCGGAGCCTCCGGCACATTCCTGTTGCTAGGAGGCTGGTGTGGTGTCATGTGGTCGTTTCTCCGGTCCTTTTCTCTGCATCTGCAAATCTGCTGGCAGGTGCTCGTCGGCCGAAACTTCATGATATTCGCCCAAGCCGCGGGATGGGGAATCCCAATCCTCGGCATCATCCTGGCTCTTGTTTTCAGCGGCGTTTCATTCCGGTTCGGCGCCACCTGCCACATCAACCACAAGAACAGCTTGGCAGACTTATGGATACCGCTGCTCATATTCGCCGGCGCCACCGTCATCATCACGTTTGCGACTTTTGGCTACTGTGTCAAGGTCTACCTGGCGTCCTTGTCCGACACCTCTGCCTCCACGGAAGGATCAAGTCTGCCCACCTACAGCAACAGCGTCAAGACCATGACACCCCGTCAAGCTTACCGCCGTGTAAAGCGCGTCATTGCCCTGCAGTGGCGAGGTCTCGCAATCGTCATGATCATCATCGCCGACGTCATCTTCTTTTCCATCGTCTTCGTTTTCCAAGACAACATTGTGCAGTCTGTCACCACAGACCCCAAGGTTGCCAAGGATTGGGTTACGTGCCTGATTGGTGCCGCTGGAGACAAGAACCAGTGCCTGAACGAGGCAAAGTCATTGATTGTCAACGAAGCAACCGTCGCGGCAGTGTTGCTGCTCCTTGCGGTAAGGCATCTGCCCCCCAGTTCGTTGATATCCTATCGGCATGCTGACCCCCCCTTCAAGCTGAACGGCATCTGGCTCCTGTTCCTTCTGGGCCGGGTCACGATGTTCACGGGCTGGTATGAGTTGGCACAGTCAGCCCTGGGCTTCAAGAAGAAGGAGTTTGTATCGGTCGACGCCCGGTATGAACTCAAGAAAGACACACGTTCGTACGAGATGCTCTCAAGCGATTCCAGCGCCGTGGTAACACCGCTCCCTCCAGTGAAAGCGCCGCCGGCAGGGCGAAAAACACCGGACTACTTTGGGCAGACAGCCCAGTATCACACCCCTGCACGATCGTACTCGAGCCCCCGACCACCGCAACCAGACGGGTGGGACGCGCAGCAAACATTCGCACACCCCAACCGTCCCAACGGCTACGAGGACATGAACCCGCTGGGAATGAACCGCATATAGACGCGCGGTTTGATGACGGATAATATCTGAGACGCAGGAGTATATAAAAGCCCACGGCTTGACCGCCATTTGTTCTCAACAGCGGCGAGTCACCTATACCACAATGCCATCCCCATTCCTGCGCCTGGGGAGGCATTGAAACGAATTGCTTCACAGCGCAGTCAACCGACTGCTGCAACGGACAGCGCGGCGTCACGGTCGTTCATTGATTTTAGTCTTCTTGTTTATAACTGCCTGGAGGAGTTCCAGGCACCTGTACGCATGCACGATCGGTCACGGACGGGTTCGGCTGCCAGAGAAACAGAACGGAACATCGGCGTTGGACTCTTGTGGTGTGCAGCGCAGCGGCGGTTGGGAAACTACCCAACTGCAACGGGAACCAGGCAACTCAACGGCTGTCGAGGTCGTTGTACGAGGATGGAGCTTGGATTCATGCTCAGAACCCAGGATGGTTGCTTCGGAAGCTGCGGATGCCGCAGCCCATTGGCATGTGGAGAAGTTGCACGGACGCTACAACTTACCTAGGTAGTATACAACGTCAGGAAATACCAGCCTACTCGTATGTAGGGAGCGGGAAGCATTCCCCTCATTGACGAATAGTGTTTTAAGCCCTCAAAACGAGTCTGTCCAGGCAGACAGTCCATATGTGTGTGTGTTTTTGTAAAATGGCAGTGAGATGCTGGCAGCCTGGCCGTCGTTGCGTATGTGGATTACGCGGCGGATGGTGCGGCTCTGCGACGGCCCGGACCTCTTGGGTCCGTGCCTAGAGCCAAGGCGCTGCGAGCCGGAGCTCATGCGCTGTCTCCACTGTTGACTCGTGTCCGGGTCGCTCGGAGCAGACATTGGAGGGTTCAGCTGCAGGTTTATAATGCAAGCTCGCCGCTTCTTCAATTCCTCATCATTCGTCCCATCATTCATCCTGTTGTTCACACGAGTTGCGAGACGAAACCCGAAGTCCTCGCTTTGCGTACCCTTGCTGTCGCTTTTGCTTGACCCGCTTCATACTCCAACACTTCCGCCGTCCTGACCGTCGGAAGAGCCCCAGCTCATACGCAAAGCGATGAGCTGAGCGTATGAGCTGGGCAGCGTGTTAAGACACCGTCGCATCTACGTGCGTTTCGAACCCGCAACGGCGACTGACCTGCTTGGAACGGCCCGCAGCCAGGCTTCGGCGCAACCGCTCAGTGTGATATTCGCACACGTAACGTGCGCCTGCCCGCGTTTGGGATTGCTCGTGTGCGTCTATCCGTACTCCGTACATGCTGGCCGGCGCAATGGGAGGCGGGGCTGCTCAACGGTCTGGCCCTTTCGTCACTGACGCCGACTGCGAGCATGGGTCCCTCGGGCAGCTCGCATCGCGTGACCCCGAGTCCACCGAAGCACTGCCCTTGATTTCGCAGCCCGCGTGCTCGTACGGAGCAGACGTCGAGACATTCCCTTGGGCACGGCCGAGGCGTTCACGGTCACTAAAGCTCCTGCGGTCGTCGCGGCGGGCGATTGCTCGTTCCCGTTGCAGAACGCTGCTGCTCGTCCAGACGCTGCTCGCCGTGGCTTGGCTCTGCTACCTGTGGGCCGGGGAGAGGAGTCTCAACGCCCGCTGGGTGCCGGATGCCGAGTCGCAGAGGTTCAGCCAAGAACCGCTGCCGCCGCCGTTGGAGAGAACAATGATCGCCGATTACGAGCTGCCTCTGCGAACACGGGGCAGGCACATTGTCGACGCCAATGGACGCCGTTTCAAGCTGGCCTCGATCAACTGGTACGGCGCGAGCGATGAGCTCTTCGTGCCGGGAGGGTTGGACGTACAACACCGAACTAAGATTGCGAGGACGATCAGGCGGATGGGCTTTAACAGCGTCCGGCTGCCTTACGCTGACGAGACGGTCACGTCGAACCCCAAGGTCGACGGCAGTGTTGTCATGGCCAACCCCGACCTCGCAGGCCTCCGAGCCCTGGACGTTCTCGAGGCGGTGGCGACTGCCTTGACCGAAGCCGGCATCGCCGTCATCGTTAACAATCATATAACAAGCGCCACGTGGTGCTGCGGAGCGAATCCCTGTGACGCCGGGTGGGCCAACGACCATCTTGGACCCATCTGCCGGGTCAAGCAAACCGAGGACGAGTGGATACGGAACTGGGAGGACGTGATGGGGCGTTTCGTGCGGAACCCGCTGGTGATCGGCGTCGACCTCCGCAACGAAGTCCGGGGACTCTGGGGGACCATGCCTTGGGCCAAGTGGGCTGAGGCCGCGGAGCGATGCGGAAACCGCCTGCTGAAGATGAACCCAGACTGGTTGGTCGTGGTCGAGGGCACCGAGTCCGCCAATGACCTGTCCGGTGCTCGCGAGCGCCCCGTCGAGCTCGACGTCGAAGACAAGCTCGTGTACTCGGCGCACGTGTATTCGTGGTCGGGCTGGGGGAGCCTCGCCGGCCGGTTCGCCCAACGGAGCTACTCCTCGTTCGTCGGCACCATGAGGCACAACTGGGCCTATCTTCTGGAGCAGGACGTGGCGCCGGTCTGGGTGGCCGAGCTCGGGGCGCCGGCGTCCCCGTCCGTGGGCGACGCGCACTACTGGCGGAACCTGTGGAGGTACCTCAAGGCCATGGACGCCGACTTTGGGTACTGGGCGCTGAACGCCCGCAAGCCCGAGGGCAACGAAACGGAGACCTACTCGCTGGTGCGGGACGACTGGCTTACGCCGGTGCGGGACTACCGATTGAAGGACATGTCTGAGCTTATGCGAGCGTGATGGTGCTTTGGACGAGGGGATGCAGACTGGGTTGTTACGGCGTTTGGCGCTACCCGAGCAACCTCTCGAGCGGTTGAACGAACACGCTTGCGCTCAGATGTAAGATAGGGACAGGCCCGCGGAAATACGCAGTATGTATATTATCCATACGAGTACGCCGAGGTGAAGGCGGCGTGGATCTTGATTCCGTGCGGAGCGTGGTGGGGGCGAGCTCGGCGGCTCCACTGGCCGCCCGGCCTCTCCCCGCAGTCCGCTTCAGGCCGTGCAGGAGGAGTGGGCCGCCGCCGTGGTGGCCCATGCAGCCGCCCCCAAACGCTCGTAGTTGCACGGTACGGGGGTCCGGGAGTGGCAATGGACCTTGCCTTATCGATAGAGTCCCGCCCCGCGTCACTCGCCATATTTACCTTATCGTCCTCCACCTCCACCGTACGAGTGTCTCGGCAGGTGCGAAAGCCGCCACTCACCAGTGACCACTCAACCGCCGCAACTCCAAGTCGCCGTCAACATTCATCGCCTCTGCGCTCGCGCCTGTGTCACACACAGCTGGTCCGTGTGACGACGGGCCCTCGCTGGCCAGCCAACATTCTGACCGCTCAAACCGTCGCTGTCCGATGTCCTCATACATGCCCCGCCGCCCGGTCCCTTTCGCAGCGGCGAGGACCCCCTCAGCCCGACCACTCTGACCGCGGCGAACATGGACGATGTAGACTCTAAGACGGACCGCCGTCCGTTCCAGGCCGTGTCGGTGGGGAGGTGCTACATGCAGACGGCCAACGACCGAGTGAGCATGAGTGTCTCGTCTGAGGTGCGAGCACATGCCAGAGGCTGACTGACGTGTCGCAGTTCGGCGAGGGGGCCACAGTCGTCGTTCGCGAGCGGGAGCGCTCCGCCACCATCGACGGCCAGGGACCCTTCGACTGGCCAGGCGTCGAGCAGGACGTGAACGACGAGTCCCTGTATCGCCTCGTGCCGACCATGCAGCGATACCGGAATAACCTCACGGCCTTGTCGCAACTCTACAACGTACGTGTCCGCCTCGGCACGGGACTGTGCACGCGTAGGAGGCTGAAGCTGACTCCACGGGCAACCGAAGCTCTACTTTGTCGCTTACCAAGGCCAAATCTTCGTCTACGTACCCCGAAGCGTTCCGAAGCAGACGCTTCCCCGACAGCCCGACCTGCGCCTCGTGCCTGAGCCGAGCGAAGTGTCCTATTGGATTGGAGGCTATCAGGATCAAGTCACGCCCCACACCATAAACCACGTGGTGGTTGGCTCGCTCGGCAGCCAAGAGATCGTCGTCGCGTGCTTCGACGACGGCGACGTAACGGCCTACTACACATCTGAGATTGCCGACTGGATCTCCAGGAGCCTCAGCGTTTCCAGCACCATCCCGCCGACGCAGAGCAGGGTCTCTGACGGCCCCAGAGACCGCCCCCCGAGGCCGTTCTTTCACGAAAGCGTGGGCAAGTCTGCCTGGGGACTGGCCATCCACACAGCGTCGCGTCTCATCGCAGTCAGCTCCAACCGCTGCGAGGTGACGGTGTTTGCGCTCGCACTGGCGGCAGGTAAGGCGCAGAAGCAAGAGTCGGACGTGTGCCGCGGCTGCACCAACACTAGCTGCGACGACATCGAG
This sequence comes from Albophoma yamanashiensis, assembly GCA_001600555.1. Classification (NCBI taxonomy): domain Eukaryota; kingdom Fungi; phylum Ascomycota; class Sordariomycetes; order Hypocreales; family Ophiocordycipitaceae; genus Albophoma; species Albophoma yamanashiensis. The sequence continues at coordinate 2,876,268 of BCKH01000001.1, forward strand.
CGACATGTCCGCCAGCGTGCACGGAACTGGAGGATCGTGGTTGCGCTCGGGGCGCTCGCGGACAACATCCCCAACATATGCTTCGTGGACGACGATGACGGCTCGGCCTGCATGGTGTGCGCCGTGGACATCACGGGAGCAATGTGGCTCGCGGACATCTGGACGCCCGCTCAGCCCACCGTGCGTGTCGAGCCCTGCAAGTCCCCGCGGCTTAGGAATTCGGAGTCTTGGCCAACACCATCCAGGTAAGCACGGACAGGAATACCGCGCTGCGGTGATGAGGGATGGAGCGCTAAAGGGCTGTCTGCAGGGGCTGGGGAATTCTCGCTCTGCCGGATACCAACTTTCTCAGGGTGAAAACCGTGGAAGAGCTGATCGGCTTCGAGTTGAAGCACCTTGGACTGGCGTGTAAGAACACGGTGGATACGGGAAGGAGTATTCTCGACATACCGAACAATCCAATTCTATGGCAGACAACCGTGGGCCTGCCGGAAGACTTCGACGACGTCGCCATGGGGGACGATGATGCGCATTTCGACCTGCAAATACTGCTGGAGACTGGCGGCTCAGAGGGGTCGAGCGAAGCGGAAGATGACGAGGGAGCGGGCGACGATGAGGGAGCCAGCTACGGGGATGGGTCTGACGTCGAGCTGGATGACGACTCGGAAGGGACCGAAAGCGGCACGGAGCTGGGGCAGACGATGATCCCAATCCCCGATGGCCAGCAACCTCCGGGTGCTGCTTTCCCCGGCGACGGGAGCTTGGCCGTGGTCGGTCCGGTGCCAGCACTGGGGCAGACGGTTGAGGGATTCCCCGCCTGGGTGATTGGGACCACGGGGCAGGCATACCTGGGCGGATCCGGCAGAGGCTCAACGTTGGGTGCCGAGGGAGGCGAGCAGCAGCCGTGGCCATCACCGGCACGGCTGGACACGGCATACTTCCCGCACGTTGGCAAGAAATTCGAGATGCCACGAGAAGCCGGAAAGCAGGCGGACTTCTTTCGAGGGCAGTTCGAATTCGGAGAGGAGAATGTCGGGGACATGTCCAGGTTGGAAAAGTTTGCGCGGCGCTACCACGTGCTTCGAATGTACGAAAGGGAGGTGGAGCTGAGGAGCCTGGAGCCCGAGGACAAGCGCGAGCTCGGCGTGCTCTGCCCGCAGGCCATGGACATAGGGCGGGAGGTGAGCCCTGCGACGAAGCTGCTCTTCCGAGCGACGAGCAGGCTGAGCATGGTGGCGCACCTGCCAGACATCTCGCTGGTGGTGCTGGGATCGCCCGTCGGCCGGGTGCTGCTCGTGACGCCGACGCAGCTCGAGAGGGCAGAGGCACGGGGCTGCGGGAAGCTGCGCACGGGGTTCCGGGTGGACTGGATGCTCCCCAGACGGTCAGACGAGAGGCTCTACAGGAGGACGCTGCGGCCGCTGCACGGCATGGCGGTGGCGCCGGTGCAGGAGAGCGGGCGGGCCGACGCGAGCGGACAGCCGGGGCCGCGGCGGTACCGGCTCATGCTGCACTACCGCAACCACGACATCCTGACGTACGAGATTACGCGGGAGAAGGAAGGGGGCAGACTGTGCATTCTCTGAGAGGTTGCGTCCAGGAGGCCGGAATCCCCGGGGGACGGCGAAGGGTGCGTTCGGCCACGGTCGAAGCTGGCGCGCTTGGCGCGGAGCACCTATGGTAGGCTACCTACTATGTACGGAGTACGGAGTACGTGCCTCATGTATGTCGTTGGCCCGCTGGGGGAACCCCCATCTGCGGGCAGGTAATGCCGAGAGACCCATCTGTCTCAGGGTTGGATCTCGCCACAGCCGCAGCCTCGCAGAGCGACGGCGTATTATGTGATGCGATGTGCGGTCGAGCAAGGGTACGGAGTACGGATAGGCTTCCCCGGATTACTGTACGCGATGACAGGTTTCCCCGGACAGGGCGAAGGGTCGAGATAGGGGGCCATTGGGACGGGAGCACGGAGGGTTCCCTGCAGCCAGATGATAATAATACACAATACAGCACTCCGTACTGTACGTTCTCGTACTGTGATTAGCTGTCAGCACATGGCATTATCCAACAGAGATTGCGGAGAGAGGGCGCGCGCCAGATAGGCATCGTACGGCGGCCGCAATCGGCAGGCTTGGCACGGCGTGGCGGCGGGTGGAGCGCCGAGCGCCTCGTCGCGGGGTCGGTCGGACGACGACCGTCTCCTCCTCCACGCTGCGAGATCTGCCGGGAGCCAGGACCTCACCCAGCGGCGATGACCACGAGGGATGAGTTGCGAGGCCGTCTGCCATTGGAGGGTGGGCGGGGGGGGACGATAAAGGGTGCCTGCTAACCTGGGGGACGCTTCCGCCCATCCGTCAACACCCTCCCCCTCCCCCTCCCCATCCCTCCGGGCCGCCAGGGGCGAGTCGCGGATCAGCGTCACAGGGGCGCGGCGCCCGGCGACACCTTTGGATGCACGTGCCCGATGGGGAGGGTCGACTGATGGCGTCACGACGGGCGGGCGACGGGGCGGTGCGCCGCCGCCGCAGACGCTGTGTTACGGGTGACGTGGGCTTCAGCTGAGGACGACGCCGCATCCGTCGGTCGGGGGGCAGGTTTGTGCACGAGTATCCGCGCTCGCATGTCGTACTACGTACGTACCTAGGTACGGAGAGCGGTCTTTTACTGCTGCGCGCAGCGCAGATACATAAGGTACTATACTCGTAAGGTACACCTTAGACGCTGCTGCTGCTCGGGGCGCGGCGCGCGTCTCCCTTCGCCAGCACGCGCAGGGGAACCAAGCCGTCAGCGTCATCATCAGCAGCAGCAGCGTCGTCCCCCGGACCGGCCGACCGACCGACCGACCGACCGACCGACGGGGTCCTGACGGGAGCACCAGCACCGCACCGCACGTCCAGCCGCCGACGGCGCCCCCCATTGGCTCGGGCGGCGCAGCCGTATCGTGGGCGTGACCAATGCCGCCGAATAATGGTTTCGATTGCTGTGACAGATGGCGCCTGAGTCAGCAGCGGCGTATCCGGCCAATCACGGCGCGTCGCCTTCAGCTTATCAGTACACGGTACGTCCCCCCCCCCCCCCGTTTTCGCCCGTCGCTGATTCGAGAGCACGGTTTCGACGTCAGGCTCGTGTCAACGTGCACGTCGTATTGTACGTATACTCGGTACAGATGCGTGTCCAGCTTACGGTTTTCCTTTTTTATGTTTGGGCTTTCTCATGTGAATGATTTTGTCGGTTTCCTTTTTGTTTTTTCCCCTTTTCGCGCTTCTCGGTGACTGGACGGGCGTCGGGCCTGGAAGTGAAATGACGCTGAGATTTGGGCGCATCGATGCGCGCATGCGCGTCGACGCCATGCCGCTGCTGCGCTCGTCGCTCGAGATAAGCGTCGCACCGCTCGCCACCACCACCACCACCACCGCCCCCAATCATTCGCGCGCGGACGCTTCCGGGAGCCAGGGCGTCCCGCTGCAGTACGGTAGCTGGCCAATGCCAGCCAGTTAGGCAGGTTAAAGACACGAAAGGAGAAAAAAAAATGAGGTATCGGAGTGAAAGACGGACAGAAACACCACCGCCTGCGAGACCGGTCGGGGGAGTCTCGCGCCCAAGTCTCTCTCGGGCTCGCTGGCTGGCTGGTTCGATCAATTGATTAGACTTTTTTTTTCAACACGCCCATTGGCGACCGGGCGCAACGGCGCATTGGACGGGCACGTGCCAGCGACGTAACCGCGAGATGGAAGGCTCGCGCCGCGCGACCTGATTCGAGACGGAGGCGTGCTGCTTCCATCCGGCCCCCCGTTTTCGGCAGCGATAAGGGAGCTGGACCCCTTCCAACTCGTCGTCTCGCTAGCCCCGAGCCAGCCTCGTCCGTCTCGATATCTACACCTTTATCGCCCAGCCCAGCCAGGGATCTGCGCCATGCCGCCGCTTATCTCTGCCTGCTCCGTACTCGGTACCCCGTCCATCTCGTCTCCCAGCGCTCGGCTATGCGCGACCGAGGCCGCCCGTATCGTCCTCATGTACTTTCCTACCTTACCCGTACGTAGAGATGTAGATAGATAAACCTCCTCGCCCTGCTCCCTCGCGTGCCTCGTCTGTGCATGCCCGTGCTTATCTCTCCTCTCTCGCCTCCTTCCCCTTCCTCACCCCCCCCCTTCCTCTTCGGATCTGGAGTGCCATCGCATCGTCAACCCAGCGCCGCCACTCTTCGTCCTGTCTGACCGCCATCGCGGCTAGCATCCCCAGGTGGCTTCTGGAAGGGCAAGCCTTTCGTTATCTCCCGCCCTCGTCGATTGCTCTCGCGACCTCGGTGCCTCCCGCCGGCCTCCCGCTGGCCTCTCCCGTCTTCCTCCCGCCGTGCCGAATTCCTCTCCCCCCAAAGCGACTCCGCCATGTCTTACGCCCATCTCGGGGCCCCGACCGTCTTCAATGGCACCGACAATGACATCGGTGGTGACTCCAGTACGTCCACGCCGCGCTTTGCGAGACTCGGGGTGAACGTGCTGACTCCCGGTCCTCTCCAGCCACCGAGAACCTCAACCAGTGGTATCAGTCGGGCGACCAGGCCTTCATCATCGTCAGCTCGTGCCTGGTCCTGCTCATGGTCCCCGGCATCGCCTTTCTTTACTCGGGCCTCGCCCGGAGAAAGTCGGCCCTCTCCATGCTCTGGGTCGTCATGATGTCCTTCTCCGTCATCATCTTCCAGTGGTACTTCTGGGGCTACTCCCTCGCCTTCGGTCAGACCTCGGGCAACGCCTTCATCGGCGACCTCCAGCACTTCGGCCTCATGAAGGTCTGGGCCACGCCCTCGGTCGGCTCGCCCCTCATCCCCGCCCTCCTCTACTCCTTCTACCAGATGCTCTTCTGCGCCGTCACCGCCACCCTGACCGTCGGTGCCGTCGCCGAGCGCGGCCGTGTCATCCCCGCCATGGTCTTCACCTTCTTCTGGGCCACCCTCGTCTACTGCCCCCTCGCCTACTGGGTCTGGAACAGCAACGGCTGGCTGTTCAAGCACGGCGTCTTCGACTATGCCGGCGGCGTCCCCGTAGAGATCGGCTCTGGTGTCTCTGCCCTCGCCTATTCGTGGGTCCTCGGTCGACGCAACGAGAAGATGATGATGAACTTCCGTCCGCACAACATCTCCCTCATCACCCTCGGCACCATCTTGCTGTGGTTCGGCTGGCTCGGCTTCAACGGTGGCTCCTCCTTCGGCGCCAACCTGCGCGCCGTCATGGCCTGCTGGAACTCGTGCCTGACTGCTACTTTCGCCGCCATGACCTGGTGCCTGCTCGACTACCGCCTGGCCAAGAAGTGGTCCATGGTGGGCTGGTGCTCCGGCACCATTTCCGGCCTTGTCGCTGCCACGCCCGCCTCCGGCTTCATCGACCCGTGGGCCAGCATTGCTCTGGGCGTTGTTGCCGGCGTTGCCTGCAACTTTGGCACCAAGAGTGAGTTCCTTCCTGGTTGCGTCTTCGTCCAACCCGCTTGTGCTGACGCGCTCCTCTAGTCAAGTTTCTCATCCGCATCGACGACTCTCTCGACGTCTTCGCCGAGCACGGCATTGGTGGCATCGTCGGTCTCATTTTCAACGGCTTCTTCGCCACTGGCACCATTATCGGTCTCGACGGCGTCAACACCGGCGCCAGCGGCGGCTTCCTCGACGGCAACTACGCCGCTCTTGGCTGGCAGATCGTCGCCATCCTCTCCGGCTCCTCTTACGCCTTCGTCATGTCCGCCATCATCGCCAAGATCATCGACCTCGTCCCCGGGCTGAAGCTGCGTGCCTCCGAGGAGGCTGAGCTTCTCGGCATGGACGACGACCAGCACGGCGAGTTCTCGTACGACTACGTCGAGGTCCGACGAGACTTCCTTGCCTGGAGCCCTCATCGCGGCGAGCCCGCTGTCGATGGCGACGTCATTGAGCCGCAGCACGGCATACAGGAACACGCCAGCATGATCCGGCCGCATAGCTCGTCGGACCTTGGCCCGGTCGAAGAGAAGAAGTCGTCGGTCTCGTCGCTGCAGGATGATAGGGAGAAGGTCGTAGCGCAGAGCACGCCTTAGGGCGCCCTGCAGTGTTGTTGCGTTGTTGCGTTTTGTTTGTTCCCCTTGGGATAACGCGGGACCCCGTGTGGATTGGATAGCCGGCGCCGGCGTACGGTTGAATTTGGATTTTGTATTATACCCGCATGATAGATGGAGGGCCTCGGGAAAAGCGAGCTGCATATGCCAAAAGGCCAATACACGTTCAAGACTTGTTTCATATTCCAAGACCCCCTTGTCCGTCCATGTCCGTCGCGACGTGCGCCCATGCCCTGTAAACGCCTTTCAATTTCCGGAACCTAAATCGCGCCTCGCTAGCCAACCCGTCCACCCCTATATATCTTACATCACGGCGGAGCGCCGTCCGTCACCTGCCCGTACGACACCTTGGGGTAATCCCCAAAACAAGCGTAGTCAAAGTTGGCCTTGGCCGGCATGCTCTTCTGCACCTCTAAAAAGGTGCTCAGCTCGCACCAACCGTCCTTGCGACTGGCATCGCACTCGGGGAAGCTCGTACCAAGAGGCAGCGTGCGCTGGTTCAGAACGAAGTGGATGTACTTGGTTGTCCCGCCACGCAGGTAGCCATCTCGATTAGGCGAAAGCGGCTGCGGAGTTTGGATGATTTCGATGTCAAGGCGGGCGCCGAAGGGTGTCACGTGGGCAACCGTAAAGTTGTGCTCTCCAGGATATTCGGCGGCTGGGAGCTCTTCTGCAAACTGTCGCAGGCCGAAGGCGGTCAGTATCGAGACGATGTTGGTATCATGAGAAAAGTCAAAGTAAAGACTTTGGTTCAAGGGAAACGTTTCTGTGTTGTTGTCGAGTGTGACGTTGATCTGAGAACCAGAGTATCCCAGGGTATGGTTCTGAAGTCGCGCAATGACTTCCTGCTGATAACCAATACCAAGAGCACGCTATGCAGACACGGTCAGCCGTCTGGCGCTTCGACGATGTCTCCAATAAGAGTTCATACCCCTGTAGGACTGTGAAATGAGCTCACAGAGGAAAAGTACAGATCAACCGAGTAGCCAAAGCCCTGCCACTCCTCGTAGGTGAATAGGTCGCAGAACTTGCTGAATCCGTACGCAACAGTCTCGTAAGGGCACATGGCCTGCGCAGCGTACACATCGTCAACCGTCCACGTGAAGCCTTCGGTCATGGCCTGGAACCGTGAAGTCGCTGCCGGCAATATTAGCATATACGGATCTCCATCTGTAGGTGCATGCTGCGGCCAACCATTTTTGAGGTACGTGCGGACCCAAGTGTCTCGGGCCTCGCTGCCAGGGCTTTTCGTGTGCGAGTTTGGGCAGTTGAGTGATCCCGCCAGGGAATTGTTGAAGCCTTTCTCCTCTATGATGACTTCTATGGTGGCATTGTTCGTCCTGCGCCGGTTTGGTCAGCGCTGGGCTGTCGGCAAGTGGTGCGGGAGGTACAAACCATTCGAGTCCAAAAAATCCAGCCACCCAGTTCTCAGCAGACTTTAGCATTCGATCTTGTGTCTGACGTGCGTCAGTATCACGAACATGCGGCCCACCCGCTAAGATTGCACCTACCGTCGTCCGGACAATAAGTTTGCTCGTTGGATTGTACAGGCTACCATACATATAGCTGTGCAGAATACCTGGTGCAATGTCAGCTTCAACACAGCACACCAGAGGCTGGATAAGAAAGTTCCATACCCGACTCGAACAGCTCTTCGCGCCCCTTTGGGACCAAAATTTCCGAACCTAACTGGTACTTCCAAGTCGACAGGAAGGCCAGCGTGCCTTTCGGTTTGATCACGCCCGAGACATTGGCGATGCGCTTGCCAAACGCCGCAACGTCATCTCCGGTGGTGGGATACCGAGATCCATGTCGGGACAGCATCTGAACCTGAAGAATGTGGGCGCCCTTTGGCAGTGGGTACTCGTCAACGCCAAAGCCGGGTGAAGGAGCGTACGGGGACAGGTAACCCATCATCTTGAAGATGCTCTGGTTGTCCCGCCCCATGCCCACGATGGGCATGGATGTCTGAAGCGGTTCATTGGGCACGTAGGTCGCGGCAGGATCAAATGTCCTGGTCTGAGCCATAAAGGCGGGCCGCCCCGTAGCCGTTGGACCAGGCCATAGCTCTGGAGATGTCTGGAAATATTGTGGCACCTTGGGCGGGGAGCACGGACATGATCCACGGCTGGAGAAGGCGAATGGAAGAGACAGGTAGAGGTTTGAGGCGATGAGGACAACCACGCATACAGCCAAGACATAGGTGGCAGCCCTAAAGCGGCGTTCAGACCTGGACTGGGGCGTGACAAAGGTTGCGGCCAAGTCGTGTCCATCTTGCCCGTCGTGCGCCGCGGGGACGTCCTGCTCGTCGTCCTGGTGAACAGGCTGGTAGCCGGTCTCGCCGCCGCCGAGGGCGCGAGGGGCCCGCGAAGGGGCCGCTTGCTTGGGCGAGGCGGGCATGACGCAGGCAATGCAATCCGTGCGCCAGCGGTGGGCTGCTGAGGCTGCGAGGTCGCGAGGTCGTGGTCAAGGGCTGGCCGGGGACGATGGATCGGGGAGGACAGAGCACGGGCGGAGGCGAGGGCTTGCAAACGATGCGGCACGGCAGCGCGTCAAGCTTCCATTGCCGGCCGTGCGAGGTGCTGCAGCCGTTGGGGCGCGGCGGCCGGGCGCAGTAGCGGTGGTGCGAGTCGGGAGTTCGAGGGTGGAATTGGCTTCTGCGACATGCATGCGGCATGTACGGATACAAGGCCGATCCAAGGTGTAGTTTGTCGGTCAAGACGTGTTTGATGAGGGCGTCGCCGCCAGCCCACTCGGCGGGCTCCCGCTAGCTTCGGGAGCTGCGAGCCGGGAGGCGCCTGAGGCTGCACGGTGCACGGTGCACGGTGCACGGCGGTACGTGGCACGGTGCCCCGGGCACGGTGCGCTGCCCGCCGCCCTTGCCTTCCCTCAGCATCGCGACCCGCGTCGTCTGTTTCACTTCACAATCAACCTCCAACCTCCGGCCTCCTTCGTCCGGCTGTCGACTCGAGGCCCTGCGCTGGCTCGCCAGATGCCTCCATCTCCGTGTCCGCAGGATCGACCCGGCCGCCTCTCTTCCGGCCGCCTGTTCGCCCTTCCCTCACCGCCCTCGGGGCCCGTAGCGTTGCTTGCAAGCACCTCGATGAACCCTGCACCCGGCTGTCCCATGGCCATGCATAGGGAGAGAGCAAAAAGCAATAACCCAGAGGAGGCGCCGGCGATGGCTCCCGCCGACCGCTTGATATTCGAGTGCATGGTGGAGGCCTTGGAGCTTTTCCGTGGCAGCTTTTGTTTGCCCGGATGTACTCCGTACTCCGTACGTCGTACCTGGGACCAGCCGTAGCGCTGCCGCCCCTCGACACCCGGCCGAGATTAGATTCACTCACCCTCCCCGTCCCTCCATTCTCTGGCCTCGCCCCTGGCAGCCTTCGTGCCCTCACCGCGGCCGCCCAGCGTTGGGCATCTGCCGTCATGGCCAATCTCCGCAACTGCCGCGAATGCTCTGGCCATCGGTGGCACGAGGCGTTGATCTTGTGCTACCGAACGCGGCGCTCCATGCTGTGCTCCGCGACCTTCCTGGCGTCCCGAAGTCCTGGGAGCGACCCTCTGGCGGGAGGCCAATCACCTATGCCGCTCCTCGTCGCCATGTTGCACAAGCTGTCACCTGGAGTTGGAGGCAGGGTAAGTGGCTGCTTGTGAGACACCGATTTGCCAAGGACTGAACCTCACACGTCGTGCAGGTTGGTGAGTGGTGAGGTGAGTGGTGAGGTGAGTTGGTGAGGTGGGTGGGTGCGCATGTGCAATCAGTCTTGTGTTGCATGCATGCACGTATAAACCTCCGAATGATTCGCCCTATGCAGAGACAAGGCTCGTTGTCCGATCGCACTTCCACTTTTATTCATTAACGCATGCCCAAGATGCCAACTTCTATCCCAGACCGCCACCGCCGTGTCCGTCTGTCCGCCGTCTGCCCGCCAGCCGCTCTTTGTCGCCCGCGCATGGCTGGATGCCAATCAACGCAAAAGAAAGCTCCTTGGTAGGACCAGAACGCCACTCTCCAAAGAACACACTCTATAAACCCATGCAGCAACGCGCCAATCTTCATGCATGTCGCCACCCACCGTTTGGCCGTCCCCGATCAACGGGGAACTGAACCACGGGTCCCGTCATTGCAGGTGTTCCCTTCGCCTTGTTCCCGCCGTTCCGTTGGCTGCGTCTCGCGACCCTCGGATGGCCGCTTTTGGACTGACCTCGTTCTCTCACCCCTCGTCCATTTCGCCTTGGTTCAGTTCGGTTGCGATCTCAGTGGGAAGTAGCCGTCCGGCATGGGTTCGAGATGCCACACCTTTGCCCGGCCCGCGTCGAATGCCCTCGACCACTCCTCGGCCAGATCCCCGGGGATGTCCCACCCCATGTCGTCGTCCCGAAGCCTCATGCGCACCAGGTGGCGCCGTTCGTTTGCCGACGGCCCATTCACGAAGCCCTCGCGCCTGTGCAGAACGGCCAGGTTGTTGATGAAGTGCATGTCGCCGGCCTCCGTGGAGATCTCCAGCTGCGTGGCGCGGGCGATGCTCTCGATGGCGTCCAGCGCCTCCACCTGGCTGCTCGTTAGCTTCGGCAGGCGGCTCGAACGAGCGTGGCTTTCGCTCCCCAGCAAAGCTGTTCTCCCAAAGTTGGTAACGAGCCGTCCTTTGTGGTAAAACATTACTGGCCGGCACTGGAACCGGGGTCTATCAGACACAAGTGGGTCAGCCGCTTGCAAAAATACCCAAGCAGCAGTCTCAGCTTGGCACTGGGCTTTCGACTTACAGAGCGAAGGGCCAGTCGGAACGAGCAAGCGTTCGAACTAGGTCGGGGCGGCTTGCTGCAAGTACGTTATACACGGTGTAGGCCGAGGCAATGATGCACTTGCCGCCCATGGCTGCAGTGCTTCTCGTCAGCCAGCTCACGATGTCGCCCGCTTCTTCGTTGTGGAACGTCTGGACGCCTGTCAGCAAACCTGTCGTTGCGCCGTACACTTGACTTGATCGCGTTACAATTGGAGCCGTCGAGTGACGATGGTGGCTGGATTTCTGCTTTGAAGAATTGTCGGCAACAATGTGGACTGTTTGCCCGTCAGCGTAAGCCCTCTCCCGCGGACCCGAGCTCTCATACCCAGCATGTTGCCCTTTTTGTCCTGTCGGCCTTGGCGGTTTGCGACGTGCGACTGGAGGCCGAGATGCAGCATGGTGAGGTCTTCGACAGTGTACTTCTTAGGGTTCAGGCCTCGTATTAGTCCGAAACCTCTGCCCTTGTAAATGTCGCAGCGAATTTGGTCCAGCTTAGGGCCCAGGGTGGGAAGTGGGAAGTTTTCTCGCGTGATGAGGTCGCCGTCCAACCCCAGTTCTGTCGGTAACATGAGCCATTGTTGCACCTTAGCTCCTGTTGTTGCATGTGACGTACTCTTGAATCTCTCGAGGGCCGCTTCAGCTTCCCAGATATCATGCTGATCGAGCATGAAGATGTAGTCTGATTGCTGGGCAAGCTGATGGCCGGACCATGCCAATGGTGAGTCGAGCACAGCAGGAAATCCCGCCGGCAATCTTGACACATCCTTCAACGGAGCTGGGAAAGTGGTTTGCGGCAGCTGGGCAACATGCGAACCCACGACAGGTCCGGCTCCGAATGTCTCCATTCCGGTTGGTCTGTGTTTAGATGTCAGCCCTTGTCGTCCTTTGATGCCCAAGCCACATGGCATGCGTACTGCCCGGTGGAGAGGAAGTATGGCTCGGTCTTCTGCTCTGCTGCCTGAAGAGTTCCCGGAGCCGACTGAATCCGAGCCTCACGGTGTGAGAGATGTGGATGAGCGAAAAGATCGGTGGCAATGGGCAGGAAGGTTTCTGCGAGAGCCAAGTATTATTTATACGAGCCCAGAGGAACAAGCATTCTGAATCACAGACAAGGAGACTGGTGCCCCCGTTTCCTCTTTGCTGATTGTTTGCTTCCTTGCTTTGGACTTGCCCAGCTGTATGGCTGGCTGGCTGGCTTGCTTGCTGGCTACCTGAGGCAAGGCATTGACATGACAAGGTTGCCAGGATGCAGGTACACTCTACAATGTCGGCTGCGGATAGACGGGCGCCACCCGGATTGACACATCCACCAGGTACCTTACCCTGCCCTTCCCTACTTTCACATGTACGATGCGAGCCGCAAGTTCGGTCTGGTTGTTGACTGAGACGACAGCCACAGCTGCCACACCAATCACGCAGCATCGACTTGGGCCTGCCAAGATACAACGAGGTCATCCAGTACCGGGAGCATCGTAGCTCGACCAGGCCAGCCACAGACCAGCCCGGCTCTTGGTTTAGAAAGATACGTGACCGTGACAGCCTTACCGGGGGGGCTGCTCCACGGGCCGCCGTTTCCTGTCCACCGGGACCTACCCGCGCGGAAGGGCTGGGGGCTGGAGCGCTAAGGGGGCCAAGGGACGGGGATCGGTAAGATTTTTGATGCTAGCCCAGGGGGGGCGGGTGTCTCGCTTTGGCTGCCGGGCGGTGGCCCCGGTGTATGATACACGCCTGTGGATCTGTCCGAGCGGATCCACGGACCTGGGACGGGGGAAGGGGGCCTGGACCAAGCTCGTCACACCCGGCTCGAAAGCCTAGTTGCCAGTCGAGCCCCCGAACCGATCCGTCAGCGACATTACCGGCGCCGAGACGGGGCCAACGGTTGGCGATACCCACCGAGACGGTTCAAGCCGACACACAGACGACAGATGCTTGTGGATGGCAGGGGGCAACGACGCATCTCGGCTGGCAAGGGGTCCGGGACCCGGCCTCGGACGAATCAAGCCCGCCGCAATCGGAGAAGACGCGACTGCCGGCTGCAGTGACACCTCGCCAACGAGATTGGCGAACCCGTGTTGGCGTGACTTCATACTCGTAGATAAGAACGGTACTGGCCTCGTACGACGCATGTACTTGCTCGGAGTCGAGGCGCCTCGACCTGCAAAAACCCAGCTCATCATGAAACGCCTTGCCTGACGTCCGCAGCATCAGCAGCGCCGACAACCAGCGGAATCAACCTTCGACTGCGTTGCTCATACGTCAAAGTCAGGAATCAGGGAAGGGGGTCAAGGCCAAGGCGAGCAGGGACAGACAGGAGAGGCACGACAGGACGAGAGAGTAGCTGGCTACGAAGCCTCGTTTTCCATCGCCGGCTCCGATGACATCTAGTCTCAACGACCTCAATAGCGGCACATTGCACGATCTCTATCATCCCTGGCCGTCACATCCCGTCGACATGGACCACCAGGAGCCGGCAGGGTTCCTGCATTGCTTCCGCAATGAGCCTCCAGCGGACCGCACGTATAATCCCATGCCTGCAACCCGCTTCCGGGAGGCGCGGGACAGATAGCACCTCACCGCCCATTAGCCATGGCTTATAGCGTCGATTGTGGCTTCCAATTCTCGTCAAATAGCTGGCTGACGAAAAAGAAATCCTCCTCGTACGCGCCCCTCTCCCGCACTTGTTCCCATTCCCGTCCTGCGTGGCGCCCTACGTATTAGCGCGGGCCCGGGAATTCGGTTCTGGCAGCTGGTTTGAGCACTTACGGTGGCGCTTGGCGAATTGCCTGGTGGCGTGCACGTATTGAATTTCGTCGTCATTTAGATCTGCCAGAGTCCGCAGATCTTTATCCTTGCATTCGTCCGAAAATGGATACATGCCCTTGTTACAGTAGTGGAAGTGGGCAAGGAGAATGTTTGCCCCTGGATGCAGCCGGCCAAGCCATGTCAGCCACGATGTTTCACACGGAAGGAAAGGGTCCTGTCTCACCGAGATGGTACTCCTTGACTTTGTCCTCGCGTGCGTAGCGACGCTGCCACCCTTTTCGTTAGCAACAAAGACGCGGGGAGCTTCGTGATGTACAATTCCCCAAAGTTCAAAAGCCGTGACCTGAACAATGAGACTCAGACTCACCTTCATGCCGTGCTTGCGGGCGTAGCCTGCATCGTGGGCAGTGATCAGAGCCGTGTTGTGGAGCAGTATGAATGTCACCAAGTACGTCACAAACCACGTTCCTTGCTTATTTTTGAGCACCATCTTCTGCAGAATTTCCAACATTTCCCTTCGGAGTTTGGTCTGAATGTGATGAATCAACACCAGGTCTAATTGCGCTCCGAGCACTGGAGGCATCGGGATCTTGCCAGCGTTGGGGCTTGTCTCGTCCAGGATGTTGCTCGGCATGCCTAACGTCTCCTCTCCGATTATGAAGCTTGACGTGGTCGAAAGACGGATAGATACCCATAGCGTCAGCGTCAGCCGCAGAAGCTTCACCGAGTCCATTGCCGTTGAAGGGTTGCGCATGAGTCGTACCGCTCGAAGATACGTCTTGCCCAGCAGCCCTTGGGGACGGTCCAATGCTTTTTGAATGGTGTCGGTCATAATGTCTTGGATATGCATTGAGTACGTTGACTTTGCCGCATCCAAATCAATCAAGGCATAAGGCGGGATTGCAACAGACTTCTTCGTTCCATTGTAATCCCAAGTTCGTACAAGCTTGTCGCCATCTTGTGGTATGAATCTTCGCACCTGCAGCTCCACGCACTTCGGCGAGTAGCCAGCGGATATGCGAATGACCTTCACCTCAGATGAGGCCCATTTTTGAATCGGATCTGTGATGCTGTTCGTCCATCGACGTGTCCACTCGTATCCAGGGACCTGGCCAGGCTTATAGAGTTTGATATCCGTGATTTTGTACCTGAGACATGGAAAGCGCCCCGCCTTCGTGTTGGCCACATTTGTGCATGTCAAACAGACCCCCCCAGGGTCCTCGGGATCGGATTCGCACTATCAATACATCATTAGCTTCCATTTGAACATCAAAGGTGCCCAGAGTTGCAGTTCTAAACGCGCCACCTTCAGCTCTCCAGGAGCACCTACGCGTATACGTTGCATCCTGCATCGGATACAAGAGCCGGTTCTTCTGGTCTGAGCCGTCTCTTCGCGAAGTTTAGGATCTTTGAACGGGCCTCTCTTCCCACCGCGGTGATCCGGAAGCAGGATGTCGAAATTCGACGATTGGTGCTGCAGCGAGGCTTCACCCCAAGATTGTTGCTCCATCACACCTCCAGCCACGAGCAGGTTGAATTGAGAATTATCTGCACATGCAGAGATGCTTTGGAAAGACTCGGAATTTGGCTCAAGCGTGCCGGCGAAGTCACAGTGATGATTTCCCTGCGGTTGGTCATCGCTCGTCAAATAGTCTGGGGTGAAAACTACGGCATTAGAGAGCGGTAAGCCGCGGACATCGTACCCAGTCGCTAAGAGCACTGGTTCTGTCTGGCTCTGGGGAACATTCGCCCCTCTTGAGCTGCCAGGTGATGATGCCAGATGCAGATGCTCTGATTGTGGCGGGTTATCCGAGGATGACAAGCCATCACGGCCACTGTGGACAGAGTCATATTGCCCAGTCCCTAGAAAAATGAGCTCTTGCGGTCTCGCTTGTGACGACACAATCATCGACGGCTGCTCCTGCGCAACATATGGCTGGCTGAGATCATACACGGGCGCCGGTGCCTCTGGAAGGGGACAGTACCCTTTGAGAATGGTCAGCTTATTGCAATGGAAGACGAGCCACAAAGGCCGCTTGTTGGATTCCGAGCGGAATACACACCCTCGGGTTGTCCCCAGTTGAATCCTGGACAGGGGCACAGCAAAAGACTCAAATTTGTCATCTGCTTGGTCAAAGGTGGCCCCGGAGATGGCGGCACTGCCGAGTGCGGCCAACAAGTATATATTCCCGACGCATCATTCGTATGCTGGCTGAAAGAATCTAAGTCGGCAGGCTTCTCGGCATAGCCCTGCTCGCAGGAGGAGCCGCTTCCCGGAGACATGGGAATGTAACCGTCGAGTCTTCGCCTCTTTGGTGTATACGCCAGCTGAGTGTTATCATAGGTTTCAAAGCTGGAGGACGAGCCATAAGATAGATTGACCTGGTCCTGCAGCGTTTGCAGTCCAAATGGTGGCGTATATAGCGTATCCACCAGGGGTAAGAATGGAAGCGAAGACACCTCAGCCTCGGTGCAGGACCGAGGCCTCTTGTGGGTCAATGACTGAGGAAACTCCTATTTCGAGTCAACCGAGGATTCATGAGCGGGAAATGGATAGGGCAGTGAGAGGCTGTCCAAAGAAGACCGGGTGTGAGGCATTGTGCGAAAGTGGGTGGCTTTACAGTACATTCAGGGGTCGGATGCCAGTCCGGACGAAAAGGAAAGTCTGAAGCAGGCACGAGGATAGAATAACGTGCCGGGTATTCATGTAGGAAGGGAAGAGATAAAAGGGGAGGAGGATTGATATATCTTCTTATGCAGGTTGCCGGCGGCGGCCAGGGAGCAGGGACCGCTTACCATGTTGGCTGCAGGGAGAAGATGTGCGTTGGACAAAATCTGGCTTGGAAGAAGGACCAGAGACCAAGGTACCAGCACGTGGAAAGTAATGTATCGAGTGCCCACAGGAACAAGGAACGTCAGACAGGTACAACGAAGCCGCGAGCCTGGGAGCTGGGCAGATGGGTCGCGGCGGCGGAACCGGGGAAAGGGGGTCAACCAGCTAAGGTTCCACCCGGACCACAGCCGGGACGGACTCAGCCATCCGGCCGTGCATTCGTTGGGGTGGAGTGAGCGCAGTCGCCAGCAACAATGCCAGATGAGAGACTTGTCGAGGAAGGGCGGCGCCTTCGATGGAGACGGGAAAGACTGGCGGGGGGGCTCCAGGCGGAGACGGGATGTAAGTATGGAGTCAGCTAGTGTTGGGCGTCAAGCTGGGGGCCCAGAGGGGTCGATGACGGTACCGCCCTAGACGCTGGTGGTGTGTGCGCTTCCGAAGCGCCGCCCTCGAGGGCCACTGGCTATGGCTGGCAGGACGGCTGGGGAATGCTCGCGTCGCCGGTGGCCCGGGGGGATGTGGTGTGTGTTTCCGCCTTGCAAGGGTGGTGTGTAGAGCGGGCCAATGCCTGCTGCGTGTCGCTGATATGCATGAGCGCCGGTACCGTCGAGTGGCTGGCTAGCAAGCTGGCGGAAACGGCAACAAAGGTCGAGGTCCCAAGGAGAGAAGAGGCGACTCGGTGAGGAGGGCGAGGGCATGCCATACCATGGCTCACTCGCTCCGTGCTGAATTGTATTTGAGCGGACTGAGGGGTACTCTTGGGCTGACAAGGGGGGGGGGGGGGGTTATCCGTGGCTGGGCCCAATGTCCGCTTGCCTCATTGCAGCGTAAGACACAACGTGGGCTTCCCGATCGGGACGGTCCATGCATGGGGTGGGCTCCATGCTGCAAGACAGGGCGAGCAATTGCCTTCGACGGGGGAACCGCTGAATGCCGATACCAAAGTAACGTGTTTCTGCGTTGCTGCCATCAACGGCAAGATGCGCCGTCTTCGTCTGTTGTGGTCACATTCACACCATGGGTGCGTTGTTGCAAGGCCGCTAGTGCCGATCCTGCGTGTATAATAACTGGCTGCTCGCCCAAGATCGTGGCCGTCGGTCACGATGGGCTCTAAGATGGCATTGCCGAGCTGGTACCCAATCGCACATTGCGTCAAGATTCCTTGCGCGCATGCTGTCTTCTCTGACCAACGAGTAGCCGAACTCCTCTGCCTTGCTCTTGCAGCAGACCTTTCGGAGCCAACGCCATGCAGCGTTGGTCTGCATCGACGTGCGAGGTACTTGCAAAGACATCGTGGCGCAAATGAAGGCAACAGAAGGCTCGGTCGCCCGGCGCCCAGGGAAACGTGGGATAAACGTGTGCGTGGCCGCGGGAGCAATATGTGCCACGCGGCCTCCTGCTCAGTTGTGCTGAGAGTGTCGGCAGTGCGGCGATTCTTCACAGCTCGCGGCGCGTTCATGTGGCTAGTGGACTTCCCGCAACTTGAGCGTCCACGCACCCGCGTCGGCGTTGCTGGCAATACCAAAATGCGAGAGGCTCTCTTGAGGCAGTCTACGAGACCGTACGGAGTACAGGGCCTCGTGCCAATTGCTTGCAGCTTCTCGGGGCTTGTTGCTGTGGATGGCCATTAACATGTGAGACGGCACGCAAGCCCACGTAGCCCAGCTTGGGTGCGGGGACCGGTGAAGAATGGGAGCCAATGTGCATCCGCCGAGAGGTGTATTATGCGTGCACTGATCCGGGATCGCGCCGGGGTCGAGGAGATCTTCGCACGGCTCACGCGACCCTGTGACTGGGGGCACGACCCTGGCAACCTGGGACCAGTCACCGCCCCAGCCACAAGACGGTCGGTAGCTTACTTGCACGCCGTGACGGCAACGCTTCAGCTGCAGGCATAAGAATACGTCGTCCGCATCCCAAGTGGCTCCCCGGTGAGCAAGCGCTGACGAGCAACTCGTTGGCATTGGCCCAGTGGGGACTGTTGGGTGGTGGTCGCAATGCTTACTCTGGCGAGACGTCTTGCCTCGAGAGCTCCGAGCAGACAAGGCCGACAAGACATGTTTGTTGGGCACAGGATTGGTGGAGAGTACTGTAGTAAACTTGCAGGCGGCAGATGGGGGTTGCCTGGGCGGTGCAGAATGCGGAAGCCCAGGAAAAAGCGAGAATTGGCCAAGGCGACGCAGCTGGACAGCGATGGAGGGCAATGCAACCAGCTGGAGATTTGCAGCCGCGATGAGGTCCACGACATGTCGTTGGAGTCTTCGAGTAGGTTAGCGGCCAGCCTAGCCCCGTCGCATCTGGCAGGAAGGTGGGAACGGCTGCGGGCCGTGGGGGTGTGCTCTGGCTTGAACTCTATCGGGCAGCATCCACCGAGTCCACTCCCAGGAGTGCAGGACCACCTGACAGTGACGGTGAGTGTGAGGGTGGCACGGCACCTCAGTGGGTCGCCGCTTCCCAGGAGAACGGACGCGCCGTAGCGCTCCATCGCACCTTGAAAGTACTCGCTCGTACTCGCTGGGTCACGGGGCGCGCATACGTAAGGCGCCGCCGCCGCGAGGCGTCGAAACTCCAAAGTACCTGCACTGCGGCATCTCGTGATGGCCCGTGCGAGCTGGCCGACCACTGCAGTTGCATCCAGCCGCCTGCATCCTCTGCAAATCACACCGCCGCAGCTATGTGTTGTCCAGCCAAGGGCTTCCATTGCCAAGGGTACCCAGGGCGAGGCGAGGCGAGGCGAGGCGATCAATGCCGCTGTCGGCTCGCACGGCGCTCTGTGCTTGCATTGGCATGCCGTCAGGCATCTTCCGACGCCCCTTTGCACCCGCCATTGGCCTCTTCGGGAACCCTGGCCGCCGTCGACGGCCTTGTACTTGGGGTCGCCGCCGCCGCGGAATCCCTTCGCCTGCGGCATTGAGTCATTGACCAGCGTCTTGGGATCTCTATGGCCGGGATTGGAAGGTCGCACGCTCGCGATCGATCCGTGGACCGTGTCCTTGAATTTCTTAAGCGAACCGACCGGTGAGCTCGCGTCCAAGGTATGACAAAGGCGTTTGCGTGCCAATCCTGGCTGTACCAACTCGCCAGACTCGGCCAAGGGATGTTCCAAGAGCATGTACGACGCGGCGGCTGCCAAGCCAAGCTCTGCGATCTGCAGGCCCCGGCAATGGTGATGCATCCACGGTAAGATCGGTCAGCGGTTGAGCTGGAAGCCATTCACCGAAGCACATCCATGCCGTGCAGCTACAGTAAGGTACGGCCGGCGAAAGTACCGCTGGCAGTTTTTGAATGTACTGGCCAGCCGGCTTCCATCTCTTCGTCTCGGTGCGTACAGGGTCCTGTTTGACGTGACACCTCGCCTGCCTTCAGCGGCCATCTCGCGTGCTCTCGTCAGTTCCATCGCATTGCTGCGAAGCAAAGGAAGAGGGTCGCCGCTATCATATGTTCCTCGTCTCTGCTCGATTGTACGCTTCCCAAGCCTCGAAAATATCTGAGACCCTCATGTTACGCGCACTCGACCATCGTTCTCAACCAACTTTCTCTCAGTGGTTCGGTCAAGGGCATGTGATGCTAGGTATCCCATTGAGCTGAACCGCCCTGGCAACCGCCTCCGGCCCATCAGATCTTAATATGGCTTTTCTTGCAGGCTCGCTGACCCCAGCTTTGTGCAACGCTTGAATACCCTTCATATAGTTCTCTCTGGTCCGCGGTTTTCTCCATCTGCGGAGTAGAGCTGTTGGCGTTGGATTTTCCATGCCACAGACTCTTCACATTCACGTTGCCATCGACAACGGCTGCATACGCCAGAGAATGGATCGACCAAATGAAGAGCATTATACATCACTCTCGGTAGAACCATGCATCAATGCATACGGACCTGTTTCGGTGGACGACAAGACATTCCCACCCATTGCCCCTGCATTCGGTTGTATTTGTTGAGTTTGGGACCCGTGAAGCCGATATTTTCCCTGAAACGTGAGAGCGGCGGGCGTGGCTGGAGTCACCGTCCACTCAAGAGTTGAGGCTAAACTACTGTCTGTATGAAGAGATCAAGTCGAGCATCACGGCAAGCGGAGGCGGTATGATTTTGCGCAAAAGCGCCTGGGGGGGGGACGACCAGTGCACCCGTCTAAGAGCACAGTTTCTCTTGTTACCAACTCCTGGTCCCAGAGCCAAAGGCATATAAAACAACGAGCGAGTTTTCGGCAAGTATTCGTTATGCAGTCAGCGCTTTGATGCCTTGACAGAGCTCCAGCGATATGCCGACATGCTAGCGGAGAACATTGCAATTGCTGGCCACGGACCTTGGCGCACGGCCTCATGCCAAAATCCGAGCTGCGCCGCATGCGAAGCAGGCCTGCGTTTACCGTCTTACGCCTCGACCTATCTGCTGAAGTGGATATGCTTCGGTCACTCGGCCTGGTGCGCCGCTACGCCTCTTGCAGTCATCAAAGCTCTGCTGTAAACCAAAGGCGGCAGGAGAGAAGCAGGAGCTGAGGCTTGCGCCAGTGGCCTTCGAGCGCCGGCTAGAATTACGGTGGAGATGCAGTTGTTCGCGACCAACGAAAACTGAAGCCAAGGGAGACAGTTGCGCCGGTCCCCTCCTCAGCCTCATTCAGACCCCAAACCCGTTGGTGAGCCGTTGTGATCAGTTGACCCCCGGCACAGATCTCAGCAACCATCCCTACCTACATAAATAGGCACGGTACAACCCAATCATGTGATCAATCACGACCACCAAATCTTGGCCGTTGCAAAACGCGACCTGGCCCCGTTCCCTCCAGCACGCCAGTGTCCCGCTTACACTCCGACAACACCATTGCGCAGTCTAAGCGTTCGTCGCCTGCGCACACCGCCGCATTTGCCAAATCTCTGTTCTAGACCCGACGGTCAAATACCCGGCCCGTCCTTCATCGGAATGTAATACGAGCTCGTTGCTGTCGTCAGTTTTGTGATTCCAGGGCCATCTCGGTAGCGAAGCCCCGGATATAAACGGCGTGATATATATCCAGGCCGCTGCAGATAAGAGGTTGGTGTTCGCACTCGTCCCAAGTCGTAAGACGGCGTTGAAGCGACGTATTGCAACTTCCACGTCTCCAGGCTGGCTTGCCCCGCACGAGCACGACATGGAGCTGAGCCAGCAAGCAATCCACGATGTGATTCATCCCACGGCTGCGTTCTCGGGCCTTGATCCCGACCCCGCAACCAGCAACCTCAAGGCTTCACCCGAAGTTGAGTGGCTGGAGTCTTCACTGAACCCCAAGAACCGCATCGACAGCCTTGACCCCCCCGGCAAACCTCTGTGGCGTATCGATGGATGCACGGCGTTTGGTACTCAAATTTACGCCGTGCCGCTTTTCATTGAGTCGCCGCGCCCGTATCGGGTCGATGTCTTCATTCCCGAGCCCGCAACGCTCTCTCCGGAGCTCCGCAAAACCCTTGATCTCGATGTAACTTTTTACACCCGAGACGGGTCGCGCATCTCCGAGTTGGGCATCACTCGCCACGTTCTGCGGATCCTGCAGCACTGGACGTCTACTCTCGAGGAGCCTTCACAGATATACAAGGATTTGCCCTTTGGGTCCCGGATCGTCTTTCAAAATTTGCCGAAAAATGTAGCGGAGACGCGCATTTCCATCGCTCCGACTTACTACCTGGAGCGTCAGCTGCTTTCCGTGTCATCTTTGCACGACCTTTGGGGAAGAGATGTCGAGTTTCCTCCCACCGTCGACATCAACAACGTGGAGTACCTCTCACAGCTACATGACAGCGTCTGCCTCGTCAGCATCGACGGCAAGACATGGATCTTCAAAGCCCTCACGAGCTACACAAAGTATCTCTATCATGAGCTGCGACAGCTTATTGTCATGCCACCGCACCCGAACGTCATTTCAAAACCCGTCCACCTGGTCACCAAGAAATGCAGTTTTGGGAACAAGGTTGCTGTGGTGGGCTTCACGGTGGAGAACCATGTCCACGGCAGCTTGCGAGACCTCATTCCCTTTCTTCAGATACATGGCCGAGTGTCGTTGGCGGACAAGGCCAAATGGTGCGTTCAGCTAGCTTCCGCGTTGCTGCACCTGCGTGAGACGTCCCGCATCTTTTATCCCGATCTTCGGCTTGACAACATCGTGCTCTCGCAGTCCTGGGACGCCATCATGATCGACTTTGAGCAGCGAGGGGTCTGGTGCGAGTTTGCTGCCCCAGAAGTCAACGCGATCGAATACATGCGGCTGCTGGCTATCGACGAGGAAATTGACCCAACTATTCAAGGAAAGTATGCCAATCTTCTCACCGAACTGCTTCCAGGCTGGGACGAGATGTGTGAAGGCGAGGACTACGCCTGGCCGTCCAAGGGCTACAATGTTCCGTGGTCATGCTTGACGCGAACAGAGCAAGAGGCATGCGAGGTGTACATGCTGGGCCGCGTGCTCTGGTGCATATTTGAGGCGAGCAGCGCACCGCAGAGGGCGGCCGTGTGGCTCTCCTACCGATGGGAACCGCAGGTGGAATTTCCCGGATACACCACAACACCCCAGCCCATGCGAGATCTCATCGACCGGTGCACAAGAGGCAGACAACCAGGTCTGACAAGGTTCATCGTCAGAGAGCGAGACCAGCTCGTGCTTCGCAAGCTGGAGAACAAGGGCACGTCGACGGCGCAGCAAGTGCAAGAGACTGCGCGGGACTGGTGGGCCAAGGAAATAGAGGCGTCCGAGTCGTGGCTGAAGCAACGAGCCGAGGGCATGAGCAAGGGCATCTGGAATGAGAACTACTACAACAGACCCAGCCTGCGAGAGGTGCACGATGCCCTCCGGGCGTTTCACGAGTCGAGCTGGGTCGCTCTGTGACGCGTGGAACCTCAGTTGACAGGGGATTGCCAATGTGGCGAGCGGTCTCTGGGCTTTGGACAAGGTTGCCGTTGCCTTGGATAGCAGCACATGACCTAGTGAGTGGGGACAAATGGGAATCTCCTCTTCTTTATTCTAAAGTTGACATCGTAGGGCTTGAGGGGCGTCTCTCTCTAAGCCATCCCAGAGTAGGCAATGCAAGGTGGTTAGGAATAAGGGGACAAGGCATTGTACACGAATCGTGGCTGACACTTAGTAAGGGAGTACACGCAGCGGTGAAGCTGTTGTGGTCTTTGCGGGCCATCTAAGTGGTGCGAAGAAGTGAATAAGAAGAACAAGGTAGTACAGTAAGAGATGGCACACGACCAGCGCGTGCCGAAGCGGTCAACAGGTCAGGCCGTCATCTGACGGTACGGCACAGACCTGTTTCTATAATGAGCCCAACGCTCAGTTCAAAGAGCCAACATCCATGCGCACACTACTTCATCCTCTTTGACCCACGGTGCGTTCCCTGGTCCTTGCCATGTCTCTTCAAGCCTGTACCCGCGGTAGATGTCCTCAGACGGGCCAGCAGCGCGCGCAGCTTGGCAACATATGAAGCCGGGGCGCCGTGGATGCCGATCTGATCGTGGGCATCCTCGATTGTGTGCAAGAAGGCGCTGGCAGCTTCGGGTGGCAGGAGGTTGAGCTCAGCGATGACGAAGCCCTGGTCGCGGTCGCCGATGAGGTTGAGGTAGAGGTTGCGGCTGTGGCGGCTCGGGCCCACGTGGGCGTCGCGGTTGCGGTCGACAACGGCGGTGAGGATGTGCACGAGCGTGCGTGCAGCGGAGATTTTCTCGCGCAGCTGCGGTGGTTGGTCGCGGTTGTATATGGCGCTCCTGATGAGCCGCAAGCTGCCACGTATGTGTCGGGCCGCCCAAGAGACGTCTGTGGGAGGCTCCGCGGAGGTTGCTGCGGGGGGTGTGGTTGCGGAGTAGGCGTCCAAGTCGCGAAGAACGCGGTCAACGCGCTGGCCAATCTTGCGAAAGGGGTCGTTTATGGGGTCCGCAGAGCGGGAGAGGGAGAGGAAGTAGTGGAAGAAGTGATGGTTATCGAGGAGCATGCGCAAGACGGTGCAGTCGAGGTCGCCTCGCTTAAGCACCTTTGCCCCTGGCGTGGGGTTCTGGAAGATATCCGGACGAAAGTCTTCTGGTTCCATCCCGTATATTGACGACAGCAGCTCGCGGGACTCGAGCACCCGGTGGAGATCCACGGCCTCGTCGGGATAGGCATCCGGCTCCACCACAACCTGGCAATGCAGCTCATCGGCGAGGACGTCGAGGTGGTAGTCTGCAATTTTTTGGAAGGGGTCGCCCATCTCTTCAGCAAACCCCTCTGCCGTCATGGTCAGGGGCTTGCCGTCGTCGTGATCGTAGAGCATTTGCCTCTGAAGCTGGTCGAGGAGCCACACAAGGTGTGTACACGGCGCTTCGTCTTCTCCGCAGGTGCAGCTCAGACGGGGCGAATCGCTGTCAGGGGCACGTATCCGTATAGACCTGGTGACGAGCTCCGTCATCTGGAAGGTGTATGTGTTCTCTATTCGTCGGCATTGCTGCAGGGCGATCTTGGGTGGCTCGCTGAAGACGTCGCGCACAGCGGTCCTTCTTCCTTCTGAAAGCTGGTCCAGGTTGTATATAAGCTTTGCCGGAGACCGTACAAGCGCCGGCGATTCGTCATCGTCGAGATCAGAGAGCTCAGAGTCGCTCTCCGGGTCAGAACTGGAATCATATTGGTCCGGACACCCGCTGGACGTAGCCTGGGAATGCGTCCCGGCCTGCGCGCAACCTGAGGCGGGCATCTCCTCTAATGAGAGTTGGCTGAGTCTAGAAATCGGTGCAGACATTGGGCCAGCCAGGGCATTAATAATTCAAGGAAGGAGAAGAAGCATAACAACTTCTCATAGTATCATCCAGCACGGGACGGCGAGATGGGGGCCATAGCGGATACGCCTGATGCTTTATACTTGGCAGGAAGCCGGGTGCGTAAAGCCAACTCCAACAGAGGATATACCATTCCAAGTTCGGGTACCCTGAGCTGTTGGCCGTGACAGACGGCCAGGGTTGGACGACCGAAGCAGAAAAATGGAGAGAGGGAGGGTGGCCATGCAGCAGTGGGGAGACGTACCAGACAGCATCAGCTCAGGCGGCAGCGCGCTTGATTCATCATCACTGGATGAGACCGGCAGTTGAGCCGCGGTTAGTTTCACACTCGGGCGGCCGCGGCCAACTGCGCGGCCATGGTTGTGGCTGGGTGGCCGCGGGCTCGGACGGTGACTGAGCTGAGCAACGCCCGCTGCAGACGGGGAGGAGAGCTAACATTTGGGAGCGTGGCTGTGGCAGCGGGAAGAGGTACGAGCAGAAAGACACGGCAAGCCGGTATTTCGAGTCACGGCCCAAATTCCAAGGCTGGGAGATGGAAGTCGAAAGGCGTATTGGTGTATGTGCCAGTACTACCTAGGTACGGTGTAGGTGGGAGTTGAGGTCCCCACGATATCCGGAGCGGGGCCGCGAGTGGTGGAGCGGGAGGCTGAGGCGGCTGCAGTTAATACTCCGTACCTATGCTTGGCCAAGGCATGTTCGAGTACTCCGTGTGTAAGCCAAGGTAGAGACGCAAGCAACAACAGCGGGAAGAGGACAACGCCGGGGCCTCGGCTCTCTGCACGGCCTGGTCCGACGAGATGCCTGCCTCCCGACGCGCCTCTTACGTTGGCGCCGTAGCCTGCTGTTGTCATTGAGCATCGAACGTCCGTCGTCTAACCAGTAACAGCCAGGGGGCCAAGGGGGCTGAGGCTTCTCGACGCCCATCATTCACCGTGCTACGCACGTCGAGCTAATAGACAGGCTCGTCGCCGCGAGCCAGTGGGGTCTCGCGCAGGGCATGCACGCGAACCCGTCCAACGTGGACGCCAGCCTGCCTTACCTCGCCTGCAGACACGTCGACGGACGGCCAGGTTCGACGAACTAGCGGACCCGGTGCGTTGGGTGGGCTGACCGTTGGGCCGACTCGCTGCTCCCCTCTCTGACCAATTTGGCGAGCTCCCCGGGCGGCGACTTGCATGTCACATGCAGCCAGATGCTGCCTCCGAACGGGCGCGTTCGAGCCTCCTCGCCCTGGGCGTCCGATGGGCAGTTGGTCCATGGGCGCTGCGGTTCAAGAGCTCAGATGCGACACCCATTTGCCTCCGCCATGGTTGAAGACGCGCAGGCGCCCAGCGGTCGTCTGAGGCGAGCGGGCGATCGTCATCCGGCTCTTCGCGCGAGCGTTGTGTTGTCGCGGACGACGACGACGACGACGTGGTAACCAGGGAAAACGTGGGGTGGTTAGGTAGCTCGGCTCAGCCACGATCAGCGGCAAGCCACTCGACCTCACTGAACCTTCTGGGGCTTCAGTGGAGATTGGATGGGCACGCAACGCCGTGCTGTGCCTTAAGGTACCTGAGGCACCTATAGCTACGCCCTGTGCTCACTGCTCACTGCTCCCTGCGCAGTACCTTGAGGGAGCTGCCACCAGCCCCGAACCCGGGACGGGCGCAGTCGAAAACCCGCCCGGCCGTCTCTGCGGCCGTGTGGCCCAAGTCGCCGGCCCCGGCGCTATCCACTCGCGCATTGGCAACACTGCCATCTTCGCGGCCGCCGCCAACGCGGCCGGCTGGGTACGCGGGTTTCTCCTGTGACAGCAATAATTTCTTCTATTCTGGCAGGCGATGCGGCCCGTTATGCAGGCCGCGCAAGGCACTCTTCCATTGGCTTATACCGCCTTTTCTGTTCATGGCGAGATTCTTGCATCATGGACGCCGTGAACGCTCCAGAGCCCAAAGGATGGCTGCGGCGTTTCCAACAATAGACTGGGAAGAGGGCGGACCTCACCTTCGTCGCGTTTGTGCACCCTACCTCGGTGCCTGTTCCACCGCTGTGGTGGGCACTGCGTCGCGCATGCGCTGGTTGTCAAGTGACCGCAAGCGCAGGGGCGCCCAATCCATACGAGCATCGGGCGATGCCCATATGCGCGCGTCTTCATACTCAGCGTCAGGCCGAATTCAAAGCCACATCGACAGGGTAGGTACTGTGAAACCGAGTCCGCTTCAACGGTACAATGTCATGGAATGTTTAAGAGACCCTCTTGCCTGAGTTCCTAGCATACCGACGTACCTAAGGTCTCTTCCCTTAATGCCCATGAAAGTCCTCATCTGCACCTTCGGCCTGCCCGATGCCTGCAGGGTGCCGCACTAATGTAGGTCAAATGCACACCGCGAACAGGTGCCCCAAGTATAGCAACTGCCTGTTCATCATCTTTACCATCAGCCCAACGTCGGAGGCCTGTCGACAATTTGACAGGGCAATGGGACGGTGCAAAGTGCGCTGGGGATGAAGCCTTCGTCGCTCCGTCCTACATTTACGTTCAGATCCAATAGTGGCATCATGCCATCGACGGTAAGCTCACTTCTTCACGGGATATGCACCGGCTTTGGAAACCTCGTCCGTCAAAAGTGGCGCATAGCAAAGTAAAGTTGCGATTGTCAAACGACGGCACCTCGGCGGTTAACTCCCCAGAATCAAACCCATCTAGCAAGCCTGGACCCTCTGTCTGACTCCCCATCAACCCCTCTAGCAAAATTACCCCAGAAACAAGAACAGTTCGTAGTGACTTGACGTGTCGTCACTTGCTGGCGAGACCTTGAGATCCCAATTTCAACCCGATGACCGTGAATGCATCTTGGGGAATGGTGCCTGGCTCAAGGCTCAAGACTTGCGACCAAACCCCAAAAATATCCGCGGAGCCGACCAAGACCGAGGGCAAATATACTGCCCGTTCCCTGCTAGGGAATCGTCTTGTGTGGCACGGCGCGGCAGCAATCAGGCGCACGATCTCACGGCGGTTCGCACTCCGTCGGCGAAGCGAACCGCACGCGTCGCGACATGCTCCTTGGCGGCCGCGTTGTCGGCGGACGACATGCCCTTCCGCAGAATCGTTTTCGGATCCGGCGAAGTAGACTTGAATGTCATCGGAGACCGGCCCGCAGACGAAGATGGCTTCTCTTGCAGGCTGTCCGTGGGCCGGTCGGATTGTCAATCGATGCCGTGCTGCTTCTTGAGCTGAGCTAAAGATTCACGGCGGGCCTCGAGGTCCTCTTTGGACTTGGCCATCTTCTCGGGCTGGTGGTATAGTACTGCGAGGGCTGTCAGAAGACTTGTCTTGGGGCTGTTGAAGCGTGGGCGCGGGGCGACTTCATACCGACGAGATAACGGTTCTGGAAGTTGAAACCGTTCAGCTTGTCGCACGCCTGCTTGGCATCCATCATGTCCTCATAGACGACAAAAGCTGTTCCCTTCGTCGAGTTCGAGATGCCCTGACGTACTTGGCTGCGACGAATGGTTAGCATCGGAGATTATTCGACGCTGGCGACAGTCGAGGGAAGCGTACCGAATGGGGCCGAATTTTCCAAAGAGATCGAACAACTCCTCTGGAGTGACGGTGTAGCTAAAGCATCGCCGTTAGTCGCGCCGTCGATCGCACTCGGATTGAGACTCGAGTTACCTCAGGTTCTTGACGAACAGAGCTCTGCGGCGATGGTCAGCAATCTGATAGTAGGCATCGGAGATCGCGGCGACACCTCGGACGTGCAAAGGCAGCCACGTCGCGCGCGACACACTCACCTGTTGACTTCGGGGGCAAGTTTCCCGCCGCGACTACTCATCTCTTGGATGATTTCGGTGAGTGACGATGAATCGGGACTCGGTAGGGTACGGTGCGGCGACGTTGGGCGTCGAGGCAGGGTGCGTAGGATGGATGGGAGACGGAGAGCGGCGAGGCGGCAGACGAGAGATTGACCGACTGTGGGTCACGGGTGCGGGTGGTGGATCACGTGATCTGGCTCCCCTAGTACAGTACGGTAACTCTATGAGTAGGTGGCTTTCGGTGGGACGGTGCTCGGCTTCCATTCGACGAGTCGAGATAAGCCGCCCGTTGCCAGTGCCTGTATCAGTCGCGCTAGCAGGAGACTCGGGGGCACGTGGGCAAAGACTCTGTTCCGAGGAGGGCGTTCGTGTCAATCATGAGAAGGATAAGTACTGCAGGGGGGAAAATTAGGGGCTGAGGGCAGTTTTGGCGACAAAATATTGATTGAATATATTCTTTTTTTATTTTTCCAGTTATTAGAGGTTCATCTCGCGACTGCCGAATTAATCGCTGTCCTTGAGCATCGTACGGATCACGCGACCCAGCTCAGTATCGTCTTGCGTGACGGTGAGCCTGCGGCTAAGCTAATCTTGGGTACCTAGGGGCCTTGCCTTTCGGGCAGGCACGCGCCCGACTCGCCGCGGGCCAGATGGGCCCGATTGGCAACAGCGTGAATTCAGTGAATCACAGCTGCCGATGAGGTGCTCACTCCCCGACCACACCGGTTGTTGCAGACGTCAGCCAAGACGGCAATCGATCTGTGAACCATCTCCAAACTTCCATCTACCTTAGGTGCCTAACTAATGCGCGAGCGGTTGACGTTGACCAGTTGACCATTCTCTACTAATATCAGACGCATTCTTCACCAAAGCACGCCTATTTCCTATTATCGCCTTCCTCCGTTGAGCCGTCGACGGACTGCGTCAACTCAAGCCAAGCCAAGACCGTGAGGTGCAGGAGACCCACTACGCTTGCTCTGTGCAGCGTTCACTCCATACTTTGTATGACGACCCTCGCGAATTGGCCCACATCTGAGCGATCCGTGAATTGACATCGAACGTTGAGCAGCGTGCGCCGCTCTCCCGACCCTTAGGTACATCTTTCACGGCTGCGATCCATCTCCATTAGACACGCTCTTCTCCTCCGATTGGACTAGCAGTCGCTCTTCTATTGCCGC
The DNA here is from genome assembly GCA_001600555.1 of Albophoma yamanashiensis. Classification (NCBI taxonomy): domain Eukaryota; kingdom Fungi; phylum Ascomycota; class Sordariomycetes; order Hypocreales; family Ophiocordycipitaceae; genus Albophoma; species Albophoma yamanashiensis. The sequence goes on from BCKH01000001.1 coordinate 2,906,469, forward strand.
AGGATTCCATTCGTCAAGACGTTTCCCGGACTGGGGCTCCTTTCACGATGCACCTCGATAGTGGCAGGCTTCCTGTACACAACTCTCGAGTTAGCTCAGCACAATGGAATTTTCCTTTGGGAAGAGCGTTCTCTCCGTCTTCGATGTCTGGGACGACGCCCGCGATCTCTTGCGCGACATTATCGAGTCTGGTATAGCGCCCCATGGCGAAATGCAATGGCTTCTGCGTCAAAGCCTGCTGGCTGCGGATGAGGACTGGCACTATTTGATTCATTGCGCGAGATCGATTCGCCAGTTGCACTGTCCGGATTTATACGGTCTTGAAGGAGCCGACGTTCTCACCTATGTGTGCCACATCCTCGAGGGCTTTGAAAGCAGTGACGCTCAACCACCTGAGGACTGGCAAAATACGGATCGCTTAATCCTTCTGGCTAAAGAACTAGCCAAGGACCCTATTATCAAACCTCCGTCCTTTCCGACTCATAACGCCGGTGACGGTGGTGTCGTTTCCGAGCTGCCGCCTGCCAAGACGAGAGTAGCTACTCGCGAAACTTCACATTTCTGGTCAGATGCAACCGCGACTGAGGGAAGCACTGAACAATCTAACCCCACAGCTGTAACGTCAACTTCAAGACATCGCCAGGGTGCCGATGTTGGAGAAGTTCGACTTGACAATGCGAAATCCCCAAAAAGCCACAATCCAACACTGATACAACATTTGCAGACATGCAATTCTACTGGCTGTACCCACAGCAATCACTGCGGCAATTCGGTTGAGAGTCGTCAGTGTGTGAGACCTCAGAAGCTGGTCTTGTCTCCATACTTTTCGACCTCTTCGCCAACCGCCGTCAGAGCCTCTCCCAAGCGGCCACCTGCGGGTACCGTCTCATGTGTTCCATTTCCGCCTCTATCCGCTCCATATTTCGGTATTGTGCAGGAGAGACTGGCTCACGAGCCCTTGTGGCTGCTCATCGCCGTGACATTTCTTATCAAGACTAAGGGGCGACTGGCTATACCTGTCTTCTACGAGGTCAAGAAGAGGTTTCCCACGCCTTCGCATTTAGCCGATCCGGCCAACGCACAAGAACTTTCAGACATGATACGTCATCTAGGCCTGGCCGTTGTCCGTGTCGTTTATATACAGAAATTTGCAAAGGCCTTCCTGGACCAACCGCCGCGGCCAGGCGTACGATATAGGGTGAGGAACTACGACAGGCGGGACGTGGAACCGCCGCGCAGCTGCCCAGGAGGCTCACCCGACGATTCGGATCGCGGGCTGCAAATGTTTGGCAACTACGACGGGGATCCTGAAGCCTGGGAAATAGGGCATATGACCCAGGGAAAGTATGCCATTGACAGCTGGCGCATATTCTGTCGCGACGAGCTCCTGGGACGTGCTGAGGATTGGAACGGACAAGGCAGAGAGCCTGAATTTCAACCTGAGTGGATGAGGGTCTTGCCACAGGACAAAGAGCTGCGAGCGTACTTGAGGTGGATGTGGATGCGGGAAGGATGGGAGTGGGACCCGGTCTCGGGCGAGCGAACGGTTCTCCGAGAGGAAATGCGAAGAGCGGTAGACGAGGGGAGGGTCGAGTATGATGACACGGGAGGGCTTGCCATCCTCGATGAGCCGCGGATGGGGTGAGGCGCTTATTGAAGGGGTGGATGCGAAGTTGGATGTGAACCATATCTCCATGCAACCGCTAACGTTTGCGACTGCGTACGGTGTTCAGCTTCCTCGGCTTGGTGGCTCATTGGAAGAAGGAAAGGTCCTCTCGCAGAGCGTCCCAAGCAGAGAGCACATTGGCAGAAGAGAATAAAACGAGCCTTGCGCTGTCATTCTGCGCGTGCCTCCTCGAAGACAACCGGCGGGGAAGGATTGGCGAGTCTGTCAAGTGAGACTGTCTGATCTTATCACTGCTATGGGACTTTGGGGCATCACCTTGCCGCCGCCAGGCCGAGGACAACAACGGCAAGCCTCTATCGGAGAGGTCTGGGGGATGGAAGATGCAACGGTGAAGCTCTGTCCCGGGCTGGTGGATTGAGGAGAGTCCTGTCACACTCAGGCCGCTCGTACGAAGGTGGCGCTCGGGGCCTCGTCTGGACAGCTGTCAGCTCCAGCCAGCCTAGCACTGCAACACCTCACATAATAAGGTACCGAGCGTGCTGTAACCGTCCCCGCTGCGGGCGTTCGGCGGCGCTGGACAAGCGAGGTGGGGGGCTAGGAAGGGAGCTCAGGCGCGGTACCGCCCTGGCGTGCGTCATCTGCGGCCAGGTACCTGATGGGGGCGCACGGAGTCGAGGCTGGCGCAAGTATCCCCCGGGAGCTCCCCAGGTACCGCCCTCACCTGCAACCGCCACAGTCCTGCGCAAGCTGGCCGAAAAGTGGGCACTGCGGCATGCACCATCACGGGATTTCAGAAAGGACACAGTTTATGTTAAGCCGGACCCTGAGGTCATAGCTCGCCCGGTCCTCGAGCCCTCGTCCTGCTGTGCCATTTTACGTAGTACTAACTTGGTCGACCTGATCTGACCAGACCAACCCTCGCCCAGCGACCGCTGCCGCGACATACCTTAATTACCTTGCCCACTCCTTACTCCTCCTCCCAGCCCCTCCCCGTCATCCTTCTCTTCTCTTCCTCTGCCCTCCTCTTCTTTGTCGCCCTTTCATCCACCAGCGTAGCTGCAGCACCGCCCAATTCGTTCTCGAGTCGTCGCGCCCAGCTGCTCTGGCTCCTCTGGCACCTCCCCATCCCGCCGCCAGCTTGCGCGCCACTCGATCCGCCGCCACCACTCCATCGTGTCGGGCGCAGCGGACCTTGGGATAGAACGCTCTGGTAGTCGACTCCCCCTTCAACGCGCCACGAAGCAGCGGGTCGAGCTCGACACGTCCATCGAGAATCTCTCCATAGGAGCAAGCAGCGCACGAACATGTCTCAACGCGGTCCGTCCGGGTACGGCCTCAGCGGCCCTGCTCCCTACGGCGCCACCAGCCCGGCGCAGGAGTCCAATGGCAACGTGCTGGACCAGATCCGACCGTACACCAGCAAGGTGGAGGACGTCCTGGACAGCGTGAGCGAGCCCATTAAGCCGTGAGTGCTTCTCCACTAGGCGCGCCGCGAACCATCGCCGCCGTGCGCCATCCTCACTCGGTTCCCAATAGCTGACACTTGGCTCCTTGCTTCCAGCTATCTCCCAGCCATTGGCCGATTCTTGATTGTCGTCACCTTCCTCGAGGATGCGCTCCGCATCATGACGCAATGGAACGACCAGCTTCTCTACCTCCACGACTACCGACATAGTAAGAGCCGCGCTGACGCCTTGCTTGGAGTTTCCCTCTGCTGACACTCGGGCCAGTCCCCAACGGCATCACACACATCTTTTTGATCATCAACGTCATCGCCATGCTTTCCTGCTCCGTCCTCGTCATCATCAGGAAGCACTCGGACTACGCTGTCGCTGGTCTCATGGGAGTCGTCGTCACCCAAGCTCTCGGCTACGGTCTGATCTTTGACCTCAACTTCTTCCTCCGAAACCTGTCCGTTTTGGGCGGCTTGCTCATGGTGCTCTCCGACTCGTGGGTGCGCAAGACCAAGGCCTTCGCTGGTCTCCCTTCGATCGACGAAAAGGACCGCAAGATGTACTTCCAGCTGGCTGGCCGTGTCCTGCTCATCTTCCTCTTCGTCGGTTTCGTCTTCAGCGGCAAGTGGTCCATCTGGCGCGTCATCGTCTCCCTGTTCGGTGCCGGCGCCTGCGTGATGGTCGTCGTGGGCTTCAAGGCCAAGTTCAGCGCCATCCTCTTGGTTGTCATTCTGAGCATTTTCAACCTCCTGGTCAACAACTTCTGGACCGTGAGTGCAGCCCACACTACTGCGTTGCGAACGCCTGCTGACCCATGCTGCAGCTTCACGAGCACCACCCCCACAAGGACTTTGCCAAGTACGACTTCTTCCAGATTCTGTCCATTGTCGGTGGTCTCCTGCTCCTTGTCAACAGCGGCCCGGGCCAGTTCAGCATCGACGAGAAGAAGAAGGTTTACTAAGCCTATCGAGAGACGTGGCGCTGTCCTGCTGTGCAAAGGCCCGCACGCGACGAGATTGCAGACTCGCTGTCCTCGAATGGCGCTTTGTTTGTAAAGAAACCAGTTTTCAAAAGCTCCCTCGCGAAACAAGGCCGCGAGCATGTCCGTCACGATCTGGTCCGAATTTCCCACGTATAGAAGAAACTGTTTCAGATGGTGAAGGGGCCGGGGGGAAGAATTCTTAGGAAATAGGGAAAAATATGAACCTCCGTTTTGGACTCGCAAGCCGTGCAGCATTTGAGTTTACGAGTGCTAGGAGGTTGCGGGTGGCGTGAACTAGAGTTGGAGTCGATGCCGGAAAGGCTTGGCACGGGACGGCATATCCACTTCGTGCCTTGAGCCGCAGTAAGAGCATTGTGAAACCCTCCTTTCAACTACGAGGCTTCTTTTCAACAAACTATGTCGATTGCCCATCTCAGCTGGTTATCTTGACATTGAAGCGACGTGTTATCACGACATCACGTGATGAAGGCGGATTATACTAACGTTGCACCCATGACCCCTTCACGATATCCTTATTAAGGGCTAATTTCGGCGCCGCGGTTTCGAAAATGTCAATATTGGCTCTTCTCACATCCGCTGCTGCGACAGTTCCGCCTTGCGGTCCATCTTTTCTTGGGGTCCAATTGGGATGCATGGAGCATTAGTCTTCCAGTCGCGGACACAATCAGTGCCCACGCGCGCGCGTTGAACAGCCAGCCACCTACAAGTGCGACGTCGAACCTCGGGCCTCAGCTGCACTCGGGCAGTGCACTCTTCGCATGCCGTTGTGCTCTTCTCGCACAAGTGCAGAGAATCGGGTGTGAGACACATCTTGACTCCATCAACACGTTTCCCTGGTGCTGGTATTCTCTCTTCTCGTCATGGCCGAGATCATCGGCACGACCGTCGGGGTGGTGGGCTTCATTGGGCAGCTCTTCGACGGGTGCGTAAAGGCCTACGGCTACTTCACGACGGCGGCGAACCTGGACACGGACAGCCAGCGACTCATGTGCAAGGTGCGCATCGAGGAGATGCGCCTGGTCGTCTGGGGTCGCGAATGGGGCGTGGCCGAGGGCCGGCTCGAGGCGCACCTGGACAGCGGTCGCAACCCGCAGCTGCGCGTGCTGGCGACGCAGATCCTCGAGGAGCTGCACACGACCGTCACAGACTTTCGCAAGCTTCAGGAGCGGTACGGGCTGGTGGATGCCGGCGCCAGCGGTGCGAGCGCAGGCACCGCGGGAAACCACACCGAGGCGACGTCCAAGACGACACCGTCCGGTGGCAAAGGGGCCAAGGATGAGAGCCGCAAGGCTAACGGCTCGAGGACCAACTCGGCGACGGAGCGGAGCTGGAGAAAGGAACTTGGCCTGCGGACGAAATGGGTTATCGGAGGTGAGCGCGGTGCCCGCTCGAGGCCAGAAGCATCCGTCTCCTGATGCCGCGCTGACACTGGCATTGCAGACAAGGAGAAGTTTACCAATCTCCTGAAGGACCTCAAAGGCAAGCTCGCTTCCATTCTCATCTCAGGCGCAGAATGAGGCCAGGCACGCGACGACTGACACGCGGCAGACTTCAACGACGGCCTCGAGAAGCTCTTCCCGCCGTCGCAGCTCGCCTCGCTGCAGCGCGCCTGGACGCATCAGCTGCTCGAGACGGCGCAGCGGGACCTGGCGCAGCTCTCGCTCCTCGAGACGGCGTCGACGGGCATCTACCCGCAGCTCGAGGCGTCGGCCAAGCTCAAGAAGCTGCGCATCAACCTCGACAGCGCGCCGCAGTCGGCGTTCCGGCCCACGTTTGCGCTCAAGGTCCCGCGGCCGGCGCTCCGGATCGACGACGACGGCGGCGGCGGCGGCGGCCGAGGCTGCTCTCGGCGCTGCCGCGCCCACCACGAGTCGGCGGGCGACGTCGTCGTCGAGTGGGTCGACTACGACCGCGAGGCCATCGACGAGCGCGTCGCCCACGTGCGCCGCATGGACGACCTCGCGCGCATGATGCACTCGGCGTCGTCGCGGCACCCGGACCTGCACAGCGTCGACTGCATCGGCTACACCGACGACGCCGCCTGCTCCCGCTACGGCCTCGTCTACAAGGCGCCCGCGTCGTCCTTCTCGACGCTCCACGCGCTCATCGCCAGCCCGGACCTCAAGACGCCCGACCTCGACGCCCGCGTGCGCCTCGCCCAGACGCTCGCCGTCGCGCTGTGGTCGCTGCACTCGCTCGACTGGCTGCACAAGTCGCTCTGCGGCGCCAACATCCTCTTCTTCCCCTCGGCCTTCTCCACCTCGGCCACGTCGCCCACGGCCGCCGCCGCCCTCGTCCCGGACATCGCGAGGCCCTTCCTCAGCGGCTTCGACGCCTCGCGCCCGGACCTCGACACGGCGCTGTCGGTGGCGCCCAAGAACCCCTCCATCGCCGACCTGCACCGCCACCCGGCCGCGCTGCGCGGCCTGCCCTACCGCAAGCCCTTCGACATCTACTCGCTGGGGCTCGTCCTGCTCGAGATCGGCCTGTGGAAGGTCCTGCAGACGTACTACAAGCCGCACTACGCGGCCGACCGCTGGCGCGACCGCGTCGTCCTCGCCGTGCTGGTTCCGGGCCTGGGGAGCAAGGTCGGCAGCCGGTACCGCGACGTGGTGGACATGTGCCTCCGCGCGGGCGACGACATGACGAGCGCCGAGGCGGGCAAGCTCATGGAGACGGTGGTGACGACGCTGGAGAGCATTCGCGTGTAACGATGATGACGATAACCCCATGTGTTGTTTGATCAGGCATAGCGACAGGTACATGAGCGTTGTTAGATTGCAGACGCCGCGGTCAACCTTTGGATACACTTGCATAGACGTAGGCTTGCTCACACGGTGGGCTGGCCGCGCGACATCTAGATGGCATATAGATAGGGCATATGGATAGCACACAAATCACAAACCACTTCGGAGCCTAGCACGTGCTTGAGAAATGTTTCATAAATGCATAGCCCATCCCGTTGCCGTATGTACATGACCTCGAACCTCAAGCAAGGCGCAATCAACACCCATCCACCCAAACCCCTTCCACGCATTACCCAATGCCACCATGCTTCAAGAAACAAGCTGAGAATAAGCGCCATAATCATAAAGACATCAAAACAAGCAAAAAAGTCTGAACAATACACCGTATACGATACCCCAGGTCAGCGCCTGAAGCGAAATGAGCCCGCAACACCGCCGTCGCCGCCGCCAGCCTCGCCGTCATCATCGACCGGCCATCTCCATTCCGCTCGCATCAGGTGGTATCCGAGGATGCCACGACCAAGGCGTCGTGCAGCCCTGCCGTCGAGGTATCGGTGAGTGAGGTGAGAAAGTCGCTCCCTCTCACGAGAAGAAAGAAGACAATGGTATGAGACAAACTCCCCTTTTCGGTCCCTTTGCCAGTGCGCCCGGCTCAAACGCCCGTCGTGTATGCATGCAAAGTACGTGAATCGTCATGATCGTTACAAGGTGGTCTTTCAAACATGTCGTCACGGAGCGCCCCCCGCGTAGATAGTTCGTCGGCGGCCGCTCGCCTGCCTGCCCGTCACCGGTAGGTTCGGAGAGGACTGGTCTCCTATGATCCAGACACCTTCCGAGCCGTCGAGGCGGCCGTCGCAGACGCCGCAACGCTGGCGTTGCCGACGCGACCGCTCGTCTTGCGGATGCCAGCAGAGTCCTTGGCCCGCAGAGGAGACTCGGATCCAGCACGCTTGCTGCCGCGGACCTTGGTCAAGACACCGGGGGTGCTAGCAACCCGGTCCACCTGCTTGGTGCGCATGGAGCCAATGTTCTCGGCGTCTCGAGAGGAGTCATTGTCGATCGTGTACACAGTCGACGTGGTCTGGCTCACTGACCGTGTCGTCTTGTCGCCTCGGCCCGGTGACTGTGATGGCTTGCGGTGGCTCCGCATCCTGAGGTGAATCTCCTCGTCAGACTCGGCGCCCTGAGAGTGGCGGTGCATCGCTACAATCTCCGTCTCCTTCTCGATGCCGTGCTCCTCCTCCACCGTAGTCTGAAAGGACGTGGACCGTTGATACGGGTGGTGGCGGTCGGCACGGGTGGTCTTGCGCGGCTGGCCGGGCGTGGGCGCGGGCAGATAATCATCCTGCGCACCGGCGTTGTTGCGATCATTGTCGACCTCGCTCAGTGGGGTGCGGTTCGAAGGGCTCCGGTTGGGCGGTGTCGATGTTTGGCCGTGACGAATCGACGCCTTCTGCATGGCGCGGATGGGCGTGCTGGGCACCGCATTGTTGGCGGCCATCTCTCTTCGCAGCCTGCGCTCGACGCGCTCCTCGATCCACCACTCTCTGAAGGTGCCCTGGTTCAGGTGCAGCCAGTGCTGCTGGGGGCCAACGACCATGCCCGGGCGCATGAAGCGCATGAAGGAAATGACCTCATTGGCGGTGAAGCCGTGCCTGTAGATGAGGTACGCACCAATGAGGCAGCCAGTTCGTCCCAGACCCGCCTTGCAGTGGACAGCAATGCCCTTCTTCTTGACAGTGATCGTCTCGTGCGCCAACCGGATGAACTTGCGAACAGTCGTCAGCGGCGGGCAGGTGCCGTCGTCGAAGATCATGTCAAGATGCTGGATGCCAAGGGCCTCGAAGTACGACGGGGAGTAGAGCTGGGAGTTGAGTCGGACAACCAGTCCGATGTTCTTCTCGGAGAAGTGTGTGAGGACGTTCTTGAACGGCTGCGGCAGGGTAGGGTGGGCGTCAACCGCGTCGAGGTCTCTGGGGAGCATCGAGTACAGCTCGGAGCCCTCTGTGATCTTGGCCACGGGACTGTGTTGCGGCGAGGCAAACGCGAGGAAATGGGGCGTTATCCAGTTGAAGTCGCCGTGCTCGACGCGCTCAAACTTCTCGTACATTTCGAGGTCGAAGTTGTCGAGGTCGCAGCACTTCTCCTCCTTGGCCTTCCAGACCCCGTAGACGACATCCTGGACGCTGATGCCGTAGTCGGCCTGGCTGTACCCAGCATCTCGGAAGGGCATCAGGGGGGGGTCGACCTGGGCGATGGGCGCCAGGGCAAGGTGGGGCGGCCAGTTCTGGATCAGGACCATGTAGCATGCCAGCATGCAAGCAGCGTTTGCTCGACCTGGTAGACGGATATCAGCACGACGGGTTCCCGCACGCCACGTGCGCTCACACGAAGATGACTTACTCCTAGGGTCGGCGGCGCTCCAGAAGACGACCGGGCGGTCCTTGTTCTCCTTGGCGCCGAGAATGTCATGGAAGCGAATGGCAAAGCGGTACAGATGGCCAATGTGCAGAGGGCCGAAGTCGTGGTGGAAAGCGTTGTACAGGAGGGTGTCGTCGACAGTGAAGTAGCAGGGCGGCGTTCGGCTGCTGCTGGGCACAGCTCCGTCGACAGCTCTTTGCGACCTCTTCCTCGATGCGACGGGGGTCTCGGAGCTCGGGAACAGGGTGTCTGCGGTCGGCGGGTGGACATAGGCGGCGAGATACAGCCGGTCTGGGGCGGCGGTTAGCGCGGAGGTTCATCAAGGGCCCCGAGGTAGGGTCGAAGAAGGGCAGCGATGCGATCGACGGACGCGGGTGGGGCGCCGAAGGCGGGTGCTCCGCGAAGCTTCACCGCCGCGACGGTCACGTACCTGGGATATACTCGATGATCTGCCCAATGTTTTGGGAGTGCCTCGAGGAAGGGGCCATTGTTCCAGGGTGGCCCAGCTCTGCGCTGAAACAGCCAGGTGTTTTGCGCGGGATGCAGCTCCGACCAGAGGGGGGCAGGCCGCAGGCGGGATGGGCCCAGGAGCGAAAGGCAGCTGCCGCGATGAAGCGAAGCGCAGGAAGCGGGCAGTCGGCTCGACGACGGAGGGCAGCCCGTCAATGCGCAAGGACGGTTTGATCGCCAGCGACGTGCTCGTTCGCCAGGGTCGCACCTCGGGGGCAGAGAGGCAGACGGCCGAGGGCTTGCGAGGAGGGCAGGTCACGGCCGGCAGCGGCGGCGGCGCGGACGATGCTGAGCGAGGGGGATGAGCGGTGACGATGAGGATGCTGATGACGATGATGGCGATGACGATGCTGAGGATGCTGACGGGTGGAGGAAGCGGCGGCTGCTGCTGGCCGTCACGATGTTTTTGTATAGGCGCTGTGTTATTTTCTGTGCCTTGTCGCACCCCCGGCTCAAAACAGCCCAACAGCCCAGCGGCCCGGCGGTCCCCTGCTGTGGGCCGACGCCCGTCGCCCGGGGCAACGCTGCAACCGGCGCCGCCACGCTGTGGCGCACGCCCAGGCGCACCCCGCCAAAGCCGCCAGCGCCCGCTGCAAAACCCCCGCCGGCCAAGCCACACTCGCGCTCTCTCTGCGCCGTCTGCTCCATCTGCTCCATATCCCATCTCCTCCATGGCGACGGCGTCGACGAGCCTGCAGCATTCCTCCCGCTGAGTCGCGTCCACCCCCGAGCCCACGATCCGCGCGCGGGATGCTGCCGCGGCGACCATCGCAATGGCCACCATCACCAGCAGCGGCAGCGGCAGCAATGCTCCCGACCCGCAGTTCCCCTGCTCCATGTCCGTCCCCCCCCTCCTCTGCTCCTCTCCTCATCCTCCTCCGTTCCCGCCACACCACATTCCTCTCTGCAGATGGCGGATGGCTGGCCTGATTAATTGGCTGACTCTTCTTCTCCGTGTCTCTGCGCAGAGCGCTGCGCATCCCGCTCCCCACGCCCAGGCTCGCCGCCACGGCCCTCAAAGCCCTCCAGGTCGACCCGGAGCTGTCTCCCCTGGTCCGCAGGCAACTGTCCGTCGGCTCCGACGACGAGGCGCAGGTCCTGCGCGTCGACTACCGCGCGACCACCAACCGCATGCTGCGAGTCGCCGTCAACTCCTTCATGGATAGTCTGAAATTGGTCCTCGAGGTTATGGAGCAGCTCGATGTCGATGTCTTGGCCGAGCAAACGTAATACAATACGTCACGAGGCTTACGTCCCCGTCCATGATGAATAACTTGCATGACGTGATATCCCACACATTGCGCTATCGCCAAAAAATCCCCTTCTCGCATCGTCCTTGAAACGGTCTGTATTATACTGCTCTATGGAAGGTATCGCTAAACCCAAAAAAAACACCTTTCAACCGCGAGAGACGTTGCTCAACCCAATACCCAACCAAGGCCGCCACCTCCCATCGTAAGCTATGCATTGTCAAGTATGTAATTGGAAATTTGCAGCTCCTCTCTGATGGCATGCGCCATCCTGCCTAGGGTCCAGCAGGGCCTCGCCCGGGCTACGTTGCCGACGATGATGATGTCTGCAACGTGTCCAGCTGGTCCTTGAGCTTCTTGAGTTCTTGCTTTAGATCCTCGTTCTCTTGCTGTAGATTCTTCATGTGCACAATCGCATTCTCCACCACGCTGGCTTTGCTGTTTGGGACGTTGTTGCCCTGCTTCGCCTCCTTCTTTTCCGCCTCGTCCATCTCGATGGCTTGCTGCTCCGGCAAGAGCCCGGCCATGACCTGCAACGCGGAGTTGATGCGATTCCGCCGGCCCTGCTCGGCAATCTTGTGCGACGTTCGTTTCGACGTCAGATTTGTCGACAGCTCGCTGGGATACGACACGCCAGGCACCGTGTTGCCCTCCAGGATGTTCTGGTAATTCGACTTTGACATGAGGAGACGCGACGCCGTGTCTTCTGCGGACATGCCCGGGGTGCCGGGGAGGAGGGGCTTGATGTTGGGAGATATCCGGGGAAGCAGTGCGGGCGAGGCGTGAACTGAGCCCGTCGAGCGTTTCCGGCTATTTCGGGAAGCCAGTTGAGGTGTCTTTCTCGCGCTCGGTCCCGACGAGCCTGGCCGCAATTGCGGGCTCTGGCTTGCAGACGCCGTCCCGGAGGCCCGAATGCCGGGCGACGGCAAGGGTTGCAGAACAGATCCCCTCCTGGAGCTTTGCAGCGACGGCGATGCCAGCGCGGTGTTGATCGGGGCCAGCGGTCTGTTCGATACCGATTCGGGCAGCTCGAGGGATTCGATGTTTTCTGTGACGGTGTTCTGCTCCTGGCTGCTCGTCAGGGGTCTCTTTGCTTTGGAGGCCGGCAGCTTCATCAGCGAAGCAGGCGTCGCCGGGTGGGGCGGCTGCTGCTGCTGCTGCTCCTCCTCCTTCATGGATTGGGGCTGAGGCTGCTGAGAATTGCCGTTCTGAGGATGGATGTACGGGGATTTGCTGTTAGACCGCCGGTTCGGCACCGGGGGAGGGGGCATGTCCGTCAGGTTCTCCGGTGACACCGAGGCGTTTTCATCCGACTCCTCCGTCGAGGCGGCCGGCAACGGCAACAGCACCTGGTCTCCGGGCCGCACGCTCCGCTCGTCGACCTCGCTCAGCACCTGGGACACGATTGCAGGGCTGGGGCCCGTCTTCCTGCGCTGGGGCTTCGTGATGGGCGAGCTCTTGATGCTCGACTTGCCTCTCGCCTTGACGGCGCTGTTCTTCCTCGCCTTCTTGGACAAATCCTGAGCTGCGGGCGCGGGGGTGATGGCAGGCGCCTCGAGATCCATTTCCACAGGCGAGTTGTTGGAATGGGTGCCTTGGTCGTAGATGGATGACGAGTCGTTCTGGGCATGAAGCGCGGGGGAAGTCAGAGGGCTGAAGTAGGCACCGGGGACGGTAAAGGCGTTTTCCATGTTGAAGTGCGGGTCGAGGGGAGTGACGGCAGGGGACACCAGGGGAGTGAAGGCCATCTGATAGGTGCGTGTCAGCAGAGCATTCTCATGGCGCTCGCACCGTCAACCGGTGAGGTCTCAACACTTACGTCTTGCTGCTCAGCCATGCGCTGGTGGTACCCCCTGTCGAAGACGGTCTGTCTGGTCGCCTGGTCGCCCTGGGAGTAGAACTGGCCGCTGCCCGGCGGCATCTCGAGGCTCTGGGGCGTGGGAGGCACCGAGTGGTGGCCGTGGCTGGAGAAGAAGGTGGCGCGCTGCTCCTGGAGTTGGCGCTGCTGCTGCTGGAACTTCTGCTGCTGCAGGTACTGTATCTGGGCGTCGATGTTGGAGATGGCGTCCGGGGCGGAGGCGGCCATCATCTGGGCGGGCATGCCGGCCGACGTCATGGCGGGCGTGTGGTTCTGGAGCAGGCCGTCGCTTCGGGGGATGATGCTCGAGGGGTCGGCCTCGCCCATGATGGAGTCAGCCTGGTGGCGCTGCTGGCCCATGACGGGCTGCGAGCTCCCGTCCTGGAAGCCGTGGAAGTCGAAGTGCATGCCCTGGTCAAGGTTCGCCATGCCGCTCATGTCGAGGAACTGGTGGAAGTCATCCTCGCCGGCCGAGGGCATGGGCTGGTCATTCCCGTCCCACGCGGCGGAGGCCATCATGGCGTTTGCGCGCTGTGCAGCGGGCGGGCGGAACGATGCGCAGACGGACGTGGAACGATTGCGAGCGTCTCGGTGTCGCGGCTCAACAGGTACCCAAGGCCGTTTTTCCTTCCTTGCCTGGCTCTCGCTTCGCCTCGATCCTCCTCGGTCCTCCTCGCAGGCGAAATCAACGACGGGCGTCGGCGAAGCCCAAACGGCGGCGCAGCTGTTCGGGACGTCGACGGCCCCTGGGTGAACTGCAGGCCGTGGAGCCGGTGCGACGCGGCACTTTAATTGTCGTAGGACCCTCGTCGGTCGGCGTGGAGGGGCGCCGGGACTCGTAAACCTGGAGGGGCGTGGCCACCAGCCTCGTGCAAAAGGTCAATGCTGCGGACAATGTGCGTCGCGCGAGTGAGCACCGGCGAGGACAGCGACGGTCGGGTTGATGAGGCGACGGCGCTGCGACAAGCGAATAAATGGCGCGACGACAGTTGCTGAAGCCGTCGAGGAGCGAGGTGTTTGCGGCGGTGGGCTTCGACCGGACCAAAGTTCCAAAGAGCGCGGCCCGGGGCCTGCTGTGGCTGCTGATTGAGTGGGGTGGGGGAGGGTCGAATGTGTGGTGCACTGGTCGTCGCACCGCATTGAGTTGGGTGAGGGATGGCGGGATCTGGCCCGAGCTCGTCTGCAGCGATTAAGGCTCGTGTCGCTCGCCGCACACGACTGGCTGCCGCGGCTCAGGGCCCCTCCACGCCAGCCAGTTTTGGGGGGGGGGGGGGGGGGCTTGGGGAGGGGGACGGCAAGGGAACTTCAGGGCCTGCGGCGGGTGGGGGGCCTCCCTCGCGCGTGCGAGTACAAGTTTGGGCCCGAAGAACGCCAGCAGAGATTGTTGTTCGACTTTTTGTCCCAGCCTGCCGGTTGCCGTGGCAGTGCTCCGCGTGCAAGTAATTACTGTACCTGCGAGTCTTCATCATTGCGCCGTGCGCCTAATTAATTGCTCGTAGGACCGGGAACGGCTGCGCTGGTGCTCGCCGACGAGGAGTGCGAACCCACGAGACCGCCGCTGCGCCGCGCAACTCTATGCTACTCTGCTCATACGAGCACTGCTCTACCCGCCGAGGCTGGCCCTGGGGTACCTACACGTAGCCAGGTAGCCACGCAGCGTCCTGCGCTGTCCGCTTCCCACGCCCGCTGCGAGTTGCTGCAGATTCAACCATCCCAGCCAGCCAGCCAGCCAGCCAGCCAGCCGTTCGGGAATCTCAGGGATGGGCCAGAACGGTCACCTGCTTGCAGCGGCTGGCATTGGCGCTGGCTCACGCGCCGCAGCTGTGCCCCTGTCACCCTGCCCTGCTACGACCATTAACACACTCGCCGCCACCACTCACAGGCCTTGCCGGCGCTCGCGATGGGCTTCACTTCCGGCGCTATTGGTTCCTTGGATCGAGAACCCTCCCGTAAATCCTGCATTGCCTACCACCCAAGTGAGATCACTTCTTGCCCATCGCGCAGAACGGCTGGGGCAGGCCGCGGCGGTGATTCCCAAGGAGTCAATGACATCGCATCGGCAGGCTGGCGCTCAACGCCAACAAAAAATACAATAGCGGCTAGTCCTCTTGCGCAACTACCCGCCGTCACCATTTGTGCATTCAAGAGACAGCCACCATTATAACTGCGGCACGCGCACGCCATACTGGGACCCCACCCCACCCACTCGCGGGTCGAGTCAGGGCGAGTCAGGACATGTTCCGAGTCGCACTCTTCGGTACCCTGAGTCTCCCTACCACTAACGAGTACCAGTAAGACTGCAGCTGAGAGATAGGTCACTGAGTGCGAGACGTTCCTGACATTTTCCCCCGCCCACAGTACAGCAAAGGGCTTTAGCGCTTGCTACGTTCGTCCGGAGAGACACTTTGCTCCATTTCGACATCATGGGACTTAGATCAAGATAGCCTCCACTTTTATCTTTCTTGCCATTGCTTCCAGACTTAGTGGATCCCCATGCCATTGTAGGTGCTCTGTACGTATTGTTGGCGACAAGCTGTCTCGTCAAGTAGATGAAAGACAACTTAATCAGGCTGGTGGACTAATACCCTAAAGCCTCTAGATGGTTTTCCAGCTCTCTCTGCTCATTGTACTTCATCCTTCGGAGCTGCTCGGGGTCCCCATCGCGATATTCCTTGAGAAAGAAAATCGGCGGACTGACGCCTTGCGTAACATAGTACCTTGTTGAGATTTCCTCCATCGCCGGTATATCAAGCGGACGCTTCACGCCTGCTTTGGCAAACTCCTCGTTCATGATGAGTACGACCTTCCAATCCACAAAAGTTTTCGGTCTGTGGGCTATTTGGTCGTAGTCAACCTTACCAAGGATGAATTTCCTCATTAAGGAAAGATCCTCGTTGCCCTTAATGATCGGAGGGACGTTAAAACCTAGTCGAGGGAACGAGTATAAATATTCGTCGGCTCGGGAACCAATGTGACCAAAGTCGTAGTCAACTAGGCCAGTGATGCGATTTGTTTTCGGGTCAAAAAGCATATTTTGGATGTCTGTGAGCAGCAACTACGGTCAACACTCGCCCAGTAAATATCTTCGTGGCGGCCAGTCCTCACCAAGATCTCCGTGGACAAGCGTCGGCCGAACGCTCTGTTCCCACTCGCAAACGCCTGTAAACTTTTCTTTTGCAAGCTTCTCAATTCGCCTGGGAAGGTCCGTGCCTTTCCAACCCTTGACCACAACGCATTTCTCGGACAATTCACGCTGAGTTTGCAGATACTCCGCGTACAAAGCCGAGTGCGTCTGACAGGGTCCTCCGCCTGGAATGGCTGTTGGGCCAGTCACGATGCTGCCATCCTTAGCGAAGCCGAGGCCACCGTAGCCGTTGATCGACCTTGGGAGGCGAAATTGTTGGATATTCTTAAAAATCTGGGCGATTTGAGCTATTATCGTCCTCTTCGCATCATCGTTGAGACCTTCGAACTTGTCCCCGAGATGCTCGCCAGGGAGGTGTTCGCACAATGTCCAACCCTTCCCAGTCTCGCCCGATGCCCAGCCGTACACGGCAGGCACAATGGATGAATTGAGCGGTGCCAGGGCTTTTCGCATTAACACCATCACAGCCACTTCATTTTGAACGCGAACTGTCTCGTTGAGCCCAGACGCTGGGTTTGAGAGGCGGATGACGAGCTGGGTCGACGCATCCGGCAACGGGGACACGCCATACTGGGTCGTGACCTTGTGGTGTCTGTCGTGCGAACCATCCGCAGCAGCAACAGTGAGACGATAGACAAAGGTGTTGAGCCCACCAGTCAAGCGGTCTAAATCTTCTACCTGTAAAGGTATTAGTTCGATGAAGCAGATAGCAAGATGAGGCGAGGACAAACTTCTCGACCGAATCTGGAACGAAGGAGGTCGCGAATATATTGGCAGTGATTCTCAACAGCGATCTCCGTTGAGATGGCATCGTTGGTAGAGGTCGCCATTGCGTTAGTCCTGAGATATTGAAATCTTAGATCGAGTTGAAATGTTTGGTTAGCGAAGGCAAATAAAGACGGTGAAGTTTGAAAGCCGACTTATCGATGGTATATTGCTTACCTATTTAAAATGGCAGGCTTCGGCTGCTTCTGTTGAACGAACACAGTGAAGGATGTGGAATGTGTGAATAGAGTCCCTCTTTCCAGGCAGCGGGAAGTCGTGTCTCCTCAAACTGGATCGGGAACGTACTCGTACGTAGTAATACTCGAAGGTCGGAGTATGCATGCACGGCACGAATATGACACGCTTGCAGGGGTTTAAATTAGCCTGTTGGCCAATCCGGCCCACCTTCAAAGGCAACCTTCGTGATCCCAGCATCTTCAGCCAGGTTGGGCAGGAGCTTGCCGTGTACCTCTACTTTGACCAGTGTACGTACGTACCAGCGTGTACCTTTGAACTATGGTCGTAATTGTTTTCTGTACAGAGTACATGGCTCAACATGAGTCTACCACCATTCCTGCTCTGCTCTATTTGGCTTGTTAGTTGCCAATACCATGCTCGCCACCTCATTCATTCTCTCATACATGAACGACAATTTTTGTCAACGTTAATGAAGTAGGCAATAAGCGTAGGCTCGTGGTAATTGAGTGTATTCTCCACAGCCGTGGCCTTCAGGTCCCGTCATCGGTGTCGACATAACGTAACGTCTATAGCCATCTGGTAACTGCAGTCATCCAGCACCTCGACATTGGCGTACGATGAAGGATATAGGATATAGGATATAAGTATCCCTTCAACAACTACCTTTTCCTAGGTACGGGGCAGAGACTTCCGAGAGAGCTGGGCGGGTGATGGTGCGTGCCAGGTAAGCATCGCGTGCACCCGTCAAACAATGCACGCCGTCCGTCGGGTGATCTTCCCATAGCGTCTCAACATGTCGCCTTCGGGACCGGGTGGACTCCTCGCCACAGGAGCCGCTCATCACGCTCTCTCTCTCTGTCTCTTGGTGCGATCCAACTTTCAAATAGCCTCGGGTAGCCACGCCCGTGGCCGTTGTCCGCGCTAGCACCTCTTCCAGCGACGGCGTCCGTAGGACCTTAGCCAGTCCCAAACCGCTCACCGAGCCCTCCATCACGGCCTCTCCCGTCAGCGCCCTACGACGGCCCGACCGGACCCATTCCGCGACAAGCCCAATGTACCGGCCTACTCAAGAAATAGCAACGCGCCAACTTACCATTTATGGTCTGATGTCTGTGCTGCGCGGATGGCTTCCTCGGCTGGGGCCGCGCACGGGCGGCCGTTGATGCAGATCGATGACTACCCTATACCCTTCCGATCTTAACCACTTCAGAGATGCAGCACGTCGTCGTATCCATGGCCGTCCGTAACTGTTGAAGTGGTCTTTGATGTGGTTCGCTGTGCAATCGCACACATCCGAGTGATCCAACTTTATGAGAAGTGAGCATGACCCGCAAACCACCCTCAACAGTCAACAAGAGCGCATCACACCAGACAGCGCGGCCCGAAATCAACAAACAACACAAAAAGGCACCTCATCCCCCAAGAGCAGGCGACATATGCGGATAGCACACTCAAAAAGACACCACGCGAGCTTGCCAACGTACTCATGGCCAGTTTAGTATGTATTGCGCAACTACCTTACATACAAGTTTGCTTCCTCCACGCGCACCAGGCCAACCGCTCCACCAAGATGGCCCGCACCATCTTCTCCTGCGATAAACCATCTTGCTCCTCCCAAATCAGCGAATTAGCCCCCCCCCGCAGAAGATGATTATGGTATCATAGCAGCAATACGTTGGACGGAAAATGACCGAGTCGCGGCCAGAGTCTAGAATGTACAGAAAAACAGATGGACGCAGAGACGCAGAGTATGGGCCGAATATGTCCAAACAAAGAGATATCGACGCCGAGACAGCGAGTGAGGGGGTGGGTGAAAAATCAATCCACTGGGATGCACCGTCTATGCGAATAAGTCCAGACTTTTCCCAATCACCCCCAAGATAAAACGAACAGGAGAAAAAAAAAAGGCTCATCAGGCGCATTTGAAAGACAGTGAGAGTGAGTAAGTGAGGGGTTTCATGCAGAAAAGCTCACGATATGGGCCCAGCCAGATCATCATAATTGCGTGGCCAAGGACTGACTGATCTGACGATCATTGTGAAGGAAGATTGCTAAGCATCGCAAAAAGCTCATTCCCGAGACTGGTCCCCAAGGTTCAGCCAGCTCATGTCGGACGATGTGGCGGCCATGGCAAGCTGAGGCTGCTTGCTCACACCAGAGGGAGGCATCCTCGCCCCGGCCGCGCTCGGGGTCAGCGGCGTTATGTAGCTGTTGGTAGGAGCGTAGGCGCTGCTCGGGGCGCGGGCTTCACCCCATGGCTTTCCCGTCTCGTTGGCATCCCATGCCTCGTTGATGCTCTCCGGTATGCCGCTCGAGTAGCCAGAAGAGAGGGCGGACACAGCAGACGGAGGGCGCTCGATCTTGCCCGATATGCCTTCCGTCCGGACGTTGCTATTATATTGAGAGACAACTGGGCTGCCCGAGTTGACACTGTTGACTGCTGGCCGGCCCTCGAACCTTCGCCCTTCGAAGTTCAAGGGAGGCACCGTCGCGGAGTCCTGTGTGACTCTGCTCGGGTTGGAGTTATTGGAGTTATTGTCGTTGTTGTTGCTTGTGGCCTCTGAGTAGTGAGAGCTTTGCCCCGAGCTGGCGGTGTTTCTCTTGGCCGCGCCGAAACCCAGCATCTGAAGAGCACTCCCTCCTGACCAGTACCGGTTCCAGCCAGAGCTTCTGCGAAGGCCATCCTGGGCCTCCAAGGGCCCGTTGCGTGGCCGAGGTTCAGCCACAGTTGGGGCAAACGCAACGCCTCGGTCATCTTGCCCTGCAAGAGCAGGGTGATCAGCCATTTGTGGGATTGGCTTGCTTATCGTGCTCTTGAATTGCTTGTGCAATGAGCTGACGGAGCTCCGCGACGTGTCATTGCTTGGTTTTCGTGCCAAGCCTGACTTCTCCTTGCCCATGCGGCCCATCAAAATGGCCATGGATGAGTATGACTCTTGAGATGCCTGCGGGTAGTGACCTCGGAATTGACTAGCTGACTTGGTGGGGAGGGTGCTTTTAGCAAAGGGCATAGTGTCCTTCTCGTCAAATGGGGCATTCCTGGCACCATTTTCTTGGCCGGACTCAGCATTCTTCTGACGCTTCGTCCGCCGCCGCAATAGCAGGAGAATAAGACCAAGCAGGGCCAAGAAGCCTGCAATGGATCCCAGAGTGATGCCGAGTATGGTGTCCGAACTTGGGCCAGAGTTGCTGCTTTGGTCAGAAGAAGCATGGGAGGTTGCTGCTGCCACCGCTGTCGTGGTACTGGCCACCGTCGTCGCCGTCGTCGTCTGGATGGTGGAGGAGACCGAGGTTGATGTCGATAGGATGCTGGTAGAGGTCGACGTTGCGGATGTGGTCGTCGACGACACTGACAACTCATTTTCTTCCTTGTCACCAAGCAGCGAAGCAGCATTGACCCAGCCGTTGTTGCTAGTGTCAAAAATGGCAACAGGGCTTTCACTGTTACCCCCAGAGAAGACGACCATGCCGTTCGAGCCCTGAGCCATGGCGTAGTTTTGTCTGGTGACCGTGGGCGCTAGAGTGGCGTTGTACTGCGGCCAGTCACCGAGTCTTAGAGCGCGCTTTGTCTCGGGCACGGCGCCATCCAAGTCTCGGCGGGTGACGGGGGCAGAGTTGCGGACGGGATTGCCCTGAGCGTCCTGGAGAACCATGAGGCTAACCTTGTTTGGAGACTGGCCGAGGTCGAATGTGTATAGGCTTTTCGACCCGTCGTCGCCGTTGACCAGAACGGCCTGCACGTCTTTCTGGAGCGGCGCTGCCAGATTGGCGCCGAAGTCTCTCCAGCGAGCGACGGGGTTGAAGAGCCACACTTTGGCGTGCTGGGAATCCGAGCCGCCACCAATCATGGCAGCGTCTCCGCCGCTCCAAGCCATTAGGATAGGCGAAATGGCTGGTGGTGCTACTGATTCGTGCCCGCGGACTGTGTAAGGTTCTGAAGCCTGAATCGTGAAGGTCTGGGTGGAGGGAGTTTGGGTGCCGTCCTGGCTTCCAGCATAAACCAAGATGGTATCATCGGCTTGGATGTAGGTGGAGCCATGCCATTGCCTGTTCTTGGTGACCTGATCCGTAGGCTGGATGGTGCTCCAATTTCTCGTTGAATAGGTGTACTTCTGCAAGCCGGTGTAGTCATCCGAATCCGCCTTTCCGCCGATGACATAGAAGCCATTCGGGGACCCAACGCATGTCGCTCCAGTCACCTTGACGCCCATCTGCAATTCTTGCCATTTCGCGCTATCCTCCAGCGGCATCGAAAGGAAGCCCTGGGGCGAGAATGAGTAGAGCGTGTTGTCATTAATGACAGAGCACGAGTTGTCCAACGAAGTCGGGGGCTTCGGGACAGGCATCGTTGCAATTCTCCCCAAGGGTAGCCAGCGAGCGTGGGGAATGCCAATGCCTCAATGTCAAATTACCTCGATCCCTTCGTCAAGCAGCATAAAACATGGCCAACGTGAAAAGTAGGCAATTGAGTAATATCGGGGCCGCCGCGAGCACAGCCGCACGGTTCGGAAACTGAGAAAGTTGTCGAGTCGCTGATGTCGGTCGGTCGGTTGGGGGAGGCGCTCGCAATCAGGAGAAACGAAAGGCTGTCACAGCAGCAGTAGACGCAGCGAATTGGGGTCGAATCGGACTTGGGCGAGACTGGAAGGTCAAATGATCCTCAAACGGATGTCTTGACTCGAATGGGGCCGCGTTGGATGAACGGGTCTGATGTTTCCCTATTGTTTCCTCTCCAGACCACGGGGCACAGGCGAGAGGAGAGACGACGGGTGGCTGTCGATCTTCTCGAAATCTGAGGGGGAAGGCGTCGCAGATCGAAGATGACACGGGGTTCGACCAAGCGAGACGGCAGCAAGCGTTGAAAATTGGTTGGCTATCGAATATCGCGAAGGAGTTTTCGTGCCCCTGGCAACGTAACACGAACGCAGCTTGGGCGAGTCTGGCGATGGCAGTCGACGGGCTGGGTCGAGAGGGCGAGCAGTGTCGGGCGAAGTATCAACAACGGGGGTTGCTAATCGTCTTTCTCGTACCGGACGGGCGACTTTGTGAAAGCGCAAAAGGAACAGAGCGAAGAGACGGCCGAAGGAGCAAACAAAGACGGAGCAGGCGGGCCGTGCAGTGCGAAGGGGAAGAAGAGAAGGCGAAAGAGGGACAGCAGACGCGGTGCCGTGCTCTGGGATGGTGCGAAGAAGGAAGCAGGACGGGGTGGAGAGCGGGAGAGGAGAGGAGCTGGGGCGAGGAGCTGGCGAGAGGAGCTGGCGGCAGCACCACTGCGAGCTGCAAGAGCGTGCATCCCCTGACGCAGACACGGGCGGGCGGCAGGTACGAGGTCAGGCACGGACGGGACCCAGATGCCAGGGCGGCCAGCGGCAACCTTGCCAGTATAAGGTCCGGCTAACGTCCAGGCCTGTCGCCCTCCCAGCTTGGCAAGCAGCCGCCCGCCGTACGAGCACCCGTGCTGCTTCGGCGGCGCCTGGGAGCGCATCGCGGAGCCAATCAGCACGCGTTCGCAGCGTTCCATCCAGGGCGCCAGCCAAAGTCCCGTCCGCGGTCCCCAGGTTCCGCATGGCGCCGCGGTACCCGTCACCCCCCCTTGGCCATACGTCGAGGGCGGTACCGCACCGACGCCAGGTACACGCCGGTGCCTGTCCCTGCGGGTGGCGTCTGGAGGCTGGGTCTCTGGGTCCTCCCACTGGCTGTCCCCTGGCCGGCGGCGCCCTGGTCCTGGGCCACCTGGTCCTTGACGGTTGACGTGCGGGCTTGGCGACTGGGCCAGAGTTGAAAAGGGGCACCGGTGCTCGCGGCCAATTGGCACGGCGGCGCCGCTTGTCCGTCCGCCCTCGCCGTCCACCCTCGCCGTCCCAGGGGAGCGGATGAGGGGGAACGGACGAAGGTTCGGTGGATGGCGCGACGAATCCAGCACGAGCAGTCAGTCAGTCGGCAGTTGGCTACGAGAAGAGCGCGGTGATCAAGCCGAGCATCTGCACGCATCACCAGCGCCGTGCTGCTTTCCGAACGGGGCGCCTGCACGAGCACGCACTCGCGCACACACTTTCGTTGCAGCCGACTGCTCCCACGGGCCAGGTCTTGCTCACTGCACGCACGCGACAGGCAGGGAGGCAGGCACGACGCATGGTGGCCCGCGCAGCCTGCACCTGCCTGTACGGAGTACAGTACGTGTAGTACGGAGTATTCGTACGTGTACTACGGAGTACGTACTCCGTACTCGTGCCCGTAGTCAGTTCGTCACCGTCTCGCCGTCTCGCCGTCTCGCCGCGTCGCCGCGCCCTGCCTAAGGTATTCTTCTCCCTCCAAGTTGCTCCGCAGCCCTCCTCCCATCGTCCTCGCCTGATCATGAGACGTCGCTCAGGCCCAATGCCGGCGAGCAGCCGTCCCCGCCGCCGGCGCCTGGAGCCTGCCACACCCGCCACGAGGACGAAGAATCCGAGCACACACCACGCCGTCGCCGGGCAATCTACCCACGACACATGGACGTTCGCGTCTCTGATGACGAGGATCAACCATAAAAGAGATTGCGACGCCCGGCCCGGTGTCGTCACGGCAGACGCCTGCCCAACGAGGCCCGTTGCGCCGCCGGCCCTGCGCTGGGGGACCGGAGGAGGCCCACCCGCCCAAGCACCAGGCCGGGGTCTATCTCGCACCCTTGAACCAAGACATGCAGTAGCTCCGCCGGTCGCGCTCATGCTGAAACGCACCATGGCACCCTCCTTGCATGACCGGGGCCTGGTTGATGGTGATGGGCGGCGCCTGTGCCTCTTCTTCTCGTACCGATAATTGCGAGCACACGCAGATTCAGGTCCCCGGCGCCGACGTCGTTGACTCTGGTCCCAACCGTGGTCAAGCAAGATGAGAGGGGCGCGGCTGGCCAACGCCGACGAGCTTCCCGGGGATCGACAGCTTCGGTGCGTCTTCGACGACCGGTTCGCATGACGTACGGGCCCGTATTCCATGAGCAAGGTACGAGTACGTACTAGTATAGTATGGTACGTTGCGAGTGTGAGCCAGTGGCTCCTCTTTTTGGAATCCAAAGCGGGACGCCTGCAGACAAGCTCGCGACCGACGCATGGAATTCGCCCCAGTATTCATACTCGTACGAGTACGGAGGACGAGGAGAGTACTGTACAGCACTCCGCCTGCCGTTCCAGCGACTCCCACTCCTCTCGCATCGGCGGCTCGCACCTACGAGCATCTGGGGGGAACGCCCGGCGACGCGCGGTGCCGCAAGCCTGGGCAAACTATCTGTGACGAGACCACGATGGCGGCGCGCAGCCACGGCACTTACAACCAAGCCATTGTTTGCTGCTATTTGCTGTCCACCCAAAACAGAACGCCCGCCGCGCTAGCGAGGGAACGGACGACAGCCATTTGCCTGCTCTACCAATCAGGCCTCGACCTGGACCTGACGAGATGCTCGCCGTGCGAGACTACTACGTACTTACCACCTTTGCGCTCGACCGCCTCACTTCCTTAGATCCCGCCGCACCAATCTATGGATATGCAGTGAATGCACGATGGGCAGCGACCTCACGTGGCCGTGGCCTCAGATCTGGCCCTTTGCAGCCACGAGCGACCTGTTCTCGTAGTCCGTACTCGGCATCCGCCGCCGCCGACATCCGTCTTCACCCGTGAAGACGGCGCCCTCGTCTCCACGTTTGGCAGCTTGACCTGCATCAAGCCCCACACCCTGGCCGACTACCAACGCGCGCGGCTCTGAGGTGATGGACAGCCAGCTCACGATTGGCTCTGAATCATCGTCAGTGGTTTTGCACCACCCGTCGGCCAGCTGCATCCCGGGCATTGTCTGTCTAAATTCTTATACCTTGCCCAAGCCGACCAGGTAGTTCACTACTCAGTATACGTAGAACATGTGCAGATTTGAACCTTGATATTTCGTGGACAAATCACTATTAGCTCACTCCAGACCATTCTCACAGCTCGTTCCCTTCGAATTCACACTCATCGATGCGTCAAATTGGCGTCTCCATCCGATGTGCATTCTCCGTGGTGGTTGATGTTTAGCATTGTGCACTGCGTGCCATCATCATCATCACAACTGCCTGTGGCCATCGACACTATCCATGATCCGCCAAACCCGGCAGTGAAACCCAACATTTAACAGACAGCCGCTGTGCCACACCGTCCTCCTTCAATTTAAATGCTTCTGATCCTCCCTTCTTGTGGTATATATAGTGCCTTGGATGATGACCCCCTTCCTTATATTCACATCAGCTTTCCCTCTAGCCCTTGTCTCTCGATCCGGCTATCCATGACCGGTGTGCAGCTATTGAGGCGCCGCTGCAAAAGCCTCGCGGGGTAGTGCTGCCTGATTTGAACCGTCAGTAAAATGAACATGGATGGGAGGGGAGAAGTGGCGACTGACTTTCTTCTCGTTGAATATGATCAAGGCCTTGTCAAACTGCCATTCTACCTGTGACAGGCACATCTCAGAGTATTCCGGAACCATGCCCGTCTGTTTTGATAGCTCAGCAATCATTGCCTGATGCTCGGCATTGGCAACTGGAGCTTGTGCGGCGGGCGATGCAAAGACATTCGGTAGGGGGCTGTAAGCTCTGAGAGACAGCATGTCGCTCACCACCCGGATCGGTCCTTTGCCAGCCTGCCCGGGTCCGAGGACGAACGTGCGCGAGAAGCTGCGTTTGCCTCTCACCTCAGTCCTCTGGTCGTATTCTTCGAACTCTCCATGCACCGAGATGATCAAGCCGTCAACTCCATTCTGATCTTGACCATTGGGATCAGCCAGTCCAGGAATCGGATGGCAGTCCATGATGTATTTGCTTAGGTCTTCCTTGATATTGGGGTGCTGCGTGAGCGGTAGACTCTTCCAGAGCTCATGAATGACGTTCGCCCCCTTGAACAAGCGTTGCATCCGAGCACTCTGATGGGTAATCTTGGTCAGGTTGCGCGACACCTTGATGTATGCTGACCAAGGTAGCGGAGCTGGTGCGTTCGAGTCTCTAACGGATCGTGTATCCACTGCCAATGAGAATTGGCTGCCGTCGTCGTAGAGGCGGGACGCCAGACCAGGCCGGTCGTTGTCAAACGAGGTGAAGAATTCGAGCAGAAAAGTCTCGCCGATGCCATTGACATCGCGGAAGTCGGGTCCGCTCTGGGGTATAGGCTTCGGCTTGGACGCGGCAGCTTGCTGAGCGGCTTGTTCCGCAGTCCGGACCTGAACGCCGTTGATGTCCTGCAGCTTAGGAAACCACTGCAAGAGAGTGGCGTGGAAGTTGGGGTCGGCCGTCTCGATTGGGTTGCCGGTCATGTAGATGGTTTCGAGATCCTTAAACTTGCCCTTCCAGAGCTGCATTGCCTGCATGCTGCCAATCTGGTTGCCGCTCATATCGAGATTCTTTAATTGCGGGAACGTCGTCGCTATAGATTCAACTTGCGCAACATCATCGATACTGTTACTGGCGAGGCTGATGCTCTCGATGGCGTCCTTCTTCGCTGCTTCAGTCTTGAACAGCGAGTCGCAAATGGCCATGAGGCCCTTGAATGTCTTCAGGGCTCTCTCTCGGTTCTCGAACATGCCGAGCGTGACCAGCTCGGGGTCAGCAGCGAGAGAGTCGAGCTTCAGAAGCTTATTTGTGCCGAGATATCGTTGGCTCAGAATATCCTGAAGCTTTGCCCGTAGTTCCTGTGTCTCTTTGGACTCGGTTGCCTTGCTGTGGTGGCCGAGATCCTCATCGGACTCGACAACCTCCAATTGAGTACCGGCAAACATGAAAGTGTTGAGCTTGATGAGTTCCTCAGCGTCTGCCTTGCTTGCCGCGATGAACACATAATCGCCGACAACGTGTGACTGTAGTTTGTTAGCAAACTGCCAAAGATTGGGGAAGCAGGGATCCCGTTTGGATTTGGAGTCGCCCAAAAAGAGTCTCTGCGGGGCGCGAGGTTGCTCTTATCGCGCTACGGGCAGCTAAAGAGATAGCTTCGCGTCGACATGCTGAATATTTATCAGTGTTAAGACTGACCTTTCTAATCATCACCTGTCGTGCTGGTCGTTGTGCGTTGAAGGAGGATGCTTTTCGTTCCAGAAAATTCAGCAAATCCTTGAGACCCCCATCTGGATTACTCGCAGCCTTGCTCTGCTTTAGGCCGTGGACACGCAAGTACGATAGGCCTGTTGCTTTGCCCCTGCCCTTGGTCGACCTTCCTGCAGCTGGGTCTGAGATGCGAGAAGAAAGGGCCGACGCATCGCTGCCCTTTAGATGCTTCAAGACCGTCTGAGCTGCGTTGGAAACGCCCCGGGGGTTTCGGGGTGCTGCGGAACGAGGAGCCGGCCTACTTCTCGACCCGTTCGACGCAGAAGTTGTTGTTTTGTTGCCGCGCTTGCCAGATGCGTCCATGTCCAAGTCGCCATCACCGTCAACCTTGGCTGGCCCCCTCCGCTTCTGGATACCTCCTCGAGAGCTAGGTTTTGTACCGCTGGGGGCGTTTCTGGCTCCCCGGCCAGTGTTGGAAGCTCGAGGCCCTCGAGGCGCCATATTGTCGCAGAGATTCTCTCGATTTGTAGAGGCAGAAGCGTGGCTGTGACGTGGGGGGTGGGATACGTAATTTTATTCAAGCAGCAAAGCGAGCAGTGGTGGTTGTGATGGCTGTGGTGGTTTTTTTTGTGGTTTGTTTTGTTTTGATGGCCTTGTATGCGTCTCTTGACGTGCACACGCAGCAACGCGATGGCACGTGGAAGGTTTTCTGGAGCAGAAAGGTCTTCTCGAGAAGGGGGAGTAGGGGGGACGTCGTTGCCCAGGAAGCAGGGTGCGGCGTCGAGCAGATGATTGTGTTGGCGCGTCGAGACGACTTTTGTAGACCTGGCGTCGGGCTCGCACCGAGGGACCAGCGGGTGAAGCGGCCGACTGTTGCACAGTCCAGTCCCTGTGTTCGGAACAGCGCGGGTGGGCGTGGCAGCTGTTCGTCGTGCGTGTTTGAGGAGGGATGTTGTGAAGATGTAGAGGGACAAGTAGGTTTGCCTTTGAAGACGGAGTCTTCAAGTGACGTTTGCCAGCGGCCCCACTCTGGCTTTTTGGCAAGGCTGCCAGGCATGCATGTGCTACTGCCGAATGCGGCGTAGCGCCCGGCAGGCACCAAGCTCGGGGCGATGGGATCTGCTGGGCTGACAAGGCGGCGAGGAGGTCACAGCAGCGGAAGACTTCAGGCGCTGGAGCCACGTCTCTACCTCTGATACAGTCGTCGCAGGGATTGAGGGTGATGTGTGCCTCTCCGGCTACCTGGCGAAGGCGCTTTTCAGAAGTGTGACCAGCCACCGTGCATGTAAAGTAGATCACGTGATACGGTTCCTTTTTCGCGTCGACGGGCTTGTCTCGACACGCAGCGCGTAGAGTGGAACCACGTCTGTCAAGAGACGAGACCACCAGCACCGGGGCCGAATGATATGATCTTGCCGCAGCGATGAAGCCCACAGCGGATGTCAAAGGATCACGGCTCTCCTAGATCGCCCCATTTCGTGGCTCTCCGGTACTTTCAAGCCGTCATTGATCATGGATGACGATGAGTTCGACGACGACATTGCCGACGAGGACTTCCTCTCAGCTTTCGATCAAGTCTCGTCGTCTTACGGCGATACACGTGTAACGGACATATCGTTATCCAAGGATACTGGACATAAGACACGTACGGATCCGCAAGGTACCGCCGCCGCTGCGGCTCTGGAGCTGCGAAACCTACCGCCCAATGCCTTCTCATCTCCTGAGTTTGATCAGCGGAGCCCAGCGCCGGCGCCGGCGCCACGGCAGCAGCAATCAAACCACCCAGCTGCACGGACGGGCTTGAAGCGCGTCAGCTCGTCATCCTACCGGCAGACCACCCTGTGGGGGACAGACGCTGGCGAGCAGGGTACGCAGCCATCTCAGTCGATCAGCGCGAGAGTCTATAGAGCCGACCTACCGCGCGAGGTGCCCAGTCATCATGAGCTCGACAAGGAGACCATGAAGACCTGGGTTTATCCAACCAACCTTGGAGCCATTCGCGACTACCAATTCAGCATCGTGAAGAACAGCCTTTTCAACAACACACTGGTCGCGCTGCCGACGGGACTCGGCAAGACATTCATCGCAGCCACCGTCATGCTGAACTTCTACAGATGGACAAGGTCGGCAAAGATAGTCTTTGTGGCCCCCACAAAGCCGCTTGTGGCACAGCAGGTCGATGCATGCTACAACATTGCGGGCATCCCGCGCTCCGAGACAACGCTCCTAACCGGTGATATACCACCGGCCTTGCGAGTGGACGAATGGGCAGCCAAAAGAGTCTTCTTCATGACGCCACAAACTCTCCTAAACGACCTATCGCATGGTTATGCCGACCCGAAGAGCATAGTGCTCATTGTAATCGACGAAGCGCATCGCGCCGTGGGAGAGTACGCTTATGCAAAGGTCACGAAACTAATCCGGCGTTTCTCGAACAGCTTCCGCGTCTTGGCATTGACAGCGACGCCGGGATCGAAAATTGAGACCGTGCAAGAGGTCGTGGATAATCTCGGCATTTCACGTTGCGAGATTCGCACCGAGGATTCCATCGACATCCGACAGTATGTCCACCAACGAAACGTCGACCCCATGGTGCTCGATCCTTCAGATGAGATGAACATGGTCAGCGAACTCTTTACAGAGGCACTGAAGCCCCTCGTCGACAAGCTGAGCTCTCAAAACATTTACTATGGACGAAATCCAATGGCACTCACAGCCTACGGCTTGATGCAAACCCAGAAGGAATGGTTCGCCACGCGAGGGCAACACGTCAATCAAGGCGTGCAGTTCATGATGAGGGCAATTTTTAGCGTTCTCACTAGCCTCGCCCATTCCATCAAGTTGCTCAACTTCCACGGCATCAAGCCGTTCTACGACAACATGGTCGACTTCCGCGGCGAGCAGGAAGGAAAGGGAGACAAAGGATCAAAGTACAAGCGCCAACTCATCGAGCACCCCAGCTTTCAGAAAATGATGAAGCAAATCTCGATGTGGCTGAGGACAGATGGCTTCGTCGGTCATCCGAAACTGTCGGCGTTGGCAGATTGCGTCTTGAACCATTTCATGGACAGAGGTGAGGGCTCAGGGACGCGAGTCATCGTTTTCAGTGAATACCGAGATTCTGCAGAGGATATTGTACGCATGTTCAACAAACACCGACCGCTCGTCAAAGCTAGCGTCTTCGTTGGGCAGGCCGACGGCAAACGCGGCGAGGGCATGAAGCAAACTCAGCAGATCCAGACCATTGACAGGTTCAAGAAGGGTGATTTCAACGTTCTCGTCGCCACGTCGATCGGCGAAGAAGGCTTGGACATTGGGCAGGTCGACCTCATCGTCTGCTACGACGCGTCGGCATCGCCCATCCGGATGTTGCAGCGAATGGGTCGAACAGGGCGAAAGCGGGCGGGAAACATTGTCCTCCTTCTGATGAGGGGCAAGGAAGAAGAGCAGTTTGCCAAGTCCAAGGACAATTACGAGAAGATGCAGCAGCTCATCTGCGAAGGGAGCAGATTCAACTTCCGCTTTGATCTTTCGACGCGCATCGTGCCAAGGGAGATTCGACCCGAGGTTGACAAACGGCACGTGGACATACCCGTCGAAAATACACAGGATCAGTCTTTGCCAGAGCCTAAGAAACGTCGTGTGCCACCAGGGAAGAAGAAGCCGCCGAAGAAGTTTCACATGCCGGATGGGGTCGATACGGGCTTCCAAAAGCTTACGGATCTCCTGCAACTGGCCCCAAAGACAAAGACAGGCCGGTCTAAGCCTCAACGAAACCCTGAGCTCGACGATGTGACCGAAATACCTGATCTGGGGGCCGTGGTGCTCAGCGGTGAGGAGCTCCAGGAGCTGAATCGGTCCTATCGTGACCTGCCCTTCAATCATAGCATGGTGGAGGAGACGGACATGCCAAATTTGACATCGCACCCGAAGCAGCAGCGGCGACTTCAGCGGGTCGTAAACGTGAAACACGGCAATTACACGAGGCGCTGGGTCAAGGTATGGAGCAAGATGGCCTTGAACCCCGACAGCCTGGTGCGGCCTTGCCGCGACGTCGATCGGAGCAATTACCTTGAAATTCCTGTCAGGCCATTTGTGAACTCTGACGGGGAGCAAGAGGGCGACGAGGAGAGCGACAAGAGTGACGAGCACGACCTCCCTGATCGCGCCAGTAAGAAAAGGAAGCACGCCGCAAGAGCCCGGGTTGACCCGTGCGATGCAGAATGTGAGGCCAGGCGGAAACGGAAAAGGACTTCAAATATCACGGCTCCTCCACAGCCAGAGGAATGTGGACTGCACTCGACAGAAGAAACAGAACAGGACGAGGAAGGCCTCCCGCCACGTCACAAGCGAGGGTCCAGAAAGGCTGGCAGATCAAAGGGAGCGAAAAGGAACCGGCCACGGCAGAACGTAGGCGGAATCAACAGCGACGAAGTGGGCGACGATTGCGAGCGGGAGAGCGATATCATGGAAACCAGCGGTTCGGATGACGGAGCGGACCTGCTGGATTTTGTCGTGGCAGACAACCAAGCGACCTCAAGCATGCTGGATTCGCAGGCCACGTCGCCCCCGTGGGCGGCGAGCCAAAGCACGCAACGCAACAGCAAGGATGACAAGCCATTCTTCGTCCCTACTCGATTCTCTGCGACGCAGGACAGTGAGGGCGTACCCGAAGTGGCGGCGTTGGTCGGCACAAGGGCACATGCAAGACAAGATAGTACGGGCGTCGATTCCGATGCAGAAGAATCGGAGGATGTCACAGCACGAAGAAGCTTTCGAAGCCGGCGGCAATTGGTAGACAGTGACAGCGAAGAGTAATCCACGATTCAATGGCAAATCGACTCCCTATTGTCGTATCATGACAGGCGAATGGACAAGCGGGATTGGGCAAGAGTATGATGCTGTGAGAGTATATTTGTTGGCTGAGCTATTTGCATCGAACACTTGGAGCCGAGCACTTCCGCAGATAGTTCGGCGGACTGCGGACAAAACCTAGAAGCCTAACCATATTAGCCTCGGCCTGTGGCAAAAGTGCGTCAAGTTGGAGCGTGTGCAAGGCAGAAAATGCAAAAATCTCGATATCAGTAACCCGGGTATAAGCACCACTCCCCCCACCGCCACCCGACGGGCCGGCACAAGGGGATCCTCGCGCACCCCGCGTGCCGCTGCATATGACGATGCAGACACGCGGTTGCCGGCGGCGGGATCAACCCAAGGCCAGACCCTGTGTCGGGGGCAAGCCGAGGGGCGACAAGAGTCGCCCGAGGGGTGTCTAAGACGGCTCTTCCTGTAATTGTTGAGGGTTGTTGAACAAATAATCATCATGTGAGATTGGGGCAGCAGCGGGACGCGTTGGCTGTGAATCGGGGGGGAGTTGCGCGAGGGGGAAGGGGTGGCTTACAGTTCGCTTGTGGTGATGGTGAAGAAAGAGGTCGGGAAGCTGGACGCGAGGCGGCAGGAAAAAATAGCTGGTGGTGCGCGGTGGGACCCAGGTGTCGCTCGGGCCATTATCGGATGAAGTGGGAGCTAACTCCAAGGTGAGCTAAGGTAAGGTAGCTCACGGGTGCGTCACCAGCCGGGGGCACTGAGTGACCCACCAGCTCACCCGCCTTTGACGTCGATGCCTCGTTGCCTCCCCTCCCCCCATCGCCCGTCACCCTCACCACCCTTCGCGCCGCGACCTCCGTCTCCTCCGCTTCGCATCGTCGCGCCTCCATCGCCGAAACACAGCGTCCGCCCGTGTACAATCCAGCCTCCATCAGAAGCAGCAGACACAGCAGCAGCAGCCATGGTGTGCGCTGGCGCAAGGGCCGTTTCCCTGCTCAAGTTCGTGGGCACCGTGTCCCTCGGCTTGCTGACGGTGCGTCGCCTCCTCCCCGCTCTTTCGCCGTGGCCCTGCCATGGTCCAAGGTTTCTCGGCGAGCTTGCGAACTCGACCCGCGCGGTTGCGCTGCGCGGCGCTGCGGGAGCCTGCTCTCGGAAGCATCTGGCCTGCGTGAACCCCCGCTGACCCTCCTGACCTCACAGGGCGTCTCCTACACCGTCTCGACCCTCGCGCTCCCGAGCCTCCTCCGCCTGCCCTCCTCCGCCGCCGCCTCACAAGCCATCTCCTCGCTGACCGCGAACCTCAAAGCCCCCGTCTGCGCCCTCACGACCCTTGCCTCGGCGCCTCTCTTCCTCTCCTTCGTCCTGTCCCCGCGCTCCGCTC
Source organism: Albophoma yamanashiensis (assembly GCA_001600555.1). NCBI lineage: Eukaryota > Fungi > Ascomycota > Sordariomycetes > Hypocreales > Ophiocordycipitaceae > Albophoma > Albophoma yamanashiensis. Next base: position 2,939,683 of record BCKH01000001.1, read on the forward strand.
GCCACCCGTACCTCATCTACACGGCCCTCCTGGCCGTCCTCTCCACCGCCGCGCCGCGCCTGCTCCCGCAACCCACGCCGCGCCCCGCCACCGCTGCCAGTGCGAAGCCGTCGCCTCGCTCTGCCAGGATGGAGGCCAGCTACGAGGTCCTTGGCGATGTGCAGAGCGAGGCCGCCAGCGAGGAGGAGATTGACGACGTCAACGGCGAGGAGGTCAGGGTCGAGGTTGAGGGCCTGGCCAAACGCTACGTGGTCCGGACGGGGCTCGCAGCTGTCGGCTTTGCCATGGCCCTTGTGGGCATCTGGGGAGACGGTGCGCCTCAAGCTGTCGTCTACGTCTCGTGAGGGCGTATATGTTGGTGTTGACTCTTCACGTGCTGTGCGGATTTTCTGTCTTTTTTTGGGGGGTAGCACGTGAACGTGCGGATTCGGCGTCAATCTTTTGTTGGAGTTGAGGAACACTGCTTGCCGAAACGCAGAGCTTGGAGCATCTCCTATTCGCCACCACTTTCGCGTCTATACTCACAAAATTAACACACGGGACATATGCACATTCATACACTCGACGCATTCGTCGTTGCGGAGATGTAAATGGTGACTAGGCTGAACCGAATCCGACCTAAATATGATATCGTGAACACCCATTACATTTCTTGATGCCCAGCTGCTCCGCCTCGTACTCGGAAAACCTCCAGGCCCGACCCCAGCGGTTATACAGCTCCTTTGCTGCAAAGTCCCACGAGTTCATGTCGTCCGTACCGTACCGTGACTGCCCCTCGTCATCGTCGTTGCGGTTCTCGACGCTAAAATACCGGGATCCCGTGTGCTTCTCGCCTAGTCTCCGAGCCACATCGTTGGCCTCGTTTAGGCTCACTAGACGGCGCTTACCCCCGTGCTGGGCCAATGCTGTGGAGCACAGGTCCCAGATAATCTTCGTCAGGTGACTGGAAGGCAAGGATACCGCGTACCGGGCTTCTTCGGTGCCCATGGCGGACAGCAAGAGGCTGATGGTCTTGGCGTCGTAGTTACCGCTGAGTCCAAGGGCTTCCGTCCTGGCCTTGATCTCTGCGGAAGACATGTCTTTGGACTTGGCATTGCCGGCAAACGAAGCAGGATCCTTGTTGATGAGCCGGTTCAGACTGTTGTCATGGCAGCGGCTGTAGGCGTAGGGGGGCTTAAATGTCTGGGTCTGCAGCCGGTCGTGCGCGAGCTCAGCGGGCGTGCGGCCGACGGCATTTTCTCGGTTCAGGAGCTGGGGTCTGAAGTCGACGAGGACCTTGACGAGCGAGATCACATTGCACTTCACAGCCGTATGTAGACACGTCTCACCCGCGCCGTTGAGCATGTCCAGCTCCTCGCCCTTGGAGTAGTCCAGTAACAGCTTCGCCATGGCGACGGTAACCTTCTGGTCACGGTATACAACAGGTTGCTGATTGCCGAAGCTCCGGTACCGCTGATTTAGACCTAATTCCAAGCCACAGGCCTGCGAAACCCATGTATGTAGCGGAGTGGTGCCGTTTTCCTGGAGGCTCCTGCGCTGGAGGAAGAGGTGGCGCCGTAAATCGGTGTCCAGCAAATCGAGCAAAGGTTTGAGCTGGCCGGCGGTTGGATTGCCCTGGAGCGCAGCGTGAATGATGTTTTCACCCTTGGCGTTCTTGGTCGACTGGTCTGCTCCGCTGCTTAAAAGCGCTTTGACGTATTCAATGCGGCCGAGTTTGCAGGCAACCATCAGAGCAGAGTCACCAAGGTTCGTCTTCTTTTCGATGAGTTCAGGACATGTCTTCAGAAGATACTCCAGAAGCTCCACAGACTCCTTGGTTGGTTCGCTCAGAACGGCAAGGTGAATGACCAAGTCGTCTTCGCCCACAGAGTTAGCCGTCTGTTTACCAATGAATGGGGGAAAGAAACCTACTATCTGCTCCCAGCCATTTTGAAACCGCCCTCTCAAAGCCATTGGGACTTTGAACCAGGCCCTTCAACCTGGTATCTTCAAGCGCCGCCTTGGACTTGCCGAACTCGCCGTAGAGGCGATGCGGCGTATCGCCCAAGAAGAACTCGACACCTTCGAGGGACCCACCGAGGGCTGCGTGAAGAAGCGGCCGTGTCTTCAGTCCATAAGTCCTGGTCACCACACCTCGGCCGGCCGTCGCCCAGTCCTTTCTGTTCACGCTGTCAATACCACCATGAGATTATATCATTGTAATTGTGTCCATACCTCTTCTTCCCGTATACCGTCAGGCCCTGGTAAAATCGAGGCTTTTCCTTGACCTCAATGCCGCTTTTCTTGACCAAGTAATCCAGTGGCATGCCAGCGCCGGTACGTTTGATGATCTGACCCAGTAGCCGGGTCTTGCCGTGTACCACAGCCCAATGAAAAGCGGATTCGAGGAAACCCTCGCCAGTCTCCTCCTTATCTCCCAAGAGATTTTGGCCGGCAAAATATCGAAACATGTCCAACAGAGCTTTAAGTCCCGATGAATCGTCCGTATCAAGGACATGAACAAACATGGTCCTCGTACAAAACTCTTTGCAAATGTCTCCCTTCTCGACAAGAAAAGTCGGAGCGTCACTGCACAGAACATCCAGCGGTTTGGTGTGAGACGTCACCTGCATGGAGATCTTGCCAATATCCTCGATGGTGAAGTTTCTGTCCACTTTTTCGGAAACGATCCGTGGCTGGCCGTCTGAGACGTCGCTGTCGTCCTGTCCGCTGCCGTATTCTGAGTCGTCATTCTCAGGTTCCATTTTGTAGCGGACCTGCTCTCCCTCGACTGGCGACCGCTGAGCTTGTACAATCTCCAGGATTGCCTGAGCGACACCGTGGTGACCCTGAAGAAAAGCCAGGGAAAATGGCGAGTTTTTAGAGTGGTCGCATATGGCAGCCTTCAGCGGCGGCCGGTCGTTTTCAGGACCCCAGGCCTTGAGCGTCATGGACTTGATTCGGTCTAAGTCTCCCGTCCAGGAAGCCTCCAGCCTGCGACAGTCAATATCCGTCCAATTATTTGGAAGATAGATACTCACAGTTCGATATAACCATCTCGTCTTGCTTCGTCCATGTCGCTGTCATACATAAAGCGAAAGTCGAACTTGTATTCCTCGGGCTTCCCTGTATCCCTCTTGTCGGTCTTGGCGCCCGTGCTGCGTCTTTTGGTCTTAATGTCGGGATATAAATCAACAAATACTTTAGCACCCTTGGCAATTAGCGCGTCTTCCACCGCCTTGAGCCCAGCAAGAGCTTCTTCCACAGCCGCTTTTTTCTCAGCAGCACCATGAATCGCCTCAATGCGCTTCAACTCTTTGTTGTAGGCGTTGGTATCCCGCTCAAACGCGTCCTTGGCATTTTTGATGTCCTTGGACACCATCCAGTGCTGGTATGTGCCAGGTTTCAGCTTTTGCAGATACTGGTCCATCCCTGTCTTGAGAACTGGCAGGCGGATGTTGAGCTTTTCTCCAGTATAATCCGAAAGCTCGAATATCAGGTCCCGGACGAGGTCCAAAGCTGCTGTTCCCTTGTCCCTGCCGCGCCTATACTTATCGGCGAATAGACGTTGAGTCTCTGGGGTCAGAGCATTGGGATCCACACCCCTTTCAAGGAGCTGCAATGCGGCATCTGTGTTGCCGAAGCGAATTGCGGCGATCAGCGGCTGTTCCACGAATTCTTGATAAGTTTTGCGCGACCGTTCCAAATCCCCTAAGTTGGGGGAATACGGAGACACCTTGGCGGACTTCAACCAAGTGTCAAAGTCCATCTGAGAAAGGGCTCCAGCATTGAGCAGTTTGAGCACTAGGACCGAGTCGCCTTGCTCAACAGCGCTTTGAAGGGGCGAGAAAGACGCTGGCGAAAAACTGTTGCCAGTGAACAGCAGGTGATTAATGGCCGTCTTGACACCAGTCCTGTCGTTCTCCAGAAGTAGGTCGATTAGCTCATCTTCACCGCTGTCTACATACCTTTGGAACGCCGTGCGGCCTTTGGAATCGGCTTGTGAAGATGTAGCGCCGAGGTTGAGAAGCAGTCGAGCCATCGACTTTGCCTTTTCGCGGGGAAGAGATAAGGCAAGAGTGAGAGTCAGAATAGCCGCAGTCTCAGACGAGTCCGAGCAAAGGAATTTGACCGGAAGAATCGAGTCTGCTCCATACTGAGTCACGTTAGCTTGTACGACGGAGAGGGGTGATTTACGGTGATTACAGCAGATGCAAGCCGACAAAGGGGTTCGACCGCCCCGCGAGACTTACATCGCAAAGGAGCTTCACAGCTTCCTCATGCCCCTCGGCGATGGCAAGATGAAGAGGCGCACACGGAATATCCCAGGATAAAACGTCAAGTTGGTAGTAGTCAGGGTCGTCTTCTGACCCCTCAGGTACCACGCCGTCTCCACCCTCCACGTCCTTTTCGGCACTGTTCACCTTGACAAAAGATCCTGTAGCCAGTGACTGAGCCTCTGTCTCGCTTTTGTCATCGACTAGTTCGGCATCCAAATCGTCATCGGATTCTTCGGTGTCATCAGAATCATCATCGCCACTTTCCCCGTCCGAATCGGGCTTGCTTTTACTCGTGGCGCCGCGTCGTCTAGCCTGCCGTTCCTCTTCGGCCTCTTCGTTCTCGATGCTCTTTTCCATCAATGTTCTGATTATGTCGACATCACCCCTCGACGCAGCTAAATGAAGCGCTGTCCTGCCGTCCGCCAGGCGAGAGGTCAGCCGCGAGCCATGATCGATAAGACACTTGACAATCTCAGGTGTCGAGGCCATGACGGCAAGGTGAAGCGGCGTTCGTCCGGTGTAGTCGCGTTTGTTTGGGTCAGAACCTTCCTGGGAAAGCCAGTTTGAAACATCGTCAAGATCACCCTCGACGATGGACTGGCAGAGTCTAGCCGTGTTTCCAACGTATGCCATGTCCGTCCAGTCTTGCTCGGTCAAAGGATTAAAGGAGCCAATTTGTTGGCGTCCTGGGTCATCGATGAGAAATGCGACCTTGCCGGAAATATAAATCTCTCTTTCCTTCTCCGCGACTTCGAGTTCATCTGGTGTGACAGGCTCTGGGCAAAATCCGCAGCAATCCTCGACGACGTCTTCAATGCGGCCAAAGAAAGCTGGATGGCGGTGGAGGTACACTTTGCGATCTTTGGGCTGATTCCACTCAGCGTTGAGGAGCAGGTCTCGAGTATAGCACAGTTTCTCGATGCGTTTCGCATTGAACTTTTCTCCGTACGGGACTGTGAAGGTGTGATAATTGCTAACGTCCTCTTCCGAGAGCCAATCGGCAACTTCGTCCTCGTGAGAGTCCTTGATGTTTCCCCTCAGAGGAAATCTGTTACTGAACTTGGCGGGCCTGCCACGCTCCATGCGTCGTTTGTGGAGGTAGGCTTCCCGGGCTGAGTTGGTCGGCAATCGTTCCAGAACCAGAAGCCGGGCCAGGCCCAAGGTTCGCTGGAAACTCCTTTCGAAGATAGTTGGATCAACGAGTGAGCGATCCAACTCTGGCCAGTACACCTCAAAGTTGCGGTGGGAGTACTTGGACAGTCGGTTCTCATAAGAGGGGCTGCGTCGGGTAAGATCGACGTGATTAATCTGGGTGATGAAGCTGCCCAGGGCTCTTGGAGTGACGTAGACTTGCTTCCCATCGTAGGCTCCTCCGGCAGCATCGATATCAAAGCCGGTCAAGATCTCGCTGATTGACTTGTAGACTCGAAGGACGATCTTGGCACAATCAGCCTCCGTTGGGGCAAAGTTTCAGAGCAGAAAGTAGAGACAAACCTGCACATGGCGCACTGGATACTGGCTAGCAATGGTGATGGCATACTTGGTTCGCACGACGGTGACCTCGTTCAGCAGAGCATCCCGTACGGCTCGCTCGATCTGCTTCATCTTCTCGATCGCCTGGTCATGTGTGAGGCCATACAGGAAAAGGTCGACGTCTGACGCAGGGCAGAACTTCTCATGGTAGTACTCGCGGAGCTTTCGCTTCGAGGTCTTGAATGGTTCAGGGACGGGCAGTACACAATTGACGACGGAGGAGCCAGCCGCCACAACATTGCTCCAGTCCATCTCGACAAGAGACGATTCCGAAAAGACACTGAAGTTGTGCTGAAACTCGGCCACATTGGCAACGGTAGCGGGAGAGCCGTGGGGACGACGCTTGTCGGCGGGGAGAGCCATGATGTACTTGGACCTTTCCTCTTCCGACTCAGCAGCGAGGTCTCTGGCTCGTGTGGTGATATGCTGCGTCTCTTGGTTGAAGAGAGGGACGACATTTATGTAAGGGTCGTCAAGCGCAGGGTTTTTGCGGTCTTGTGCGTAGACCTCACGAAGCCGAGCCTCATAGTCTCGATACGGCTGCATGATTTCCGTCACAGGTGTCTCCGGATGCTGGGCAATGTGCTTGACCAGCTCCTGGTGAGGAGCCGGCAGCTTGGGGAGGTCCAGAACGGCCATGTCTGTGTATGAGGTGACGATGAGATGGCCTGAGAAACAGATGGAAGTTGAGGCAGCGTGTGAGGTTGAACCCGAGCTGGACGCGCTGTAATCGTGTAAGATGATGGGGCTGGGCGGCGAAGGGGCTATCTAGGAGGTAGGTAGGTGCTAACTTAGTAGCTGGATTGGTGGCGCTAAGAGGGCGTAGCGCCAGTGGAAGACAGGGGATGGTGGTGCTGGTGCTGGTTGGCGATGCGGAGATGAATGCCATGAATGCCCCAGACGACAGCAGGACGCAACGACCTCTTTATAAGCAGCAGACGACCGCATCTTGCCTCATCCTGGGGCTCCTCGTACGGCAACGACGATGCGCAGCTAGGCTCTGTGGCCGGTGCGACGCGACCGACGCGCTTCTAGCGGCTTTGCTGCCTAAAGCAACCTGGAGTCGTCGGTGGGCCGCGCGCGAAAACCCGTGATCTTCGCTAGTTTCGTGCCTCGAGGCTGATCTGGTGCCTGGGAAGCCTGCGGCACAGTTTCAAGCCCGGCCAATAGCGGCCAAGCTAGCTCGAACCGTGCGCTCCTTCAGCCTGTCTCCGCAATCGACCGTCCTGAGAGCGGTCAACGAGTATGCCTCAACTTCGCTGGCCAGCCGAGTCGTCCCGGTCAGGCTGGAGCCGACAAGGCGGATACGGCCCGCAGCCCGCAACGCTCTACCAATATCTCAACGCAGCCGATGTCGTTTACCCAGGTGCACAAGAACCCGACCGCATGTCCGATGACAATGCGCGCCTGACGGACAGCCTTGCCAGTTGGTGGCGGCACGGCTTTTATTCGATATCATGGCCCTACCTAAATACATATTGCTAGACGCTCGCTATGCTCATGAAGCCCTTGGCCATTCTCGATATGTGAGGTGCCCCATTCATGCCATGCCGAATGCTCAATCTTTCCGGCTGCCCAAAGCTTGTGGTGGGCTGCCAATACTCAGTCATACAGCCGATTGGCCCTGTTTCCTTTTTTCAGTCGGGGAAAAGAGATACATGAGGGTGACGAGGAGCTTTCCTCCTCCCGACACGGCAATGGCGGTCGGCGAGCCAACCGTCCGATAGATGAGGGCACCGATGAGTGAGCCGGCAACTAGGGCAAAGAGAAAGGCAACGCGTCGGGTTCGCGGCCGGTTCTTCAAGGCAAAGAGGTTGTGGTCGATCACAAGATCGACCCAGGCCGCCGTGGCCATGGCAGTGCTGATCTCCGTCATGCACAGGCTGCGCGACTGCACTACCTGGCTCCCAGCAGCAAAAGCCAGCAATCCAACGGCCACAAGAGCCGCCGGACCCTGGTCTTTGACCCCGTGTTGATATTGCACCCCCGCAGCTCCCAGAACGAGGCATGTTTGGACAAGGTTGCAAAGAACGAGCCACCATCGCTGTCTAGGGCCGATGAGGTGGCTTAGTTGGCCCGTCAGCCATCCTGCCCCGAGAAATAAGCCAAGTGCCATGCCGATGTTGGATGTGATGAAAGTTTCGCCGTTGAGGTTGGGGAGGATGAGCGCCATGCAGAGAAAAACGGTATTGCCCGTCTGATTCGACGCGAAACAGCGAAAGTCAAGGAATGTGGTGGCATCTTGATGGTAGGCGCTGTGCTCAGTCAACGTATCCAGTGTAGTCGCGCATGCTAAGCGCACTCACCTTGTATGCCAGTGCAAAATGTCAAAATTACGAGCTGGAGCTCTGCGAATGTTGAAGTACGAATGTCTTCCTTCATGTGGTTCACGAACCCGCCCTTCCGGGACCTGTTGACGACCGGCTGGGACGTCTGCGTCGCCCTTGTCGTCGCCACCCGGAGGGGCTTTCCGGACGGCTCATGGTTCACTTTCTCGGTCATTGAGCGTGCTTCGTTTCAAGTACAACACACACACAATGTGCACCGCATGGACGGCACTTAAGTATCAGATAAGTACTGAGGAGAATTAAGGCATGGATTCTGCAGGAGGGAGGAGGAGTTTGCTGGGGTGACATTTTGTAAACGTTCGGGGAGGGTTTGCCGTTGCGGCCACCGAAGCCAAGGATCCGACAGCCGAAGTGTACTTGATTGGTCGTGGCAAGAGTGAAGTGCTGCAAAGGTGCTATGACGCCGACGGTTTTGGCGAATACAGTCTGCTAGTTCATTTGCTAGGACGCACTTGTGCTAACATTGCAAAACTTGCGCGGCACAGTCTGACCGCTGCCAACCGGATCCGGCTGCCGTCGGCGACGGCCGGGCACCTAACCGCCGGAGGCAGCCACCGCAAGCAACCCAAAAGAGACTTGATCTTCAGGCAGCCTTAAGCCGAGCTACGATGTACCAACACGATCATGAAATACATGGGGAAATCTCTCGACAGCACCCAGGAATTTCAAAAAGCTGCCCGTGCTCCGGAACACAGGCATGTTGCCGTTGTCCCCGACGTGTTGCCGGAAATGGTACTCCGAGTCGTAAGTGTAGTAGTAAAGGTAAAACGAGAACGCAAACCAGAAAAGCTGGATCACAGGTCTCGGCTAGAGTACAAGGAATTTTCGTGCTTCGGCAGGCGGGTTTCGGGGAGGAAAAGTAAGGTGGCGACGGCTCATCGGACCAATCATGAGATGCACTGCCTCCCGATTTGGAGCGGGCGCCGGCCGGCAGCCGGCCGGCTCGGAGCAGAACTGGGCCACGCCGCGCCAGAGGCGGGCCCACCCATCGCCGATATCCGCTGTCGCTCCATGCCGCCGCTAGGGAAACGCAAACTGGAGACGGGCAATACGTAATTGAACTGCATTGTGTTCCGTACAAGGATGGAAATGCAGTACGGGCCGACGTTCAATGACCTTGTGGGAACCTTACGCAGCTGCTCAGTTGTACGACGAGGCAGTCAAGGACATTGGTCAATCCGACGGCGGTCACAAATTACCCATCACCAATCAAGAACTGGCCCTCCATCACTTAAGCTTGTCAACGATCTGCGGTATACCACAAGATGCCACCTCGCCTGCCATTCGACACTGCAATGTAAAGTGCGACCGCAAGGCTTTTCGCGATTCCGGACCGTCAGGTTCGTCCGTCATGGGGTCGCTTGGCCCCGCGTTTGTGTAGCCTACCGGATTCTTCAGCATCTTGCGAGCTGCCGTCATTATGAACCTTCAGCCGGCGCCTCAAGCGCGGAAAGAAAAAATTGCACGCCCTTGTCATTGACGCGCCGATGATGCGTTCCGTGCTTCGCGTCGAAGGGGTTGACAGATTGCCCTCTTTGGGCAATTCCTTTCGCGAGCTGAAATCACGTGTTCTCGCATCCGCTGACTAACAAACGCGGTACGCGCTGGGACAGCAGCAGCTCCGCCAAGTTCGAGCAGGCACCGTGACAACACCCAAGTCCAAGGCTCAATCATTGCGGACTAATCAACCTCAGCTCTCAAATGCTGGCCGTACCAGAGAGCTTGGGACGACTCGGCATCCGTTCGCCGGCTTCATGACTCGTAACAACCTCGCAGTTCACCTCACTTGGTTGTTGAGCAACGTCGCGTTAACGAAGCCTCCCGCCCAAGCATTCCCGGGAGCCAGCGACCCTACGTCTCTTGAAGCCTCCCAATCAGGGACCCTACCGAGTTCTGCACAATCACGGCTCAATTCATTTCCAAGAACAGCTGCCTTTGAAGTTAGCGTCGCGACTCCGTCTCACCCATCACGGACAGCTGATGACTTGACCGAGTGGGGGGATGAGTTGCGTGTCACTCGCCAGGTGACAGCGGGGAAACACAGCATGGGGCGTCTGACTTCGACCACGAGACCAAAGAAGCCGCTGCTTGTTTCCCAGCAACCACAGCAGCTGCTTACTCCGTCGGCGACTAGTGATGGGCGAGGAAGGCCTCGAGCGAGCCAAGAGAATCACGATGCCAGTACGTGATATGTTCGAGCATCGACAGGCTGAGGACTGACCCAAGCAGAGCCCTTACCCGTTTCTCGAGCCAAACCGAACACGTCTCCGTACAAGACAGGCCGTCCTCGACGCACGCCTTCCCCTACCGCCAGCCTTGACTTCACCGACTTCGATGCCGAAGACTTAGCATGCATGGACCTGACTGAAAACACCGTCGCATCGGCCGAATCGCTCGAATTTGGAGAGGATATTCGTTTATGGGACGAGCAATCTGCGTTGCGGTCACCCGCAGCTCCAAGGAGCAGCAAGAAACGGAAGAGCGATGACATTGCCAACGATAAAAGGACAACACCGGAAGAGTACTTTCCCGACGTCTATAAACTGCTCGGCACCGAGCCACCTGCGTCGACGCCACGGAATCGATCCATAGCTCGACGATTGGGAGCTTCGAGCAGTGTCAAATCACGGCGAAATGCGGACTTAAAGGACTCGGCCAGGCAGCGCTCTGCTGTGGTCAAGAATGGCGGGGCCCTCCCTGGTGTTACTGAAGAAATGTCGTCGCCATCAAGGCGAGCGGCTGATCGACGTGGCCATCTGGGATCAGGTCACACGCCGAGAAAGGTCAATCAACGTGGGGAAGGAAGCCACAAAAAGCGCAGGGTATCACTCACCGCTTCGGCCCCTGGGTCGCCGCCCGATGATAAACAGGCACCAATAGCAGAGCGGGTTGATGCGACAGGGAGTCTTGATTTGATTCCTGATTCCGAAGACGAATTTGTGACACCACCAGCTTACAATTCTACCACACGCATTTCCGAAGACGAGCAGCCCTGTCAACTGAGCAGGGATCCGATTGAGCAGCGAAGAGCAAATGGAGCAACTGCGTCTAGTCCAGCTGAACCTACACCGGACCTTCCGGAATGCTTCCCGCAACGCCACGCAGAACGGGGTTCCAAATCTCTCGTGGTAGAACCATCACACGCCGACGACAAGAGCACCTTGCCCGGAATAGATAGTGTCAACTCTTCTGATAACCACTTGCCTACTTCCAGCCAGACGCCCAAGCTCTTGTCCTACTTATCTGAAAATCCACAAGCGCTGAGTAAGAAGCATGCGATGCTGGAGTCTCGGATACAACAAAACCGTCAAGAGTTTATGCGAGCAATTAATGAGAGGTGGCCGAAGGAAAGGCGCGACGAGGTCAAGGCAGAGAAGGAGCGACTACTCAGGCAACAAAAAGCCATCAAAGATCTGACCGATTCTATAGAATCGTACAGGCTGCTCTGCGAACAGCGTGAGATACTGGCAAAACGGGTCGCACAATCTTACGCGGATGGACTGGACACCGATGAAGACGAGATGAGGCTCGACGAACTCACGGAACAGGTGCAAGAGAGGGAAACCCAGCTTGTCCGTGTTTCATTAGAGGCTGGTCTGGATGAAGCCAGCTTTCAGACGCACGTGCAGCTTGCCGCCTCCGATGCAATGAACGGAGGTGCTGTTGTGCTTGGTACTCAACATGCGTATACCAACATGGTTGATATGTCGCAAAGCTCGAGCAATCATCCGCGAATCGCTGCTGCGGGTTCACAAGTCGTTCACCAAACACAGCTGCCTACAGAGTCACAATCGCTTTATTACCAGCCAATTCGACCGCCAACTCTTTCAGCCCGAACAGGCATAGTTTCTCAAGAAAATGAGGGCTCATCCCAAGCACCGTTCCCAAGGGGCTTACCTGCCTCAGGAAACGTTGGCCGACCAAGGGTGGCTCAACCGACCAATCCACGATTCTTTCCTGACCCAGGAATGTCTGACGCTGAAGAGCATGTGTACTCGGACCTGGAAGATGCCGAACTGTCACATTTGCACTTGCCGCATCACAGAGCTACACAAAGCGCCGTGCCCAGGGCGCCTCCAAGGAGCCGCACACAGCATCCTGGTGATAATTTCAGCGACTTTAGCGATGATGATGACATGCTTGCCTTTGCGCAAGACTTTGAAACACGCCAGTCCGAGGGAGAACCGAGACTTGCTGCTCGCCAAGTCTTTTCAGAAACATCTGGCAATGCCGTCCCCGTGCCCAAGGCTCGAAATCCCTCCAAGAACCAGGAGCCGGCAGTCTTACCAGGTCTCAGCATTCCACCAGAGCTCATGAAACATGCATGGTCCCCGGAAGTCCAGAAGATGCTGAAGGATCGCTTCAGGATGAAGGGGTTCCGCCATAACCAGCTGCAGGCGATCAATGCCACTCTGGCTGGGCAAGATGCCTTCGTTTTGATGCCAACCGGGGGCGGGAAGTCGCTCTGCTACCAACTACCAGCCGTGGTGCGAACAGGCAAAACGAGGGGCGTCACAATTGTTGTTTCCCCTTTGTTGAGCCTAATGCAGGACCAAGTCGACCATATGAAAGCTTTGGGCATACAGGCTGTGGCCTTCAATGGCGAGTGCTCATCGGAATACAAGAGACAGGTCATGAGTGCGTTCAACGAGCGGAGTCCGGAGCACTTCGTTGAGCTGCTGTATGTCACGCCGGAGATGGTCAACAAAAACACCGCCTTCAACAGTGCCATGCAAAATCTATATCGCCGGGGGAAGTTTGCGAGGCTGGTCATTGACGAGGCCCATTGTGTGAGTCAATGGGGTCACGACTTCCGACCGGACTACAAGACACTGGGACAAATTCGTGTCAAGTTTCCAAATGTCCCCGTCATGGCTCTCACTGCCACAGCGACCCAGAATGTCATCGTGGACATAAAACACAATTTGGGCATGAAGAATTGCCAAGTTTTTTCGCAGAGCTTCAACCGGCCCAATCTATATTACGAAGTCCTACCGAAAGGCTCCAACTCCGACGCGACCGAGAAGATTGCCGCATTGATCAACTCCAAGTATCGAAATGTGACGGGCATAGTCTACACTATATCTCGCAAACAGTCGGAGGATGTGGCTGAAAAGCTCTCTGCCAAGGGCATTGCCGCGCGACATTACCACGCCGGAATCGACCCACAGGAAAAGGTCGAGGTGCAGACCGCCTGGCAAAAGGGCACCGTCAAGGTTGTAGTGGCAACAATCGCTTTTGGTATGGGCATTGACAAGCCTGACGTGAGGTTCGTGGTGCATCACGGCATCCCCAAGAGCTTGGAGGGCTACTATCAGGAAACTGGTCGCGCCGGCAGAGATGGAAAGCCCTCGGATTGCATTCTGTTTTACGGCAAAGCGGACATAAGGGTCCTCAAGAAACTAATTGCAGATGGCGAGGGCAACAACGAACAGAAAGAGCGACAGATGGTGATGCTGAATCGGGTCACGGCTTTCTGTGACAACAAGGCGGATTGTCGCCGGGCCGAGATCCTTCGCTACTTTGGGGAGGACTTTGCGGCTTCACAATGTCGCAAATTATGCGACAACTGCAAGGCCGGGCATGTGTTTGAGCAACAAGACTTTTCGGAATACGCCATCTCCGCCATTCAGGTCGTCCAGAACCAAAACAGGCTGACGGCCAATCAGTGTGCGGATATTTTGCTGGGAAGCAGATATCCGCCCCATGAACAGCCCAACTCCGAGGATCAGTACGGTATGGCCCGGGGTCTCAAAAAGCACGAGGTTGTCCGAGTTATTGACCGCCTATCCGCGGAGAAGGCTTTCAACGAGGACAATGTAGTCGGCAGATATGGAGCGGCCAACCAGTACCTTCTAATTGGACCAACAGCGGAACTCTTCCTCTCGAAGCGGCGCAAGCTTATGCTCACCATTCAAGTGTCGGAAGGCGGCAATGGTACCAAAGCGGCCAGATCGAAGCCCAAGAAGGCCGCTCAGAAGAAGTCGAAAGATCAAGATACTTCTGCCGTGCAGTCGACCTATGTTTCCTCCCCCGTGGGCCGTCGCAGGTCTCGAGCGAGGCCGAGGTTATTGGAAAGCGAGGACGAAGATGGCTTTCCCACCACATCGCACGGCTATGCGAACGACGGTTTCGTCATTTCAGATGATGAGATGCAAGAGGAGGAGAACGAGGAGGAAGGTTTCGATCCGTTGCCCAAGCACCGTCCGGCAAGGCCAGCCTCGAAGAAGGTTGGGCCGCAAATAGAATCCGACAAGCGACTAGAGGACATGACAGAGATAGAAAAAGAAGTCATCGACGACTTTGTCGTCCGGGCCCAGAAGCTCGAGGAACAGATACGCAACAAAAAGGGGCTCAGGCGGCCGCTGTTCACCCAACGAGACTTGCGAGAGATGGCAATGAACAGGGCGACGTCGCTTGAGAAGATGAGCCGCATTCCTGGCATCGACCTCGACAAAGTCAGAGAGCATGGTGCGAAGCTACTCCCCCTATTGCGCCAACACCTTGACTTCCTGCAGCAAGCTAAAGGAGGAACCGAGGAGCCCGACCCCGATCGAGACCAAGACCAGGAAGTCGTTGACCTGATAAGCTCGGAAATCGACATGGACGAGGACGACATGGATGAGGGCGAGGTGGATGAAGATTCTCACTACTTCAACCCACAGCCCAGGCCAGAAGTCGCGGCGTTCCACAACAGGCTGGAAGGTCTCAACAGCCAGCAGCAACAGCAACAGCGAGCGCAGCCCAAGGCAAAGACGTCATATAAAGGCGGCGGCAACAGGAGGTTTTCTGGCGGCAAGAAGTGGGGGAAGAAGGGCAGTGGTGGACAAACCAGGCGCAAGGGTAGTGGCGGTGGTTTCGCTCGGAAGGCCAGCGGCTCCTCAACCGCGGCATCAAGGTTCACAATCAGTGGCGCCGGCGGCGGCGGTCCCAAGAGAGACGGCAAACTCGTCAAGAAGTCTGGAGGGGGCATCGGGCTGATGCCCCTGTAGAGGTAGAGCGCCTGCCATACGAAACACCTCGCTCACTCCGAAAGCCCCGAGGCTGTGGAGCGTAAAGGGCAAGGGCCACGGCAGCCTTGAGCTGACGCGTTGGGAAGTGTTGAAGCACATCGGACAAGTGGTTGTAAATCACTAATGATTGACGGAGCTGTACTTGGGCGAACTCGGGGGACGTTCAGCTAGAAGGTCTGCATGTAGATGGAGAGCGCTGCATCTTGCCGGTCCTGCTCGCTGTCACAAGCATTGGCGGCTCGGCTTCGTTCATTTTGGTTCTTACGAGTATATGAATACACATGCAGCTATTAATTCACACGTTTGTGGACGCTGACACCAGATGCGGGCGCAAAGGGAAACCGAACGCGGCAGATTATGTCGTCTCAATTCAGCAATCTTGAATACCACGTCTTCGCCATCGCTTCTTCATCGACTTAACGCCCGCTCCAGCTGGGCCTAACGTGACTGGCTGTGCATCAAAGAATAGAACCGGGGTATAAAATGGTCTCTTGCAAATCTGTTGTGCCATGGCCGCTCGCTTGTATTCTGCACGCGCCGCCCCGCGGCCCGTCTCCCCTTCCTTGTGCATACAAACAGCAGCTATGATACAAGGAAAAGAGGGCCGAGGAAAGGGGAGAGGGGCTGTACATATCCGAAACTAAATGGCATCTGTAAAGCAAATGGGCAAGGGGGTAGCCGTAGAAAGGCGCCAAGCATTCTTGCTTTGTAAATCGAAAGGGAGGGTGCGAAAAATGATCCGTCGCTACATGACCTCTAACGCCGTCGTCCGTCCCGATTTGCCCTCTCTCACCCAATACGCCGTGCCATGAACGTTGAAAAGGACATGCATGAGTGGCGGGTGCGCGGAGCGGGCGTCCTTGCCAAGCTAAAAGCATATACAATCTGCCAGGGTATCGTCAAGGAACACCCGGTGAGGGTTGAGATAACAGCAGGCATGCGCTTAGACTACTCAACGCTTGCCGCGAGGGCTTGTGCCAGCCGTCTTCTGCGCTGCCACGGCTCAGTGGCGCCATCTTGGCTTCAAGTCCTTCAACTCAACGGGTGTGGTCTTGCGCAAACCAGAGCGACCTGCAGACGCGAGCTGAGGACTCGCCCGACCCGTGCTTCCCTCCTTCACCACTCTGGGCAGCGGAAGCAGGCTGCTCCGACGAGACGATGCCAGAGAGCTGGCGGGGCGGCTGGTCTGGCTTTCATCGACAGCCGATCTTGACTCGGGAGGCTGCATCGAGGCGCGGCGCCTGGTGGATGGAACCGCAGGGATGGACGTGGAGTTTTGCGCCGAGAGTCGCGGCCTAGAAACCGCCCGCTGAGCATATGGGCCTGGCGAAGCCAGACGCTCACGGATTGAAAGTCGTGAGTGGCTTGCCCTGGAAGGTGTCTGTTCAATTTTGGGCGACTCAGACGTGGCCCGAGCAAGCGGATTCCGCAGAGTGGGAAGCTTGGACCCGCCAGAAGAAGGCGTGAGAGCAGAGATGGACCGCCTGGTTGATGGAGTGGTACCCTTGGCATACGGACTCGGCGTCGTTAGCGTCAGCGGCGTGAAGTTGTGGCCCGTATCCAGGGTAGAGACGTTGGTCGACCCGTTCCACGCCGGGCGATGTCCCAGGGTGGATCCAGGACGCGGCGTGCTGGAAGCCGCCGGGGTGGCGGCAGACGAGCTGGCAATGGTAGAGAGGCGGGATCCCGTCTTCCTGCCAAATTGAGACGCAGGCGTAGGTAGAGACGAGTGTCTTCTGCTGGCAGGGTGAGGAGCGCTGTTGGTTGCACCAGCTGGCCGCACCTTCGCGCTCATGACTGGAGTATGCGGCTCAAAGCCCAGGCTGGACATGACGACCGAGGACGGCGGCGAGCTTCCCGGGGTCTCCTGGCTGCTGCCGACAGTAGACCTATCATTTGAAAGCAGGCTCGAGATGGAGTCTCGCAATTGTTGGCTCTTCCTGCCCATCTGGATGTCCTCGAGAATGACATCCGTCTCCCGCATTTGCTGCTTCAGGGACTCCCACCGAGACTGCATGTCGCTATGGAGGCGCAAAATCTCTCCGTTGACCGTCAGTCGGTCCTTGACGCCCTTGTCAATGATTGACAGGACTCTTTCAATGGCCGGGCCGTAGTGTGTCTTCTTGGCTTCATAGCTCTCCGTCTTCTTGGTCATGCTTGGCGGGTTCGTCAAGTGCAAGCCGGCATCCACTGCCTCCCTCAGCTTGAGCAGAGAGCGTTGCACAGACTCGTGCATCTTCTGTGCTTGCCGCCCAGCACCTCGGAAGACGATGACCCATCGATCCTCGCCCAACTCCTTGCGCAATGACTCGGCGTCCTTTTCCAGCTTCTTGTAGCTGCCGTCAAGAGCCGTTCGTCGCTCCTCAAGCTCGTCGCACGCGGTCGGAAAGGACTTCTCGGCTCGCGCCTCGAACACAGAGAGCCGCATCGGGAGGAAGTCGAGTGACGCTCTCAGGGGCTGCATCCTGGCGAACAGGGCCAGGAGGCTGGAATCGTCCTGCGAAAGACTGGGGGTGCCGGGCGAGCTGGGGCTAGCGGGCAAGGCCGGGAGGGTGAAGCGATTGGGGGCCTGCAGCCGCGAGCCGGGGGCGGGAGAATCTTCGACGATGCTCACAAGGTCGCCAATGTCGACACCATCGCCGCTGACAGCAGCCACAATGCCCTTGTGTCGGCGTTCCTCCATCTCAAAGACCAGCCGGCACAGCTCGTCCATCTCGCCCTGGATATCGCCGAGTACGTTGTTCCACAACTCCTCCCATTCCATGGCGATTTCGACTTGTGCTCGTACGGTGTGCAAGGTGGCCCGTATCTTGGCCCATTCATCAATAATAGACTCCATCTGGCTTACCGCTCGCCTCAAGTCTTCGGCGGCGACGCTCGAGATGTCGACGCGACCTTGCAGCTCCTCAATGGCGCCGACGTAGACGTTGATAAGCTCCTCGAAGCGAGTGATGGCATTCTCAACCTCGTCCAGCCCCTCTCTGCCGCCAGCAGCTGCCCACTCGACATCATCTTCGCTGTCGAGACCACCAATGACCTCCTGGGCCTTGTAGATCCAGCTTCGAATCTGCTCGGCGGCGTTTATGAGAGCCTTGGCGGCCACTTGGGCGGAGCGTATGGCGGAGACCTTGCTGGATAGGGATTCGGCATCGGGCAGTTGAAGCGACGTCAACTGGGCGAGCTGGTTGGCGAACGAAGCGCGGGAGAGGGTATATATGGATCCCGGTCGGTTATGGCCGGGCGTGAAGTAGGAGCTGAGGCCGGGAACGTAGTCGTTGACGGGGGGCGTCTCCTTGGGAGGCGGAGGTGGGGGAACGTCATCGGGGGACGGAGGCCGTGGGTTGCGCTCGAGGTGCTCGCGACGCGTGTCGAGCGTCACCTTTGTGCCGTTGCCGTTGGTGTGGTCGGGCAACCGATACTTTTGCGTGTCCATGGTTAGGGGCTCCGTCGTCTCGATATCGGGCAGCTGGGGGAACTCGGCGGGGCTGGCCGGTGGTTTGAGCGACGCAGAGGACGACGTGGCGGCGCCAGGCCCTTTCCAGGGCTGCCCTCGCCTTGAGACGGCCGAGGTAAGGGACCCTGCGCGGTGGTTCTCGTCGAGCTGGCGCAGCTGTTCTTCGTCGAGGCGACCGATGCGGTCGTGCTGCGGCGCGACAGAGTCGGTTGGCTTCCTAGAGGTTGCGAGGCCCAATGCCTTGAGACGGGCAGCCAGGCCAGGCGAGGTCTTGCGGACGGCCGAGGCCGGATCCTGGGCGTGCTGAGGCGGTGGAGGCACAGGCGATGCGTGGCCGCCGTGCTTGAAGGCGGCGGGGGTGCTGAGGTTGGTGTCGACGGTGAAGCTGGCGCTGCTGGCGCTGCTGGCGCTCCCGCGGGTGCGGTGAGGTGTGGAGCGGCCGAGTGCGGGCGCGCCGATCAAGCTGGAGCGATCGCAGTCGGCTGCGGCGGTGTCGAGGTGGTTGATGCTTGTACTGCTGCGGGAGTCGAGGTTGGTTCCTCGCGGTGCGTTGGTGGCACCACGTGGGACGCGCTGGCGGGAGACGTCGCTGGGGATGCTGGCGAAGCTTACACCCTGGCAGCCAGCATCTTGCCGATGCTGGTCGTCGTCGCCGCCGGGGTCGTCGAATCGGCCGCCGTGGAGGGGGCGCCTAGGCAGATGACGGGCTGCCCTGCTCTCGGGGGGTTCGAGGCTGGTGCTGCTGTCGCTGTCGACGATGCTCGGGGCTATCACAACAGTCACAGCAGGCGGGCGGTCGGCGCAGGTGGTCATAGTAGTTGGGAGGCCCGGTGCGCTGTGCCGCGAGAAGGGAAACGCACGGCGGCAGCGCGTGCTGGGGTCTGATCGCTGAGCCGCACCAAGCACCGAGCGCCTCGTAAGGCAACGGGACCTACCGTTAATGGCTCAGGGCGATGCCGACGGCTGCCAGGCGGTGCTAGTGGAGGAGACGCTGTGCTAATAAGCAGGGTACGGCAGAACAGGTGGAGCGCCGAGTCGTCGGGGCCTTCGAGGACCCAGTGCGGCCGCAACCTCACCATCAGTCGCGGGCTCTGTTTGCGCGGGCGCGTGGATGACTCGGCTGTCTGCCGCGTGCAGCACCAGACTCTGCGATGCGTCGATGGATGGTCTGCAGGAGCACCGACGCGGCGATGAGACGAAGCCGAAACTAGGGATGCGCTGGAGCCGGAGGCCAGTGAACCAGTGGGAAGGCCAGGGGAAAGGGGGGGAGGGGAGAGGGGGGGATCGATATGGATGGCTTGGGCGGGAGATGAATGAGACCCAGCCTGGTCGCCCGTGTCCGCGGACGACAAGCAGCAGAGTTGCAGGCGGGGKGGGAGCAGCAAGACGGCCTGGCAGCAGCAGGAGGCGACGAGACGCGGTGGTCTGGTGTTTACGAGCAGCACGAGTAGCTACGACCCAAGCAAGCCATCGACAAGCGAGGTCGACTCTAGTTGAAACGCGCCCTGGAGGGTTGGCGATCAGCGCGCAGCGCGCCGTACGAACAAGAGGTCCAAGCTGCGCTCGGTCGAAGCTGCAGCACTCCCGGTTGCTCATCGACTGGGCACTGGACAGCCGGCACACCCGTTGTGCGGCGTGATGGTTTATCAGCCTCCCGTCCGCCCCTCGCGCTATGTACGTACAAGTGGTCGTGCGGGCTCCGTTTCTCCCAGTGTCGCTGTGGGCTGGGCGGCTGCCGCTCCACCACCAGCGCGGCAGCGCAGTGACCGATGAGGAATGGCCCTGGGCTGGTGGCTGGACAGAGACCAGAGTCGATTGGCCGCCCGCGTCGCGTCTTCGCTCGGCTCGACGCGTCTGCAGCAGTTTGCAGCTACCTACCTTGGTTCCTGTGTTCCTTTGCGCGCGCGCAGGACGTCGCTCGCGGGTGCATCTTGCGAGTCGGCATCGCCCGAGCCGAAGCAGCGGCAACATGTGCGCTTGTCTGGTTGCGTTTCAACTGGATTCGACGGACGTGTGTGGAACGGGACAGGGAGTCGAGCAGCGCCCAGGACAGCGCTAGCTGCTTAAATTACGGCTCCGTCCGGGACGCCCATCCACTAAATCACCAGCTCACCAGCAGTGGCCTTCTCCGTGCTTTCTGGAAGAGAGAGGTGAGACGGGCGAGGGCACATGGGCTGCGTGTAATACTCCGTGTATACATCAGCTCGCTGCTCCTGCTCCTGCGATGATTTGGAATGCGCACGCAGTCTCCACGAAACTGGCAGACGCTCAGCTCATCCCGCCAGCCGCGAATAGCTCGTAGCTTTCTGTCCTCGGGGTCGCTCTGCCAAGGCGAGCTCAGTCCTGGACCTACCTCGCTGATCCCGGGAGCCGCGCATACCTTGACTTGTAGACGCACAACCTGCTCCTCTCTCCAGCGTCGTCTTGGGCGACCGAGGACGCCTCGCGCCCGACGAAGCGCATCGTCGCGTCGCAGACAGGAGGTCGTCCAGAAGCCGCCCAACGCGCCCGCGTACGAGTGCAAGCATCCGCAGTTTGACGAGCAGTCGCAGTCGCAGTCGCAGTCGCAGTCGCACGTCTCTCTGCCGTGGCAACCGCCGCGGGCAGGAGGGAGCATTCCAGCGGCGGTTCGGCGCGGGCGAAATTGCAGGCAGTGATCGCTCCGCTCGACGTTGCCCCGGGATATGACACCAGAGCCAAGCTGCTCGCTAATACCGTCAGGGACCGGGGCGCTTCATGCGCTGCTCGGGGGCCTTTGCTGGGCGGCATGTGCGATTGCAAAAGGTATAAGACTGCGCGTGCGCCAAACAGCCACGCTCGCTTCGAGACACCCGCCAGAGGCTCACCACCCCGTGTCGCACCTGCTGCTCCTTTGTTCTGTTCTGTCCCCAGCGAGTCTCATTGTTTTGGCCGAGTCGACGTTTCGCACACGTCCCCTCGCTACCCTGGCTGTACAACGCACCTTGCCTTGCCTCCTCACGAGCACGAGCACCTAGGCTGTCGGTGTAAGTTCGCCCACGACGCCTCGCTTCGCTCCAACGCCCAAGCTCGGCCGCAGCAGTCATACCTACTCCGTACAAGGCTACAACTAGACAGCCATCGGCCAACCACCCCGTGCCCCGGTGAATCGAACCAGGAAGCGAGCATAGCATTGCTCGTTGCTCCGTCCGGCCCGGCTCCTGTCGGTTTCACGCCATCCGTCCCCCGCCCGTGCCGTGGCACCAGCGGGCTCGACGTAATTTCGAATCCTCGTCCTCCCGCCAACCACGAGCCCCTGATCCCCGACGTTGGGCCTGCAACGATCGTCCGCGGCTGTCATCGCGCCCAGACCCAGACACCGACCTGTCGTTGTGCTTGTGCTGCCAGTCCTGCGCCGCTGCCAGATTCGACATCAGCCGCCATCGCCATCGCCATCGCCATCGCCATCGCCGTCGCCGTCGCTTGCTTTGCTTCTACACGCCCCTCCCCAGGCACACGGGTGCATGCCCTCGGCCCCTGTCGAGACCGCCAGCGGTCCTGCTCTCATTGCCACGGCGATTTGATTGCGCCCACGATCGGGGTGCTCGGGCAACGTAGTCTCCAACCGAGACAGAAACGTCGCGCACCATCGACCCCTCGCAGCCGTGCGGCAAAGCCCTCCCACATGGCCACCGCAGACGAGCAGCAGCTGCGCCAATCCCCCTCGCCCGACGCGTCGCCGACGCTCGCCATCGGCGCCTGTCCCGAACTGTCGCGCTGCGTGTCGACAGCCTCCTCTGCGTCCCATGGATCCCATACCGATGGCCCCTCGCGAGACTCGCTGGGCAGCGACCTATCCTCCCGTCACTCGTCCGGATCCTTCCAATCGCGCCGCTCCGATGTGTCCACCGTGTCGGCGCAGTCCACCCTTGGCGTCAAGCGCAAGAGCCACCGCCCGCGGGGATACGTACGGCCCCAAGGCACCGACTTTGCCGCCAGCGCCAGATCCCGCGAGAGCGTCATGAGCCTGGGCAGCATTGCCCATCTACAATACTACTTTGCCCGCACCGGTCTGTTGGACGGCAAGGGGGGCCAGCTGGCGCGCAAGAAGCAAAAACAACGCGCGACGCTGGACCTGTCAATCCTGCAAGGGACCAGCCCTACCGCCGTGACGGCCGGGCCGGACGTCGATTCGTCGTACGCATCCATGGGCAGCAGCCCCGACCTGAGCGCGCATGGGCTGGTGACTGGTGGCGGCATCGTCGCGTCCCCTACCGATGACATGGAAGACGACTGTTTCGAGGACAGTTTCGCCGAGTCTGACCCGGGCATGCTTCCGCCGACCGTGAGCACCTACCACCACAGGGATCCTCAAGTATCGAAGCCGCCCACGATAGTAGAGCTGAAGGCGGAGTTGGAAACCGCCCTGCGAGAGGCTGCCAAGGCGCTGGCGGAGGCCGACGAGCGCAAGGCCGGCACGTTTCGAGGGGAGGCCGGGACGCCGCAGTACCCCAACATGCCCGAGGAGAACTCCCAAGGCTGGTATGAACTGCAGGGCATGCACATCCTTGATGTCGTCACCCTCGCCATCAGGGCGGCCAAGATGTATTATACGGCGCACGAGATGCCGGACCGTCTCGACTCTATCAGGTCGGAGAAGCAGATCCGAGCCGATTTGCTGGCCGTGATGGAGGTGCTGAAGCAGATGGCGACTCGCGGCTTCAAGGGGGGCATGAAGGACGACGAGATTAAGACCATGACTGATTGGGTCCAGAGTGTTTTCGGAATCCTTGAAAAGGAACAAGAAATCGAAGCAGCAGAGCAAGCGGAACGGGCAGGTTGGGCTTGGCTGGACGGAGACTGGTCCGGCCGGGAGTACGAGCGGGAGAGGGCGTTTCTGCTCTCCATGGACCCCGAGGCGGACCTGCTCCCGGAGTGGAAACCGTTGTCCGACGCGGCAGAAGCGCCTAGTCCGTTCCTCTTGGCCATGCAGAACGGGCTGCGCCTCGTCAAGCTTCACAACGCGGCCGTGAAGAAGTCTAGGCGACGATTCGGCGCAATCCCGACCTTCCACACGGACACGCAGAAGCCTTACCGATGCGCCGACAACCTGCGGTACTGGGTCAAGGCCGCGGAGCTGCGTTTCGAGGTGCTGCTCAAGGTGGACGTGCTCGGCGTCGTCTACAACACCGAGCCCAAGGTGTGGCGGGATTTCGAAGCTGCCATTCTCAAGTGGTGCCGCCAGGTCCGCGAAGAGATTACGGGCGAGCTGGCCCGGTAGATTGGCGCCTCGGTCCCTCCACCTGCCAACGCGATTATGATTTATGTCGAGACAAGCGGCGTTCGATTGTTTTTGCGTCCTGTGACGTCTGGGCCCCCGGCGGATGGGTGAGACTTGATCGGGACTCTGCTGTTTTTGGCTCCTACTTTGTTTTATTGTCTTCCCGAGCACGGCATACACGTGGGCGAGGACCTAGAGTCTGGCATGCATACACAGACACACAATACTGATCTAACATTTCTAGCATATACCCATAGCATAGGCCTAGGCGCAGTCCTTCTTTGGCGTCGAATTCAATACCTACTCAAGCTCGCTCGCTGCAGACGTGTTACGGCTTCTTGACAAGCTGACCCCAGGTCCTCGGGAGATGTTTCAGCGGCGCGTCGTCGCTCGCTACACTGTCAAGGTCCTGCCACTGCCCAGCCTCGCGGAGCATCTTCTTGACGTCGCGATTGAGGGTACAGCCGCCAATCGCCAGAGCCCAGAGCCAGTTCGAAGTTGGTGGAGTGCTCCCCTTGCGGAGATTAGCTTAGCACGGAGCCTGGGCTGGTGGCCGGGGACGCAGGCAGGACGTACTCGCGCCGCGAAACCAGCTTGCCACCCCGGCGTCACGCACGTCGGCCATGTGAGCAGGGGAACTGAAGCCGTCAGTCTGAGTGCTCTGCCGAAGAACGCTGGCATACCGTATCCGTCAGCAAGCCATCCTAGTGGCAGGGAGACGAAAAGGAGGGGGGGGKGGGAGGGCAGAATGAAGGTTCACCGTCCGCAGCCTCGGATAGGGGCTGGATAGGTAGCTGTTGAAGCGGTCCTTCCACGTGCAGGCCATGGTTGAGTATCGCGATGTTATCAAACTACAAATCACAAGCCGTGTAAGCATCCAGGGGGTTCACAGGGAATGGGAGATGATGTGCGTGTGTGCGTGCGCGCGCGTGTGCGTTTTCTACCTGGGTAATGTGCATGTAAGTGGGCAGGCCCGCGCGAGCTGGCCCAACTTCCCTGTTTGTCAGTCCTCCGGGAGTGCGTGAAAGCCAGCCAACACCCACGACGACGCCGGCGTCTATCATGCAGTCGACGCAAACGAGCAGACTACACTACAAGGTCCTAGAAGACGAGATAGGCAAAGCAGGCGGTGGTATGCAGACGTCATGCACATGCCTTCACGTGGCACCGACTCAAGAAAGGGGTCAACGCAACAATATTTTTTATTCTGTATTTCCTTTACATGTATGAAGTTGTTCCACATTCAATTTGTGCTTCCAAGGCCTCAGATGCTCCCATTAGCGACGATCGTATCCAGGTATCACATCACGCGGCGCATGCCGCAGCTGCTTCATTACTCAATGTCCACCTTTCGAATCTCGGTCCACTCCTTCTCGACCTTGGGGACCACGACCACGAGAATGCCGTCCTCCATCTTGGCCGTGATGTTGAAGCCGTCGACGTCAGCCTTGTCGTCGGCGCCGGCCGGCGGCAGCGCGATGCTGCGCTCAAAAAGGCCAACGCGGCGCTCGCCCGTCGCCAGGGTCTCGAGGAACGTCTCGTCGCCGGGGCGGTGCACCACACCTGCGACGTCGAGGGTGCCGGCGTCCGGGTTCCAGCTCACGCCGATGTCCTCCTTGCGCGCGCCAGGGAGGGCTACGTGCACAACATAGGCGGTCTTTGTGTCGAAGACGTCGACGGGGGGCGTAAAGGCGTTGCTCTCGTCCGAGGCGGCACCCGGGCCACCGCGAAGGGCTTGCTCACGGATGCCGTGGAAGAAGGGGTGGTTCATAACGCCGCGCATCATGCCAGGGAAGTCAAAGCCGGGATGGTGGCGTCCGCCGCGGCATCCGCCACGGCGGCAGCCCCCGTAGCCTCGACGACGGCAGCCGTGTCCGTGGCGAGGATGGCTTGGGCCGGCGGCCGGAGGCGATCGCTCGTCCTCGTCAGGGGTAACCTCGGCCGGATCGGGAACGTCGGCGTCCATGGTGTCGGGAGAGTGGTCCGCCTTTTCGTTGCTGGCCTCTCTCTCGGCCTGGTTAGCAGGAGCAACGCCGTCGTCCTCATTGCCGGGGCCGTTGTGGTGGCGTCCAGGCCCATGCTGGTCGTGTCCGTGACCACGGAAGCCGTGACGGCCACCCCGACGGCCGCCGCGTTCATCGTCGTGGGACCACGGACCCCACTCATAGTCGGCGTCCCAGGCGGCACCGGGGGGCCCTGGCGGAGCCGGTGGTGCGCGGTGGCCCGGGCCGCCGAACGGGAAGCCGGCAGGGAACTGAGGGAACGGGGGGGCTTGGTGGTCAACGCCATGGCCGGGAACACGATTTGGGTCCATCGACTGGAAGAATTCCCAGAAGGGCCCACGATTCTGATTTTGAGAAGCCATGTTGGGTTCGTATAATTTCAATGATTGATAAAGCGGGTAAGGTTGGGGAAGGATTGCTGTAGAGAACTTCTCTGCTGAGCGAGAGGAAGATGCAGAGCCGCAAGAGTGTTGAGGCGCCGTTTATATAGCCGTGCAGGTCAAGCTATATCCTGCCAGGCAAGCCAAAGGCGTCGTCAACAGTCCCAGTCCCAGGCAGTAAGGCTGGCGCACGTACGCCTCGCACACCTCCGTAGAATCGCCCAGACGCGGGGAGAGCCACCCGCCCGACATGTCCGAGCTTCGTCAACTCGACGCAGAGGGTGCGCCAGGCACGTCGTCGCCACGCGGCCCTCCCGCACGCCCCTCGAGTCGATTAGTCGCCCCTGGAACAGTCGGCCACAGCAGGCCCCGAGCGCCGAGGGTTCGGGTCCGCCTGGCCATCAATTCCGGCGAGGCTCGGTGCCTGGTGCCTGGGACCGAAGAACCCACCGGCCTAGGGTTGATTCGAACTTCTGAGAAGGAGCTCGAACCGCTCGCTCGAGCGAGGCGAATGAAGCGGCGCTTTGTCGGGTGCTGAGTCACGGATGGACGGACGATGGTGGTGGGTGGTGACGCCACGCCAGAGGGCCGCGTGGCTCAAAATCGCCCCTGGCTCGGAGCTCCGTCTATTTCCTCCTCATGCCCTTCCACGGCGTCTTGCCAGCTCGTTGCATCTTCTCAGGCGGTTGCGATGCACTGGGAGGATGCCACCAATGTGCAAAAGCTGATACCTCTTGCGGGGAGGCGGTGCAGCTCCCGAGCACTCTGCCGCCCCTAGTTCCTCTGGCTGTCTCAGCAGCTAACTCATTGAGCTTTGTCCTGTTCAGCATGGACATCTACGACCATGCTCCACATATTCAACGCCTACTGTCGTTGACGAGTTTGACCATGGCCAGTCTCGCTTTTAATTCCAAGGCATGTAGAGAGACATCGTTGATCCTGTCCCCTCCGCAGCTGCAAGCGTTGCCCGTCCGCGATGCCTGGCTCCGCAGAGCCCGCCGCCGGTTGTGGAGCTCTGCCGTACGGGGCCGCCGGGGATGGAAGCGGCATGCACGGGAGAATCCTTGCATTCATTGGGTCTTGCGGCTGCGTCTAGTTTGGCGTGCGGCGGCTGGAAGCCGGGCGACGGCGGTGGAAAGGTCCGGGCCAGCACGAGACGCATCAACTCCATCAACTGCTTCGAGAGTTGCAGAACACGGCCGGGCGGATGAGCTCCTGTATTCGGCGAAATCGCGCGTCATCACTTGAATGGTCGCTAATTAATTGAAATGACGTCGACGATGTGAGCAAGTTTGATTTTTTTTCGGGTGAGCAGCTCGCGACCACACGTGAGATTGGCATGGCGTGATTGGCTCGGCCCAGCTTAGAAATGCACCGCCGACGTCCCATCCAGCTCTGGTGCTGGAGAAAAAAAGGCCGGCTCTCGACTTCTCGACAACGGGCTCGTCGCAATCCACCGCGCACACACAGAGCAGCATGGACGCCAAGCTCGCAGCCATCCGTACGTCACATCTGCCATATGCGAACCGGTGACCCTGCTGACAGACGCTTCCAGCCGCGGCGCCTGCGCCAGCCGCTGCCTCCACGGCATCCTCGGACAGCGCTTCCAAGCCCAAGGTACGTCGCGCCTCGAGCACCGGGCGATGCCGCCAGTTTTTCAATCGCCCTGCTGACCTCCCCTCCACAGCCCTGCTGCGTGTGCAAGGAGGAGAAGTCGAAGCGAGACGAATGCATGCTCTTCTCGACTGCCAAGGATCCGGCCGCCGACTGCAAGTCCCTCGTGGACCAGTACAAGACCTGCATGCTCGGATATGGCTTCAAGGTATGAGATGGGGGGGTGCTCAACCAGCCGAATGGGCTGTGTACAACATTGTAATTTGAAAATATAGACGGAGCTCTCGGGAAACACAGGATACCCCCTCCTTTCCATCATCAACCCCATGTATCGCAGATTGTGAAAGCTTGATGCTTGCGTATCGCCCGTGGTTTGTGGCAGCCGAAGCACAGAGGCAACGATGATTCCTCTGCGTGCGGTGGCCAGGATTAACCGTCCTCCCTCACAATCGTCTCTGCTCTTTATCCCCCGGAACACGCCTTTGTGCCTCTGTGGACGACACTTTTGGCATCCATCTCCCGACCGCGGTACCCAGTCAGCATGACGTCCTCGACCAGGCAGAAAGCTGCGTGCATCTTTCGAGTACGCTCCATCATCTCAGTCTCGATTTCTTGCCGCCGCTTGCTGCTCTGGATTATCTTTAGGATGCTGTTTGCGCGGTTCTGCCTCCTTGGTCGGCTGCTTTAGCACTTTCACTTCCGCTGCCGGCTGGGGCCGGTGATTACCTCTTCCGCTGCAACTCCTCATGCTTCGCGAGCACGCGGGCGTTCAGTTCAGCCATAGCGGCCTCGAATGCAGAGTTCACAGCATTGATTCGCTTGGCACGCTGTTGCTGCAGCTGTCGAGCCGTGTCAGTCCCATGGTTCCGGTTCCCCAAGTCGTGCGGAGGGCCACTCTACTTTCAGAATGCGCTGGTGGTGCTCCATGGCGGAGTCCATGGGGTCAATCCCATCATCAGAAGTGTCGGATATCTGTCGAGTCATTGGTATAGCACAGTAAAGCCGCCCTGCCAGCCAGACGAGGACGTGACTGTCTCTTTGCTTGATGGCCTCCAGAACTGTGCGCCCTTCAGAGGTCGAGATGGTAACCTCACGATGTTGAAGGGTCAAGTGGCGACAATGGGCTCAGGGCACGCTGGTGGCAGACCGAGAGAGATGCACTGGATGTGGCAGAAAGGAAGCAGCCCATGCCAGTATGCCACCGGGCAAGCAAAGCAAAGGAGGAAGCCGCGAGGGGGGGCGCCCACCGCTCTTGCCCGAGTGCTCCAGGACAGAATGCTAGATGAGGCAAGTGTTTCACCTTCGAGGACAAGAGACTTGCACAGGTATGGGACAGTGGGACGCGCATCATGTTTTCATAGCTTGCACAGTCCCTTATACTCTTGTGGTATTATCATACAGCAGCCAGCCAAGGGTGGGTACTCTATCTCGTCAGGGCGATGTCGTCTATCCTCAAAATCATCTTAACCGTCTCTGCCGCCAGCTCAATCGCGCTTGTGCTCACCAGCAGCGGCTGCAGCACATTCTCCTTGGAAATATTGGTGTTGACTCCTCCAGACTTGATGCTGACGCCGGCGTTCTTCTCGCCCATCTCGTGCCTGTGCCTCAGGTCCGTCACCACCTTGATGCTGTTGAGGCCGGCGTTCTCCGCCAGGGTGGTGGGGATCACCTCCATGGCGTCTGCGAACGCCTTCCAGCAGATTGCCTCGGTGCCAGTCAAGCTTCGCGCCTGCTTGGACAGCTGAGCCGCGATCTCAATCTCGGCCGCGCCACCACCAGCAATCAGTGCCTTCTTCTTGACGAGGCAGCGGACAACGCAAAGGGCGTCGTGCAAGCTTCGCTCGGCCTCCTCCAGGATCAGCGAGTTGGCGCCACGCACCACCACGGAGACCGTCTTGCCCGTCGCCTTGGCGCCGGTGACCTTGACCATCCGGGCGCCAGACGAGTGCACTTCCTCCACCAGGTCCGCCGAGCCCAGCTTGTCTTCGGTGAAGGACTCGATGTCGGCAATCGGCTTGCATCCGGTCGACTTGCAGATAAACTCCACCTCGTCGCGTTCAATGTCCTTGATGGCGAGGATGCCGAGCTTGGCCAGGAAGTGCAGGGAAAGGTCGTTGACGGCATCGCGCAGGATGGACTTCTGGATCAGCAGGACGTTGCACTTGGCCTTCTTGATCTTCTTGGCCATGTTCAGCAGGTATAGCCGCTCCTCCTTGACGATCTTGTCCATTTGTCTGTAGTCGTTGACCTGGATCGTATTCTCCATCTGGGGCGAGAGTCAGTATGTGCTCACAGGCGCCTTGTAATGCAAACACTCACGTCTGGCTTGGGCGGGCTCAGCTGGAACTGAATCAATCCGATGCGCGCCTTCTCCATCCTGACCGGCCCACCGGCGTTTTTCAGCACCGGCTGGTTGAGAACCAAGCCGTCGACCAGTTCGCTGTCCTCGATTGTCCCTCCCACCTTCTGAATGATGCGAATATTCTTAAGATCCACATTGTCTGCGTTCTTCAGGTCGATGGTCTTGGTGACGGAGTTGACGGCCATGGGGCCCAGAAGGTTCGAGTACTGCGAGACGATCTTGGACGACAGCGACGTGTTGGCGGCTTGCAGGAGGGACGCGGTATCGTTCAAGGTAATCGGCTGAGACATGTCGTGCAGGACCTCGACGGCCGCGGCCGCTGCTCTTTGGAAGGCCTCGGAGATGACTGAGGGGTGGATGCCCTTGGACAGGAGCTTGTCGGCAGCTCCAAGCAGGCTGCCGCAGATGACGACGACGGAGGTCGTGCCGTCGCCAGCCTCGATATCCTGAGCACCGGCCAAGTTGACCAGCATCTTCGCCGTTGGGTGCATGACCGACATGCTCTTGAGCATGGTGTGTCCGTCGTTGGTGATGATGGTCTCCCCCTTGCCGCTCCGAATCATCTTGTCCATGCCTCGCGGCCCCAGAGACGTTCGAATGGCATCGGCGACAGCTTCATGGTTGTCAGCAAGTGTACGAAAGGATAATCAGGGGCGTTTCGCTCGCACCTCTGGCGGCGACGATGTTGGAGGACCGGACGGCCATGGGCTTCTCCTTATCCTGCGAGCTGTTAGCGGGGCACGCCAGGAGCTTGGGGGCAGCTCGTCGTACCCGGAAGGTGGCATTCTGGGACTGGCCCACGGGCGCGGCTGGAGCAGACATGGTCTCGGCGTTTCTGTGGCTTCCGCGTTGCTCGGGTTCTCAGGAGGCGCCGCGGTGGTGCAGAGACGTTTGGGAGAGTCGCGGTGTTGCTGGCAGCCTGGGTGAGGTCTGGCATCCCACCTTCTGCCCTACTCCGCCGTTAGCATCCAGAATTTTTGGGCCGGGCCAGCAGATTATCCTTGCTCCGACACCAGCGGAGCCCCAAGGCGGCTTAGCGCCAGGGAGCCTCGCAGGGGCTGGCCCGTGCACGGAGCTCAAGGCAACTAACTGGGTTACGGAATGCTTCCATCACCTTCAGCATCACATACTACGTACGGCAGCGCACCACGAGCCTCTCTCCCCCCTACCCGACACCGACCGCGCCGATCGAAGAGCGCTCGCCTTCTCTCTAGCGCGTCCCGAGCGACTGCGTCCCGAGCGACTTTCGTCAGGCCTCTGAACCACTCTGACCCGCCCAACGTGCCCAGTCCGCGGATTCCATCATGGTAAGCCTACTCGCGACCGACTTCGCCCAGCCTCGCAGCTAAGCAGCCCAGCCTTCCGCGACCGGCCAGAGCTGGGAGAAGTACCAGAAGAACTTCGCCGACGATGAAGTAGAGGAGAAGAAGATCACTCCCTTGACAGATGAGTGCGTGCCAAGCCGCGTCCGTTGACGCGTGATCGCCGGCTAATCCATCCATAGGGATATCCAGGTCCTCAAGACGTACGGCGCGGCGCCGTACGGTCAGTCGATAAAGAAGCTGGAGAAGCAGATAAAAGAGAAGCAGCAAAGTGTGGATGAGAAGATTGGTGTTAAGGTACGATGGATGTTTCTCCGCCGCTGAACCCGTCTAACAGGTCGCAGGAATCCGACACTGGTCTGGCACCGCCGCATCTGTGGGACGTGGCCGCCGACCGCCAGCGAATGTCCGAGGAGCAGCCTTTCCAGGTGGCGCGGTGCACGAAGATCATCGAAGATGAAAAGGGCGACGAGTCCAAGAAGAAGTACGTTATCAACGTCAAGCAGATCGCCAAGTTCGTTGTGCAACTCGGGGACCGCGTCAGCCCCACAGACATCGAGGAGGGCATGCGGGTTGGTGTGGACCGCAACAAGTACCAGATCATGCTGCCGCTGCCGCCAAAGATTGATGCAAGCGTCACCATGATGACCGTCGAGGAGAAGCCGGATGTCACATATGGCGATGTCGGTGGCTGCAAAGAGCAGGTCGAGAAGCTGAGGGAAGTGGTGGAGATGCCTCTACTGTCCCCGGAGCGGTTCGTCAACCTCGGCATCGACCCGCCAAAGGGCGCGCTGCTCTACGGACCGCCTGGTACCGGCAAGACGCTGTGCGCTCGAGCGGTGGCGAACAGGACAGATGCCACCTTCATCCGAGTCATTGGCAGCGAGCTGGTCCAGAAATACGTCGGCGAAGGAGCCAGGATGGTTCGCGAGCTGTTTGAGATGGCCCGAACGAAGAAGGCGTGCATCATCTTTTTTGACGAAATCGATGCCGTTGGCGGTGCCCGGTTCGATGACGGAGCCGGCGGTGACAACGAGGTGCAACGAACCATGTTGGAGCTTATTACGCAGCTGGATGGATTCGATGCTCGAGGAAACATCAAGGTCATGTTTGCTACCAACAGACCATCGACTCTGGATCCAGCCCTGATGCGACCGGGCCGTATCGACCGAAAGATCGAGTTCTCGCTCCCCGACCTCGAGGGGCGAGCCAACATCCTGCGTATCCACGCAAAGAGCATGTCGGTCGAGCGAGACATCCGATGGGAGCTCATCTCACGCCTCTGCCCCAACGCCACCGGCGCTGAGCTGCGGAGTGTATGCACTGAGGCCGGCATGTTCGCCATCCGGGCGCGGAGAAAGGTGGCGTCGGAGAAGGACTTCCTGAGCGCCGTGGACAAAGTCATCAAGGGCAATCTCAAGTTCAACTCGACAGCGACGTACATGCAATACAACTAGAGCGGTCATCTTCGAGCTTGGAGCCGGTGTAAGAGTATATATGACGGGACCTGAGCAGCGGGTTCTGGGTGCGCCTACGGTAGTTTACAGGTAGCCTTGTGCAGCTAAGAAAATAGACGCCAGCGTTGATGGTACCGCTGTGTCAGACCGAATCGATGAAGGTGCGAGTTCCCCGCGGAATGCACGGGCAAACTGAATGCCAAATATGAAATGCTCCACGTTGTAGCGGCACGCCTTGCGATGCGTAGTACGCGTAGTATGCCGTAAGTCATCTATCTATACATATTACAAGACCCAAGAAGCCCGCCCGAAATGCCCCCTGCCGTGTTGTTCTGAGGAAACACTAAATCGTCCCCAACTTCCAGTCCCATCGCGATGCATGCTGTCCCTGGCGATGCATCGAAAGCAAAGCAATTCCCGTATGCGGAAGAGTCTCCCACCCAGGAGGCCCTTGGATGAATGGTATTTGTCGTCATCAATCATTATAATTCCGTCTCATGATGGCTTTCAGTCATGTCAGGCACCTGGCATGCCAGACAGGCAACCCAGGCACACGACCTCCCCTTGCCGGCCCTTTTCGATGCAGCAGCGGCTGCAGACAACAGTGCGGTGACCGCCGACGTGCCATCCCTTGCCCTTGTGGTGTCCCGTATTCTCATGTCGCACCTCCACCTCCTGTCGCTCGTCATCTTGTGGTTCTTGAGCCGGTTGGTCCAGGGGCACGTCCTCGGCGTCGTCCATGTGAAACGACCTAGACAACACCTCCTGCTCCGACAGCAGCTCGGCTCCCTCATCCGCATTCCATCCGTGGCACTCCCTGATGCAGACATAGCATGTCCGCTCTCCGCAGCCCTGGCACGCGGCGAACGAGTCGAGGTCGGATTTCTTGGTCGGCTTGCGGTGGCAAATGTGGCAGGGTGTCAGCAGAGAGCTGCCGGGTCGCGCAGACGCCCTGTTCCCGAGGCCTGGCTGGTTTTGAAGGAGTTTTTGCAGCGAGGTCCTGCGGCGGTGCGCCGGCGCCAGGTCGTCGTGAAAAGGGGCCTCGTCGTCTGTGATCCTAGGCCGTTTCGACAGCGGCAATATCCTCCGCGGCACCACCTCCTGGGGGTGGTTCAGGACGTAGAATTCGGTCTCCGTCCCTGGGCTGTACAGTCGGTAGACGTCGCCATCGTCTCCATGCCATCTTCGCTTCCTCCCCGAGTGGGCGCCGTCGTCGTCGTCGTCGACACGGCCGCCGACGAACGGCATCGTGGCGCCCTGGCGAATGTGCAGGGCAGAATCCTCTCGCGGCCGCGCTTCTCTAGCGCAAGGCGAGGGATGTGCGTCAAAGATTTCCTGAGCCGCTGAATACGCTGCCGGTCGGAGGACGGCTGGAAAAGAGGTGCAATGCGGTGCGAGAGGGGGCGACCGTTGCTGAAGGCTGTGGCTGGACCAAAGAGGTTCCCTGCACGGTTATCCGTCGATGCAGGTCGGCGGCGGTTTAACGTAATCCAGCGGTCTCCTGACCGTTCAAGCGCCTCCGTTCCACTGGACGAGCGCAATTTCGTCACCTGCAGGGTGCCTTCCCCAGCGGGTTAGGCACCCGTGCTAGCGATTGTAGGCGCCCATGTCGGCCAGCGGACGGCATGGGCAGTGGAGCCAGTCTCCCTTCCACCCAACGCGATAAATGGCCGAGGACCTCAACCCACACGCTTGCCATCGCGCCATGATTTCGTGAGGGACTGAGCCGAACCAGAGAAGGGCCGCTGTTCGGCACCAGCCATAGAAGTGTATCCCAGATTGGCTGTGCGCAACGCCTAATGGCGGCATTGTCGTCGTCGTCGACACAGGCACTCTGCCAACATGTTTGCAAGCAACAAAGTAAAGGTATTGAAATTCTTTCATCTGTTATTTCATCTGATTTACACTCTACCATCCACCACTCCTCGGTTTCAACACAAACCCTCCTCCGTTCTACCCGCCTCCGCCAACAAAGGAGCTGCTCTAGGGGGGAGACTAGTATACATTCGAAGCGCAAAATAGCCTCTTTAGCGGCGGACCTTGGTCTCCTTGGGGGGGTCGTAGGCAATCTTTCTCGACTTCAGCCACGCCCACTTGTATCGCTTGACCCAAACGCTCATGGCCCACAGGGCCGACGTCACGACCAGGACCTTCATTCCCATCTTCTTGCGGTCGTCCATCTCGGGTTCGGCGGCCCAGTTGAGGAACTCCACCACGTCCTTGGCCATCTGCGAAGTCGAAGCGGGGGTGCCATCCTCGTACTCGACGAGGCCGTCGTAGAGAACACGCGCCATGCCGATGCCGGTACCGGGGAAGTAAGGGTTGAAGTTCATGCCGGGGGCAACCTGGACACCAGCGGGGGCCTCCTCGGGGTAACCAGTCAACAGGCTGAAGATGTAGTCGCAGCCGCCGTGACGAGCCTTGACGATCAAGCTCAGATCCGGGGGCAGAGCACCGTTGTTGGCGAATCGGGCAGCCTCCTCGTTCTTGTAGGGGGCGGGGATGTAGTCGGCGAGCTTTCCGGGGCGCATCTGGATCTCGCCCTGCTCATCCGGCTCGCCGGGGTACTCGTTCGCCTCGGCCAGCGCCTTGGCCTCGTCGACAGTCAAAACGCTGCCGACCAGCTCTCGGTAAGGAATTCGGTCCAGGGAATGGCAACTGGCACAGACCTCCTGGTAGACCTGGAAACCTCGGCGGAGACTAGTCAAGGGTGAGCACTCCATGTCCTGCTTGCGTCAATCGGCGGCGGTAGTGAGCTTACGCCTGGTGGTCAAAAGTCTTGAACCACTGCTGGTGAACCCAGGGGTACTTGGTAGCGTGCAGGCTGCGAACATATGGTCAGCATTTCGCTTCGAATACTGTGCCGAGCTGATGCCGCGGTTTATGCCGCACGGCAGCACGGGGCGTGCTCGCGTGCAGCCATGTCCCCCTCGACCGGATTTCAGATCACGTACCCCTCATCGGCGGGAGTCGCAGCATGAGCGACGGGTCCGTAGAGATGATAGTACCACGCAATGGAGCCGGCGGCGACGGTGGTGGAGGCGATGGCGGCGAAGTTCAATCGCGCAGGAGAGGCTTCGCCGGCAGCACCCGAGCTCGTCGAGGCCGCGCGCTAGACGCAAAACAATGTCAGCATTGAGTGCACAGGCATCCGATGGCATCACGAGGCGGTTCGCGTGGTGTCGGCGGGTCGGGGTGGGTGGTGGTGCTGCTCCCTCGGCAAACGGGGAGCTGCGGAAGCATGAGCCCATGGTGTCCATACCTTCGAGATGGTGGTCGCGCCATTTCGCAGCCCATTGAGGGTGCGCGTCGAGCGCAAGCAGGACCTTGCCAGCATGATTGGCAAGCTATACCGTGGCCGCAAGGTGAGCCGCTATCAGGATGGGACGGCGATGGGAGGGGAGGATCGATCTCGAGGTCGGAGGGCGAAAAGGCTCAGCAGGAGGTCATTGGCATTGAGAGAAAATCCAGCGTTCCGAAATGGGCCGACGCTGATTGGCTAAAGTCACGTGCACTTCGAATGTCGAAAGCATCAGGTCGGAAACGGTGCCACGGCGCATTACCTAAGCACAATTCGCGCCCGCCCACAACGGCGCACCGCCCCTGGCAAAGCCAGACCCAAGCCACGCCTAACGGCATTCTTTGTCGTTGCCCCGCCCCCACCATCTCATCTTACTGCAGAACAACAACACCGTGTGCGACCGCCTGGCTGCAGCCTTCCAAGCGTCTGTCGTCTCTGCATCACTTGAAGCTCTTGCAGCTCCGTTGCTCTGCTCACCACAATGGCCGACTCCAGCAAAGTCTTCTCCCTCGAGGGGAAGGGTCTGAAGCTCGACACCGCCGCGGATGTCGAACCCCATATCGGGCCTCTCCGTGCCAACGACGTCGAGGAGGTCCGTCTGCTGGGGAACACCTTGGGTGTCGAGGCATGCAAGCTGCTCGGCGAGGTCCTGGCCACAAAGAAGAACCTCAGGGTAAGAATGCCTTCGAACGAGTCCGCGTGCTCGAGCTGCTCACACCACGCGCTCAGGTTGCCAATCTCGCCGACATCTTCACCGGCCGCCTCCTGGCAGAGATCCCCGAGGCCCTCTCCCACCTCCTCACGTCGATTCTGAATCTTCCGAAGCTGAATACCATCAACTTGAACGATAATGCCTTTGGCCTCAACACGCAAGCGCCGTTGGTGGCGTTCCTTGCCGCTCACGTCCCCTTGCAGCACCTGTACCTCAACAACAACGGCCTCGGCCCGCATGCTGGCATTCTCATCGCCGATTCGCTGTCTGAGCTGCACGCCAAGAAAGAGGCCGCTCGAAAGGACGGGAAGGAGGTCCCCGACCTGGAGACCGTCATCTGCGGCCGAAATAGACTGGAGAACGGCAGCATGACGGCGTGGGCGAGGACGTTTCGCCTGCACAACAATATCAAGGAGGTGAAGATGGTCCAGAACGGTATACGGCAGGAGGGCATGTCCCATCTGCTGAGCGAGGGCCTGAACCACACCACCGAGTTGAGAGTGCTCGACCTGCAAGACAACACGCTCACGCTTATGGGGGCCAAGGCTCTTGCAAAGGTTGTCCCGACTTGGTCGTGGATACGCGAGCTCGGCATCGGTGACTCTCTCCTCGGTGCGAAGGGCGGTATCCTGCTTGCCGGTGCCCTTGCACGGGGAAGCAACGAAAACCTTGAGACTCTGCGCTTGCAGTACAACGACATTACGGCTGCGGGCGTCAAAGGTTTCGCCAACGCTGCCAAGATCGGCTTGCCAGCGCTCAAGCGAATCGAACTGAATGGTAACAAGTTCTCGGAGGACGACGACTCGGTTCTGACCCTGCAAGAGCTCCTGGAGACGCGCAAGGAGAACTTCGCTGGCGACCTGGTCATCGAGGACGATTGGGGCGTTGACAGCCTCAGCGACCTTGAGGAAGAGGAGAGCGAGGAGGAGGAGGAAGAGGAGGAGGAGGAGGAGGAGATAGAGCCTGAGGAGCGGGCAGAGAAACTCATCAAGGAGGCCGAGGAGGCTCAGGAGGAGCCTGTTGTTCAGCTCAAGGACAAGGAGGTTGAGAACTTGGCGAAGGAGCTGGAGAAGACTGAGATCTAGTTTCTGCATAACTACACTGCGATCTACACATATAGGACTAGAGCCAGCAATGACACCCGATACCCCTCACGATACGCTTCACGATAACCCTTACGCTGACTTAACCGGCGCCACCGTACATCATTTCCCACACGAATCTTAGGTACTTCAGGTGTCGATCACAAAGACAGTAGACACATATAATTATGACAAAGACAATTCTCAGAAATCGGACTGACATTGATGCACTACTCGCAGAACTACCTATGACAGCGGGAGGAATGGTCCTTGCACGGTCGATCACGACAGCACAGGACATCAATATGGTAAATTAATGCAATCGAGGCATGGACTGGAGGAAGGGGGGGAAGAAATGGGCACATACCTCTCTGGCTGTCGCAATAACCAGGCTCTAGAGATGCATCGTTAGCCGACACTGAACCACCCATGCAAGGGTAAGGAGTACAAAGAATAGAAGAGTGGTATAAAAATCAACAGGAAGGATATATCCGCAGCACCGTCCCCCACCCATCCCCCGAACCCGTCTCCTGTCAGGGCCAGCACATGAAAGTCCGTTCAACCTCTCAACCTCGTCCAACTCTTAACAGAACGGGGGCAAAAAAACCTTCAACCTGCCAGCATGATCTATCTATGCCTGTATCTGCTGACTGCACATGGTGTGCAAATTGGATTGTTTGTCTCGGCCCTTTACATAACATCCATTGCATCCGCCTCTGCCGCTCCGCGAAATTGTTCGAAAGCGCCGTATTGAGTGGCCATGTCCATATGCCGAACCATGTCGGGACCCATATAGACGGGGTCTGTAGCTGGAGTGTAGCTTGGGCCGCCGACAGCAGTTCCGAAGTGGCCGTATACATCTCTGGATCGATTGTTCATCGCTTGCCGCTCATTTTCTCTTCGCATG
Organism: Albophoma yamanashiensis; assembly: GCA_001600555.1. Taxonomy (NCBI): domain Eukaryota; kingdom Fungi; phylum Ascomycota; class Sordariomycetes; order Hypocreales; family Ophiocordycipitaceae; genus Albophoma; species Albophoma yamanashiensis. Next base: position 2,978,669 of record BCKH01000001.1, read on the forward strand.
AGCTCCTCGTACCCAGACGTCATGTATGGCTCACTGTCAACAGACGCCTGCTGCGTCCACCTGCCGTCTCCAGTCTGGACCTGGGTGCCGTCCAAGCTCATGGCTGGGCCCTGCTGCAGCCGTTCATAGCGCATCCGAGCAAGATGCTCTTCCTGCTCGACGCTGGTGCTGCTCCAGGCCAACGAGGAAATTTCCTCGGCTCTTTTCGGCGGGCAAATGCTCCAGAGTTCAATGAGTCTCAATTTCTGAGGCTCATCGGCAATGCGGAAGAGCTGCAGCTGAGAGGGCGTCAAGATGGCAGCGTCTATGCCATAATTACGCAGAATGGTCTCTGGCGACCCCTCGGTCGGCTGAGGTGGTTCGGACGCGGGCCGCTGGGTCTGCTCTTCCATGGAGGCATCTTCCGGCTGCGCCGCGGGCTTCACAACATGAGCAGAGTGGTGATAGTGCTGTGAGATGGAGTAGACAATGGGCTGAGAGGTGAAGGCGGCGGCGGGCAGGGGCTCCTGTCTTGGAGTGTCCTTCGGGGCCGAGGCACGAAGCTCTGGGTTGAAGGTCAGGTTGCGCGAAAACAAAGAGGCAAGGTCTTCGTGGACCTGCTGCGCGCTGGGCTGCATGTTGGCACGAATCGAGGCTGCACCCGCTAGGCACCATCAGCTTCCTATACACGGCGAACGGCACCTGCGAAACGGGGGTCCGCGGAATACCTCAGAGTCGTCACTTAGATAATGTCAGAGTAAGTCAACTTCTTCGCCCGGTACGAATCCAGCACAAATATTTGCGAAGAAACGGTCAGACGCGGCTGCTTTGCGTGGGTTCGGATGATTAGGCTGGTGGTGGTGCGTTGGGTATCAAAGGAGAACGTGCAACGGAGTGCTTGCGATGGTGCGAAGGGCTGCCCAGCGACTTGGGTATATTGATTACGCTAAGCAACGGTTAAGCCTAAGCGAGCGGGATTCGCAGAAGCAAAAACGAGAAGAATGGCACAGGAGTCGAGAAGAACAAAGGGCAGGAAGCCGGACGAGGTCGATGTCGTGGTGCCGGTGCCCCTGGCTTGGTTCCCAATGAGGGGCTTGGACGCCGGAAGGGGGGGGGAGACCTGGGCCCAGGGTCGTCGGTGGGGTGAATGCACCAGCGTCTGAGCGATGCGGGAATATCGGTCTCGGACGGCAACTCCTTTGGATGGAAGCAAGGAAGCAGATGCTGCTCGAGATGCCGAAGGCCGCTGCTGCACCCGCGAAAAGGCTGCTCTGCGCTTTGTTGGGACAGCAGAGGAGCAGATGATGGCGGAGGCGCTGGGGTGTAATTTAAATGGGAGTGGCGGTCATGAGGCAGCACGCACCAGTCGCACCAGTAGCACCGGTCTAGAGGGGCAGCCGTGACGCAAGACACTCTGGGCTTTGACAGCAAGCGTCACGGGATGTTCCCGTCTTCACGCTACTGGCAAGCCCGGCGTCGGCGGTCCTTTCTGGCGTGACGACGACGAGCGGCGCAAGCGTCTCGGCGACATGTCAGCGTGCTCTGGGCGTGCAGCCAACCTGGAAGCCTGGACATGTATCGCCGTCACAGTGGCCGCGCAGCGTACCACTTGCCCAGCGGCGTTTCTGGATGCGCTCTGGAACACGGCCCAAGTGCGCCCTTCACCGCCGCTTCACCTCCATGTCGTTAGCATGAAGCTGGCTTGGCTCGCTGATGCGCCGTGCTGTCTTAGCTTAACATGAGACGGCGCCCCCGCTCGCCCGGGCCAGGCATATATGTACTACCTACCTATACTTACAAATGCCGTCGCCATGGAGCAATCGAATCGCCGCCGTGCAACTGCAGCGGCGAGTCTTGCGCCCTCTCGCGCCCCGGCCGGCGCCCGCAGAACCGCCTCGAGTGAAGCACTGTGAAACGGGCAGGGTCGCAACGTGCGAGCGCATCAACGCTCAGCGCACATGCACACACTCACACCTTCGATGGCCCCAACCAGACGGGTGTGCAGACGCACATGTCGTGCAGGGATGCGCAAGGCCCCACCCACCGTTATATTCCAAGCCACACCCGCTGCCGTTCCTCACCAGCCACACCGCGCCCTCCAGCTGTGTGGCTGGAGCCGTCGTTTGCACCTCAGGCACACACACGCCAGGCGGCCAGCCTCGCGCGCCAGCAGTTGCAATACGCAGCTCTCGAGGCTGCCTGGTGCTTCCCACTGCTAGGTAGTGAAGCTCCATACCGACCTGCCCACGCCCGACCTCCCAACGCCTGCCAGCCTCGAACTCCCAGCACTCGTCACCTCTCCCCGGCACGCAGGCCTCTTGAATAAGACTCTCGCGAGAGCTCAAAGGCATCATGGTGAGCCGCCCAGGCCCTCGTTCCGCAGCGTGCCCGAGCTGCGAGAAAGCTAACGGCCAAACCCATCAAGACGTCGATCGGCACCGGTTACGACCTTCTGAACTCCATCTTCTCGCCCGACGGCCGAAATTTCCAGGTTGAATACGCAGTCAAGGCGGTGGAGAATGGCGGCACCTCGGTCGGCATTCGGTGCAAGGACGGCGTTGTTCTGGCCGTCGAGAAGGTCGTGACATCCAAGCTACTGAAACCGGGCGCCAACAAGCGAATCGCCACGATTGACACCCACGTCGGAGCAGTATGTCCAGCCCAGCTCGTGTGATGAATATTCTTGCATTCCACGATGGTAACCAGTCTCCCCGCAGGTATACTCGGGCATGGTCCCCGATGGCCGCCACTTCGTCGACCGCGCTCGTGACGAAGCCCAGAGCTGGCGCCAGAACTTCAAGACCCCGATCCCCGCCTCCGACCTCGCCTCCCGCATGGGCGGCTACCTGCAGGCGTACACCATGTACGGCTCTGTCCGGCCGTTTGGCATCACCGCCATCGTCGGCGGTGTCGACACCTCCGAAGAGACCCCCGTCGACGGCGAGGTCGGCTCAGGTCCCAAGTGCGGTGCCGGCGGCAAAGTCCCCGGGAAGCACGGCGGTCCTTTCCTCTACATGATCGAGCCCAGCGGCCTGTACTGGGGCTACTACGGCGCGGCGACGGGCAAGGGGCGCCAGGCTGCCAAGGCCGAGCTTGAGAAGCTCGACCTGCCGGCCGGCAACATAACGATACACGAGGCGGTCAAGGAGGCGGCGCGCATCATCTATGTGGCGTCCAAGGACAACAAGGACAAGGACTTTGAGCTGGAGATGACGTGGATCAGCACCGTGGACGGCCCGACCAAGGGACGCCACGTCGAGGTGCCCAAGGAGCTGCGGGAGGAGGCTGAGAGATTAGCAAAGGCCGAAGACGACTCGGATGACGACGACGACGAGAACAAGGATGACGGAAAGAAGGACGAGGCAAAGAAGGATGACGACAAGATGGAGGAATAGAGGAGCAACGCAGCGTTATGGGCGAGCCCACTTGTACTATCACAATGGCAGGATTATAGAATAATGCTTGCTCTGGTTGGGACGAGGTCGCATGCATGCATGTCTGACATGTTGCGCCAAATTTGCATCTGGATGGTCTTTTGTCTACGTAGTGTTCTATTCTGCATGCCCTTCTATGATTCAGATACATCTCCAAACAGCGGCGCCTTTAGGCCGGGGTATCAAGCGCGTGCCTGTGAAGCATGGTTCTGGCACCAATTGTTCCAGTCGGCGAAGAATGAGTTTTGCAGACGAGCCTCGCCCAGCACCCACCCCGACTGCGTCTTGGCGTAGACGGCAGCCACCTGCTTGATGGCCTCCCTGTCCGCCGCGAACATGGCCGAGGCGACGATGAGGCTGGCGGCGCTGGCCGCCTTTGCGTACGCGTGGGCGTTGTCCTTGCCGGCCTCGTCGTGCACCTCGACCAGCAGGGCGAGGAGGCCGTCGGCGTCGGGCGCCTCGGCCTCGTCCTGCTTGCCGGCGCGCGCCTTCTTCAAGCCCCTCTGGTAGGTGAGGATGATCTCGCACGCGCGGTTGGCGAGGGCCTTTGTGGACGTGGTGCGCATGAGGTTGAGGAGGGGCACCAGCAGGGAGAAGGCCAGGGGGCTGAGGGCCTCGTTCTTGACGTACGTGTCGAGGAGGTCGAGGATGCGGTGCTTGAAGTTGACGACGGATTGCCTGGCGTCCTTCTTCTGCTTCTTGGAGTCGGGGCGCGCGATGGTCCGCTGCTTGAAGACCTCGGCTAGCTTGTCGTCCAGCGCCAGCATTTCCGAGTCGGACATGTCGCCGTCGGAAGCGGACTCCTCTGCGTCGTCGTCTTTGTCGAGGCGATGGCTGTTGAGTATCTTGCCAACCAGCTCATCGAGGTCCTGTTCCTGCTTCTTGCTGTCGCCAGTTTCTTCTTCCTCATCGTCCTCATCCTCGTCCTCGTCCTCATCGCCCTCATCGCCGTCCTCGTCTTCGCTGCCTTGCCCGTCTTCGCCATTGATGTCGACAAACTCCACGTCAGAGTCAATCTCAACATCCGAGACCTCCTCAACATCGTCGTCATCCGATGAGCCGCTTTCGTCAATGCCCATCTCATCATCCTCCGTATTAAACAGCTCTTTTTGGCCCTTGGTGCTCTCGCTCGAGGAAAGGGGCCCTGTCAGCAGCTCCAACCCCTCGGCAGAAATCTGACCTGTGAAAGCGTCGAAGACTTGTTGAGAAACCTGCCTCATTAAGGACGACGGGCGGGCCACCATTGACAGCAGTATTTCGACCAACAGCTCCGAGCTCCCCTCGCTCTCGTCGCTGACCTTGCCTGTTTTGAGTCTGTCATAGAACTGCGAGAGGTCGTTCAAAACTTCCATCGCATCGGGGTCCTCATTGTAGAGTTGGAATATGGAAATGGCATGAAGCATTGCCAGTCCTTGCGTCAAACTCTTGTCACCGTTGCCCTTCGACTTGCGTTTCAAGAGCTTGCTCATTCGGGACAGGGCATCATTCATCGCCGTCTTGATCTCCTCTGTCATGTTTTTCGACGCTGGGTCGATGGACGCGACTGCGTTGCAGAAAGTGCTATAGTCCTCGGCATTCCGCGTCAGCTTCGCAAGCGATGATTCAATGCGAGCCCGGCAAAGCTCTCGGATCTGCTCCGTCAGAGCACTCTCCGGGACGCCCTTTGGCTTGGAGTATGCCAGACCAGAGAGCTCTTGCAGGATGGGGCCGAACGAGCTCCCACGCTTCTTGACGGCAGACGAGGACTCGGCCGGTGCCTCTGACGCGAAGGCGTTGAGCACCTTGGCGAGATAGTCGGCATACACTCTTAGGAAAGCCTGAGCTTCGATATCCCCTTGTTGCTTCAGAGACGCAATGGGGCTTCGGATAACAGCCAAGGCACCATCCGCATTTTGCTGGTTGGTGTTCTGCAGAAGCCTGTCGATGGTCTTGGTGTTCGTGCGTTGATCGAAGTTGTAGGTGCCATTCTTTTCAAGCAGGCATTGAAGGATCGGGGCAAGCGCTTGAGGGTGAGCTGAAACCACATGTTCGATGGCCTTGAGCGCCTTGCTGGCCGCGCGGTGCAGATAGCGGTCTTCCTTTGCCGCTTGGTTCATCAAGCATGTGACGAAGTTCTTGCTGAAGAGGCACTGGAGCTTTGCATGCTGGTCTGCCAGCCCCTCCAGCATTTTTTGGAAGACCATGAAGCCTTTGAACTTCTGGCCATCCGTTGCGTTCTTGGAGAACAAGCCATCTGTTCCTAGTTAGAAAATCACTTCATCCATGGGGATGTTTCCGCAAACTCACCGTCAACGACGCGGTTCCAGAACTGACTCAACCCTTCCACGCCAGCTTCCGCGCCGCCCTGGATGTAGTATCCAAGGATTAGATCCCACACGAAATGCAGTTGCGCCGTCCAATGGGCTTGCTTGCCGCCGTTCTGGGCCTTGTCGTTTGAGTCTTTTCCCTGATCCTTGAAGCTCTCTTTCAGAACAGCAGCCAAATCGCCAAGGGATTTGCTGGACAGGGGATTTCCCCACGGCTTCAGCTTCAGGTCAGGATACCTGCTCTGGGCAACAAGCCAGGCGGCAACGCCTTCCGGCGTCTTCGCCAGGCCAGATTCGACAATCTTCACAAGTGTGCCCTCCACCTCCTCTTTGCTCATCTGCTCCATCGCCTGAACCAGGACCCAGCCGCACTGCGATCGCAGCCAGATCTTCTTGTTGCCGAGCTGCAGCAGCAGGTCCAGGATCGCATTCCACCTCGAGGTGTCGTTGAACAGAGTTTTGGATCGAACGAAACACTCGATACCAAAGAGCTGGCCAAAATAATGGTCCCGCTCCTCCTGTCCGGGGATGTTTCCGACGGCCTGGGTCTTGTCCACGAGCAAGCCCAGAACCTTGTCGAATGTCAGGCCGCTGTATCTGGTTTGGAGGTTGCCATCGGCGCCGAACAGCTGGCCCAAAATTTCTGTAAGAACGAGACTGAACCCAAGTCGCGAGAAATTGCGGCCACTGGCGAGGCCTCGAAATAGTCGTCGGTCGAGGTGTCTCTGGAGAACTGGTTCGGGGACGCCATCTCCTCCAAGCAAGCTCGAGACGATGCAATCCGCTGCTTCAATGCGCTCGCCCTCGTCGTCGCTTCCGAGAAGTTCGTAAAGTGCTGCCTCCCTCCTCCGGTCCTCGCCAGTCGGCATCTCGACGAATGGTATCTTTTCCAAGTTCGGCTTCGTCGAAGCAGGTGGCTTGCTGGGTTTAGAGTCGCCCTTGGCCCTCTTTTTGGCGCCCGTTTCCACATTGGGGCCATCTTTGGCTGCTCTCTTTCTTTTGCCAGCCATTGTCAGTCCGGGGGCGAGGGCAAAATCAGGGATGAATTGAGTTATTCTGCGGCTTTGTCGCCTGGCATCACAACCCAGAAAATCCCCAAGTTGTCCAAGTTCTGCCGTCCGGCACCGCCTACGCTGCCCCACCTCCCGCGAGTGAAACATCCACTAGCCCACATCGCCGAGCCACCTAAGCATCGAGACGAACCTACCCTGGACACAGGACGAACCTCCACAGCGAAACGCAGCTGTTTCCGAGCATCGTGAGGAGGGTCCTTGAGGGCAATTGGCGGCCGCCGTTTACAAGTCATGGGAAGTGCGGAGCGTAAGGCATTTGTGGTTCCTGAATACATGCATTCCGTCGATGAGCTTTCGGCCAAGTTCGGGAACCCATGGAGCCACGAGGGACGTGCTTCTTCGAGAATTTTCCAACTAACCTCGGGCCAACTCGATATCCAGCTGCCCTGTCTATAGCACGGTTGAAAAACTTAGAAACAAAGGACATGGAACCCCGGCAGGTCTTCACGCCAACTCTCGTCGAGGGAGGAGCTCCAAGTTTGCCATTACTCGCACTAAGAAGCTGCCCGCAACAGAGCACGCACCGAGGTTCCAGAACGCTGGTCACAATGTCAGTGGATCCAACCTCAGGGCGATGAGTGGCGTGTGACCTCGTGAAACAATAGACTACAGGTACCTACCTAGGTAGGCAATTACCTTACTACAAGTATGTACCTGGGTACGGCTGGGGGACAGGACCAAAAAGCCCGTGCCGCTCGCACGAGAACAGGCAAGCTTCACAGAATGACCCGGACCTACGGCGCAGGCCGCGCAACCACCCACCAGCGGCATTAAGGTAATTAATACTCCGTACTCCATACAGTACTCGTATCTGAGGAAGTACGTTGTAAGGCAAAACGTGGTAAATAGTGGGTTCCACGGAGACGGGCCTGTTCGGTGCCCCTCCGAGTACGTGTTCCCGCAGCACGTCCCTCGGCACGTGACATCGCGGCATTGCGCCGGGGTCTGGCGTTGCTGGGCGGGGGCTGCGACGCGGTTTTTTCCTGGCTTTGTTTACTTGGGGCCGCGTCGCAGGACGAAGCTGCACTCGCAGACAAAGGCACAGCTCCACGCATGGCTGCCCTTGCAACATGGCGCACTCTCAAACGAACTCATGCACCATGCATCAACATGTCGCCCTTGGGGGGGCCATTGTTCCCCTCATCCCCTCACCTTTCGGTCAGGAGACTCGGGAAACAGGGGTTCACAGCAGTGAGCTACCGGTCTGGCGAGGCGATGCAGGCGGGGTTGCCGCCGCCTCTTGTGCCCGGATTGGGGAACATGGAAGAAGCCCAAGCCAGCTGAGGGTGGGTGCTGACACAAAGGCCGTGTTTCGGCAGGTGATTGGGTGGCCAACGGCTCCAGGGTTTGAGCCTTTGCTTCTTTGGAAGAAACCGTTGTCAGCAGCGTCAGCCTTGGAGCTCCATGGCCTCGGGTCAGAGTAAACAAACGAGCCATGATGCCATGTCGGGTTGGGGCCGTCAAGAGTTCCTTCGCGCATCTCCGAAGTGCAACGTCGATGCACAGCCGTGATTGGCGCGCGGGCAGCCTTACGCGCTGATGTGTGTGACGGAGTGCAGGGCAGTGCAGGGGAGAGAGCACTGCCAGGGCAATGGGGGAGACGATGGCATCATTGTTGCAAGAGCTCCTCGTCGCGGCTCCGCGATGACGATGGGGCCGGTTCTCCCGCCGGTCAGTCGGCGGTCAATACCCAGCCAGCCGAGACGCGCATGACGTTTGGCAAAGGGCTGTGAGCCAAGAGGGATCGGTGCTGCGAGGGCTTCATCGCCGATGAGGACGCCCCCGGCGCCGTAGATCTCGTCGATGGCGCTGTGGACGCTCCGTATTCTACGGCAGAACCCTGCTTTGTAACGTCATATCCGGGCTAGGCCATGTTTCCAGACAGCTGCCCCCAGACTGGCTGCGGCCCAGTTCGAGGGCAGATCTGGGTCTCGAGTCCGGTCACCGATGAAAGCGGCCGGCCTTGTTCGAACTACGAGTACGGAGCACGGAGTAGCTGTTGCTTGCGTTGCGAGAGAGTCGAGATGACGCCAGCCCGAAGTTCCGAGGCAACGGATAAGCGTGAGCGGCTCAAGCCTCGACACTGTGCCCGTGGCCCTGCAGGGCTCGATGCGCGCTAGAGACGACTGCAGTCTGACCCATAAGGACAAGCTTTGTTTACCTGGAAACCAAGTGAAGGGGCCAAAGGAAAAAAAAAAAAGAAAGCAGCCCCTCTCCAGAGTCTGGATCTCCATACGTTAATTTTGAATGCATGTACAAAATGCTGTACAGAGGATCCTTTATTCGTGCTCCTCGTACTACGCACGCCGTGTATTTGTCACAGTTGATTGCTGTCTCGACTTGCGATGCCGCCCGTCGAACCCCGACGACACGCAAGCTCGCAGATTTCGAGCCTGAGCCAGCAGTGAGACCAGTCAAGTGCGATTGACTTGTTGAGCCAGCTTTGCAAGAGGGACTCGTCGTAATTACTACCTTACCTACCTACCTACGTACGGAGTACTACGTAACTCTTGATCGCCAGCACAATGCAGGGACATGCAAGGGAGACGGCGTGCGCGCAAGCCAAGTGCGAGGCCAAGTGCTAGGCCAAGTGCTAGGCCAAGTGCTGTGCAAATCGATGCACTCGTACCCCGTACCCGTACGAGTATCGCAACTTTGGTGAACCCGCAACCAAGTCGACTCTGCACGAGCACCAGGACCCGAGCCAGGCAGCGCTCGTACAGCGAGACACCCAGAAGCCGCCGTCGCTTGTGCTCGGCGTTTGCACCCGCATGGCGCCAATCTTGAGCGTGTGGGCGTCTGTGTCTCAACCGGACGAGGGGCAACGGGCGCCGCTGAACCGGTGTCCGGAACGCAAGGTGAGCACATGGCGCGAGCCAGACCAACGCCATGCCCCGAGTTCCACGCTCGCAGTGGATGGGGCTTGATGGGGATGCGCAAACTGGAATCCGCGGGAATGACGGCCCCGTCCCGAATGCTCAGCAGTCGCCAGAGCCTCGGCCGAAGAGTTCGAGGAACCGGCCGCGGGTGCGGGCGCGGGCGATGATGTCAATGTCGGGCTGCGTCCGCTGTGCAGGCCCGGGTCTGCTCGTATGCACAGCAGAGCAGCAGCGGGCAATCCCGTCATAAGCTGTGCTGTGCAGCGGCATTACGACTCGCAGCGCCCCTCGCAACGCCCCAGGCCCTGGCAGCTTAAGCGCCGGTGGAGCGCAACGTGATGAATGATGGGGTTCGCCCGCGCCCAGCGGCATAGCGGCCCTGGTGTGACAAGGGAGAGAGGGCCCTGGAGCCCCACCCTTCGCTGAAGCAACGCCGACTAGCTCGCTGGGCAGGGCTGCGACAGAGCCCCTTGCGGTGCACGCGGTGCAGGTCCGGCGGTACCTCAGGTATGTACCCGTCCGCTCCTCGCTCCGCTCCTCGCCTGGGTGTTAGCTGCGGTCGACCCTGTGTCTGCGGCTCCTCAGTGGCTGACGCAACAAGCGCCGGGGGCTGGCTATGCGACCAGGGCAGCTGAGATGCCCGTTGCCCGGCTGTTGGACGGGCACAGTTGCTAGGTGCCTTACGTTACCGCGCCTTGGGCAGGTACCTTACTCCGTACTTTGCCTGGTACGGTGGTATCCCAGCCCAGTCGCCGACTCGGAGCTGCCGCCCCCATCGCCCTGCGCTGCAAGCTCGAGGCAGGCTAGAGCTGGAGCTATCCATGCTGACCGGGGAGGTACCTGACGAGTAAGATACTGTACGAGTACGTTGTAGGTGCTCCAGGGCGCCGCACCCCTCCCCGCCAGGGCTCCCCTCCCCATCCGTCAGCGCCTGGCGCTGCGCTTCGGTCACTCCCTCTCTCCCTCGTTCCCCAGTCACCCCTAACAACGTCCATCCCCATCCCAGCGCCGGGGCCGGGTCCGTTGCACGGCCATTGAAAAGGCGTTGCTCCCTCACCCACTCTTTGCTCCCTTCCCTTCCCATCCCGTTTTGCCTTTCCCGGCAGCAATCGAGACGGCAAGATCTAAGAAGGTAAGGTTAGGTTCGTCTCGCCAGCCTGCCACCGGACGCCGCTATTCGACAAGACGGAATCCCCATCAGCCTCGTGCCCCTCCTCCACCACCACCAGGCCCATCCCGTCTTGCGGCACGGGACGAGACGAGACGAGACGCCCAAGAGCTTCGCTCCCTGAGCTCGTCAAGCCCGGCATCGGAGGGAAGGATATTGGGTGAACGTATATCGAAAGGCGGCTCGGCCAGGGACGAGACGAAAAGGGTTCGACGACTACCCGAAGCCCGTGCCAGACGACGACTCAACGCCAACCTCGCCGATGCAGATTCAAATGCCCTCGAAACGATTATAACGACCCACGACCCGTCGATCCAACTGCCTGACCCGTGTCTGGAGCACAAGTCCAGCCAGATTTGGGCTCGTCGGGACCGCCGCTACCCCCAGCAACGGTGCCCGTCGCCGGGTCCTTGCGCTCCTTTCAAGAACGCCTCTTCCTTCTTTGTGCACACTCTCTCTGTTTGCCTGGAAGCGGTGACAGCATTCGTTTTCCGTGAACTGCAACTCCATTACTTTGCGATTGCTGCTCTTTCCCGACACTTCATTAGCAACTCGCCGCGCCTTGACTTGTCAGTCGTGCAAGTCCGCGGCCGCCTTGTTCTGTTGCCACCATGGAAGCCTCTTCTCCATTGGCGGCCTTGCACCGCCCCATGTTGCCTGTTCCTGCCTGGGGCAGCCGGGACATTTTCCGCCCTCGCCCGCATTCGCTTTACACGAGTGGCTCTGGCAGCTCCTTTGGCCTTCGTGAGCAGCTGCATAGAAGCAGTGACTACTTCAATGTCAAGGACGTTCGAGGCTCCTCGCCTGCTGCCAGCCTGGCTGCGGATCTGTCCCAGAACTTCCGCATCGACAATGACGCCAGGTTTGTCTCCTACACCCTGCCGACTGTCCATGTGCCGTTTGTTTTGCTGACTCCGATGTTGCGCCAGTCCCCATTTCCCCACGCCGCGCCGTGCGCTCTTCACTGCAAACATGATGGGAGGCATGGAAGGCAGACGTGAGAGCCGCCGTCCAACATGACCTTTGCAAGAACTTCAGCGCTAACCGTGACCTCACTGCAGATTACGTGACGACGCCTCCCTTGCCCTCGTCGTCGCCGGCTCCCTTGACGGAACTGATGGAGGTGTCCCCGTTGCCTCACAAGCTACCGTTCAGCACGCAGATCGAGGTAACGTCACCGACGCCCTTGTCGACCCCTACCGTCGATGACCAGGACGACGACGACATGTTGTTGGACTCCCCAGCTCCAATTACCCGCCAGTCTTCTCTGGAGCCGGGTAAATCTTCACTGGCCGAGTCAGTCCCACTGTGCATTCCTTCCGTCTCCACACATCGTTCGTACTGACAATCTCCTGTAGTCGAAAGATAGCTGCTCCACGGCGGCCCTCGCTCAGCCGTATGAAAGGACTGACTACCTCGTCCATCCCAAGCAGAGGCCAGGCCGACGTTCAGCTACCTGCTTTCCGCTTCGGAGCTGACTCTGGCTCGGGAAACGCGAGCTCTAACCTGTCACTGGGCGAGTGTTTTGAGTCTACTTCTCCGCCTCAAGAGCGTAGGCCCCACTCGGCCAACAGTCCATGCGCCTCGATCACCATGGGGACTCGCCCGAGGCCGGTGTTTAACGGCATTTCAGGTTCCGGCAGCCATAGGCTTGGCTCGCCCTTGAATTGTCACTCTAGGCGGCAGTCGAACCCGTTCTTGAGAAACCGAAAGCAATTTCGACGCTCGCTGAGCATGTTTGAGCATCCCGCTGATATCATGAAGTCGAAGCCCGAGGGCGAAGATGGCAATGGCTCCACGCTCAAGTCTGTGATGGACATTGAAGAGGCTGATGAGCCTGCGCTCCCCCATTTCTTGCCCGAGGATCCTGCAGATACCATCCCCCGGATCAGCAAGGAGACATTGCTGGATGTCCTGGACGGGAAATACAAGGAGAAATTTGACCAGAAAATGGTCATCGACTGCCGCTTTGAGTACGAGTATGAGGGCGGACACATCGAGGGGGCCGTCAATCACAATGACAAAGAGCTTCTTGCCTCCCAACTCTTCCAAACACCCATGGCCGGACGAACGCTGCTCGTCTTTCACTGCGAGTATTCCGCCCATCGAGCTCCGCTTATGGCGCGCCATGTTCGGTCTGAGGACCGCTCCGTCAATGCGGAGCATTATCCCAAATTGACGTATCCCGAGGTCTACATCTTGGACGGCGGATACAGCGCGTTCTTCGCGGAGCACCGCGCTCGGTGCTACCCACCAGAGTACGTCGAAATGTCGGACGAGAAGCACCAGCGCACCTGCGAGCGGGAGATGGGCCGATTGAAGTCCCGCAAGGGTCTTGGACGTGCGCAGACTTTTGCCTTTGGCCAACGGGAGGCGGACCTCAATGACTCACCAACGGCGCCGTGTCGTCCGCCCTCACGAATCGCCCCCGTCTCCATGCTCGGCCATCCACTTATGCCGGACTCTGTTCCGGGCGAGCGATCCCCAGCTCGTCGAATGGCCTCCTACTGATCACGACGACGCACCCACTCAACATTGCCTGCGACGCAATGGCTGAGACGACTGGACATCTTCCATTTCTTTTCTTTTTGTCCTCAACTTCTTGCATCAACACAATCGCAACGAATATCTCTTTTCAGCTGATGACCTCGTCACGTTACCTCATTTTCTCATCTCGACACCCTGGCATCTGGCTCCGGCTTTGCATTGCGAAATTGTCGACTTCGAGCCGACCATCGACCCATTCATCTGCATTCAATCCGCCTCTATTGTGTCTCCGTTTACTGTCTCAGCTCAATTCTCATTGCTCTGGCAGTTGGCGACGTGCGTTCTCTAAAACATGTTGCGGGAAAGAAACCCCCCTCGCGACCTTTCAGACTGAAGCGACTTTTATTCGAATTTCGACGCACATTGTGGACTGTCAACCAAGTCTGTTGGCAGTCCGTCTCAAAAGACCTTAATTCGACCGACACTCAAGGCCATCCTTCCTCATGTTCGCCTCACTCCAATGGCATCCACCGCCTTACTCAAAAGGCTCACCCTTCTAGCTGAGCCCCAAACCACGACAGAGACAGGTCCTCATCATACTGTTTCGTTGAACAATCATCGGCGCAACGCGGCTATACCCTCAGACGACGAAATGTTTCCTTTTACATGTTCATACTTTTCACTGGGACGAATCCCTCAAGCTATTTGTAATGAGCCCCCTTGAATGTACACAACGGCGCGCATGTTTTCTTTGTAGTATTATATGGCCATTGGTGGTCACAAGACGCGTGAGCGAGAAGATGCCTCGCGAGTTTGCCGGGTGTGATTTTCACAAGGGAAGACCAGGCAGGACTGTTAGCCGTCCGGACTGGCTCATGACCCTACAGACTGAGGAAATCAAAAAAGTTTTAAAAATGAGCTATCAATGCGTCCATTTGCCTGGGTCCACTGCTTTTGACGCTAAACGCGTGGAAGCGCCACGTTTACCAAACGTCGGCAGTCCACGATTTCGGCCTGAAGAAATTACCCCCTGCGTTGCGGGAATCTCAGTTGACGGGGTGCATGTCTTAGAGGTCTCCGCATATCTTACTACGTAGTTGGACGGTGAACATCTCCAGCGTTTTCTTGGGAAAACTTCCCGAAACAAGTGCCAATGACGCGAGCATTCCAGGGCCTGAAGCGGCCCACGCGCTCAAATGTAAAAGCATCCCACATAATACCCTCCATTCGCCAACGCCAAGCGATGCAAGAATAAAAAAACGGTGCCATTGGGGACGTGGACTGCGCAAAGACCGAAAATTTTAGGCGCCATCCTGCTCCAGGGTAAAGTCCCACTCCTTGAATGCCTCGCGAAATGCGTCCACGTCCTTGGTCTCCTCTTCCTCGGTCTGCGCGCAGTCCTGCCAGATGAAGCGCTTCTCGAGCCCAATGAGCTTGGCCAGGACCCGACGCCCGAACTGCAGGTCAAAGCGTAGATCTGGGGTGAGCGGCATGACGAGGGACTTGCCCTTAATCTTGTCCTCGCCATTGTCGGCCCACAGCCAGACGCGGAAGAAGTCGCCGTAGCTAGCCTGCTCCTCGAGCGAAAGGTCCTTGGTGAGGAATGCTGGGTACTTTTGGTTCTCGGCCTCGACTCGGAAAGCGGCTTCCGCCACGCCCTTTTGGATCAGGTCGGCCGGAATGGCGATGAGCTGCCAAATGAGGTGGACGTTGCGGTCGCGACTGATTTCCCACGTCACAACTCCAAGCTTGTGGGACGACTTGGCGGAGATCATGCCTTGCAGCGACTCGCGGAAGCGGGTCATCTCATTGTATGTCCGGACGGCGTCGCTGCCCGCGTCCGAAGCGTCTCCCATGCTGGGGATTGTTGCGGCATGCGCAAGTGGAATGATGATAAAATGGCCCGGGAAGTTCAAGCCCTGCTCCACGAACGTTGTCGAAGTGGGCAGCGGCCCCTTGGCAGTGGTGATGTACGACTCGTCGCCAATACTGCAGCACATGTGAGCCGAGATATTGGGGTTTGACAGGCAAAAGTAGCATCTGTCTGGGCCGGGCGGCGGCGAGGCGCGCCGTCGCTTGTGGCGCCGGCCGTGACGGTCGCTGTCGTGGTGACCGCCACCAAACCGACTGTACGAGTCGCCGTCGGCTCTCGCTCGCTTGTTCTGGTGAACGGCAAAAGGAGAGCCGGTCGCACCCGGGGGTGCGGTCGTGTCCGACTTACTCAGGCTGAAGGCGTACATGGATTTTCCCTTGGCTTCGTTTCCGTATGGAGCCATTGAGATGAACCTCGTAGCGTTGTTCGCGTCAGAGTCTCCATGTGGAGGGTGCAGAAATGGCTCCCTCTCGTAGAAGAAGGCGCCTTGGGAAGCCGAAAGGTGATAGCGAGGCTTGAGAGCAGCACACAGTTCCGCGATAGCCTTGGTGCTCTGAATGGACGCTTGGTGCGAGGGGTCGAGTGGCACTTTTGATCCGTGCCAGACGTCGGCCGGCCACATCGATGTAAGGAGGATGTCAGCGCTGTTCGCACCGCGGAGTGTCTTGGCATCATCCTCGGTGTGAAAGGGGAGATGCTGCTCCTTAGACTGCCCCGCGACCAAGTTTGCGTCGAGGCGACCACCGAGGGCGACGATACGCAAGCCATCCGACGTCTTGGTTATGCTCCGCTTGCCTAGGAAGTGGAGGTTGGGACATATCTCCTCGTCCGCCTCGATCTTGGCGGCCATGCGTTCGGGTAAGGGATGCGTGCCGAGGCTAAAGTAGGTCGGAAGGGGGACCTCCAGGGTCCCATTGATCAAGGAATCAATGATCCCATCGTCGGTCGTCGGCGTGAAGACGTCGCCGGTCAAGATTGCGAGAGCAAAGTCATTCTTGGCGTGAAGCGCCGTGAGCTTCTTGAGCGCGGGCTCGAGCTGGCCGTTGAGGCTGCCGAGGACGATGCTGCGGGAGGAGAGGTCAGAGTTGGAATTTGAGCTTCACGCATACTTCAGGGAAGCTTACATCTTGGGAGCAGCCATCGTAGCTCCTCGTTGCCCCAGATGCGCGACAAGGCGAGGCGCTGGCAGGAGGGTGCTTGGTTTGCTGGGGTTGGTGGCCGGGAGCGGCGCTGGAGTTCGGCGCGAGTTTGGCGGAGACGATAAGCGGTTTGCGCGAGGTGCATCATTGGCCTTTCGCAGCTCAGGTGGAGCCGCCCCAGGCTTATCGGTTCTGCCGCACATCTGCCGCCCAAAAAATTTGGGAGCCGACCTCGAACTCGGCGGGGGACATTCAAGGCCTGCGATCGCAAGCTTTGCATGAGCCCGTCAGACCGCCACGATGCCGTCCAAACCGTCTGGGCGCATCGAGAAGGTGCGGAAAAACAAGTTCTCGACGCCCCATCAGAAGAACCACCGATGGGAGTCGTTTTCGACCAAAATCGCAAAGTTCAACTCGCTCCAGCCGCTCCGCAAGGTCCGCCGACACGACCTCGAGACCGAAGACTTGTCGACGGCGACGTCGTACTTCCAGAATGGACTCCAGAAGTGGGCAGAGCTCAATGTCTCTAAAGAGTTCTGCGCCTTCAAGAAAGATGTGCTTCCATTGTCCGAGAGCCTGCCCCAGATCCTCCATTTCGATGACAGGATCATGGGATTGCTCGCCAACTACATCTCTCTGCAGGACAAGGACTCTCTGGAGCCGTTGCTGGACCTCTTGACGGCCTTCGCACACGACCTGGGTGTGCGATTCGAGAAATACTACTCCCAGAGCTTGGATCTGCTACTCGCCATTGCGAGCAAGCCCCAAGACGTCGAGGTTATCGAGTGGACGTTCGGGGCCATGGCCTTCCTGTTCAAGTACCTGTCCAAGCTCCTGATCCCCGATCTGAGACCGACTTTCAACGTCATGTCGCCGCTGCTCGGCAAGGCCCGACTTCCCCAGCACATCGCACGATTCGCAGCCGAGGCCTTGAGCTTCCTCGTCAGGAAGGCAGCCGCTCCGTCTCACCGAGAGACCGCCTTGGCCTTGGTTGTCGAGTATGCTCGAGAGGATCTGGACAAAATGACGCAAGACCGCCAGTTTACCCTATACAAAGACGGTCTGATGACCATGTTCGCCGAGGCAATCAAGGGGACTGACCAGTCCATCCACTCCGCTGGCGGTGCCATCATCACCGCCCTCATAGATGCTATCCCGGAAGAGGAAAGCCGACTGGCTCGCGACACCGTTTGGTCGGACGTTGTGTGTGGAGTCATGACGAGCATCATCCATCACGCCAACGTAGACACGTTTGCTGGAATTTCGGAAGAGATTCTCGACAAAATCCAATCCAGAAAGGAGAAGATCCAGGAGAACCCCGTCCAATGGCAGACTGTGCCACTCATCAAGCTGCTCGGCATCATGACTGGTGTTCGCAAGGGAAGCCGTGTCCGCAGCTGGGACCGGCCCGTTCGCGAGCTTGTTGAGATTCTCAGCGTAACAGGGAAAGCGGCAGAGGACATCCGCCAAGATGAGAGCGACATTCTGTGGACCTCTGTCATGGCCAAGGTCGCAGTTGTCTGGCATTATGCGCCGATTGATGCGCTGATACCGCATATCAACGCTCTCACCCAGGCATTGACCAGAGAGCCACTCATGAGGTGGTTCATTCCTTTCTGCGCCTACTTCTGCGACCTTGACCCCGTTCGGTTTGGCAGCATGTTCCGGAGTGACTTTCACAAGTAAGTTATTCCTCGCCAATTTCAATTGCAACGGTAAATTCTAATGTTTCCTAGGTTCATGGCAACACACTGGTCTCAAGGACAAAACGAGGACCTTCTGTGTGTGCTGCTTCCCAGGATGATCAAGAGCCGAGCCTTTCCGCCCTCTGGTGAAAAGGACTGTTGCAGACTGCCCCAGGCATGGCAAGACCAGATTGTCTCCAAGTTCGAGCGACTGGAGATCTCGCCCTTCCCAGAACGAGGCCCTTACAACAAAGACCCTCAAGTCTGGAGAGATAGATGCCTGCCGAAATATGCCGGCCTACTTCATTTGTTGGAGATCACTACTGTCCACCCTTCTACAAATGCTCGCATTGCTGAGTTGCTTCTGCGGAAGCTCAAGCTGGCCCTGCGCCCCTCGTCCTCCTTGGCGTCGGATGAAGTGCATTTTATCGTCAGCCAGGGGTTCCACGCATACCTTCGAATGAGCAAAGCAGCAGGGTCACTCGACACGACCTTGAGCCCTCTGCTTCGCGCAGCCGTCCCGCGGTTCGCAGGGTCAGTTGGTTTTCTGCAAGCTTACCTTGCTTACGAGCGTTCCTTGCAAGGCCCGAGCCACCAAATCGAGAAGCAGGACAGCAGCAACGGACCAAATTCGGCGGCAGAGGAGGATCCCGCGACAAGATCTCTGGTGGAAAACCTCAGCTGTCCGTCTCATGACATCCGTTTGGCTTCTTTGGAGCTATTGAGACAGATAGGCGAAACGGAGGCGTCGATGGAATGCGTTGATACCATGGTGCAAGTGGAACAGTTGCCTTTGGGCCTCGATCAGACGAGGACTATTGCCATGCTCCTGCGCAACCTCGGCCAACAATACGCGTCGATTGATCACGCTTCTTGGCTGAGGAACGGCATACCGAGATTCATTTTCGGCATGCTAAACGTCAAACTATCCCCTGTCTGGGATCATGCCGTCGAGGCCCTCTCGCAGATCGCACAAACCAAGGCTGGCGAAGACGCGGTTGCAGCTATTGCGTTCAGTTGGCTGGAGTTCCCTTCTGCTCGCTGGACGCCTTCGGCTGTCGAGAAGAGCGACGCGCACCGTCAGGTTTACACCGACTTCGACTGCACAGCCATGGCTAGCCTCGAGAGGTCAGCCAACAACATTCTGGACATGGCTGAGAAGGCCGACGAGATGATGTTGAGGGAGTTTGACGCAAAGCAACAGCTCGTCGAGCACAGAGCCGTGACTGCCAGGTCTCGAGCCCTGAAGGTCTTCAATGCGATACCTTCTATGGTGGAAAAGAGGTCTCGCCAATTAGTCCCACATTTCCTCTGCTGGGCGATGGACGACGACGATGTGCTGGATACCGATCTTGGCGAAGACACGCCACAGGCTCAAGGATCGACTTGGTCTTTGGTCGATCGAAAGGGAATCCTTGGCGTTTTCTCCAAGTTTATCAACCCCCGAGTTTTGTACCAGCATGAGAAGGTCTACGAAGCCCTCTTGCAGCTGATGGAAAACGGTGATGCCGAGGTCCAGAAATTGGCCTTGAAAGCCATTTTGGCTTGGAAGCAAGACGGTGTCAGAGCATACCAGGAAAACCTTGAGTACCTACTCGATGACGCCCGGTTCAAGAACGAACTCGCCGTCTTCCTGCAAGGAGAGGACAACATCAAGCCCGAGCACCGCTCTGAACTGATGCCTGTCTTGCTGCGTCTTCTCTACGGTCGCACCATCTCGAAGAAGGGCGCGGCTAGCGGCAAGAACGGGCTGCAGGCCACACGTCTTGCCGTGTTGCGAAACTTGTCGGTTCAAGACATGGGCAGCTTCCTTGAGATTGCCGCAGGGAAGCTCAAGGATGTTCGTGTCACAGTTCCAGCGACTCAGAGGAAGACGCTCTTCAGTCACGCCGTCATACCTGCTCGAAAGCAAATGGGTTTCTTGAATATGATCTCATCCCTCATATCGGAATTGGGTACAAATGTGGAACCATACATGGAGACGCTCCTCAATGCGGTTCTGTACTGCCTCGTTTACGCGTGCAGGCAGTTGAGTGGTACGGGGTCTGGTCCGGACGCTGCACCCGACGAGAACGACGAAAAAGGCAGCACGACCTCACTCCTCAAGGCATCGCGATCAATGGGTATCAAATGCCTCACAGCGCTCTTCCAAAACGCCCAATCCTTCCAGTGGGCCCCTTATCAAGACATCATCGTGGAGGAGGTCGTGGCACCAAGACACAAGAACCTACCTGTCGAGACGACCCAAGGAGTATCTGGAATGCTGCATTTGATTTCGACTTGGTCTGTTCTTCCCAGGGCAGCCCTGTTCCTCGCGCCGCATGGAACGTGCCTCCCCGAAGGAACCCTCCCCAACGTCATCGCGTGTCTCCCCGTCGAGAAGACCAAGGACGACGTCAAAATCTTCGTGCTTGGGATCCTGCAGAACCTGGTCAAGCTCGCCCTGGCACCTGCCAGCGAATCGGAGTACAACGAAGTCATCAAAGCCGAGCTCCTGGACCCAAATGCTAAAGCCATCCTGGCCAACATCACGACTGTCTTGAAATCGTCCAACCTCAGCAATGACCTCTTGGAGGCTTGTGTCGAGACAATCCTGGCATTATCCCCAGTCCTGCAGGACCTCGAAAACGTACAAGCTGTCATCCAGATATCCAGCTTCCTCCTGAAGCAGCCTCCTCGTCGTGTGAACCCTAAGACGAAGGGAAGAATCTTACTGATTGTCGAGAGATTCGTCGCACTGCCTGACGCCGGCAAAGACCAGGCTTTATTGAGCGAGGTGTACGACACGTTGTCGTCCCTCTTCAGCTACTTCAAGGACAGGGATAACCGACTGTCCCTGTCCCGAGCCATGGTAGCAATCTCACAGCAAGACGCTGAAATAGCTGAGATCGCCAGTCTTTGCAAGGAACTGAACTCGTTCAAGGAGGGCCGCCTCGATGAGCCAGACTACGATCGGCGTCTTGCATCATTCAACGCGATATCGACGGACCGCGACGTCCCGTGGACTCCCAGGCAATGGCTGCCTATTTTGCACAACCTGATCTTTTTCATCCGCATGGATGAGGAATTTGGCGTCCTGTCGTCGAACTCTGCTGACGGCATCCGTCGATTCATCAAGACCGCTGCTGATTGCCAGTCTGCAAACCTGAAGGGGACTTTCGAAGAATACTTGAAGAACGTCGTCATGCCAGCAATCTACGCCGGAGCGCGCGAATCCTCCGAGACTGTGCGCCGTGAATACCTGCGAGTGTTCGGATATCTCCTGACCGTGCTGCCCGATTGGGCTCCAGTCGCTGATCTGGGCGGTCTGTCGAAGGAACGCCAGGAGGACACCTCGGAGCCGGCCTTCTTCTTTGACATCTTGAGTCCTGCTACGGCTCGGCAAATGGAGGCTCTGCGGACTTTGGAATCGGCAAACGCTGCGGAAGAATTTGGCAGCCAGAACCTGGGCCAGTTCTTCATCCCGCTGCTTGAGCATTTCCTTTTCGGGCGAACAGACGGGAGCGACGACCATGGTCTTGGTGCGCAAGCAACAAATACCATTGGAAGCTTGGCATTGTCGCTGCATTGGAACCATTGGCGAACCACCTTTCATCGATACATCAGCTATATCGAATCACGGCCGGAAATGCAGAAACAGACTGTTCGACTTCTTGGCAAGTTCTGCGACGCGCTGGTCGTCTCCTCGGATTCGACATCGCCTGGCGACATGGACGTCGACAAGCCCGATGGCCCCTCTCCTGATGCGCGAAGGTTGCGCCTCACGGTCCCGGAGAGGTCTCAGCTTGCCACTGATGTCCTCAATTACTTCCTTCCTCCCCTCGTTAAGCATCTTCACCAAAAGGACGAGTCCGAGGTCAGCTACCGAGTGCCGGTTGGCGTGGTCATTGTCAAGCTGTTGAAGCTGCTGCCTCCAGAGCAAATGGATCAGAAACTTGCGGGAGTCTTGACGGATATCTGCCACATCCTGCGCAGCAAGTCTATGGAATCCAGAGACCTGGCGCGCGACACCCTCGTCAAGATTGCCGTCATCCTAGGACCGTCATTCTTTGGCTTCATTCTCAGGGAGCTCAGGGGAGCGTTGACCAGAGGCTACCAGCTGCATGTTCTCTCGTACACAATGCATTCTATCCTGGTGGCCACAGTGCCAACGTTTGCTCCAGGAGACCTGGATCACTGCCTGTCCGCCGTTGTCAATGTTGTCATGGATGACATCTTTGGCGTGATTGGCCAGGAGAAGGATGCTGAGGGTTATACCACCCAGATGAAGGAAATCAAGAGCAGCAAGAGTCAAGATTCCATGGAGTTGGTGGCCAAGAACGCGTCTGTCAGCCATTTGATCCAACTCGTCAAGCCACTACAGGCGCTCCTCATGCAAAAGGTCGACTTGAAGATGGTTCGAAAGATTGACACCCTGATGGGCAGAATAGGATCGGGACTCCTGCAAAACCCCGCCGCTGAGTCTCGCGATACTCTGGTTTTCTGCTACGAAATCATTCAAGATACGTATCGAAGCCGGCAACCAGAAGAGCAGAAGAAGCTGGACTCGAGATTGAGAAAATACCTTGTCCAGAGAGGTGCGAAGAAGAGCGGCGAGCGCGGAAGGACTACCAAGCACACCTACAAGATTGTGCGCTTCGCCTTCGATATCTTGCGATCTATGCTCAAGAAGCACGACAGCCTGCGGACCCCGGCAAATGTGGCGGGCTTTCTCCCGATGCTAGGAGACGCCATCATCGACGGTGAAGACGAGGTCAAGATCTCGGCCTTCCGACTCCTTGCCGTCATCGTCAAGGTCCCGTTTACAACGGACGACGGAAAGAACATTTACAAGGTTGCCGTCAAGGAAGCGACAAAGAGCATTTCAACGTCCACGTCCACCACCACGGAGCTGGCTCAAGCCGCTTTGAAGATGTTGGCAGTTGTTCTGCGCGATCGGCGCGATGTTGCGATCAAAGATGCGGCCATTGACATGCTTCTCGGCAAACTGAAAGATGACTTCACGGAGCCGCTGTACCGGCATGTCACGTTCAACTTCTTGCGCTCCGTCTTGGATCGCCGTATCGAGACTGCGGTGGTTTATGACACTGTGGACCATGTCGGCACGGTGATGATTTGCAACGATGACAAAGATACCCGCGACCTGGCGCGTGGAGCCTTCTTCCAATTCATCAGAGAATATCCACAGAAGAAGGCGCGCTGGGGCAAGCAGCTCGACTTTGTCGTGGCCAACCTCAAGTACGATCGCGAAGGCGGCCGCTTGTCAGTCATGGAGATTGTTCACCTGCTGCTCATGAAGTCGTCAGATGACTTCGTCCAAGAGGTCGGCGGAACCTGTTTCCTGCCGTTGTTTTTTGTGCTCGCAAACGACGACAGCGATAAGTGCCGGCTTGCTGCGGGAGAGTTACTCAAGGAAATCTTCCACAAGTCAGACAAGGAGCGAACTCAGAAGTACCTGACGCTTCTGCGGTCTTGGCTGGAAAAGGACGACAACCCGACCGTCCTAAGGCTTGCCCTGCAGGTGTTTGGATACTACTTTGAGTCGAATGAGGATGCGGGAAAGAACATCAAAGACTGCAGGCTCGTGCTTGCCAAAGCCATGAGCACTCTCGGATCCGACGAGATCGAGAGCCTGGATGAGCAGCTGGTCGAGACGACGCTTGGGGCCGTCCGCCTCTTCACGACGACGCTGCCAGCACAGACACTGTCGGCGGACAAAGGAGGTCTCTGGCATGACGTCGCGGGATGTCTGCGACACCCCCAACCGATCGTCAAGTTGGCAGCTGTGAGGTTGATCAACTCCTATCTCGCCGACTTCGCGAGGCAGAGGAGCGGCTGCCCGAGGGGCGATACCATTCAAGGCTCCCACGGCCTCCCGTTGGGTGTTGACGAGATGTTCAAGCTCACCCGGGTTGCGCTAGGCACACTGAACGGCACCGAGGTGGATGAGGCTCTCGCGGCTGAGCTGGTGCAGGCTGCTGTATTCCTTGGATCCTGCCTCCCAGCCACAACCACTGTTGTTGATGAAGCAGGCCTCGACGAAGACGAGGCTGACGACCAGGACGAGGAAGAGGATGTTGACCAGAAGCGAAAGAACTTGGACTACCTGTTCTGGAGGCTCTCTCATATCCTACGAAAGGAAATTCGCCCACGAGGCTTGGCCATCAACTCGAAGGTGGCCGCGATGGAGATCATGGAAACCGTCTTCCGACGCGCATCCCTCTCGGACACGCAGCCATCTCTCAAGACGATACTCACGCCGCTCCAGCAACTGACCGACCCGTCAATACCAATGCCATTCACTCAAGACGAGCTCTTCAAGACGAAGCTCGAGGGCGTGAAGACCAGGGCTCAGATTCTCATGGACGCGCTGCAGAAGAAGTTCGGCACGGCCGAGTACAGCAAGATGCTGCTCGAGATCCGCGAGGAAGTCAGAAGCAGGAGACAGCAGAGGGCCAGCAAGCGGAAGATCGAGGCGCTGACGCAGCCCGAGAAGTACGGCCGAGACAAGCGCAAGAAGTTGGACAAGAACAAGGAGCGACGTAAGGTGCGAGGGCGGGAGCAGAAGTCTGCACGCCAGGCATACAAGGGTTGGTAGCACGGTTAAGAGCTGGCATGGGCAAGGGCGTTTTGGGACAGGAAAAGATGTGTCACGTGCTGCATTTCAGTGGCGATTCAAGCCTGGTCTATTGTACAAAATTTCATATAGAGGTCAACTCATGACGAGCCGGTCAACCCCCTTCCTTTGCGCTGTGTCGTGCAGCTCCCACGTGAGGAGGGTGGTATCCAAAACTCAGCTCTCAACGCCAACATGCGTGTGCAATCCCAAAAACCAATACAAGTGTTGCAACATAGCCTCTGCTGGACAGCTCAAGACGCGTCCGTCTTTTGAGAGTCGCTCGCCTTCTGCTCAGGCGGCTCGTCGGGCCAGAACTCAATGTCGCCGTCCTCTCCGAGGCTGCCCCTCTTGACCATGCTGCCCTTTTCCCGCATCAGGTCCTCGATGGTGAGCTTGCGGTCGCCGAAGATGTTCAAGTGGTCGCTGATGACGTGTCGGTTGCGGCAGCTGGGGCATGTGATGAGCGTCGAGCCGGTGTGGTAGCCCTGCTTGGAGACGTTGTGGTGGGAGCGGTGGCCGCAGGGGACGCAGGTGAAGGAGAGCTGGTAGTAGGCCGGGTTCTGCATCTCGGGCCTCGGGCCCTCGCTCACGGGCGCGTCGCCGGAGAGCTTCGCCTCGGCCTCCGACTCGGGGTTGGGCTTGACGGGACGGCGAGGCGGGGGCCGGGGGATCGAGTGCGCGGCGCGGACGGGGGAGCTGGAGAAGCTTCGCAGCGGCAGCGGCAGCGGCAGCGTTCGCAGGCGCTGTGGCCGGATCGAGCGCGCGACGTGGGATAGCACGGGTGCTGCCTTGGATGCCATGGCGACGTGGCGCGCGCGTGTGTGTCTGGGTAGGAGATGGAATTGGTGGTTGATGGTTACGGATGGTTGCCTTCAAAATTTGGGCCTTCGAGATGGTGCACGTCATAGGGGCCTTGGCCCGTGCGCCTACTCGGGGAGCAGACCCACCAGATGGAGCCCCACCGAGCGCAACGAGTACTGGAGTCTCGACTCACTAAAGTCTCAACAACTCTCAAATATTACCTACCTAGGTAGGAACCTAGTTGGAGCAGCAAGTCTCCAGGGGCCTGGAGTTGATGGATGGTACCTTACCGCGCTACCATGATTTTCCAACAGAGGTTCTGTGACAGTTTTGATGGATAAAATAGTTGTGATACCGTGGCTAATACCTAATGTTACAAATGTGTCAAGGCTACTAGAGTATTCGTACGGACTATATTTTACGAGGAAATTACGGCGAGGCAATATAGCTATATCTTAATATCTTGTAGCGTGCTGCAATCTATTAGGTCTGACATGTCCATCGGCGTAGTAACTTCTAAGGCAAAACGCGCTATTGCGCTGCCCGTGACGCTATTAAGCCGAACACCCTATTGAGCGCTCTTGCGCCCGGAAGAAAGTATGCCTACATGCAACGGCGTAAGCAGGCAGGCAGGCAGGCAGGCAGGCAAGCAAGGCACGGCATAGCATGGCAGATCACGGGTACAAAATACGGATATCACGGCGAATTAAACAAGTGGCGTACGAGGTGTGGTCTAGTCTTACGGTCTATATAATAAAGCACGCCTACGAGGGAGAAATCACCGAAGGTTGACTCTTTTCTGCACATAGGAGGGAAGGTACCTATCACGAAGGAAGGAACGCGCCGGTACGGGCTCGAGCACACAGTCACAGCCTCAACAGCGTCAAGGGCAGTCCAACAGCGCCGCCGGCGGTAACATCGTCACGAAGATGACGCTGCTTCGCGGCCTCTTCCCGCTGGGGATGTCTAATGAGCTTGCATTGTCTTGGTTGTTGTGCGGAATCCGGGACCCGTTGGAGCTTTTGCGGCGGACCTGTACCGGAGAGCTCCCCATCTAGTCTCCTCTAGCTATATAATATCGTATAATTCCGGCGAAGGATGGACAGGATGAGCGTATATTGGGGAGAACACAGTTGAGGGAGAGCGCAACTATCCTGGGTTGGTCCAGGGTAGGCGGACGAGGATGACTCAGCAAACATGAGCCCGGGACGGAAATTGCCGAATTTTTGGAGCCCGGACCAACGACGCGCGAGTGGTGAGAAAACGTGTGAGTGTGTCTTGGTCGCGACACCAACGCCTTCGACTGGTCGCACACAACCGCACCTCGCGCAGCCTCGTGCATCTCGACCCTCCCGCTCGACGCCGCCCCCAGCGCCCTTATCGATCGAAGACGCCCCATTGCTACCGCCGCTGCGCGCTCCGATCGCGCCCCCGGCAGGTCTTGACTGCGAACGCGGGCATTTGGCCCCTGCCCCCTCGCCAGCGGGCGTCTGCCTGAGAGCTGCTCCCTTGCGCTTGTGCCGGGGCATGACCTGGTCGCCGCCGTCTCCCGCAGCGCACAATGGAACGATCTAAGCCCCAGGCCTTTCAGTCGACGTACGCGCCGCGGTTGCGCGCCTACAACAACTCCCTCCTGACCCCCGTGCTGCCGAGCGCCCCCACCGGTCCCATCTCGAGGACGACCAAGCGCGGCACCACCATCATCAACTACGCCGAGGATGGCTTTGAAGACCTGGACGATGACAGTGACGACCCGCGCAGGCGGCCCACGGGCCTTCGGAGCCTGCGGAAGGAGGACTCTGCCTCGCGGCTGGACATGGCCGACAAGGCCGGCAAGGAGACGCGCGAACCCGTCGACGTCCAAGGGATATGGCGCGACTGGATGGGCAAGCACCGCTTCGTCCGGAGCGACCAGCAGAACGCCGCTCAAGCGACGTTGCCGCTGACTTTGATCCCCATTCGAATCGATCTCGACATCCCGCAATTCATCCCCCAAGCGCCCTTCCCACCCCCCAACCCCAACGCCGTCGACATCTCCATGCCGCAATATCGACAGGGCGACCTGACGGTCCCCTACAAGCTGAGAGACATCTTTTGCTGGAACCTGCACGAGACACTCATCACAACCGATCAATTTGCCCAAACCTTGGCCCAGGATCTAGACCTCCCGAATCGGGCCGGCGTCGTGGCCGAGATCAGCAAGCAGATTCGGACACAGCTTGAAGAGTATGCTGGCGTCGCTCTCCATCCTCTCTTCCACACAGAGCAGAACGTGCCGGCGCCGCCACAGGCCGCGCCGGCCGGCGGAGCCAACGGGACAGCCGTGGGCACGCCCAGGCCCAGCATGCTGCTCAAGTCAAGAGAAGACTCGCCAGCGTCCTTCGCTAGAGGGTTTTCGCGCCCGGATACGCCCGCGCAGACGGGTGGTCCGAGGACGCCGTCTCAGGCGGCAGCACCAAACGCCACCGCTGCAGTAGCGCCAGATGTGTCGGCCGAGGCGACGCCCATTCTGCCCGACTCCGACGACTACAACCCCGACGACACCTACCGATGCATCATCAATCTGAACCTTAACTTGGCGTCGATGCTGTACACGGACAAGTTCGAGTGGTCGCTGCTTCATCCTCCCGGTACAGCGGAGGCCTTTGCCAAGATAACGTGCGCCGACCTCGGACTGACCGGCGAATGGATTCCAGCAATGACGCATGCCATCTACGAAGCGGTCCTGCGCCTCAAGAAGGAGGCGTGCGAGGCAGGCGGGCTGGTGACGGGCTGGGGCGGCGTGCAACAGGAGCTGCCCAACGACGCTGCCAACAACGCCGAGGCTGGCTGGAGATATGACCCTGACCACTTGGCCGATGACTGGGAACCGAAGGTCGAGTTCTTGAGTAAAGAAGAGATGGAGAAGCGTGAGGGAGACCGAGAGCGGCAAGTGCGCCGGTTACGACGTGAGACGGCACGCTTCAGCTCCACCGCTGGCATGCTTGGCGGCACGCCCTTTGGCGCCCCTGCCGAGCTGGAGGAGGAGAGGATGGGTCGCGGCGAGCGCTCCAAAAAGAAGAGACGGTTCCGCAGCCTCAGCCCCCTCGGACGCGGTGGAACGCCGGGCGGTCGCGGCACACCGGATGTCGGTGGCTACGGCGGCGGCGGCGCGCTTACCGACATCGAGAGGACGACGTGGCGCTGCTTCCACTGCCGCATTTGGGGAACCAGCGTCTGGGCGGTCCGCGACGGCCCAGCTGGTCCGAAAGTGAGTCGAAACACGCAATCGCTTCATATCGTGGTATGCTGACAAAGATGGCCCTGCAGTCCTTATGTGCCAACTGCGGATACCTGTACGAGCGCGACCGCAAGCTCCCCCGCCAGACTAAGAATCTGCACCTGCAAGACGCGAGGGCGGCGTAGAGATGCCTCGTGGCGACCGACCGCAACCGCAACCCCCCCGCGCGCCGAGGTCCCTGACGCGACCTCGACGACAGACATCGAGCGCTCGTGTGGGGGGAGGCATTGCGAAGCCGAACCTGCGAGCTCGCTTTCTCAAACGACCTGGCCGAGTCCGTCGTCTCTAGTTTGGCTCTCTCGAATTCTGTTTTCTTGTTTTTGCACAATTAAAAAAGCTCGGAGCTTTCGCTTTGTGACGGCAGTAATCGGTAAGGGGGGCGTGAGTTTGGGCGTCTGGGAGGATGGATCCCCTTTTTGATCTTTCTTCAGTCTTCGTACGGCAGTGGACGAGGAGGGCAACTGTTGTGAATCGGGAGGGGCAACGAGGATACTCGTTTTGATATGTGTAGATTAGTAGCATTGGGTGATATCTGGGAGCCGAAGGGGGCGAGACCCCAGAAAACAGAGAGACATTTGACTACAGCTACCTCGGGATGCAACGAATAGGTGGTCATCTTATTTTGCTAGAAGTAGCAATCCAGCCGACTGTATCTAACATGAACACGCGTGCACAATGCGGGTATCATATTTCCTGGGCCGTATACCAGTGTGGCCCTGATTCCAAGAGAAACGATCACTGCTGGGGCCCTCCTCCGCCATGCATCATGCTTGAATGGTCAACCCCAGCCCATCTCATTGCCAGATGCTGCTGCTGCTGCTGCTGCTGACCCTGCATCTGAACAGCCGGAGCTGGAGAGACTGACGATGCCCCGCTCTGATAGGGTCCCTGTTGATGCTGCTGCTGCTGCTGCTGCTGCAAATTGCGCATTTGAAGACGATTCCGCAGCCGTTCAATCTTTTCCCCAGATATTTGCTCAAAGCTCTGCTTCAACATCATTGCATCCTCCCACCGTGCGCCATACAGCTCCAGCGTCTTAGGGATCCGCTCGAGGCACCAGAGACTCCGGTCAACGTTCTCGTCCACTGGCGCACCAGGCTGCACTGGGTGCCGCGGGATCGGGGGAGCCGGGGCCGAACCCGGCAGGGATGCGGGCGGATGGACCTTGGACCCGGAAAGCAGCAGATCTTCAGCATCCCGCAAGACCGCGATGAACTGGTTGGCCATGAAGTAAACCTTCAAAGCGTCCTGATAGGTGTAGAAGGCGTTGTTCAAACCGCCGTGAGCCGTGTCGTACATGCTGTTGAGGTATGCCAGGGAATATTCGAATATCAAAGTCCGCGAGTAATCTGTAATCTGCGGCGCTCTGGCGGATGGTGCGATGCAGTACACGTAGCTGTACCACAGTTCCTGCTCGAACATCCGCCGCGTCCCCGCTGGCAGCGTTTCTGGAAGCGACTCCCCCCACTCGCGCATTTCCAGGCACATTTGCCAAAGAAATGACGATGGATTCGGCAGGGGAGTTGGGCTCGACTGATACAGCTCTTGATACCAGAACGACTGCGCTCTACGCAGCTGGAAGAGCAGCAGAGCAGGGTCTGCGGATTGCGGCTTAGCAACCGGGCCTGGCATCGACTGCTTGAGGTTGATGCTCGTCGTGTTTGGGAATGCGACGTTGACGGCGTCATCTGTGAAGGAAAACGTTCGGGCATGAGCCATGCTGATAGCACTAGATGGAAAGTTTAGTCTCTGGTCCCTACACCTGTGCATGCCCGACGTACCGATCCAGAGCATAGGTGCAATAGAATATCCTGCGGCGCATGTCCAAGGCAGATTTGTCCAATCCCGAAGAAGCGGGAGGATCTTGATGAAGACCCAAGTCGACCACAGCTCGCGCCGTGAACCCTATCAAGTGCCAACTGTCAAAGTGTGCTGGGTCCAGCAAGGCGTACAGCGTCAGCAATAGCAGGGACTGAATTTGGGTGACGTAGCCAGGAGCCAGTGCCCTGTCTGCGTGGCTCAATGCCTTGGAAACGAAATCAATCCCCCGAATGTAATGTTCGTCGTTCATTTTCCGGCTTTGAGCGGTCGACCCAATGGCAAGCACCATATAGAGGAGCCAATAACCCGAGTCCTTGATGACGCGCTGATGTTGCTGATAGGCATCGTCGAGGATGGTGAGTAGAGCAGTCTCTGAGAAGCACGGGAAAAGGGAGTAGACGTTGGTCATGAAGTATTGCACAAGGGCATGCGCGTTTTGCCTCGGAGGCAACCCGGGCTGTGCGGGTTCGGGGATATCATCGTTGGTGGTCGCAGCCAAGACGAGCCTTGCGAATGTGATGTTGCTGGCGGACGGTTCGAAGTCCCGGGTCGTGGCATCGACAGACCTGCAGACGCAACAAAGTCAGCGCGCCGACTCCAACTGAAATAGACATGGCATGCGCACAAGAAGCCAAAGTCCGAGACTATGGAGTTCACATCGTGGTTTTCGCGGCTTCTGGCGGCCTTGCGATGTATGGCGGCCCGGATGGAGGCCAGAGAGTCCCTTCGGTCGACATGGGCCAGTGCTGATGCATCGGTGTCGTGGAAGGCGACAGAAGCCTTTCGCGACTTCGCGTACTGCAGCCGCCTGTCGAGCTTCTCTATGCGCAGCTCAAGAGCAGCGACGTAACTGTTCTGGCCGTCAGTCCCCCCTCGGGCCTCGCTCGTGGAACGCTCGACCTCACCTTCTCTCCTTTCCCCTGGCGAATTGGTCATTGGCCGCGGAGCACTCATTCTCTCGGCCGGCCTTTTCACAGGCGGTGCACGCAGGAAGCTTGCCGTCACACTGGGGGGGCGAGGGTCAGCGGTTGCGATCGTGAGCAAGGACTAATGGCGCTCACCTTAACCTTGGCAGCGCGACCTGCGAGTGTCGGTTAGCAAAGAGGGTCGGAGAGGCGGGCGCAGCGTGTTCCAAAACTCACATCTCGAGCAGGCTGATACCGGCCTCGAAACCCTGAGCAGGGGATTCCGGGAGAAGCTGCTGCGGGGCATGGCCCTCCCACCCGGCGGCGAGGCTGTTCGCGTGTCGGCGAGCCTTGCGTTGCAGAAGTCGAGGTGGCAGAGGCGAAGTCGCAGAGCCGACTTCGAACCGGTCCCCAGAAGCGCCTATGCAGCTGTCGTCGTGGTCGTGTCGCCGCGTCGCTGTCAACTTTGTCGGGAAGCGTTCGTGGCAAGAATGAGGCTGGTTCCCACTCGGCAGGGTATGTCGATTCGACCGTGGGCCGCAAGCGCGCAAATGGATTGGATCGCCACAGCACAGCGGCAGGCGGGTCAACGGGCCAGGGGGAGATGCTGGGCGCCGGGCAAGAGTCTGGCCGTTGGTTGTTAGCGTGATTCATTAATTACGTAGTGGCCGTTCCGTCGCAGACGGGAGACCGACTTTGGCGTCGCGTGTTCCACGCAACGGACCCTTGCTCTACCGAAGTGCCGGGGCGAGATATCAGCCGGGGCGAGATGCCGCAGGGTCACAGCCAGCGTCGACCGGGCACCAATACGTGGCACGAGCGAGACGGCGCGGGAGCGGGTGGATGAAATTGAGCTCGCGGTGAGGTCACGAAGTGGGGTGTCGGATGTGCCGTGAGGAGCGCCAACAAGGGCAGAGTGACACGTCTCGTATCTCTGCTGGGGTGCTGAGAACTGCGAGGAGTGCCGAGCCAGGTCGAGGATGGTGCAGATGGGGTGTAGATGGGGTGTAGATGGCGGGTGCGAGGTTCGGACGAGGACGAGGTTGACGATGCCACGGAGGGGCTGCAGCGAGGCTCTGGGCGGCCCGGGGGATGATGGAGCGAGAGCTTCGGAGCGGACAAATGAGGGAGCTGGCAGGCCCGACGCGGGACATTGAAGGCTACCCAATGGGTAAGGTGCCTTACCACGTAAGGGTAGGTGGGTAGGTACCTACGACCGCACCTCGACGCCCTACAGCGGCGAGTAGAGCCGGTGAAGAAGCACTACCAGCAGCACGCCATCCTCCCTGTGTGGCGTCGGCCGGGGAGAGCTCTCGAGCATCCATGCCGCCGACGATTGGCTGGCCAGGGCGCGCGCGGCCTCCCATGACGACCTGGCTTGGGAATAGGGTTCTGGCGGCCTCCACCTCGCCGTCGGCGTTGACGACTCGGTACGAGCAGCTGCGAGGGCGCCGGCGTGATTGCACCACTCCGGGCGCGCATCTGAGGCCACCCGTGCCGAGGGACGGACGACTCCCGGCATACGAGTACGTTTCATGGCGGTTGAACGGCGTCGCGGAGGGCCATCGACACCCCCACAGGAGCCGCCTCATTAACGAACCCCCTGGCATGGTGCCACTCGTTCTAGACGCCCGCCCGAGCCCTTCGGCGCCGCGCCCCCTGCCAAGTCACCCCGACTGCAGTTCGAGCTCGCCATGGCACGAGCCACGAGGCCGGGCGCCACATAACGGGGCAGAGCACGAAAGCCAAGATCGAATACGACCGGGGCCGAGGCCGCGATCTGCGCTGTAGTTGTTCATGCACTTGTACGTAGCGGGCCCCGGCGGCTCCCTTGGGTGAAGACCTGGGTACCCCAAGACGAGCCTCCCTTCCAAGGGTACGTTACCTAGGTAGGTAGGTACCTTGCCGTAGGTACGACGAGCCCTGCATGCCTTACCTTGCCTACCTCCTTGAGGTAGGTGCTGGAAAACTTCCTGTGGCCTGTGAGAATGTCCGTAGGTTTCGCGGAATTTCCTCAGGTGCTCTCGCTCGCCTTTCGGCTCCTGTGCAACGTCAACACCCCTAGGTGCCTTCGACAGCTCCCTTTCCTCATCGAGAAACAGCGTACCTGAAGATAAAGGAGTAAAGGTACCGCCAACAACCTACACGTACGCATGTAAGGTAGTACGGAGTATACCTCAGCGACCTGGGGCCCGTAGCGACTGGGCCGCCGCCTCTCGCCCGGCGCGGCGCTGGACAGGGCCCCACTGTGCCACCCCCGCCCCGCCAGGCTCCGAGCAATGCTCCTGCACGGTTGCAAGCCCCGCCAGCGCTCTGTAAAATGCCCTACGAGCACGGCCCCAAGGGCCCTTGCCAGGATGGGACCTTGCGCCCCAGGTGCCCCAACCCACGTCTTACTAAACCGACGACGTCTTCCCGAGCCGCTTTCGACGAGTTGCCATCCATCCCACAGCCGCGCGACTCGTCGTCTCAGCTCCTTGCCGACGCGACTCCTTCGCCAGCTCCACTGCCCTCCTGATCGTCAGTCTCGATTTGCCGTCGCGGACCGCAAGAGCATTGGCGCCACTCGTCATCGTCGTCCATGCGGGCTTGAGGCCTGACTGTGCAGCCAGCCGCCCACTCGGCAGCCTCGCTCCTCGACACGGCGACACCAGCCCAGAGGGGACGCGGTGGCCTGGCCAGGAGCCGAGTCGGAGGTCGCATCTGCCTCCCGCGAGGTGACGGCCGTCGACAGCACCT
This sequence comes from Albophoma yamanashiensis, assembly GCA_001600555.1. Lineage (NCBI taxonomy): Eukaryota > Fungi > Ascomycota > Sordariomycetes > Hypocreales > Ophiocordycipitaceae > Albophoma > Albophoma yamanashiensis. The sequence goes on from BCKH01000001.1 coordinate 3,012,857, forward strand.
CACCAGTCTCCGCGCCCAATCTTCAAGCCGGCCGCCCGCTCCGAGATCACCCTGCACACCCTGTCTCGCCTCACCTCGCGTCGCCGCCCGAATCCTGTATCGACCACCATTGCCATATTTCTCCGACTTCCCGGGTATTGTCCCTCGTTGATTGCCATCCGCGACGACGGCCGCACATCCGGCAATTGAACGTGGCGAACCCGCGCTCCCAGTATGGATCCTGCACACATCTTCCGCCAGGGCCTGGGGTCCGTACCCCCTCGCCAGAACCAAGCATATCCCGCCCAGCCACAGGAGTCGCCTCAAATGCACGATGACCTTTCGGATGATGATGGCTCTGGACACCGTGTCGCCCACACGCTGACGGCGTGCTGCCGCTGCCGCCAGGTACGTGTACATCCCTGCTTGACGTGTCGGTCGGATCCTCGTGTGTAGATGCTCACCCCAGGCGGCAGAGAAAGACGCGATGCGACCCGACGCTGCCCCGCTGCCTCCCCTGTGAAAGATCTGGGTCGACTTGCGAGTATCTCGACACCGCAAAGGGAAAGAAGATCAACCGCTACTACGTCATCAAGCTCCAGGACAAAGTCAGAGCGCTCGAGGCGGAGCTTGCGCAGTACACCGACGAGGAGAGCGATTATCCTCGCACCAACGAAGACATCGTTGGACCCGGCGGCATGATCCGCCTCAAGGCCAGCGACGAGACCCCGCGTTACCTGGGGCCCAGCAGCGGCATCGCCATGACGCGTTTGCTCATGGAGGAGGCTAAGCGATACACCGACTCGCAGCGCATCTCAGAACTCATCCCGGAAGTTCGCGCGAGGAGCCAGGCGCGCATGCAGTCGATCCAGATGACCGCTCCAACTGCCGGCAGAAAGAAGAGCTACCCCATGGTCAGCGAGCACCCTGCAGAGAGTCTCCCCAAGCGCGAGACCGTGGGCAAGTTGGTTGAGGTTTACCGGCTACAATGTAAGGCTGCTTCCCCATCGCCGTGACCAGTGGACGCTGACTTGGGCGGCTAGCGCAAATATTCTGGCCGGTCCTTCATGAAAAGGACTTCGAGAGAGACTTGGAAGCCGTTTACAATGGCGACAGCGACCCCTACAAGAATTTCGTCGTGCGTATGGTCATCGCGATTAGTCTGCAGAAGCTCGAGATACAGTATGCAGGCCTGGCAGACAGTTATTACGTGGCTGCGATGCAATACGTCGAGGCCGTCATCCGGCCGAAGTCGCTAAAGACGTTGCAGTGCCTGATACTGATCGGGCAGTATTCGCTCCAAACGCCCACGAGAACACCCGTGTACTACGTCATGGGGCTCGCGACGCGCATCTGCCAGCAGGAGGGCTTGACGGATGAGCAAACAATCACCACCGGCTACAATTTGGACCCCCAAACCATCGACATGCGCCGACGCCTCGTCTGGATTGTGGCGACGATGGAGTACGGACTCTCGTACCATATGGGACGGCCCAGCGGATTTGCGTCGGGCGACGACCGACTGGACGTCAACTTTTTTGCATCCGTAGATGACGAATACATCTCGCCCACCGGGATCCAGTCCGCGCCGCCTAGCGAACGCAAGCTTGCCGCCATACACTTCTTGAAGATCAGACAATTCCAGGCCGAGATAAGGAGAGTCTTGTACGAGAAGAAGAAGGCTGAGCCGAAGAACGATCTGCACCCGTGGTACAGCAGCGTTGAAAAGAGGATGACGGATTGGTTGGACGCATCACCGGAGAACCCCCAATGGTTCAAGAATCGGTACGCTGATGACCCCCTTTTGTGTCGAATCGCTTATGCTAATTGGGACCACAGGTTCTCGGGATACTATCACCAGTTGAAGATTGCCCTGTACCGACCCTCTCCGCAAGTCCCTCAGCCTTCACCTCGCGCTGCCGGTATCTGCTTCGAGAGCTCCGCATTCGTTCTTCAGCAGTCGCAGAAGCAGCTGGAGGGAGGCAACGTATCCATCACGTGGGTCTTTCTTCTGGCCCTGAACTCAGCCCTGAACGCCCTTCTCTGGGCTACATCGTATCCGGAGGTGCGGCGGGCACACCCACGAGAGGAGGTGGACGATCTGGTGAACATGTCGCTGCTCTGTCTCGACCGGTGCGTGGAGCGCTGGCCTGGTACCGCGTACACCTCGGAGCTCTACGGAATCATATCCAAGGCGTGCCTGCAAAGCTACGAGGCGAGAGGAGCCGACCAGCGACCAGGGGGCGGCTTTTCCTTTGCGAGCCCACCGGCTGCGTCCGAGCCCCAGTCGTCTCCAGACAGCTATGCGCAGTCGCTGCCGGCACGTTCTCAGCAGCAGCCTCCGTTCATGAATGCGCCTCAGTTTGGGTTCGTCTTCGACTCGCCCCCCGAATCCATGAGCGCGTACGCCTTCGACCCCAATTTCCCGCCGCATCCCACCTTCCGATCCAACTCCATCTTCTGCAACCCGGGTTCGGACTCGAATGGCCGGCGCTTCTCGTACTTCCCGCCCGACTTTCTGCAGTCGGGCGACTCGGGCGACGCCGCGCCGGAGGACCTCATGGCCTCGACCGTTTCGCCAGAACACACCATAACCTCCCCGCCCGAACACAGCTCTAACCAGCTGCCAACTCCGCCGGAGTCGATCCCGACGGGACCTACCGAGCTGTCGCCTCCCGGGCCGCAGCATCAAACCCCCAACATTTCAGAAGCCTCAGCCGACCCCGGCGCCCTGTCTGTGCAGACAAACATGTCGCCGCCGCAGAAATTCATGCCCTCCCAGATCCAGACCGCTCAAGTCATGAATAATTTCACCACGTCCCGCCCTCAGCCCCCCAATTCACAGCAGCGGCCCCTGCCGGCCACCACTACCTCTGCAGACTGGTTCTCGCCCCCGGCGCCTTTCATCTCGCCGTACAACTTTGGGCCGATGAGCGGCAACCTCTTCAATGACGCCATGCCCAACAACTTTGCCGAATCCCCCGGGGCCAGCTTGGGCCTGCAGGGCCTTGGCACCGGCGTTGATAACGTGAGCCCATTTTCGTACGTGCCGCCCGGTAGACAGGGCAGCCTCACCCACTCGCAGCAACTGGAGCTCATGAATGTCTTGGAGACGGAGGGTGTCGGGGATATCGACGCCTTCCTGAACGCGGGCAGCAACATGACGGACACGAGATGGTACTAGGCAGCGGCGTTTTCACGAATGCAGAAGGCGGGATGGGGTAAAGGGATGCCCCCCTTTTTTGGGGTAGAGAAATGTTTGGCGTTGATGGTTGGGGTGGACTTCATGGAACACGGCTTGGATCCCACACTCGATGGAGGAGCCTTGTCGCCATTGCAAATTTACAAAGCACCAGGTATGGTTTGCACTTCCTGTGGCATCGCTTCTTCTTTGGGTATTCTATGAGTGTCGCTACGTGTGATCGCGGCCTTCTGCAGCCCCACGCTCGGACTTCAGTGTCCATCCCTGCATGCCCACCTTTCCTGGTGATGGCATTGACATTGCTCACGCTGTACATATACACTGCCATGCCGTCGCAGCCGAATCTCAGCCAATCGTGATCAGTCCTCAGTCCTCAAGCTTCATCTTGCCGAGACCCTCGGCGGCCTCGTCCTCCCTCTTGACGCCGTTGCCAGCCTTCCTGGCGCGTCTCTTGCGCCTCGTGCTGGTCATGGGAGCTTCCAAGACCCACTGTGCGATGCGAACAGAGAGCGTCGACGCCGGACGGCCGCCGTCCTCGCCGTCCTAGGACGCAGGCGAGTCCATGCTCCCCGGCATTTGACGTTCAGGGGAGTCGATGGCACTCTGGCACGGAAGCGACTCATCGCCACTGCGCTTGGCGGCATCCATAGCCGCGTCAATATCGGCTTTTTCTTCCGTGTTGTCCGTGTACTCGCGTTTCTGAGTCTTCGCCACGGCTGCTTCCTCTTCGCGCCGCCACGGGCTTTTTTCCTGCCCCCTGACGGCGGCAGGCGCACCGTTGTCGCTAGCTGCAGCGGAAGACGCCCCAGCTGTATTGAACCCGGCGGATTCGGGCTGGGGCGCAGAGTCACATGCGAGTAGCTGTGCCGGGGAGCAGAGCGTACCCCATGGGGCACCAAGGCCCAACCAGTTGTTGGTCCTTCGGAGAACGTCGATCCAGTCATCTCGCGCTGGCGACAAGCCCGGTACAAAGGCAGGCGATCCATCACAGATTCTCACTAGGCGCGCGACCATGTAGGCATGGCGCCGGATTTCCGCGGCCGAAGTCTGAACCAGGCAATGGCAGAGCAGAAGACAGTGTAGCGCCTCCGTGAGGAGCGGATGGAAGGTTACCACTTCCCGAGTGTCTCCCGTGCGCGAGTCGTCCGCACCTTTCTGGAGAAAGTCTTTGGATGGAAACTCTGGGAGATTTGAAGGCGGCACCGCGGAGAACAAGGTGTCCAGCGCGAACACTGCGTGTGGCGGTGTAGGGCCGATGGCTTTGGAGCACCGGTGGTTGCGCATGCTCCGAAAAGCAAGGAGTACACGTGCACTGAACTCCTTGATAAACTCGAGGGGCAAGTCTGGAGTGTACTCGAACCGCGAGATGAAGGCCATGAAGTCCCGGAGAGCTTTCTTCGCCATTGTCTTGACAAACCAGCGGAAATCGGCTTGCGTACACGCACCTTCTGGGGCAGCTTCTGGGCATTGCTTGGCGCCACTATTAGTATTCTCTTCAGAACCTCCAGGCGCAAGCGCGTCATCCGCTCCATCCTCATCCTCGGCCTTGGGTTGAGGGGTTAAGGCATCCGAAATATATAGGAAGGCCGCGGAAAGGTAAACGCAGCCGCGCTGAAAGAGCAGCTGAGACTCAAGGCCGCTTGGCTGATCGTCCTCGGACAAAATTACGTACGGCAGACGTGCTCCGCTGCCTTGGGACTGCCGCCCTTGCACGTTGCAAGCAGCGTGGGGATGCGACCGTCCATGAAACTTGGACAATGCAATGGCCGCCGAAAGTTCCTCGATAGCGCCGTTTATGTCAGATTTGAACATCTTGGCCGTCGCCTGTGTCCGGAGCACCTCGGGCTGTCCGGACATAGTGTCCTGGAGGGGTTCCAGGCTCGTCGACTCGGCCAACTGCTCAGGCGATAAAATCTTCTCGTGGAAGAAATGGACATATCTAGCGTCAGGGTGGGTAGAGTTGCGACGGAGCACCAGATCTGAAATGTTATGGAGGGATGGTGCCCCCTGCATCACGGCCACGCTGCATGCCGTCTCGTCCAACCGATATGCTTGGGCAAGCTTCCGGGTCGCCATCTCTCGCATGCGAAACTTTCTCTCGCGACTCAGCTTGAACCCATGGCCACCAGAGCCCGAGGCGCCGGAAGAGGTCGACGACACCGTGTCACTTGCGGCTCCGACGGCAAGGCTGGACGCTTCATCGACGTTCTTGCGAATCTTGACCATGTCAAACAAGACGGCAGGATCGATGGGGTGGGGACGCGGGGTGTTGTAGTTAATGTTTGCAATGGTCTCGAGCACCTCTGAGCGCATCAGGATCCAACTGCCGCCAAAGGAGGTACTGTACCTCAGGTGCCTGCGGTCTTGCAAGTCAGCGCATCCAGGGAGTATGTTTTGCCATTACTTAAATGGACGGCCACGTACTTGTAGCGACAAGACGTGAGTGACGAAACCAGAGACGGCAGAGAAGCTTCAGAAGGGACCGTGGAGCTCGTCTTGCCTGCCTCGGGTGATGGCCCCAGCTGCGTAGGAGGCACTGGGGTGGACGTGGGAGACGGATCGCTGGCGAGGCCGTCGCCAACCGCCGATCGCTGCTTGCCTCTCTTCTTCCGAGGCATGTTGGGAAATCCGGCAATACCTAACGGGAAATATCGCCAGGGCTGAAAGCCACCTTACGCGGTAGCTCGGGATGTTTCGTCGAACGTCGGTGCCAGCTATTACATCGCGGGGCAGCAGTTGGCGAGCAGCGAGGTGGGTGCTGGAGAGTTTCAACTGCGCAGTGAACGAGAGCAATTCAAGATAATGATGAAAATGAACAGCTGCGTGTGAATAAGAGAGTGTGAATAAGAGTGTGCCAAAACTGGAATTTTAGAAGAAGAAAAAAGGGGTTTGCCTGGACGTATTGTGAGGAATAACACGAGAGATAACGGACATGAGTTGAGTGCCGTACAGCCAGAGTAATTACGCGTGGGTCCAGCTATGACGATCTGTTACAGCAGGTGCGTGTAAATAAGCTTGGACGGCTCCTTCAGCTTCGCATCTTCATCGTGGTCGGGTCCAGGCGCGCTGCTGCGTCAGGCCGCAGTCGCTGCGTTTTCCCAACGACAGGACCTGCCGCGACGCGCTCATGGCGGCTACGCACCGGTTGACCAATTTGGCCAGACCTGACCGCACAACGGCTAAGGTAGTTACACCTCCAGCTTGCCTCGACGGACCAAAGGCTCCCCACAGGAGCTAGCAAGCAAGTCTTCACGAGGCCATCGTATCAGCGTTGGAAGTCTCGAGGGGAATCCCACGTCTGAATTACTGCTCTACTCTGCCGAACACACTCACATCACTCTGGCGGTTGTCGAACATGCTCTCCCTTCCCTCCACGTTCATTACTGGTAGATCATTACAAGAATTACGTGCATAAGACCGTTGCCCGCTCTCGGGCGCATCTGACACCTTGACTCAAGAAATCATTGCTCCGCCGCCACCGCTCAGAGTGCGAACAAAGATGCAGCCAGAGCCGCCGCCACCAGGGGGAGCGATGCAGCGTTTGTCAGGGCAGAGCCCAAGAAAGGCACGGTGCTCTGCGAGGGAGTCACGCTGCCCGTGCCGGTTGGGCCGGTAGTTGGCGCCGACAGGGTGGTTTCAGGGCACCCAGTCTCGACCGGAGCCTCCTTCTTGGCAAAGTTGGCGCAGGTAATGCGCGTCTTGTTGGCGTAGTGAACCACGAAGGACCTGTTCCCGAAGAAGGCGGCATCGCCCTCCTTGAGCGAGACGAACGGGTCAACGTACTCGACGTTGAAAGGGTCCTTCGTGATCTTGCCGTACTTGCCGCTCAGGTCGCCGACTTGGCACGACGCCGGGTTCGACGCGTCGCAGGGGGGGTCCTCGCCGCGGTTGAAAGGGTCGAGATGGGCGCCAGTCTTGGTGCAGTTGCCGTCGACAGCAGGATCGACGTGAATGTGGTACACTGCACCTGGTTAGTCTCGGCCTGGGCGTGCAGCGTGAGCGAGCGACTTACGAAAGGGGCCACCCTCCTTGGGGAAGTTCTCGAAGTGTATGGTGAACTTGACTCCATTCCCGTCCGGAGGGGACCGCGCAGTGATGTGACCCTTGATGTTTCCGGCGAGAGCTGCTTGAGAGAAGAAGGGCGCCTCCGGCAAGGTGGCCTTGTACACGACACCCGGGGGGTTGCCGGTGACGGGCGTGGCGTCTTGAGAAGCAGCCTGTGCTGCGACGGCCGCCGAGAGGACGGCGAAGAGTCCTTGTACGCGCATTGTGAAGGAGAGCACGACGGTGGTGTAATGGTTTGGTGCGAGGTTGCCGCTGGCAGAGCTTGGGAGTCGGTCTGAGGCTCGATGGACGGGCTTGACCGCGAGCGAGCTCAGATTACACGCACGTGTTGATGAAGAGGAGAGGGAGGGAGCAAGGTGCAGCTCGGCGGCAGGCAGAGGTAGGATCGGCAAGGTGACCTGTTGAAGCGACCACGCAAGGGCGGTGACTCGAGGTTCACGCAGATGCTCAGGCAGTGCGGCGAATCAAGGCGGCTGCTGTGTGCACCACACACGCACACGAGGGACAAAGCGCGAAGAAGAAACAAGTATAGGCGCGAACGTTGAACTGCGAAGCTGTGCGGGCTCTTGCATGACGGCTTGGACGTGCAGGCGGCCTTGCTATAAGTACCATCGACGACGGTGCCATATCTGACCCCAGGCACGATGCCAAGTCGTCCGAAGGCAGTTAGGCAGATGCAGGCCCCTTCCCATTCCTACTCTACTCGTAGATGGACGGCGACGCCTTGCATGGCGGCCCCTGTTGGAAGTGTAAGGTACAACGTCAGACTCTGACAGCACGAAAATGTCGTCCAAAGGCGCCCTGGGCCGCGTGTGATTCGCCGTGCGCAGCGGCGACCCCGTTTCAAACACCAGAGACAGGGGTCCGTCGGTTGCTGCTTGGTCCGGGAGCTGCTCCGACCAATCGACGGCGTCGCCCGAGTGACGGAGGCGCCAACAGACTTCGGAGCCGTTGGCAACTGTTCGTGATGGGGTCCAACGAGCCCCTGCCCATGCCCGTGATCCGTGCCAACGAGGCGCAATGAGTCGGTCCTGCTGCTAGCGCTGATCGCGTGTGGAATCTCTCTGGCGGACAAGGGATGCGCATGCCAAGCCGTAAGCGAGTGATGCCCGATGGATGCTTGCGATGGGACCGTGGCACGTCACGTCGTCCGGACCCCAGAACCAAGATCAGGTTGATTAACGAGGCAGCTATTCATAGCGCGGCGCAGATGACAACGCAATGCGCAAGCCGCTGCCTTTCTACATAGCACGAGTAAGGCCGCGCTCCGATAATAGCACCGTTGGCGCGTGCGAGCAGCGCGCCTCTACGAGTATCGTACGAACGAGTACACACGCCAGCCGCCGCCTCGAGATCTTCTGCCCTCGGCTTCGGTGCCGTGAAACGGCGGCCAGGGCTGTCGTCGAAACGCACCCTTTCGATTGGGCCCTCGAGGAGCGCGAACGACCACCCCGAGCGCACCCTCGGGCGCATCTCCCGACAGCGAACCTGCTGTTTCGTTTCGCGTCTCACGATCCACTCCGGCTCCGAGTGGCGACGAGCTTCCACAGCCGCATCTCGACTAGCCCACCGTAATCGCGAGCAGGCCATCCGGCGCCCCGTCGTCCCGCGCTTGCGCCTCCCACCTTGGGCCGGCATTGCCGACCGCTGCAGGTCCAGCAAGGTTTGGCACGGCGCGATTGCCAGAGCCTCTCCGAGCCGGAAAGTCGGCTCGGTAGTGCTCCTCAGGCCAGTCCGGAGGGATTCATTGACGTTTCGGCCGCTCGTCCCCGCCCGCGAGGCGCACGCCCGGATGGCTCTCGCTCCCGCTGCCGCCTCGGCTTTCGCAATTGCCCCGTTGCTCGATAAACAGAGCAACCAGCGTCCCAGTCAGCCTCGCGCTGGCCTGGCTTGGCCACACTTGGATGTCCTGTGTTGACTTCTCCGTATAACTACTCCGTATCTCGCAAAAACAGAGCAGCCAGCGTCTCAGTCAGCCTCGCGCTCGCCGGGCCCGACTTGTAACGTCGGTCCTAGACGCAGAAGCGCTGCCCGAGCAGACAATGCGACAGGTCCCAACAGGACGGTGCCTGAACGTAGGTAGTAACTATTGACTACTCCGTACCTCGTAGAACCGCTGAGGCGCGAGATGTGGCGCAGATTGATGGCTAGCCAGGGCGCTTTTGGCCCGTGGCTGCTGACTTGCCGCATGCGGCGGATTACCTAATAAGCTTCGTTGCTTGCGTAGCTCGGCTCGCCCAACGTCATGACAGCCTCCTACCTGCCTGCAGACGACCATCGCCAACAGCTTCAACGTCGCCTGCCTGCATCAGAGAGCAGCCCCCGAACCGCTCGCTACCCGAATACCCCCCGAACAAACCGCCCATCATGAAGCCCGTCGTCAGTGCTATGCACGCATGGTCGTGGTACGTCCGCCCCCCCCGACGAGCACCTCGCTCGACATGAACCTGTCTCAGACTGCCCTCGGCCATCCCCAACGCAGGCATGAACTGACATCGTCCACCGACAGCACCGTCATCTCCGTCTTTGCCATCATAATCCTCAGTGTCCTCGGGGGCCTCTACCGCAGCGAACACGAGGAGTTCATGGGCGGCCGCGACGATCCAGAGGACGGCAAGGTGGTCTCCGGGACCATCTTCACCGCCGTCTTCGTCTACGCCGTGAGTCACCAGGCCATCGGGCTTTTCCCCCCCGGTACGACACCTTGCTGACCCCGTGTAGGCGTTTCTGGTGTTCTGCGGCCTCCAGGGCATGCTCCACGTACGCGAGAACCGAAGAGGTGCAATCTCCTTGTAAGAACGGCTCGATGTACATAAACAACTTGGGCGCTGGCGTTTTGGCACACAGACGGAGGCTTTGAATTATTTGGTGTATTCTACAACGCGCAATTGTCGGGCGGCTCGTTCGTATTCGAAAATATTATGTTGGTACCGGGAATCGACGGCTGGGTTGTCCAGGGCGGACGGCTGCGTGCCACCCTCGGACAGGGTCCTCTGCGCAACAACATACGAAATCGAATTTCATGGGCTCATGGAGCTACATTTTCTCTTGGCGCACCCCTTCTTGCCCGACCCCATCGTGCACCACCGTCCACAATCCAGTGACTGATCGTCGAACCTCGATTCTGCCTGCAAAACGATCGATTCGCCTTCGCGCTTCTCTAGCACACTGCGACCCTCGCATTAGTCCAGCTGTCGTCTACATGTCGCTGCCGATATCATCTTCAATGTGGCGAGCGCCTTGCTGTGGCGAGTGCTGATGGCTCTGAAGGACAGGGTCTCGCGGCGTTGACGTGACGACAATTGCCGTATGGATCCGGATCCCTCCGGGAGGCGGGGATTGAGCATCATTGCCTCGCTCGACGCAGGTGTCCCACATGGGAACCTCCTTCCATGCCACTGATTCCGGCTTCGTCTCGTCATTGTCACATCTGCCTTCCTCATCATCGCGGGGGTCGCGGTTTGTCAGTTCCAGCCAATGGGGCTTTAATTCCAGTGGCCGTGAGCGAACGTTGCTGTCCGCGTGCATCGAGATTGGAGTTTCCTTTGATGGGCAGATCATCGAACTCAGTTTCTTGAACAGCGGGCGCAACGTAGGCACAGACGCTGCGATGATGCCAACGCTCGGTTCGATCATGGTCCAGAGCGCCGTCTTCCTGGGGACCGTACGTTAGCCGCATGGATCAGGGGGCATTTTATGTCACTTGCGTACATAGTTGAGGGGAAGAAGTCCTTGGATATAAAATCACGGTGTGTCAAGGTCGCCATCCGGACAACGAGGATGATCCCGGCCCTGGGCGGACACAATCAGCGGAATCTGGACATGGGAAGCTCGTTACTCTCGCATGCGACTCACAAGATACTCATACCCAAGAGGCCGATAGCAGTGACCTTGGTGCGTCTCTCCATTCTCACGTCCCAGAGGATGATGACCGGGAGCAGTCCGACCACCCAGGCCGACAACGCTGAGACGGACCCGTGCACCATGGCGACGGAGTAGACGATCCCCTGGTCGATGCAATATCCCTCGGCGTCCGGCTTCATCTGATTCTAAAAGAATGAAGGCGGAATGCACTGGAATATCGTGGCGATGAGGAGACCAACGGAGGCCGCCGAGACGACGGCAAGGAGAACATAGACGATCCACCTGTGTGCCTTCTTGGTCACGATCCTCAGAAGGAACAGGCACACTGACACTCTGATGGCCAAAGACAGGGGAGAGTAGAGCACCTCGCACAGATAGATGCCTTTCAAGGAGGCCATAAACTTTTCAAACGAATAGTGATCATGAATCTGACCCATGGCCCCGGCGGTGGCTCCACGCATGCTGATGCAGCTTGAAGCTACGAACATGAGCTGCAACGAGGGTCAGTCTCCGCCCCGTTCTGGTGCCGGTAAGAAAAGGGGGGGGGGGGGGGTAGATACCATCGCAAGGACTATGATCCAATCGTCGGCGGAAAAGGACCTTGCCATGACGGCCCTGACATAGACCCTGAAGCCGGTAAAGACGAAGCAGAGGATCAGCATGGCCAGCTGGACCCAGAAGAGCTTCGTGCCATTTTCGCCGGCCATTGTGAACGGAATGGATGAATGTAGTTGTGCATGGGACAATGGGGAGAGGGACAAGGAAAGTTTGCGTGCTGCAAGGCAAAAGTGCGCGGCGCTGCCAGAGAACGGTCCATCCCGCTCAGCGTTGACTCTTGAGCACATTGATTCACCGGCTCCAGACTGGACGGACAGCCCCACGCCGGAGCACAGGGAGAGCATGTTCAACGGGACTTACATTCAGGCTTGCATTCGACCAAGCTATTTTGCGTGGGCACTATTTTATTCATCGCTTGGGCCGTCGAGTTCGCGGCTCCGGCTGTGCGTGCCCGCAAACCGGTCACATGCTGTTCAGGCTACCATGTTCATCTGGTGTAGCTCCATATCGAGCCGGAAATCGTCGTCTGTGGCCTGTATATGCGCGTCAGGCGATGGTAATGAAGTGACACTCACCGAGGTAGAACTTTCATTTGCGATAGCGTAGGCGAGACTGTCCCTCACGTCCTCCGGAGTCCGGACTGCACTGCTCGCCACCGCGCGAACGGGAACTTTCTACGACTTGGCGTCAAGTGACACACACACATGCATATTGACAGTGAGGTTATCACCAACCTGCCACCTGCTGCAGCCGCTCATATGCTAAAAAACACGGCACATAGGCAACTCGAACCTTCAACCTTCCCAAAACGAATTGCCGTGCCCAGAGCTTGGAGCTAACACGCAAGAGCTGCGTGGTTGACGAGTGCGCAGGGGAACCTCACACCGCCATACGAGCTGCCAGCTGCCCAGCGGTTGCATCGCCATTTCGCCTCGCTTTCAGCATCGCAGTCTATTATTTATTGAACAAATACGCAAAAAAAAAAGTGACTTATTGTAGAGATACTTGGGACTTGCGGCTTCCGCCGCTTCAGCTCAACCGGGCCAGATTCATCAATTGAGACTCTTGCCACCCGGGATTACGAAGCCGACCCGCCAACCTACAAAAACCTGTAAGAAATACAGCTGTTCCATAAGTGACCGAACGGTCATCAAGTTCCCGACCGTCCTCAGGGTGCACTGGGGCCATGCAGTGCCTCTGGCGTAGTTAGCAGTGATGGCCCTTACTAACTACGCCAAAGAGTGCCTTTGGATAACCGAGTCCTCGATCAAATGGTGAAAGCTTTACTGCTATAGGGGGGTATAAAACATTAGAAAGAGACGACTAAATTGCTAAGTTGACTGTTGAATTGACTACCTTGACCGTTGGCTGTTGATTTCACGATTTAACAAACGAATTAGCTGTTAATTTGACCGCCAATTTGACCATTTAATCGACAGACAAACTGACTGTGAGGCATCTGGCACAACTAGCTGGCAAGGGTTGGAAAAGGTACTTCGCCGGAGAGCTTGCGCAGGGTCTTCAGGTACCATGGCTTAAGGTCGTCGGGGTTCTTCATGCAAAGAAAGCAACAACGCTGTCCGGTCAGCGGGATGACGAACCCGCCAAAAATACTGGCAGAAGCTGCATGTTTTAGTGACACAGTAAATGTCAAGGAAAGGGCCAGCAGCCTGTCTATTCTTATATTTCGAACTCCAGCAACCGGCGGCGTGGCATGTTCATTCATGGGTAATGCGAAAACAACGGCGATATCTTGTCTTCAAACCTTCCGCACCGGGACCCTCATTCGGATCCAGACAACCCGTAGCAGCACTCGCAGCCTCAGATGCAACCAGGACGCACAACCATAACGCGGCCACGGATGCGCTTCGGATACCGCGGTGAGCTTCAGCCGCGGTGGCAGGGCAGAAGCCGACAGCCCACACCGGCTCCAACTCCATGTCCACCCAATCCCAGACACAAGCCGCGAAAGGCACTGGGAAATCATTTGCCCAATGCAACCCATGTGTTTAGTATTTGTTTAGCACCCAACGTGCCCTGTCAGGTGAAGACCGTCACAGAAAACTTGACAACCGACGACACTCGGCCAGATTTAATAAACGCAGCGCCAAGGCGGTGAGATTGAAACTGTCTTCATTTAGTAGGCCCCAGTCCTCTCATGGCCCTGCTGCGCACCCAGAGATCACCTGTCCTGCCCTCCCCATTGCTACCCTCCGTCATAAGCACATGCGCCCTCGCATGTCTTTCCGATATATCCGATAGCTGCCTATTGTTACCCCCCGGCTCCCAATGACCATGCTATCCTCCATTGCAAAAATGCCAAGTCGCCTTCATATCTGGTCGTGTTCCGTAGTGTCCATCACGACAGTGTCCCCGTCGCCATCCAGAGCTGGTTGTTCCTGTGGTCGCGTGGTAGGTAAAACTGGAAGCGGGTCGAGCTCCCATGGTCGTCGGTGTCGTGGGGGGGGAGCCTCGAGCGCACGACGAGGCGTCCAGGGAGAGCCATACTGTTCGATCAGACGGACAGGCGTGAAGCTCTTGGCTATCTGGATTAGCCCTGCATATTTTTCAATGGACGGGTATGGTACTGGATGGTATTCGCTGCGGAGTTTCGTGATGAATGTGTCCATCAGTCCGTCTCGCTTCCAGACATGTTCGTCATCTCGGCGTGTGCGTTGTACCTCCAAGAACTCCGAGCACAGTTCTCGCCACAGATGATTTTGGCCTTGGCCACTGGCATCGCTCGCCAATCTGATTCGGACCCTCATGTAGAATATCCATTGGTCCTCTTCAGCTTCATCCATGGCGTCGCTGCGGGTTTGGTTCAGTTGTTCGATGAATTTTTCGACAACCACGTGTTTGTCTTGTTGCATAAGCGGATAGTGGCAAGGCAGTATGTCTTCCACTAGAGAGGAACGCGGTTTCCAATACGCTTCAACTAGCGGGATGATATCTGGCTGATGTTCCGGTTCCCAAATCTGGCGGGCGAACATCCACGAGAGCCAGTCACCCTCGGCTACTCTTTGGCAAAAAAAGTCTAAATCTGCGTTGCCTGCGGGGCTTATCATGTGTTTCAAAGTCGTGGCCAGACGGATAAAACGTGCCAGATCGTCTGGTGCCATGACGGTCTTAGCTGCTTCGAATTCGCGACGGAGCTTCCGGAAGACGTCTTGGATCCTCTTCACCCTCTGGTAGCTTGTTGCTGGATGAAATCGGGGAGTAGCGGGGAACCTCAACTCTGTCGGGGCAGACGGGTTCGGTGCGTTGCTAGAGTTTGACAAGTTGCGAACGCCATCGGAGAAACCAGGTTGCGGCTGCCATAGCATATTCCCATGCTGATTATTCGCAGCGTTGCTACCCGCAGGAAAGCTGCCAAAGGCAGGCTGTTGCTGTGTCGATGCCTGTCCGGACTGGGTTTGTGCCGATCCTCGCAGTTGGGCAAGGGCGGCCACAAGTTGCGATGAGTTTGTGAAGATCACCTGTATTAGGTTTTCAAGATCACTCTGTTGGACGACTTGCTGTCTGTAGAGGTCGGCTTCCACCTGCTGTCGCCGCTGTCGCTCTTCGTCCAGCTGTCTGCGGAAGTCGGCTTCCACCTGCTGTCGCCGCTGT